>OX104129.1:57578746-58778746 GCA_944470555.2 Heterobilharzia americana | reverse complement strand
TCAGGCCAGTTGCTCGAGTGGAATCCCCATGGGAAGCGACGAGTTGGGTGTCCGAGGTGAGGGTGACATGGAGGAGGTCGTGCGAGGAGGAAATGAGAGGTTGTGGGCTGTCGTGGGACCAGGTTCAAAAGATCTCAGAGAACAGAGGTCACTGGAGGCGTGCTACTGAAGCCCTATGTTCCACTAGGAACCCAAGGGACTAATAATAATAAATATAATTCTAATGATAGATAAGTTTACAGGGAATTTCTGCATCTCATTATTATTATATGCATATACATCTTCTTTGATTTCCATTAGGTAAGGGATATAGCGATAGCATTCTATTGAAATACGTACGCTACTATGTATGCTACTGTTAAAGGTAAACATTACAATTTATTAAAATGTGTTCCTTTACTTTGTCTATATGCTTAATGTTGTTTGACTGTAAGAAGTTTAATGATATGCGTGTTGTATCATTTTATTGTCCTCATTAAGGTATTCATTCTTTAATTGACTTCAAAACAAAAGTGAAATAGAATAATGATAACTTTAATTTTAGAAGATAGATGAATAGTTCAGTGTTTCTTGAACTATACATCTTTATGAAAATAATCCTGTGGATATCACCAAACCAGAAGGTGATGAAACTTCCATGAAAAAAATATTATAATATATAATTTATTCTCACATTATGAGTTTAATATGAGAGAAATCACTTTACAGGTATCATTATATTGATATATTAATTTAGTTGGTTATGACTAGCAGAAGAATCCAGGATGCATGTTTCGTCCTATTTGGGACTCATCAGCTAGATGTTCCTGTCTCCTAATGAGCGAACCTTGTACCCATCTCAGTGGGAACAATATCACTGCAGTACAGGTACATCCAGCTGACGAGTCCCAAACAGGATGAAGAGCACGTCCTAGATTCTTCTGCTAGCCATCACCAACCAAATTATCATAATTAACATTCAGGCAATATCGAGGCAACCGCATAGGAGCCTATATGCCAACAGAGGTTGAACGATTCGATCCAATAAAACGACGGAGAATAACAAGTATGTCAATAAATAGTAATAACATTGATATAAGTTGAATTCAATGTGGAGATCTATTGCACTCAGCATAAAGGACAAGATCCTGATTTTCAACACCAATGTTAGTCAGGTAAGTCAGTGCTTCTATGTGATAGTTGACAGACTTGGTGAGGCGTTACGAAAAGCATTTCGAACAAACTGCAGACAAACATCATGAACAGCAACCGCCTACGCTCACTCGATACTGACACTGAAGATCAGATCAGATGGCCAGAATAATAAGAATAAGCAACAAGTAACTCTGTCAGGCTGTCGAAGAAACCAACCAAGAAACTATCACCTAGCAAATATGCAGAAGAAGGGAGTGAAGATGGATTGGATTGAGCATACACTGAGAAGGCAGATTGAGGACATCACGCGCCAGATCAGGTCAGGCTATCGAATGGAATCGAGAGGGGAAACGACGAGGTGGGCGTCAGAGGCGTCGGGGAAATGGAGATCATGTGAAGAAGAGATGAAAGGTTGTGGGCAGTCGTGGTGCCAGGTTGAAAAGACTGCAGAGAGAAGAGAGGTAAATGGAGGCGTGGTACTGAAGCCCCATGTTTCACCAGGAATCCAAGGGAAAAATAATAATAATATGTTGAAAAATTTACAACATTTTTGGCATCCTGAATAGTAGAGAAGGGAGGTCATTAAACCCTATTAAAAACATCAAAAGATTCTGCTAGTTATGAAATGAACAAGAAAATATCACTTTTCAGCATATACGGAGTATGAAGGTTTACATCGTTTTCAGTCATACATTTGTTTCATCATGAGTGGCACCAAGGTCGTGAGAAATTGCAAATTTCCATTACAAGCAGTCGACATATTTGACTCCTCTTCATAATGCCACGTTGAGCCAGATAAACATGAATTCTTATGCTTATAGCTTCAGAGATCAAAAGAACCCAGATTGACCATTTCCAGAGTCAGTAACTTTCCACATAATCATATAACCCAAATGAATATCTATGTCCAAGCATTTCCCACTATTCAAGTGTTACCGTTCGCAGCGATATAGATTTACGCGATTAGAATTAGATTTTGTAGTACAAAGGAATAAACATTCGAAGGACTGTAGACCAAAGGTAATGGGTTTTACGTACTATTCACGTTAAAGTATGCCGTATTATCAAGGTGGCATACTCACTGTTAGCTGAAGTACTAGAGAGGTCTGTCGCTTAGTATTGTTGTGAATATATTCCCTTTAGAGTCAATAAATGAGTTGATCTCTTAAATTTAACTGCCTGTTCGGATTTGCTTTGCCATTGAGTAGTTCGAGGATAGATAAATGTTCATATAGTGAAAACTCGATAAATATCTTTTTCTTCTCATACTGTGGCAACTTGAAGTGACGACATTCTATGAGCGGTTTCACAGTGCACTTCTTTTCTATCTGTCCTGACAGAGGAAATTCATGATTGGTTTATTTTTATAATAACATATCTGGAAAGCAAAATGAACTGAGCAGTTGCGTCTAACATTTACCGTATCCTAAATTTTCACTATCCTATCTATCGTTGCATACAAAGTGTGAAAGGTTAAACTAATTCATTTCTCTACTTATTCCATAGTTCATCGGTATGTGTGCGACTATCTCGACAAAGACAAACTATTACTATCTTAATAAAAAAGATCAAAATATCCGTGATTATTCTGTCAAAGTAAAATCTTGAAATTCTTGTTATGGTACTCATAATTTCCCATTGCTGTACAGGCCTGAATTCCTCTACTAGTCAACAAGATCAATATAACACTATGAATATCCGGCAGTATCGATGCATCCTCATAGGAGCCTATCTGCCAACAGAAATCGAGTGATTAGGCTTCGTATAGCAACGGAAAATTACAAGTATCCTAACAACAATCGATACTCATTGCACAAAAGGTGATTGTCATGCCCCAGTGGCTTAGTGGATAACGCTCAAGTGTTTAAAGCGAGGCGTACTGGGTTTCAGCCTCAGTGGGAACAACATCCAGCTGACGAGTCCCAAATCGAAGAAACGTGCATCCTTGGTTTCTCTGCCAGTCACCGGGATGAATATAACATCTCAAAATTCTTATATACTTACGAAAATCTGTAATTAATAACTGCCAAAGTAATTGCAAAACCTTCAAGTAGAAAATAAGTTGGGGTCACAAAGGAGATGATTATCACAACTAAAATATCTTCTAACAGTAAACATTTCGAATCGGTGTCAGATAAATTAAACTGGAGAGTCCCACCACTACAACTCAACCTGCTTCTTCTTCACGTACCACAAGAGGAAATAAACTTGCACAGTGTATGCATCCAGGAAGTTTGAACCGCCCTCATAATTCTGTCAGCACTCAGGTCCTTTCAGATCATTATAAACCTTCGATATATTTGCTTTTTAAACTATTCTAACATCCCTCAGTCAATATTCTTATATCATTCTTAATTTCTTCTAGATATGCAGCTCTTAGCATTGGTTCAAGTTAGCAGAACAGTATCCCTGGGATTCTGAAACCATTCTCAAAACTAAACATTGGAGTTTTCAATATCCTTGCCCTCCATCAAATCATGCAGCAAGCTTCGCTAGCCAGTATTTTGGCTTCTTGGGCTATAAATGTGTGCTGGGTTTGTGAGATACGCATGCATGACCCTAACCCTAAACTCACCTGGTCTATTTGTTAAATTTTCGAAATTCACCCTTCTAGTTTCTGTTAATTCGATTGCTAGTTCTTGTGTTCTTACAGGTGTAAGTATATCATCAGTGTACTGCTCGACTGTATTACGATTAACAGTCATCTAAATGTGTGCTCTTCAACTTAATGGTACGGTAAAGAAAAGAAAGAGGAGGGAAATTTTCTTTCTCCATTTCGCAATTTCTACTTACGCGACTACTGACTGCGGTTCGGAAAAAGTGGAGGGTGAGTTAGGTCTAAGGTTTTCTAGTCTCCTACTGAAAGCTAAACGCTCAGACGTGGTTGTTGTGCCAGATGATTTCAATGTACTAGCAAGTAGGCTAAGTCAGAGAGAGAGGCGCTTCCGTTGCATTTTCGGAGTCTCATCCAAATGAATGGTGATTGCCTGCTACAACTATGTTGAGACAAACATCTTTTTCTGGTTATCGCGAACCCCAGGTATAGACAAAGATATTTTCTGACACAGCATCTATCAACCTCAGCATATCGGCGGACACGGGCAGACCGTATAGCGGTTAGTCCCAGTTGGAGAGGATGGGTGGTAGACTGCCACTCCTTCTGAAGTAAGTGTTTGGGCTGATCTGAGAGAATCAATATAGAAAGACTAAAGCAACAATATCATTGCAAGCACAGGTTAACAATTAGAATATCAGGGCTGCGTTCAATGTGGAACTGACTGGATAGTTATCGGTATAGGATAACATCACTCATCCAGTAGAAGCCTAAAGCCACTTCTACTCCGATGGCTCTCAGAAAGTGGTTAGAAAAGGTAAGCAGATATCAGCAGCTTCCCGTTAACTAGTGAATGTACACGGAAGCATTCTTACAAGTTCCGGGCAGAATGAGGAGTGGAAGCATTTAATCTGTAGATGGACACGAAGTCTATGGAATTACCACCAGCAGTCGTGGGTAGCGAAGAGCGAAGAGATGGTAAAGGCCGCGGTGACAGATTACAGTAAACAGTTATCTAAAATCATCAGGTAAACTGGTTGATAAAGCTCATTGGTCAGTGATGCTCTGGGGGAGAAATGTGGGTCTTCGGTTTTCTTTCAGTTTAGATGACTGCGATGACGAGTGGAAGACCAAGGGGAACAGTTTAAACAACCTTTAGCCACATTCTGGTCGTCCGCTATCCAGTGGGATCCTGAAGAGAACATTGAGATAGGGTCTCCAATTATTCCCTATGTTGAGAAATCCATATGACCAACACTTCCTGCTTTTGCATTTATTCAGTGTCTGAGCAGAGCTTTTCAAAAGAAAATAAGACAGGTTTCAGACACAGTCGTGTATGTTTCCACTGGATATTCACCCATTACAAGGTCCTAGAACAAAAACACAGTTACCAGTAACCGGCACTAGCTATCTTTCTTAACCTGGAAATAACTTAAAACTCTATTGATCGAGTGGTTTTCTGACAGTAATTGTCGCCGAAAATGTGCCACATAGGTACACCACCTTGTTGAAGGCTTTACATTCAAACAAACTTGTGCCTGTAAAAGCCCATGATGAGTTATCATGTCAGTTGTATGCAGTGAGTGGTCTTCGACAAGGATTTCCACTCTCCGAACGTTTTTATCTGATTTGTAGCATAAGTATTTATTACGGTCTCTCGCTTGCCTTTTTACTTTACAGAGAGTGACCTTGTCTCAATAGACTCTTTCGTCAACTGAAGCACTCGAATGATGTAGTTTTGTTAGGCGAAAATTTAAATAAGATGTATGGTCTTTTGAATACCTTGATTGGCAATCTGAAAATTCTCGGGATCTATGTTGCATCACCTAACTGCGAAGTGCTGTTTGATGATTGGTCTGCGTTGGTCTGTTATCTAAAAATGAGGAGTGAAGTGGTTGAGTGCGCTGGTTTATTTGGCTATTGCCAACTTATGGCATTCACGAGACCAGCGTGAAATCCAATTGCCTCATAAAGTTCGAGGGTGCTGAGCTACAGTTTGCTTTGTTCTATTACAGGGATATGAAATATAGCCATTGAAAGTAGAGGACATGGAAAGGTTTCAGGTGTGAAACCACCACTTCACGCACAACATAGGTCTTTTGCTGAGTGGTCATCACATCAATAACGTAGAAGTCAAGCACAGAATTTTGGGAATAAGGAGAAAGTCATTTAATGAGTTTGTGAATCCTTATCGATTCACTTAGCTGGGACATATGTTTCACATGTCTCGTCATCATCTGTCACGTTGCATACTGTTAGCTGAAATATTTTCAGTCTGGAAAAGCGTGAGAGGTGGCTAGACTAAAACATAGCATCAGTCCATGATTGTCCTTGACTGTCGATCTCATCTGTGTTGAATAATGTGAACTCCACGGTTGGGTTCCGCTTGACAACTGAAATTGTAGATAAGTTACTCTTGGTGATATGATTCAGAATGGCTCATAATAATGCATATGTATTCACATGTTATCTTCATTTCAACCATCACACAGAACTTCATTGTTGTTTTAGTCTTAATTCCTTTCTTTCCACAACTTCTGACTATTATCTACTTTAGTTATCAATGTTTCATATTGGTGCCTTGGTATATTAATATGACGTGTGAGACAGCATGGATCAATAAGCAACAACTCCACGTCTCATACTGACTGTTGGTAACTAACCTAACATGGAAGTTGAGAAAAGTAACAGTTCTAAGTTTTAAATTATATGACAACAAAGGATCCATGTTATAGTTGGTTCGGTGTCTAATTTATATGACGGTAATAATTCATAACCGAATCCATGTATGTGGATTGATTGGTTACGCTTAAAACCAAAGAAAGAAAATGTAACATGAACACATAAGCACATTTTCACAAGCTATATGCCTGTGATCAACCGACACCATCTAATAATATAATCTAGTCACGCGATTATTCAAAAACAGTTGACAAGTCTATTATTGATTTATACTGCAACATAGGATGATGAAGATCTGCTTTTGCACTCAACACAATTACATTTTGATCTATCTTGTTGCTGCGATTATATTCAATGTGATCATGGACGGCATCAGCCGAAACGTAAATTTCATCAAACAAATTGAACTACTAACAGTTTTAGGTAGTAAGTAATATAATTGTAAAAATATTTTATGATGTTGGTGACTTGACAGTTTTAGAAAGGTAATTAAGTTTGTTTGATCTGTTGTCATACAAATGATTGATGATAAAAGACAAGAAATATGATAAATTCAGCTAAATCCTTTAAAATACTCATGAAAAACTGTTCTTTATGCATTCTTTTTGCCATTAACTCGTAGCGATACATGTAATGTTGTATTTAGAGCGACATCTACTAAATCGAAATAACAATTTGAGTTATGCAGCAAGTTAACATTCGGTCGTCTGTCTCAGATTAAAACTTGAGAAACACCCATTTACAAAGATAACCATCCCGCATACTTTGTTGGGATAAGCTGACTTTTCATGACACTGAAAACATTATTCCAACAGAATACTTGGAAGAATAATGCTACGTAATTTAATACAAAGTTGAGTAGTTAACTCAGAACAATCGACTGTTAAGAACATCAGTATGAGTGTGTGCATCATACATACGCTTTTAACATACTTTTAGATGAGGGAATTGTGCCTTACGTGGAGGAGATAGAAAGCGTTAGCGGCTTAGATTTTAACTACTATAGGCACTATGTCTTCTACCGTCATCTACACTATAACTGAAATCACTGAGTTACAAACAGTAGAACAACTGAATTAATCACCTTCTTTATGTGAAATACGAATTAAAAAGAAGAAATTCAATGAAGTGCCTTGTTAATTAGGTTGCGATAAGACAGTCAGGCGAATCTAATGACAGAAAAGAGAATTTGATCATAATAAACAAATATCTATTGGAAGAAATGCTCATTGCGCACCCGTCACCCCACTGGGGATCGGAACCAAAGCCTTCAGGCTCCGTTATCAGTACGTCATCACTGAGCAACTGGATCGGAACTCAGCAGACCATATTTCCAACTTCTGTCAGTTTACTACGTAGTGCGACCATCAACCAATTTCATCGTTGAGTATTTTTCCTCACAGCCACCAGATTTGCCCCAATGGTCATGACTTCTCATTGAAACTTCAGGAATCACCTCTCTAAGCTAACCACTAATGAGCACTAGATCAGTTTATTTTGGGGGTTTGCGGGGACCTAATGATTTTAGTGTAGGGACTTAGTACGCAGTGCTGAGGAGTCTCATACTAGGAAGAAAAATGTGTCCAGTGATCCAAGGTTTACAGTGTTATTCCAACTGATATCAGTCCATGACGAATACCAACTTGAAACAAGAAATAGTTTGTCTGAAAAGTGTGTTGTATTTACGCTTAGCATTTCGAACAATTTGGTAAAACATTTACTTATCAAGGGATTTCATATAAAACTGGAAGTATTAAGGCACAAATACATGGAGAGGATTATTCGAAATATGCGCTTGAAGATAAGGGAACATGTATCAAAATAAACAAAAGGCGCAGTTAGAATCCCAAACACTGATAGGTGCATGTGACTGACAACCATCATCATCCGTTGCAAAACAGAAGACATATGATATCACTTATTGTCTTATCATTGTTCATTAATGTGTCATTATTGGAGATAGTACAGTTTGTATGTCAATGAATATCCGAAAGGAAAATCAATGTTGGGATTCCAGTATACATCCTCAAGAAGTTAATTCTCACATGCACATCAATGTATATTTTGTCTTCAACAACACACATTATAGACAGATTGATGAGAGGGCTATGGGTTCACAACTAGGCCATATTTTACCTCATATATTTCTTGCCTAACTACAGAGTAGAGAATTGAAAGATGTCATTATTAGGATAAATGTATATCACCCTTACATTGACAACACATTCATTATTCGGGATCAACTGGACGAAATGCGCATCCTGAATTCCACTGCTAGCCACTGCCCATCATTACTATACATAGCTAAAAGATAGGCAATATCGAGACATTCACACAGGAGCCCATATGCCAACAGAGACTGATCAATTCGGTCCAATCAACGACGGTGTAGTACAAGCAATAACACTAATATGCCAATAACTTGTGAAATAACCTACACAAAGCCTTTATAATAAAATATCAGGGTGAACAGATAATGTAAGCATGTAAGAGGCAAATATTTAGAAACTACTGAAACAAGCAGAAATATGGAATTTAGAATTAATGCAAAGTGTTGAAGTAGAAAGGAAACTGTCACCATAATATTTAATTCAATGTGTTCTTATACGATAGAACAACATCAAGACAAGTTTTCGATTCGAATTGCAAAACAGAATATACTGCTTTTTGCCTTCATGATTGGTTTTCAGAGATCCAGAGCAGTTTGCTTATGAACACAGGGAAAGTACTTTAAATACTGTCATCATAATATTGTTTCTAGACTAGACAAATGTGTTAAGTATGTTCATTTTGCATTCCTGAATTGCTCATCAGCCTTTAACTCTGTTCCTAGACCACTTTTATTAAATAAGCTTGACATAGCTCATACTGAGCCATGGGTTACAAATCGGCTGTATTCTTATTTTTCTGAAAGAAAGCGGCATACTATCTATAAAGGGAAGTGCTCTACTTTATTGCTGACTGAAGCTAGCGTGCCTCAAGGTGCTTGTAAATTCTCCATTTCTCTTTTCATTCTTTTCGCACGATTTACTTCATTCTGATGGAACTAGTTTTATTAGGCATACTGATGACCTAACGGTATCTATTCCAGCCAACTCTGAATTAAATCTTTTCTCATGTGTAATTGATAAATGGTCTGTCTCAGATCGTCTCGACTTAAACCCTTTTTAATGTCAGACTTTTAGTTTTATCCTCAGACGTAAACAAGACTTGTGTGAGCTGCTTAAGTTTCACGATGTCTGTTGCATTGATGGCATTTCTGCAGAAACCAAATCGAGTGTTAATTGTCTTAGAATGAGTTTTACATCTGATCTTTGTTGGCCGTCTCATATCTTATTGATTTGTAAAAAAATATTTCTTTTAACGTATTGCATAAAGAAGCTGAGGCTGTCTGGTATAACTCAATCTCTACTTTTACAGTTTATTAATTCTTGCATTTTACCTATTCTTCTGTATTGTTCCGCGTTGATTTTTCCTGGTCCTGTATAAAAGGAATTATGTTATGTTGCATAGGGCTTTGAAAGCCGTCAGTAGGGTGAGTGCTGTGCCTCTGGCTCAACTGACTAACACTACAGTTAACAGCCAGCAACTAGCTACATTAATTCTAACTGAAACCGAGGATCCATTTCATCATTCACAGCTCTCTCCTTGTATCTCCTCAAGAGGAGGACAAGAAGAAACTACATCAAACTGTACGTTCTTACAGCCAAGTATAATAATTCGACTTTATCTTACCTAACACGTATACTGTATGAGGAAAAAAGTGTTAGAACAGCACCCACTCACTCACTCAATTTTGCAACAGTTAACAATCACATTTCAATAATTTAATTAACATTGTAAAATTTCCCTCTTTACATTAAATAAATTTTCATAATAACACAATTCAAAACGCTGTAAAGGAGTAAATACATACATATATTTTGTTGCTGTTGCAATATATCATCCTCAGAATTCCAAACTGTACCACAAATTGTTTAGAATAAAGTGAAAGTGAAGCTGATAAGTTTAGAGTTCCGTAATATCTTAAGACGTATCTATTATTATTATTATTATTGGCCCTTGGGTTCCTAATAAAACATAGGGCTTCAGTAACACGTCTCCAGTGAACTCTGTTCTCTGAAATCTTTTCAACCTGGCTCAGCGACAGCCCACAACCTCTCATTTCCTCCTCACACAATCTCCTCCATGTCACCCTCGACTCAGACAACCAACTGGTCGCTTCCCATCGGGGTTCCACGCGAGGGCCTGGCCAGTCGGCCTTCTCAGTGTATGCCCAACCCATCTCCACTTCCTTCTGCATATTTGTTGGGCGATGGGTTCTTGGCTGGTTCTTTCGTTGCCTAGCCAGAGTTCCTTGTTGCTTATTCTCACTATTCTGGCTATCTGATCAATGTTCAGTAACGAGCCAGTGTAGGCAGTTGTTGATGAATGTCTTTAGTTTGTTGGAAATCCTTTTCGTAACGCGCCAAGTCTCTGAACCATATAAAAGCACTGACTCGATTGACATTACTGTTGAAAATCCTGATATGGTTCACGCTTTATGCTGAGTGCGGAAGATCTCCACACTGGTTTCAGGCTAATGAACGCCTGTCTTGCTGTCTTTCCTATCCTGGCTGGCTTTGACGTCCTCGTCTGTGCTTGTGCCTCCTGTGGTTGAGATGGTGCTGCCTAGATAGGTGAAAGAGGCTACTTTCCTCAAGTTTCTCCCGTTGATGGTGATTGGAGCTTGTTGTTGTTGGTGGTGGCGTTGGTTGGGTATCTTCATCACCTCTGTCTTCTCCACATTCACTTGAACTCCAGTCTTTGCTGCCTCACCTCTTTTATCAACTTGTTGGTTTTCGCCTGTAGATATTCAAGTTTGTGTGACATTAGCTACAAGTCGTCGTTGGCGAAATCCAAATCTTCTAGGTTTTTTTCCGTGGTCCAGCGTATCCCCCTCTTCTCGCTCCACACTGTTTGTTGCATGATCCAGTACACTACAATCAGGAACATCATGGTTGATAGATATCTAGAGTAACTAAAGTTATAATATTACTGTTTGAATTTTTTGGTAACACTGCTTAGAAAGTTTAAGGTCTATACAAGTCAGCTAGTCAGATTTAGGTGATGTGAACCGATCCCGCTCTGAGTTGAATTTTTCCAGGTATGCCTGTGATGAGCTTGGCCCCAAAGGGATAAGATGACTGTCTGGTGTGTAGATCATTGTGATCTGGCTGGTGAAGTACTGTAGATTAGACTTAGTGGTTTCTAACTACTCCAGATTTGGTATCTTTCGCTTATAAAGTTGTTTAATTAGAATGGTTTGAACCACGCTTTAGTGCTGGAGTTCAAGTTCAAGCATACACTGACCAATCAGAACTAAGTTTATGAAGGACAAAGTGTTTATTGAGGAAAGTGGCACTTTGTTTACAGTTTATAAATCTGTTTGACATCTACATTTTCAATGGGTTTATCACATTTCAAATCATACCATTGTCTGTATTACCACTCATTGACATGAGAACATAACGTATCCCCCTCGGGATTCTGTTAGAAATCTTTTAATATTACTCAATATGTTTTCAACATTAAGTGCACCCCAGTTGTCTGATCAACAAAGTTCTTATTAGGGAACAATAACTTGATGGGAATAACCCAATCTAGATAATGGCATGTTTGACTTCCAAGTACTTGTGGATATTTATCCATTGAAACTGTCTTTTCATTGTATTTCTGCGTATATACTGAGAATATGTGACTTTTCAACATATATGTATAAAACTTACCGAGTTCTGTTTCAGTCGTCTTCCTCATTTATACTTTCACATCCGGACAGACACTCATTGACATCTACGACATTACCTACTTCACTAAACTTCACATTCAACCTGCATATTATTTCGGGAGTAAATGTCTCAGCAGTGCTAATACCACTGCATTGAAGAAATTTCAGTGATTTCTGTCAAAGATCCTACAGATATTACAGGTGTTCTAACAACCCAATGTAGCTCTAAAATCATTATTTGTTGGTGAGTTAAATGAGATCTTTTAAAAAATGACCCCGTTCTCAAGGATTTCTTCTTGTAGTAAATAGCAAAACAAAGGATGAAATCATATCATTACTCACTATTAGATACATAATCCATTACAACACTGTATTCATAATTAGGACTTCTTATAAGCATGTCATCCACAATCTAATCTTCGTCATAATTCATCAAAAGTTTATATAGAGTTAGTAACATTTGAAATGAACATAATGAATGATTTGAACTACAGCATCCGAAACCTGATTAATTGTCTTCAAAGTATAATTTAACTTAAAATATTGTCATTCTTAATATCTGGTTTCCCCTTTCTAATGGGAAATGAAGTAATCTATCACATTCACAGTTTTACATTTTATAAAATTCAATAGTTTTATATTCTGTAGATTAAAACCAATTTTTGTTAAAATATCGGACGGTATAGTCATATAATCAATGTTTACTGTGTTAAACTTCATCCTGCGATTCTTCACACTATACAATATGGCACAGATATTGTGTTCAAGCTGATGATTCTACTTGATTTGAAAAACTTCGTTAGGTGGAGTAAAGGTTGAAATCATGATGAATGGATGAAAAATTGAATTTCTACATCAATGGATTACAACTGTACATCTTCTTTATTGATGAAACTTCAGGTAAAAGTATCTATCATAGTGTAAATTACATACTATTATAAAACCTGTTATTTGTTGCATATAATCCAATCAGTATAATGACTTTATTCAGCCATCATGTAATTGACATTACAAGATACCAAAGTAGTTGATGGAGACCTTTGGATTCAATATTCAGTATTCAAAATAAGTGACCAAGAAAACATCAAGTGCATTCATAATGCTAAATTTAAAAACTGAATAAATATTTAATATCATATGTATATCTGAAGGTTTTCACTTTATTCAAAGGCGTAGTAATTTTTCGAAACTGTAAACAACATGTTTACATTTAGAAGGCAGGATTACTATGTATGGAATCTAATTGAAGCCTAACCTACAACAATCCTAAAGAGAATCTTAGGTGATGTCTAAAGAAGTGGACAATATTCTTTGTGGAGATAGAAGAAAGTAAACAGAACTTTCGTCAGCTAGACTGTAAAAGAATTGACAGAGATCATAGTCTACTTTACATATTTTCTCACCCTCCTTGAAGAATTGATCAATTGAAAGGGTAGCAATAGATCAGAAATCATTTAAAAGAAAGCTAGATTAGTAATATTTACAGTCAGGAAGGATAATTTAAAATTTATTTACAAACTTCAAATTAATTAAGGACAGTAAAACATATCAGGAAGTTTCATTGAGGTCAGCATTACGTAGCAGCTTAGTACAATAAAGGCTAGGCTACAAAACTGAACTATTTAGACAGAAAAAGTGACGTGTTTAGAACCCAAGATAACTGAAAATCAACAGGCCTGAATGTAATACACACATGGTTACTTAAAGAAACTCAGATCGATGTAACTGATTATGGTTGATTAACGAATGTAGTCAGATTATTCTTCCATCAGTTTATGTCATTAAGGAATGAGAAAGTGTAGAAGTCACTCCTGTAGCTAATTAAAATCCCATAATTACGTCAGCAGAAACTTAAACCATTTTCTTAAAACTATAACGAGTTATGTACAGTCAGACTTGTAGTTAGATGTTCAAGATAGCTTCACATAATTTTTATTCTCATATTAGAAGTTTTGTTGTTGCAAAAAGCTGAGAAAAGTCCAAGTCTGAAAAGAAAACTTACAGATAACAATGTAATAAAGTTTAGTAAAGTCTTTGTAAAATACTTATTTTCATGTTGAAGAAGAAGAATTTCTGAAAACATCTGTAATGTCTACAAGATCAGAATATTCTTTGATCGTACAGGACAGTTGATAAACATCAACTTTAAACTGTTTGCCGATACATAATGCTGTATAGCTCAATGGAATACCATAATTATTTATCCTCTATATAAATTAGTCAAGCATCGTCTCAAGAATATTAATGATTCCATATGTTGGTGATTTCACAGTCTAATGAGAACGATACAAGATATATAGAGAACGTATTCAGCGAATGTATCTCAACAGTTTTTTTATCCTGTCAGGAAAAATGGCCAATGTTTTGAAATGCAGATTGGTAGTATTACTATTTATTGACATGCATGGAATTCTTCGTTATTATACTGGAAAAAATTGTTCCACCTCTATTGGTATATGGGCTCCCGTGCAGATGCCTCAGTATAGCCTTGGTTATGCCTAGCAGAGGGATTCAGAGTGCGCGTTTCGTCCTATTTGGACTCTTCAGGTGGACGTACATGCACCCCAGTGAGTGACGTTGTTCCCACTGAGACTCGAACGTCGTACCCATCCCTTTAAACGCCAAGGTGTTATCTACTATGGCACGGAGACACGACAGCCATCTCTTTTACGACGGGTATTAGTTATTACTATTTATTAATATGCTTGTAGTTCTCCGTTATCTTACTTTATTGAATTGTACATCCAGCTGACGAGTCCCAAATAAGATGAAACATGCGTCTTGAAATCCTCTGCTAGACACAACCAAGTGAATTACCAAAGTGATAGTAGTTATTGGAATAGACATGCAAATTCCAACAGGTCTGATACTGTTAAGATTTAGGCACCTTTAGTTCAAACCCACACCGACCTATAAATCTCATGGAATTACGGCTTGAAAATGATAGTATACTGTCGTTTATTTACAACTTTGAGTCTTAAAATGCTAGAATGATGCATACAATACTCAGACTAAAAAGTCCTAGCCACCTTATTGCCATTTGCTTTGTAAAGGAGAGTGATATTCTCCGGGTTGTTAAATATTTTGGCTATCACTGCCATAAACCCATCCAAAGCAAATGTAGAATAATTTAGACGAACACATTTCACATCAATAAAGATCTTTTTTACTTTTCGATAATGTAGCTAAGTTTTCTGGGTCAGTGGCTTATTCCTTTTGTTTTACGAATTTAAATAAATGACTTGCACACATTCTCCTCGTTTTATTGATCGGTCAAATATTTTGCGTTGATGTGGAATCCTGCTGTTGTCCACCCCAAGCAAAATATTAAGCCACATCACACTGGAGAGACTAAAAAATGAGCTGGATTCAACTGGATCAGGACTGGAACAGGTTGGCTGTCCTGCTAGTTTCAGGAAGAACAAAGCATGTACGGGCCGAATTGCAACGCTACGCTATGCATCACCACAGAACAGAGCGTAGAATGGCAGTCAATTCATCACCTCAACTTCATTGATTTTGAAGAGACCTCCGACAGCGTCGACCGAGAAGTAATTTGGCAGCTACTTCAACACTTCGGTTTTAGTGCCACAAACGTTTATCAACCTCATTCAACAGCTATATGCTATATGATGCTACATGCCAAGTGATCCTCAACGGAGAGCTCAATGATACTTTTTAAGTGAAGACAGGAGTAAGGTAAGGTTGCCGCCTACTATCACCGATGATCCTACTGATTGTGGTCGATTAAACTGGGCTAGATCATACAACGGACAGCTATGAGGAGCGAGATGGGCATACGCTGTTTGACTGATGAAGAGACCGTAGAAGATTTAGATTTCGTCGATAGTGATTTATGTCTAATGTCGCACAAGCTCGAAGACCTACAGGGAAAAACTAACAAGTTGGCAGAAAAGGCAGGGCAGCGAAGGAAGACGGGACTTCCTTCAGGTGAATTTAGAGAAGACAGGTGATGAAGATACCCAACCAACAACAATAACAAGCACCAATCACCATTAACAAGAGAAACCTAAAGGAAGCTGTCTCTTTCACCTACCTAGGATCGGGCATACAGTGAGAAGATCATTCGAAGACATCATATGCCAGACCCCCAAGTAGAACCCAAAGGGAAAACGACGAGTTGGGCGTCCGAGGGTGACATGGAGGAGATGATGTGAAGAAGAAATGAAAGGTTGTGGGCAATTGAAGAGCCAGGTTTAAAAGACTGCAGAGAAGAGAGTGCAATGGAGACGTGTTACTGAAGCCCCTTGTTCCACTAGGAACCCAAAGGAAAAATAATAATAATTCTTATTTTGCGTGAGGTTTTAGCCACTGTCTTTTGGCCTCTCATTGTAGTTGTTAGGGAAAATAACTGTGATCAGCCAGAATGTCATTTTCGTCTGAAAGAAGGCATGCAATCTGATAGTTTCACCTGACATCCCCATCTACCACATGAAGCCTATAAATCATTCAGCATACGAGCATTTATACAATTATTTCATTTTCGCTCCAAACTAGTCAACGGTTAGATCTAAGACGGGGTTAGACTGTGCAACGTCACTGTAAACAGTAATGCCATAAGCTTGGTGTCCAATCATCGATGAAGGTGAAGTCTCTGAAAAGTCAAATGTATTGAATAATATGACTAGTCTCAAAACAGCTGTAGTTAGGATTCCTGAACGTTTTCAGGAAGCGAAAAAGGCAAGAAGCGCACCAGACGAAAAGGCAGTTAATCAGTCATTAAAGCGAATGAGCGACCATTGTGCTGAAACTTCAAGGGGCAAGAAAGCATCTCAGTCTCAGTGAGTTAAGTTCGTGAACAAAGGTGATCAAATGACAAATAAAGTCATTACCAAATACGGATTCATGGAAGGAAGTTTGAAGAAGTTAAAGGACTCCGATCTAGTGAAAAGATATTTTCATGTTCTGGATTTAGTGAGTAAGAATTTTGACAGTTACTTTCTGAGATTTTAAGAGGTGTGCATATGTGTGAGGTTAGACTTGGGAAGTAAAGAGAGTAGAAAGTTGACGACGACCTGTGACAGCAGTCTTAAGAACAGTGAAGAAAAGTTGTCCTTAGCAATGCTTACAAAGTACAGAATAGAAATATAAAAAGTCAATCTGCAAGATAGGATTACGAGAAAGGAAGTGAGAATTGAATTAAAAACTCCTGTAGGAAGTAACAAAAACGCCTGAAAATACCAGGTTTCCAGGTGACGAGGTATCATCAGCCAATGTTGTTGATACTGGTTTTTATAAGTCTGATAATGATCAGGCAGTATAACTGCTCGTCAGACTCATTTCTCTAACCGTAGGAATTAGCTACCGATTTAAAATCTGATACCAATCAGTGAAACATGGTTACCGGTGGAAAGAGAAATTAAGCCACTCATACTAAGATGTGCCTAAGTAAGGACTGACAGATAGATAAGTCAGTTATAAGAGCAGTCTTCCAGTTTCGATTTCTAGACTGCTTCATCTATTCGTTTCCAAGCTCTACTGTTTGTCAATTTTCTTTTATTATTAAGTGTAACTACATCCTGTGTACTTGCTAATTCGTTTTTGTCTTCCTCTTTACTCCTCCAGATTCTCATGGCCACCACTAAACTCACACTCCTCTAAACGCCTCCCAAAACAATGTACCTGCCTACAGGCTAGACAAAAACCAGTCAACAGCTGGTCGTTACAGTAGTATTACGACATTTTGTATTCTGGAGAAAATTGTTGTACGGCCGAGATGTTCAAAGGTGAATGTCAGTGGTACATGCGAATTAGAAAGTTGCGAAGTTATGTTGAAGTGAGGTATCCTTATAGTCATGGTCATATATCATACCCCTTAATATCAAGCTAATGACTTTGTGTTAAATTAGCTGCATAGGCAGAGCACTAAGAATAGGTTCTTAGTATTTGAAGACTTGAATACTTCTAGTGTTAATTGTAACAAGCTCATACCTATAGGTCCATGTGACTAGACCAGTAATTATGTTGTATTAAATGCTCTCGATTGCGTTGTTGTGCAAATTGTAGCAGTGTCAGCACATTTTGACCCAAATCACTGAGCTTTACAAATGGATTTATTTTCCACACAACATGTGAGTGACATCAGATACTTCCCATGGTTAGCTTGTAGTGACCATGTATTTACTTCTTTTAGATCTAGAAAGTTTGACCTAGTTTATGAATCATCCCTCTTCAGATATGCTATTTGGTTAGCAAAACTGTTGGTAAGTAGAAACATCGTAGCCTTAGCGGACTGGTTCGTCAATGTAGACCGGACTGATAAAAAAGCCTAGAATAAACCTGAATTTCCGCAAGTCATTTGATCAACATGAAAGAGACCTACTCATTTACTTCTATGAACAGAAAGTCAGACTCAGACGGTATCAAGGAAGAGGCAGAGACAGAAAGTGATATGTTTAGGTTGGAGTACTGTCAAGTTCGAAACCTATGTAGATCTGATATTAATAAAAATGGTATTATAAAAGGAAACTGGTGTATGCTTATACGGACTGTCCAAAAGTAACATACGTTTATGCTGGGTGAGATACTCACTCCACCTTCTAATCTGAAATTGGATGCATTGACAGGATCTGATAAGACCTTTTCATTATTTACAGCAGCACCCCAAATATCAAATACTGTTATGGTTGATACTTACCAGTTGGTAGCTAACATGGTGGAGAGGGAAACTGTGTTGAGACTGACCGAAAAACTGAAGCCTAGGGAGGAGGCAAGCTTTGGTCGAACATACTAGATTGTTTCTGGCTTTAACTGACATCATTTGTGGGATGTTTACAGACATATCTAATATATCTTTGTCTCAGACTTAAGTACCCGGAGAACAGACAGACACTGTAGTTAGTCCTTTTTTAATGGTGGCTATAGATAACTAGTATCTTACTATCACACTGTGAATCTTAATTGCACAACTTTATAAGTCTTTGAAAAAACAGTTGGGCATAAACTACTGGAGGATTTGGAAGACCTTGACCTACTAGCGCATAAACAACAAGGCTACATCTCAAACGTTCATGTCCGACGAGTTTATTTTTAGCGGCAGAAAAATGAGTGGGAGCTAAAGACAATAAACTGCCAGCTGATGTATTATTTTTTGACTTCATTATAACATTTGATGAGGTATCTCATTTCAACTTGCTAACTAAGCTGACTGATGTTGGCATGGATGTCAAAATCCAGGAGTGGTTCAAAGACCGTCTACATGATAAGAAGGAAGAATTCAGTGTAAGAGGATCATTCTGCGAATATAAACTGAATATTATTGAGGCTCTTCACTGAACCATATCAAGACTTCTATTTATAATTGAATTTGTCAGAGATGTTTAATTCACCATCGTTGCTATTTGTAAATGGTGGTAAGTTCTAAATGGTTGTTCATAACACCGAATATAGATTAGCTTTTTACACTGACTTAAATGACCTAGTCATATAGTTTAAATGCCAGAATATGAAAATCAGCTCCAGCAGAAGTGCAGAAACACACTTTGACTGGAAACTTGACCACCGTAGCTCACTTTGTGGACCAATACTGCCTTGCCCATGAGAGAAAAAATCACCTCAGACTTATCGTTAGGTATGACTTGAAAACAATGGCATATTCTTACAAGATCACAGTTTAAGAATCTTAGGGTTCTGTTGTTTCTTTGAAACGCCTTTAAATTCTATGGTAAAGACACATTTAGGACACTATATAATACCTACGTATTACCTAACTTTGAATGAGTTAATGAACATCAGAACGAGACTTGGCACTACTGTGCAATGGTTCCAGTTACCACACTCCATATCAGCACACAAGGGTAGAAAGTAACAGGAGAACTAAGGGAAAAATTCATGAAAAGAAAACAATGAGATTCCGTATGAGGACCATTACGGGGATACATTTGCACCACTGCGAGCGATTCTGAAACAAATCATCTAGAGTAGTAGATCGGAAATTTCGGCTATCAAGCGGAAACCGACCAGGAATTCTACATTATTCACTGTGGATAAGAACATAAGTTGAATATGCCGTGAACTGATGCCATGTTTTAGTCTGGCCACATTTCATGTTTCCGCAGACTGAGATCAATACAATTAACGATGTGCAACAGAGCAGGTGGTGACAAAATATGAGCAACTTTGTCCCAGCCACTTGAGTTGATGAAGATTCACAAACTCATTAAGTGACTTTCCTCTTCTTCCCGAAATTCTGTTCCCGATTTATAAGTTATTGATGTGGTAACCGCTCAGTAAAATACCAGTGCTGTGAGTAAGACTCTGGTTGAACATCTGAAGCCTTCTCATGTCCATTACCTTTAATGGCCATATTTAACAGCCATATGATAGAATACTGCATAACGGCAGCTAGCCCCATATTTGACAAGGTAGCAGACACTCCAGGACAAATGAGACGGGTAAGTGCTTTGTTAGTTTCGTGATATTCCCACCTGACCTATTAAAAGCGGTTGGAAAGTTTGAACTTTTTCTCAGTCAGTATCGTATTCTAGGAAAAAGGGCTATCTTATTTTGCACATAATATCTTGAATAACAATTCGTGTAATGACCTCTGAGATCTTTCTATCCATTCTAGGCTGATAATCTAAAAGTTCATTGATGAAAGGTTCAAAAACCATGGTTAACTAAACTGCGAGTGTAACTCAGATTCTTTCACGTGGCAGTCAACGATCGGGACTTGTTTTGAACGCTAATGATACCTACTTCTTTTTATGAACGCTTTTAAACAGAAACTGGATGTTCACAAAAGTTTTTACAACAAATGACTGTGCAGGCTGTATGATCCACTCCCCAAACATTGTAGATTGAAGCTTTAATGTTCTATATCTGGAGAAACACGTAAATGTGTTTTGAACTTGTTGGAAAGAATTCAGAAGACAACGTCAAATGTTATCGGTAAAAACACAAGCAACTCCACTGTTGGCTGAAGCCTTATAAGAGAGATGCAATTTTTAAAGCGCTACTGAGTGCAATTATCGATGTAGACCATCAATCCAGAAGTATTTTTACACTTTTTGAAGACTATAGAAAGCTTCCTTAATCAACAACTAAGAAAAAACCCTTCACCCTTATGATAATGTAATTAAAAAGCAAATAAGTTTTAAGTTCTGAATCCAAAGAAAATTTCTTTCTTCTCTTGTCAGCAAAATATATCTAAGATGAAGTGTTATGCAGGACAGAAGTTAAGTAAAAGTCATTTGATGTGTATCAGTGTTCCAAGACTGGGAATACCAAAGCACCACATTTCAACTACTTATTATTCTGATGAGTGCATTTAGTATATCTTACTCCAGAAACATTTTCCTGGATTAAAATTAGTACCAAATACGTGTAAAAGCCACCTGAGGGCTGGAAGGATGCCATAATAAGTCTTATATTTACGTGAGTTAACAGACGACTGGTTATCAGTTATGAGCGTTTTAATCTCATTAGTATCGCGGTTAAGATAATTTAGAAGATAATATATGATGAGATACTTAAGCACTAAGAATCACATAACGTACTGACATAGGAAAAATATGGCTTCCAGGCTGAACTCTCTTGTTTGACAAACCAAGGGACTTTGGGTTAGTGGCTTAAAGAGGTGGTAGTCATCTACTAGGCCACGGATTAGAGCTTTGCTTTACCTTCCATGGTCCGGGAAGCCTGGTAGTATTACTATCCCTCACATAATAGGTATGGTCAGTTGTCTGCTGCAAGGATGTGCATAAGGTATCTGGGTGCCTTTCGTTTGACAAACCCAATTCTTCTGGTAGTTAAGGACTGGACTGAAGCTAGGGGCGATAACCTCCGTAGAAGTGGTGTTTATTGACCTGAGCAAGGCTTATGAAAAAGTATCATACGCAGGGTTGTTGAAAAAGCTTTGCATGCGCGGTATTAACAATTCTCTTGACTCCTAGATCAGGGAGTACTTCATGAGAGAAAGCAAAGAGTAAGAGTCACTGGGATACCGGCTGAGTGGTAACCTGCCACCAGTGGTGTTCATTAGGGCAATATACTTGGACCATTGAACTTCCTTCTTTACGCCAATGAAATATCAAAGATGCTTAGGCTATCATAGTTGCTACTTTTCGTTGATATCAGGATATGGATGACTATCCATAATGGTGACGGCAGGTTTGCAGTGCAAGCCGGTATAGAAAAACTGGTCAAATTGTTTTAACGAGGAGACCTGGAAAGTTACTCCAATAAAAGTATTGTAATGTTCAGTTGGTATGACTTTTCTGGTGGCTACTCAATAAATGGTCGACTAATAACTCGGGTTTCAAAAAAAGGACTTAGAAGTTATCTTTAGTCATCTTTGAAGATAGCTACTAACTTTAATGCTTCTACAGCAAAGTCTTTTCTCATTCTTTGACCGCTTCATAGGGTATTCGAATGCCTACATGAGAAGATGCTCAGGGTCCCGTACCCCAAATAGCTAAGACTTCATTTAGAGTACTGCATACAAGAGGGTAGTTCACGCTTCAAGAAGGAAGCTGATACACTGAAAGGGGTTGAAAGGGTAGCCATTAAATTAGTGATAGTTCTTGCATACTTATCCAAAGAGCGATTAATAAGGCTAAGCCTTTTTCTCTTATCCCTTAGTAGAAAGAGAGGCGACCTGATTTTGAACTTTCACGTTCTTAATAATGATTTAAGTGCTGATCACTAGAGTTTCATCACTGCTTTCAAGACAGTTTGCTTTTGAGTGCATAAAAAAGTCTTAAGGCCGTGGTTGAGCCATATCCCAGTGGAGTAATAGTACTTCCATAGGATAGTTAATGATGTAATTAACCAATCCAATACTGGAATTAGTTACCGAAACAAGTGAAATTAGCTCTGTCGGTGATCGTTTTTGAAGCAAAACATGACTCTGATAGGGTAAACTATTGCAAAGACTAACATAGAATAAGAGCCTACTTTTTTCTTTCACCGAAGACATCTTCAATATATGTATACATATGTGTATTTATGAACCACCTCAGTCCATGAAAAATAAAATAATTTCAAAACAAGGTTATGTAAATTCCCCCACATTTCTAAAGAAATGCAATAAGAAGCACCTATTTTCCCGTAATGTACACGCCTTTCACCCAAAATTATTAAAGCTTCTACAAAATATAATTGAACATACACAAGATAATCATATCATTATGTCTTTCCGAATATCGACTTTCGTGCAGTAAAGTACAAGGTTTACAAGTTAACATGAAAGTAAACAGTTGACATACTTTGAAAGAAGGCCGCTAAGCTTGAAAAATCGATGTTTCATTTGAGCCACTTGAACATTGCTTAACTTTCCTTCATGTCCGAGGTTTTCCACCGACGTAATAGCTGGATAGATGCTAACAACAGAAGAATCTTCACAATTGTTTTGAAAACTATCAATCTTGTCAAATTCTTCATCGTCTACACGAAGCAAAGGGTCTTTAAAACAATCAGGCTTAGCAATGAGAATTTTATCATCGTAAGAATCTGTGAATACGAGTGTCAGGAGAAAACAAGCGGTGTACTTATTGGTTCTTCTGGAGTTTCTTCACGGGCAGGTTCACATTTTGTTGTGCTTAATATCTCTGAAGACTGATTTTCATCTTGTTCACTCATTTGAATTACCGCTGGTGCTTAATTGAAAAGTGAACTGCCGTTGCCATAGTGATATTGCGCAACGCAAAATAAATAAGTTAGACCTTTTTCATTTTCATACTTATAATAAGTTTAAAAGGAAGAGTTTTATATTTCCTATTACTTCTTTGTTTTAGTTGTCATGAGTCACCTAAAGTTGGTTGTCCTTGGTCCAAATGAGGTTATATCTTATAAATTACTATGCAGTTGTTACTATTGTAGAGTGGAAAATCATATATATGTAACTTTCTGTCCGAAACAGTAGATCAAATTACAGGTGACTATTATCCAACGAGCGGTGTCAGGTTTATCTGTTTATTTTTAGTTTCCTCATATTTGCAGGATTTTAGAATATGAACAGAAACTCAAGGTAAAAGGGAAACCTGTTAAGATTGAAGTTGAGTTATGGGATGTTAGTGGAGACAGAAAGTAGTTATTTGGCTGACAACTATCTGTTTTTCCCAAGGTACGAAGCTTGTTGGCCAGCTATTTTTAAAGGAGCTCATGGGGTGGTATTCGTTTATAATCCGGATAAATCTCATCATGAGGAAGAACTAAACGAATGGTATTTGCCAATTCATTGTCTTAACACTTCAGGTATCAAACGTTTCCTCAAAGTCTAGGTCTGAAAGACCAGCAGTTCTGCGTTATTTGTTATAAAAAACCAGACTCATCGGACAAAGACATAGTTTCATTGCGTTAGTTAAATAAATGACGTTTACTTCCCTAATGACAGCCTCTGTTTTTCATAGGTTTTTCCAGTTTCGTTGTAACATGCCAAAAGATGGTGAAAAGCTTCGGGAGCAATTCGGTAAATTTGTTTCTCAAATAGCCTGGGGGAGATTAGAGGCTAGTGAACAGGAAGAACTCAACATTATGAATTCATAAAGATTCATTATGATGGATGTCAGTAGTTTTATATGTCCCTCGAGCTGTTTAGTCAGCCTTTATTTGTAAACATTAGTATATTAACCGTCTTCTAATAAAAATGAGTGAGTACACTTTATCAGTTTACAATAAATTTTTCCTTACGGGTGGGTTATAATATGCTCTTTGGTAGGGTTTATTTGATGCCATTTAGACAGTTTTAGTCTGAATTAATGACATTTAAACATTCTGCTCATGTATGTTTGACTGTTTAGTCGATATTATTGTAAGAAATCGACACTCACAGATACGTCTGAAACATGTGTCGCATACATTATTAATGTATGTTGTGAACTATAGTGGTTGACCTTTTCATACTTAGACCTGATTACAGGAAGGGCAAAAGATTTTCATTTCCGAGAAACCAAAACCTCTCTTGGTCTATTCTCACTAGGATTGTTGACCAAGAAGACTACTTTTATGCCATACAGCTAAATCTTTAAGTATAAGTATTTACTAATCTAACAATTCGGGATAGACTTCAAACTACTTGTGGATTATTTTTTGTATATAGAAGAATCCTGATCACTTATTACCATTACAAAGTTCTTCATAGTACAGTCGAAATTTGCTGAACTTTATAAGTTCCACGTATGTTACTCAGAGATATTCTCCGAAAATCATTCGAAGTCTGGTGGGCAGCTCGTGAAAGAAGTTTAGGTTGTCGTAAATTATCTTATTTCGTTTTGATTTCGTCACATCACTTGTCAAGTGTGTGTCTCAGTCTGAGCCACTTACTTTGAATACGTTTCAAGTTACTAGTGACTTTTCAGTTGTACGTACACTAGTTTGTTATATACTGTTATGCATAAGTAGTGTAGATGAAACGAAATTTTGCACATGACAAGGATTCAGTTGTCAAACACTTAGAAACTGATAATCATGCGCTATCAGGTTAAGGATATGCCTAAACAAATATGGCTCACTTCAGATCCTGCCGCTTTTTATCCATTTAGCACTAATCTTAAGGTGTTCTGGTTTCTGCCATGCTTTTTCATGTGGAAGATCATATAAAATGGTTCACTAGTATTGTTACTGCACACAGGTTGGTCTTTGTCCTAGCTTTTTGATAAGCATTATGATCTATGCAGAAAGACAGAAAAAATCAAAGTGGGACTTTGCACGTAAGTGTTTTGACTCAAGTCCTCACACTTCTCAGTAGTAGACAAAGACTAGGTGGATAGAAAAAGACTTATATCAAAGTAGACAAACTTGTGTCAGAGAATAAACAACCTGAAGACAAAGGTTAGTGTAAATATTCAAGCTTTAGAGGATGTCAAGGAGTGAATTCATCTGCACCCTTATGACCTACTTCCAGCCATGTAACCAAGAGTCATCAACCACTGATACCTTTCGTCTCGGCGACCCCAACCAAGCAGTCTACATCGCTGACACACAACTCAGACCAACAGTTAGAGACTTCGAAAACCGGTGCCGTCTTGGTTTGGCTACTATGAACCTTATTCAACTTCGGGGTAGGCAATGGCTCGGCATTCGTATTATATATCCAAGCCATCTCAGTTGGCTGCGGTTCGCAACCTCACCAATCTACCTAACCATCTTGCCTAGTACTCTTCGACATCGCTCACATAGTGATTTCACCATGTGCGAGCAGTCTTACGAAGAGATACATAATCAAAACCCTATAACCATTTCATGTCTTCTACTCTCGGTGGCCATATCTCACAGCTGTATAACAACAGAAAGAACTGCACTGTAGTTTACTTGTCATTTGGTAGAGGTATCTTGGTATCTGAAATACTTCAGGTATCTTGCTAGTCGGCGCCACAGGTAGCCCAAGTCGACAAATACCAAACAGGCCTTCTGTATCCGTGAATTTATGCGACTTGTTCTTACTTGGCATTTCAGGTGACTCTAAAACTAGGCATATAATAGGCGTCAATTCAGATGCGTCTAAATTATTTAGTTCGGCGCTAGTTTTAATAGTGTCTATAGCTTTTAAACATCGTTTCTGAGATATATAGTGTACAGAAATGTTCGCATTATGGTTTTTTGAATACACTGGGCTTGTGAGACATAACACTTGGGTTTATAAACAATGGTATATTCAACCACAGCAGTTTTCTACGTGATATTTTAATGGTAAGACAAACAGCGACTGACTTAGTTTCCATTTATCTTCTAGTATTAACTAGTTTATTTTCAGTTATTCGCCAGATGACTTTCCTATTCTTCTAAAAACACGACAGTTTATTGTTGACTACGTTTTACTTGGTGAGACACACATAAGTTTCTTATAAGCCCCTTTTTATGAAATGAGGAAAGATGTCGATAGTACTTCTAGCTGTCAGACTTACTTCTAGAAAAGCTATATGCTATTGTTGCAACCTGACCAATAGTTTATTTTGCTATTGACTATAGGACTAATTCCATGCGAGATGGTTGCCAAATGTAGGAATTATGTCCCTTTCAGTTACATCAGAATCTGGATATTCATACTTAGGTGGTAAATGACATTCAAAATCTTTGATGTAATCAAATACTGAAAGTCCATGGGCAACCATTCTACTTATTTTGTCAAGACAGATATTCCTTTGTTGTGCAGTTAGTTCCTGTTGAAGCTCAGCCGGGTGACTGAACGATTTTCACCAAGCCTTATCTACGAATTCTTTTCACTGATCATTCTACTACATATCATTCTTCATATTGGCTTGATATAGCCTGATTTATGCGTATGTGGAGGCTTGTACAGTAACCTTCAGCTTCCACCTTTAATGATTTCTCAGTTAGATAGTAATGAACAAAAGGTATATGATAACTGAAAGGTGTATTTACAACGTCAACAATATGTACAAAATACAAGATTTATATATATTACCATAGCCTTGGCTATTTCCAGGCCTTTATAAATTTAAATTCTGTTGGTTTTTCATCTCTTCAAACAACCTGATACTTATAGGTTGGTTCACGTATTTTTTTCTCAAAAATTCGAAACAAAGCTTTTGATTGACAAAGGCTTTAATGGTTCATGGCTACTTATGAGGATTTTGGTAATCTTATTCCGCACCACAAGACTTCTCCCTTGAAATAGAGGCTGATAGTACAATGATGTCTGTTTATTGGCTAGTAACGTTTGCTTGCTCCAGACAAATTATTCCTGAATGGCCATCTGATGAGTCTGTGTTGTAGCATAACCTGAAGTAACTAAATTGCATTTAGAAATAAGAGGAATGATTTCCTGACACTTTGGAGAAGGGTATTCGATGAATCTTTTCTTACCCACTTCAGAAAAATAGACTGATAGTTATTTGCAAAAGTATTTGCC
This sequence comes from Heterobilharzia americana, assembly GCA_944470555.2. NCBI lineage: Eukaryota > Metazoa > Platyhelminthes > Trematoda > Strigeidida > Schistosomatidae > Heterobilharzia > Heterobilharzia americana. Next base: position 58,750,777 of record OX104129.1, on the reverse strand, counting down.
ACAGCTTTGGTTGTCGAATTCCAATATTGCACGGCACTGAAACTGCAAATTTACTTAAGTTCATCCCAACCAGTTGTATGGAGTTAAGTATTGCCCCAGTAAAATGGTTACATAAGTTTGTCAACCTCAATGAACTATATTCACTTAGGCTTTTTTGAGTAGAGAGATGTTGTATTCAGTTTGACCCAGAGTAATCTAGGTGTAGTTGGTTGGAATGATAAGGTACTCCACTAAGCAATAAATCATTATATTCAGCACCGCAGTATACTATCCCGATGAAATGCTTCTGACCGCCTAATGCACCTATGAATTTGGATGGATTCGGGGTTTTCTGGTTACCTGCTAGTTAGTAGATGTGATGTCTGAAGTGGAGCTGGTTTGCAGACTATCCCGTTGTCTACTTTCTCGTATGAACAAAAATTGGTTTTGATATAATAAACCACTACCGTGCCAAGTAAGTCTCTCATTTGATGTGTGTGCAGACGCTGCGAACCCCTTTGGGTATGTGTGTATTTGTTGACATTGATGACTAGGCTTGCCCTTGGGCTTTTCTGAGAACTTGTGGGCATTCACTGTGAGATATGATTGTAGAAAGGCTGGATGGCACCAAACATGGTATATCATTTTGCAAACCTTCTGTTATTACTGATTGATGGATTTCATGAACATGAACTGACCCAATGTCCATATTATTTATTATTTCAGGATGAGTAGTGAAAGGATTACTATCATCCTCATTCGTCACTGCACGATGAACGGTATTATTAGGCTGCTTTTTATCTTAAAACTTTACTTGAATTTATCTTGAAAGTGAAGATTGCCATCAAACTGAATGAATCTAACTAGCCGAATAGTTTTATGGTCACCGGTGGCTGCTTGTTGACCATTGTGGTTCAAACTTAGATGAAATGTCTAGCCAACTATGAAGAATTTGAGTTAACAATAAAGTCATAACATTCTCCTCTCTGTGTCTAATTTCTTGAGTTAAACCACAGGAAGCCGAGTTCAATATGGTGCTAACCATCAATTAACTGATTACTGTGATAAGAAGGAGTATTACAAACTATCTGGTAGGGTTCTTAAAATGTTAGAAACTAATGCTTTGACTCAAAGTCGATATGTGGTGTGAATATGAAAACTGAAAGACAGACAGACATTCAGTGAGGAGTCTCTCTTCTCACATCATTCTCAAGCTTTACAACCACATATATAGATCTTATATTCACAAGGTAACACAGAAAGCTTTCAATGCTTCATTCAATAAATATTTTTGGACTAGATTCAATTTTGACTATAAATCAGGAGATAGGGGAAAAATTACCTAGTGTTTCAAATAGTAATGATAAGAAGAGTTACGGGGTAAAATGATGCAATGTGGTGAAAGGGACTATTGAATGTGTGATGAGAGATCAGGATTATAAGGGTTGAAGAATGCAGTGTGTAAGAAAATGTGAAAGAGAAGATTTTGTGAGAGTGAGATATTCCTATACGTCATGTATATTACAACTTGAGTGAGTAGAAAAACTGCTTTCGGATGTAGAGTAGAGTTGAGTATTTAAAATATTAATTGTCATGTCTTCCGTGGTTTGAAGAAGTTTCAGGCGTACAGCCTTCTTCCAGGTTGCATGAACTCTATGCATGACACTGAGGTTGTTTTGAGCATTCACCCAACGGTCATGATCGATGAAATATTTTAGAGCAGAGATGAGAAATGCTGCTATTTCTCCTTTGTGGAAACATGTTGGAAAATGTGTTTGTAAAGCGAATGTTGAGTATGCATGGTGAAGACACCTTACTTCACCTAATCAGATGAACTGATAAATAAACGATGAGGGACTAAATAAGCTAGACTATTCTTTACGCATAATTTTCGCATAGGATGAGTAGAGAAGATTAATCTGTCACAATGAACTCGGTAGACAGTTTCTCAATTCATCTGCTGATGTGTCTCGATTGAAGTTTAAATTCATGTGGAGAGGCTGTTTAGGAGCTATGCAATCAGAATGATTATTTACTTTCAGTTTCATTGTTTTAACAATGTTTTAACAAAACTGGTTTCCAGTGGAAACATATTTGTGGAAATTACGTTTCCGTTGGTCTCTGGTTTGCCACATTTTCACTTCATCTTCAATGATCACCCTGTAGTGAATAGTGAATAGTAGTCGGCGAAACCACGAATACGTGAGATAGTGAAAGTGGTAATCAATGTGATGCTGCATCTTTCTAATTCAGTTAGATTTCGACTGTGATGAGAAGTCCTGACTAGTCAGTCAGTGTGAATATGATCAAGTAAGTGTTAGTTACGTGTTGTGGATTCACATGGTAGTTGGACGAGACTCCTTGTGATAGAAGTAGAAGAAGATCCTGGTCAACATTTGGGCATGTAGGTCAGTTGGTAGGGCAACGGTCCGAAAAGTCGGTGGTTGTTGGTTAGAATCCGGTTGCGGTCCACATTCTCATTCCGCCTTCAGTTATCACCCAATTTGAAAATTAAGTTGATCACTTTTAGAGGATGAGGACTGCAGATAGTATGAATTATGTGACACATGGAGCGAATCAGATCTCATGTATTGATTGGTCATGGGAGTGCCGAGAATCAGGAAACGTAGGTCGAGGGCTTCCTGCCGATTGCCTCCAACTGACTAACGAATCAGATTCTGTTTAGTGTGTAGTGGCTTCTAAGAGATGCAAATTCTTAAGTGGTTCATTCCACGTGTGTTTTCTGTGAATAGACCTTCTGAGTAATCCATAGTCTCGTCTCCTTAGCGTCTTGTATACCAATCAATATGACAACTCCTTATTGCCTTTAAAGTTCTGAAAACCATTACTGTTATAATTTAGCTGTTTTACCCTCTTTTAGTATCCTTCCTATCCTTCATTTTCAATGGTTAATAATAATGAGAATGTTTATGAGTAATTCTTTCAAATATAATGTCGCCACTCATTTGTCTCAACACCAAACCCACAATCTCGACTAGCTTTCGTAACTTTGAGGTAAGAGAATCAAATGTCCACAGCAGTAAGAAAACTCTTTATTCAGAGTGACAGCAGTGGTGTTTTCCTTGATACCATGAAGTTCCTAGTCACTGGAAATGTTCAATACCTTCACAACCATTTCCTTTGAATTGTAGATAGTCCTAGGCAATATTCACTTGTTATTTTTGAGATCACGATAGACCCCAGTAAAACCTTTATGCACATCGCAATACAACATGCACTTACTTCTGGAGTAGTTAGTTTAAGCTGGCGATTTTTCTACTGGCTAAATAAACCGCACCACCAAATATGGGGACGTTTTTCCATATATCCCCCCTTTCCAAAAAGACGATAATTTAACAACAGCTGATTTCTTCATATGATCGCCTGCAATATTGAAGTGCTTTACTCATTTCCTTCAAAAATATTGCACAGAGAGAAAAGTTTTCGAAATAATATCTTCTGAGAATTTCATGCTATCAAGCTTGTCCTCCGGAATAAAGTGGCCATTATTATTATTGTCATCATCAGAATATTCCCTGTGGTTTCCATACCATCTTTGAGTACTCAGTATACTGAGCAAATATATTTTATAATAGAATCTAATTAGCCGGAGTATGGGACTTGAAACACGCAGAATCTGGAAACTTAGTATCTGAAGCTCTACAGAACCTAGTACATTTGTCACAGATAGACATACTACTCATAAGTAGGCAACGTCTGGCTGAAAAATATTTCGCTGAAAATGATGAATCTCACTTATTGATCTAGCATGTATGTCATTTAAAGTCAACTTTGGTATATTATAATATTCTTAAGTGAGAATAAAGAAATGCTTTGAATCTCTAAATCTGTATATGTCATCATTCGATGTAAGGCATAGGGAAATGAAGAGAAAATCTGCATAATCAAAACAATCCAGCGCTTATTTAAATTTGTATGATGCAACACGAAAGAATTTATCAAGAAAATACGATGTATATTACGCAGTACATCTTATAACATCTGAGTACATTTTTACTTGTTAAGGCAATAAGAAGGCGTAATTTGCCTGGATCATGTAATATATTTGCACAACATATTTCGAATAATCTGATCGTACATGTAGTTGTCATAGGTATTTGTATCAAAATTCACTTAGTCCCGAAGAAAAATTTCTTCATCACTCTTCCAGAAAAAGGTGACTCTCATAGTGCAGTCCTTAAGCAAAGACTTAACGTTACTGTTAGAAGGACTTCCTATACAGCTACGGTCCATCTAATCAAAACCACCAAACCTGTATATCCCCCTAAACCCTTACAGTATTTGAACGACAATTTCACATCCCATTACATATATCATTTCAAATTTACTTTTAGTGACACATACATAGGGAGGACCTATAGATCCATGCAAATAAGGGCCTCGGAGTGGATTCCAAAGTGGCTTCAGAAGCAAATTTATTTATCTGAATTCATAAAAGTTGGTAGCAGACACCCAAATTCTTATGCCGAATCTTGTCACACGTTGAATAAGATGCAAAAACGATTTTGTAGACAGTGACAACAGAATGTCAGTGGCCTACTAAGCTTAAAGCATGACACAGCTATGGTAGAACATAAATCTTGATCTTCTGAATTGGTTTGAGTTAATGCAGTGAAATCTCATCAGTTTTCGACCAAATGTTCCAAACACCAGCCAAATCCATCAGATAAACCTCCTTAGGTTTGGTGGTATTGTGGTTCATGGCATTTTGATAAATTCTCTTCACTCAAAGAGCACAAATACCAGCATTGTCATCGTTTCTGGCATAAAGAAGGTTACGTTTCTTGAAAAAGAAATGCTCACATCAAGAATAAACGTCTGTTTGTCAAATGCAACTCATCCAGCCAAGTTATTGTTAAAACTATTCGTCTCCATTTTGAAACATCATACGATATAACCTTGACTTCTCACAATATGTGACGCACACTTAAGTGCCTACACATCCAGCCAACTGAACACTACTCAAAACGCTTTGGCAGATGTGCTTAAACTCTTTGGTGAAATTAGCTGTCACGTCCAGTTTGGTGAACGGAAATTTCGTAATGTATGTTATCTTACAAATTGTCATGATTTAGACCTGATGTTTTAGACTGGATAAGTAAAATGAGTATCTTAAATGTTCCATTGAGTTTGTCATGTCTTCACAGGATATTTTATCGTCTCATATTTCTGATAGATCTTAACTGGAACACTTGCTTCAGAAGCATGCAACACTTTGTCGTGGATGATGTAAATAAAGCCCTTTTGAAGGCGACTCAACAACTGCTGGTTACTACAGCTCATATTGATAACTATACTCTGCATGATCCAGTTGTGTAACAAGTTTCAAAATTTTTCCGTTGCGATTTACCGCCGCATGTGCAGTCCAATGAACTGAAGCAGTTTCATCGACGACATCAGTCGTTATCGATTGCTAAGGACAATATAATTTTGCAGATTGGGTGGTGGTTCCTGCTTATCTTTGTAGCCTTCCTTGTTCTCCGTCAACTTCATTTTTCTCATCCGAATATTTGTAGGATGAACTTGACTGCTCGCAGTTAATTTATTCTAGCCCAACATTGATGAATGTATTTAGGACGTTGTCTACCGATGCTGCATATGAGCCCAAGCATCGATTCATATTCTAAATGACTAGAAGTCCTACCTACGGAGTCCAAAACATTTTGTGCAACCATCACTGTTTTATCGTTTTTGCATTCCCGATATGCTAGCAAATGATAATGGGACTCAGATTACATTATCTCTGTTCTCTGATTTTCGCAGGCAGTTCTACATATTATACTCAGTCGAATGCTCAGGCAAAACATTTTGTGGATACATTCGTGCCAAGTTTATTAAAGGCAAAGTGGGAACGGGCGACGGAGGAAATACTGAATAATTTGTTTCCTGCTTTACCGTACGATACGAAATCCTCCAGCCCCATGTCGATTATCTCCTGCAGAAATTTTGTTTAGTCGAAAGGTTATAACTATCCTCGATACCACTAAGCCTAAGCGAATAAACAGCGGCAGAGGAATACGTAACTGGGAAATCAGTTCAGTCGCCACCATGAAGATAGACGCCAAGTCTTCAAACTGAACCAGCAAATTTATGTGCGTGATTTTCGTTATTCACTATCAAAGTGGCCGCATGATTCAGCTTCAAGTGAGTGTTCTGTACAGAGTGAAGGTAGAAGGATAGACATGGATCAGGCATTCAAACTACATACGACCTTCAGTAGAAGCAAAATCTTATGCTTGAAGTTTTGTTGGATACTTATATGGAAGAAGAGGATACGGGACGAAGACAGCCCACTCTTGCCAGAAGATCATTTCGAGAAAGAAGAAGACAAAAGTCTTCTCCAGTGAAAGTAACAGAGAAGTTATACACTCTTTACAGGGAGAAGTGATGGGAAGCAGCATAAATCGAAATAAACATTCCTAGTCATCAGCCACTAAGGTAGAAGTTTTGGGCTTTAACCCATGTCACATGTTACGATGTGGTCAGGAAAAACTTTATTGGAAATTTCTGTTCGAAAGTTGACCTATCAATCTAATCGTATCCATCCAATTGTCTCATTGCTTTAGTAGTGTTCTCGTATTACATGTTAGTATGTTAGTTACTTCACAGTCGATATTTGATTGCACCATGAACATTTTGTTGTGTAGAGAGGTCTCAACTTGACTGTAGGATATGTTCAATTCAGTGAGGCTCTCAGCCTTTGTTTCTTGGCCCGTCTCCACAACGAATATTTAAAAAACGTTCCAATAAAATAACATTAAATTCTTAATCTCCTATCGTTTGATAATTGTTTCTTTTTGACCTTTGGATTTATTTTTATGACAGGTAAATATATGCAGGTGATTGTTTAAAATATGCTGAACGATTATATCACATTTTACGGATAAATATTGTTTATTTAATTTAGATGGTTAGTTTGTACGATCGTTTTTATTAAAAAATGAAATTCAGAGGAAACATTATCTGCAGTGAAATTGTTCTCCATCTCTACATTGATACGCATACCTAGATATGTGTTGAATTCCTCTATAAAGAGGATTATTGGAGAATAATCCCCAGAAGTTTTTTATGTCAGAAACAAACGATTAGCAAATCAGTGTTTTTCAAAGAAACAAGTATATCTCGAAAAACGTTCTCGTCTTCAAGACAAAGACGTTTACTGAATATATCCCATATGTATGCTTATATCAGGCTTAACTCCATGAATTATGGAAGTCATTTCTGTTTGCAGCTATTAATAAAAACATTAATTGTTAATTCATTGTCATGACTCAAAAGTCTTACTTGCTAGTCAGCTATTGAGATAATCAAACACTAAACAAAAGCTGGTTTTCAAGTCTTTTTTCTACTCAGTAAATTATTAGATCTCTGAATGGATTCAATGCAGAAAGGACTACTAAGTGGTTACCGTCATTGACTGTCAAACAATCATGACACATATCTTATATATCTTGCTTACTTGAGATTAAGACTTTGAAAAATTCTCATCATCCAAATTAGAACAAGACATATAAGTGAACAATGCTGCTTTCAATTACATCCTATTCACGCTTTACTCTAATACAAACAGCTGAATATATATGAAAATTAAACTAATCATGTAGATTTATTGGTTGTGATAAATGTTTTGCACATAACGATGGTGATGACAAAACAAACGATAAATGTGATAACATTGACAAAAGCACCTGCAACATACACGATAATCATAATAAGAATCAAAAAGCAGCATGGAAATGTAGACACTCGGATAATCAAAGTGGAATGAGAGTTACGTGATACTGAAGGACGAAGTGAGTGGAAAAACAAAGTCTAAACAAATTCAGTAAATAAATAAATGTAAATGGTGATGAATGAGAAAGTGATATGAACATTTTCAATGATGAAGTTGTTCACTAGGCATTCTCTGAGAAAAGGGGAGAGAGAGAGAGATAAGGAATGTACAAACCACTTCTGGATACAAAAAACTAGCATTATTATCTCGATATCCCACAGCTTCTACCATTCTTTGTTGAAGACGAGTTCGAATGCCCTTCGACAGATGATGTGGTATGCAGTGAATAGTCATGAGGGTATTGTTCTTATCTACCAGGTGACCACTATCAACGAGACGAGATAAAACTGAACTGCTGATGGATTTTATCTGTCACTTTCCCAACCATGAGCACAGATGTTCAACAATACATCTGTTAAGTTGTCTAGTGCTACGCCCCATATAGCTTTCTCAACAGGAGCAGCTAAACTTGTCAATATACATAGAAATGGCAGAACTTGACAACTTATCTTTTGTCTGAGCAACAACAACTGGTCGACTGGATGATGATAGACAGAGTTGTGAGATGTAGAAAGTCCTCTAAATGGGTGTAGACAGTCTGTGATATAAAACTTGTCCAGCTACACCTCCATTAAATTGTTATTGCATGAACAATGCTTTCTCTTTTCTGGTAATATTTCCAGGTTTTGTGCCCACTCTCTTTGTCAATGAGTCTTTTTAAGAAACTGTCAGTGTAGTCCATTTCGACCAATGAATTACGAATATATTCTTGTTCTTTCTGTATATATTCTCCTTGCTCTGTTAGTGAGGCATTTAACGATGTTTGTTTTATACTGAATGGATGTGTGGCTAGTAAAATGTGTGTACTGACTTGTAGATGTGGTCTTGCTGTAAACTCATCTTCTGAGTGAAGCATGTTCTCTTCTGGTTAGCAAGACACCTGAGAAGTGTAGTTTACTCGAATTTCCTTCATGACAAGTGAAAGTGAGTGAAGGTCACATCTCATTGAAATCTTGTTAACACCTGGTTTCTATCCACATTCTGATCCCGAATAATGGATGTGTTGTCAATGTAAGGGTGATATACATTTATCCTAATAATGACATCTTTCAATTCTCTATTCTGTAGTTAGGCAAGAAATATATGAGGTAAAATATGGCTGAGTGGTGAACCCATAGCCCTCTCATCAATCTGTCTATAATGTGTGTTGTTGAAGACAAAATATACATTGATAGTGCATGTGAGAATTAACTTCTTGAGGATGTATACTGGAATCCCAACACTGATTTTCCTTTCGGATATTCATTGACGTACAAACTGTACTATCTCCAATAATGACACATTAATGAACAATGATGAAACATTAATTGACATCATATATTTTCCGTTTATATTCACAATATCTAGCTTAGAAAATAAGGGATCTATGCTCCCTACTATTCACTTGGCAACTGCATTGTATGAAGATTTAAACATGTTTAAAACTGGTCGATGAGGAAGTCCGGGTTTTTGTACTTTATGTAGACCATACAACCATGGTGTATTACTCTCTGTAGAGCTGAGTGAGTCGTATGTGTACTGAGAAACTGTCCCATTTTCTCTTACTTTCTTGAGTGTATTTATTATCTCCTCCTCTGTATCATTATCACCATTGTTATGCTTAAAACATTTATCACATTAACCAAGAAATCTACACGATTGGTTCAATTTTTATGTGTGTTATACTATTTGTATTAGAGTAAAGCCCGAAAAGGATCTAATTGAAAACAATATTGTTAGGTAATATTTTCTTGTTTCAACCTTACCTACTATCGAACGCTATAAGCATATCTTTTCTTCACGTTTCACTCACTAAAAACGACTAACAGATAATTTATTCATAAAAATATAAGAAAAGAACATGTGGTAGTAGTCTCGTAACTCATTTTCTAAAAAAAGTCTTTATTCTTTCAAAAATGATCAACTATATCAACTATAAACTATATCAAATTAAGAGACTTTTCTTTGAATGTATCAGCACGCTAATTCTTTGAGGACAAACATCAACTGAACTATACCAGCATTACATTGTTCTATGTATGCGTACAATGTATAAACGTTTACTTGCGTACATAACTACCAGTATGCATCAACAGTAGTAGCAAATCACTTTCTATAAGTATATAAGTAAATAAAGTGGTTACAAGTTCATTCTTTCAACATTTTATTGATTACACATGTGAATGGTTTTTATTCTTCTAATCTGTTTAAATCCCCTTGGATATTTTTCTCTTCATCTAGGACCAAACTTTAAAGGCATCAATTATTTGCAAATTGAATCTAGACATTTATACATAAATATAAAGATTCTGTCATATATTGTATGATATCTGTAATCTCTCTCGAAAATTATTTGACAAACTTATTGTCAACTTGGTACCTATCAATGTAATCCAGGACGCATTTATTTTTTTGGGTGAAACGTGTTACATACACCAAATTTTGCCTAACTTTTGCCTGATAACCATAAAATAACTTTATTATTGTTGTTTTCACACCGCCTTAACACCGTCGTTGGTTTCCGTTTTATCCCATTAATTCTGAAAGCTGGGCTGTGATTGGTTGTTAACTCTGTTAGTGTTTGTCCAGGTCATTTGGAAAGTATCAATTCAATATCACTCTCATCTGCTTTGACTGTTATCGAGATAATAAAAGCTTTTTATCATCGTTACGTCTTCTCTTCTTGTCTTCGTATGCTGATGATTGACATTTTGATTAGAGGTTAGAGTAGATTCTTTGCATGTTAGGTCCGTATCACTCGTAGACTGCTACGTCGTATTTACCAGTCATCACAAACATACGTCTTTCAGTATCGATTATTTTCAACTTTTCCATTATAATAGTTTGCGCTGCACTAGATCAAGACATAGTCGTCACTGCAAATATCATCTACCAGATTCACATCCAGCATTCGAATCCCTAATCTGTTCTCTTTAAAGACTCAGATTTTATCGTATGATCTATCCACTGTACAGCCTAACTACACTAGTCGCCGTGTGGTGAAGACTTGTATGAAGGACGAAGTGTCACTGCTAACCACTTCAATATGCCTTTATCATTTCACAAGATCCTGTGGAGCTAGATACATAGGTCATGAACAGAGTAAGATTTCGCCACCCTCGAAACTGACACCTTGTGACATGACTCAATGAACGTCAACACAAATCAATTAGAAGCTCGATATTGGAACATTTGTACTTATCTATGAAATGCAAAGTAATCTTTCTAAGAGTATGAGTAAGGATTTGCTTTGCATTGATGAAGTTCTGCTAATGCAACAGTCGAAACCTCGAACAGTGTATTCAGAAGCAACCTCGCCATTTCATGTTCTTGTTAATTTATTCATTCTTAAATCTAACTGATTTCTTACTTTTCATGTTGTTATAAATTAGTGGATCTTCAGTTGGCTCAATTACAAATTTCTCATAGCTTTGTTGATTTTGTTATGTATCCCTTACTTTATGATTACAACTCACATTTACTCACCTTGTCAAATACCTTCCAATGTAATTTCCATTCCTATGTTACTTTCATGTCCATAAACTAATAACAATTTGTGAATAATAAATATTGACATTGTAATGTACACCAAATATGTTTAAGTGCAATTGTACAGCTACAGAGGATGAATTAGGCGAAAATAAATTTGACTATGGCAGATAGCCGTAGTTTGTCAGACTAGTAGTTTATATTGTGTGATGATTGAAGGTGAGATGGAAATTTGGACCGCAGTCACATTGGAACCAGCAACCACCGGGTTACCGGCCAGATGCTCTACCAACTGGGCTACCAGATTCGACAGCTGAACACATTTTTATTTCAATTCAATCACAAACAGGGTTTTGCCCGATTACCATGTGAATTCATGATACGTTACTACCACTTGATCGTATTCACACTGGCTGCCCAACAGTCAGGACTTCTCATCCCAATCCAGATCAAACCGAATCAGAGAGGAGGAGAATCATAGTGATTATCAGGTGAAAACCCTTGGTGAATGAAGTGAAATAAAAGTGTGGTCAGCAGTCAGATCTTGTAGCCTAGTTGGTAGAGTACCGGACAGGTAATCCGGTAGTGAGTGGTTTGAATCCGGCCGTGGTCTAAATTTCCATCTCACCTTCAATCATCACCCAATAGAAAATAAGTTTGTTCAAACTGAAGTCTTTCTCTTCAATGACTCAATATGAATGATTAAACCTTTAAAATGGGCAAAACGGAAAACGAAACAGCCTCTTGTCTCCACAGTAATGATAGATGGTGACTTACAGTAGAATCTAGGATGAGCGCTTCGTCCTATTTAAGACTCATCAACGGGGTATACCAGCCTCATCTATTATTTTTTAAGGGTTTTAGGCTCAAATTTTCAATATTCCACATTTCTTCATTGAAATTTTCCACAATTACTCTTTCTTCGATAAGGACAATCAAGATAGCATCCACGTCTTCATATATCAACGGTTTGACTATCAATAGTTCGCTTCCACAGTTTAATCGGTTCAATTATAAGCTTCAGATTTTAAGAATGTAACATTGTTGGATCAATTTATTATGTTGATATACTGATGCTGTGTAGTGGCTGGCAGTGGAATCCAAGATGAGCGTTTCCACTCATTCGGAGCTCGTCAGCTGTATGTACATATCTCTCAGTGAATGATGTTCTTCTCACTCAGGATTGAATTAAGGACCAGTCTCTTCGAACACCAGAGCGGTATCCACTAGACTTATGCATCAAAGTAGGTACTCCTTGTATGATGAGTATTGTATAGTTTAGACTTCATAACTTGGAACTTCTTGTCGCTGATTGGTTCTCTTCAGGTTGCCTCATTTCAGCCGATAACAATTTTTGATTAACTCGTCATTGAACATTGTAGGCTAAGAACATCAAGACATTAGAAGAAAAAAACACTTGTCAGACAGATTGAATTAGACAGCGAATAAAAACAAGAGATAAATTTTCATTAAACTATGGTAATTCAACTCAAAAATCAATATGTTTGTAAAGAAAGAATATTGAGTAATTGAATGCCGAGAGAAACAAAACCTATTTGTTGTTTACATTTTGTCTGATAACTGTATGTTTTTTACCAGCTTATTCGATAAGCTATATGAATTTGTATGTGGCGGGTTTTTGACATCACATTAATTAAAACAAAAATTTACAGTCAACTACTTAATTGTTGGTTATTTACGTTTAAAATTACCTCCCGAATGGATGAGCATAATCAACATTAATCTGAAATACTTGAGTTTTATAATTATGCAAATGAATTTTCAAATTATTTCTCAACTGAATTTATTTAAACTCTTGTCTTATGTTCAAATATCTTCACTTCACTTGATCATTGGAATTTTTTTAACCGTTACACTTAGAATGAAATGGATTAGGATAGGATGAACATTTGTTGAAATATAGGGGTGTATATTCGATTATAAAGTTCTGCAATTGATTGGTGGATTGTCTGAGACATTTAAACTCATTATCTTCCTGTAAGTAAAGTCGTATATTTTCTACATTTTAAACCAATTAACTATTTGTTGTGTATATGGGATGGTCACTGATAATGAAACAGAAACCTAGCTGGCAGTTCACTTCAGTTATCAAGGCTTTTGTTCACCTACTATGAAGACCTGTGATACCTAACTCTCAGTTTATCGTACTCACACTGGCTGTTGAACCAAATTCTTTCACTCCGATCGAAATCATGCTGAATTAGATACGACGAAACTCATATTGATTATCAATCTGACTATCTGAGAAAGCCATGGTTTGGTGAGCTGGTATTGTTGCTAGGGGTGATGATGCAAGGTGAAATGAAAACCTGATTATCTATTTATCTAACAAGTATTTAAGGTTGACAAAGTCGTAAATTGATACTGATAGATTCTGTGGTTTGTCAGCCAACTATGAAGAATTTGAGTTAACAATAAAGTCATAACCTGCTCCTCTCTGTGTCTAATTTCTTGAGGTAAACCACAGGAAGTCGAGTTCAATACGGTGCTAACCATCAATTAACTGATTACTATGATAGGAAGGAGTATTACAAACTATCTGGTCGGGTTCTTAAAATGTTAGAAACTAATGCTTTGACTCAAAGTCGATATGTGGTGTGAATATGAAAACTGAAAGACAGACAGACATTCAGTGAGGAGTCTCTCTTCTCACATCATTCTCAAGCTTTACAACCACATATATAGATCCTATATTCACAAGGTAACACAGAAAGCTTTCAATGCTTCATTCAATAAATATTTTTGGACTAGATTCAATTTTGACTATAAATCAGGAGATAGGGGAAAAATTACCTAGTGTTTCAAATAGTAATGATAAGAAGAGTTACGGGGTAAAATGATGCAATGTGGTGAAAGGGACTATTGAATGTGTGATGAGAGATCAGGATTATAAGGGTTGAAAAATGCAGTGTGTAAGAAAATGTGAAAGAGAAGATTTTGTGAGAGTGAGATATTCCTATACGTCATATCCATTACAAGTTGAGTGAGTAGAAAAACTGCTTTCGGATGTAGAGTAGAGTTGAGTATTTAAAATATTAATTGTCATGTCTTCCGTGGTTTGAAGAAGTTTCAGGCGCACAGCCTTCTTCCAGGTTGCATGAACTCTATGCATGACACTGAAGTTGTTTTGAGCATTCACCCAACGGTCATGATCGATGAAATATTTTAGAGCAGAGATGCGAAATGCTGCCATTTCTCCTTTGTGGAAACATGTTGGAAAATGTGTTTGTAAAGCGAATGTTGAGTATGCATGGTGAAGACACCTTACTTCACCTAATCAGATGAACTGATAAATAAACGATGAGGGACTAAATAAGCTAGACTATTCTTTACGCATAATTTTCGCATAGGATGAGTAGAGAAGATTAATCTGTCACAATGAACTCGGTAGACAGTTTCTCAATTCATCTGCTGATGTGTCTCGATTGAAGTTTAAATTCATGTGGAGAGGCTGTTTAGGAGCTATGCAATCAGAATGATTATTTACTTTCAGTTTCATTGTTTTAACAATGTTTTAACAAAACTGGTTTCCAGTGGAAACATATTTGTGGAAATTACGTTTCCGTTGGTCTCTGGTTTGCCACATTTTCACTTCATCTTCAATGATCACCCTGTAGTGAATAGTGAATAGTAGTCGGCGAAACCACGAATACGTGAGATAGTGAAAGTGGTAATCAATGTGATGCTGCATCTTTCTAATTCAGTTAGATTTCGACTGTGATGAGAAGTCCTGACTAGTCAGTCAGTGTGAATATGATCAAGTAAGTGTTAGTTACGTGTTGTGGATTCACATGGTAGTTGGACGAGACTCCTTGTGATAGAAGTAGAAGAAGATCCTGGTCAACATTTGGGCATGTATGTCAGTTGGTAGGGCAACGTTCCGAAAAGTCGGTGGTTGTTGGTTAGAATCCGGTTGCGGTCCACATTCTCATTCCGCCTTCAGTTATCACCCAATTTGAAAATTAAGTTGATCACTTTTAGAGGATGAGGACTGCAGATAGTATGAATTATGTGACACATGGAGCGAATCAGATCTCATGTATTGATTGGTCATGGGAGTGCCGAGAATCAGGAAACGTAGGTCGAGGGCTTCCTGCCGATTGCCTCCAACTGACTAACGAATCAGATTCTGTTTAGTGTGTAGTGGCTTCTAAGAGATGCAAATTCTTAAGTGGTTCATTCCACGTGTGTTTTCTGTGAATAGACCTTCTGAGTAATCCATAGTCTTGTCTTCTTAGTGTCCTGTATACCAATCAATATGACAACTCCTTATTGCCTTTAAAGTTCTGAAAACCATTACTGTTCTAATTTAGCTGTTTTACCCTGTTTTAAAATCCTTATTATTTGTCCCTTATGTTCCTAGTGGAACAATGGGATTCGGTAGCACGTCTGCAGTGCACTCTGTTCGCTGCAATCTTTTGAACTGGCTACACGACAGTCCAAAAACTCTCATTTCTTCTTCACACGATCTCCTCCATGTCACCTTCGACTCAGACAGCCAACTCGTCGTTTCCTATCTGGGTCCCACTGGAGTTTCTGTGAGATGACGTCCTCGAATGGTCTTCTGAGTGCATTCCCAATGCATCTCCACTTCCTTCTGCATATTTGTTGAGCGATAGCTTCTTGGTTGGTTCGTCGACATCCTGACAGAGTTCCTTGTTGTTTATTCTCATCATTCTGGCCATCTGAGCTTCAGGAACAAGCCAGCGTAGGCAGTTGTTGATGAAAGCCTGAAATTTATTTGAAATCCTTTTCGTAACGCACCAAGTCTCTCATCCGTCACATAGAAGCACTGACTTGACGTTGGTGTTGGAAACCCGGATCTTCTTCACGCTTTATGCTGAGTGCAGAAGATCTCCACACTGGTTTCAGGTTAATAAAAGCCTGTCTTGCTTTTCCGATCCTGGCCGGCTTTGACGGCCTCGTCCGTACCGCCTGTAGTTGAAACACTGCTGCTAGATAGATGAAAGGGACTACTTCCTTTAAGCTTCTCCCGTGGATTGTGATTGGAGCTTGTTGGTGGTAGTGGTGGCGTTGGTTGGGTATCTTCATCACCTCTTTCTTCTCTGCGTTCACCTGAGGGAAGTCCCGTCTTCGCTGCCCTGCTTCACCTCTTCTGTCAACTTGTTAGTTTTTGCCTGGAGATCTTCAAGTTTGTGTGACATTAGACACAAGTTATCGGCAAAATTCGAATCTTCTGGGATCTTTTTCTCGGTCCAGCGTATATCCCTCTTCGCGCTCCACACTGTTTTTTGCTTGATCCAGTCCACCACAACTAAGAAGATCATGGCTGATAGTAGATAGCCTTGTTTTACTCCTGTCTTCACTTCAAAGGCATCACTGAGCTTTCCATTGTGAATTACATGGCATGTGGATTTTCATATAGTTGTTGAATGAGATCGATAAACGTTTGTGGTATTCCATAGTGTTGGAGCAGTTGCCAAATTACTTCCCGGTCGACGTTGTCGAAGGCCTTTCTGAAGTCGATGAAGTTGAGGTGGAATGGTGTAGAGTGGAGTAGAGTAGATTAGAGTAGAGTAAAGTAGAGTAGATTAGAGTGGAGTAGAGTAGAGTAGAGTAAAGTAGAGTAGAGTAGAGTAGAGTAGAGTAGAGTAGAGTAGAGTAGAGTAGAATAGAGTAGAGTAGAGTTGAGTTGAGTTGACTGCCATTCCATGCTCTGTTCTATGATGATGCGTAGCATAGGGTTGCTATTTAATCCACACATGATTTGTTCTTCCTGAAGCCAACCATCCTGTTCCGGTCGTAGTTTTGATTCCAGTTCATCCTTTAGTCTCTCCAGGATGATGCGGCCTAATATCGTGCTTTGGGTGGACAGGGGGACGATTCCTCACCAGTTCTTGCAAACACTGAGGTCTCCCTTCTTCAAGAGTTTGACAAGGTAGCCATTCTCCCAATCCAGCAGCAGGTATCTTTCCTTCCTTCCAAACCTTCTACAGTAGTGTTGTGAGCATGTCCGCTGTTGTCTATACATTTATATCTAGTGCTTCTTGCGGAATTCAATACGGTCCTGGTTCTTTCCTGTTTTTCATCAGTTTTATGGATTTCTGGACTTCGGCTTTTGTTGTAATGCTTGTGTTTACTGATTGTTCTGTGGCTGGGCTGTCGGTGATATTTCTGGACGAAGTGCAGGTGGTGGTGGTGGTCGATTCGCGAGTATGTTGAAGTGGTCAGCCCGTCGTCTCCTTTCTTTCTCTTCTTTGGTAACTAAGTTTCTTTCACTATCTTTTATCGGTTTCATATGTGTTGATCTCTCCTTTCCCAGATATTAACCTGGTTATTTGATATAATGTTGTCAGGTCTCTCCTACTAACAACCTGTTCTGTTTTTCTTGCCAATGTGTCGTAGAATTGTCTTCTTTCTTTGCGCGCACTCTTCTGAAGTAGTTAGTTTAAATTGCAGATTTTTGTACTGGCTGAATAAACCAGATAGTCAAAATGATAAAGTAAGCTGAATTTGACGCTGTAGAAAACAGGTGGAATTCCGAACTTAATAAGAAACATGTGTTGATCTGCAGTGAATACTTCATATTAGGCAGAATAGAAAAAAAACTAGAAGACAGGTTTAGTGATATAAATATGCATTAAATAAAGATAAATATCAAAATTCATCGAGATGTTTGAAAAGCAAGAACAACATATATTGTTGGATGTAAATCGAATCCATTTCATATGCTCTAAATCTTCCACATATGCACAACATTTAAAGTTATATACAGTAAGCTGTCAGTGTCCAGCATAAGTTATTTGATACATTTCAGTAATAAACTCAACACCAAATACATCTTTGAAACCTAGACATAAATGCATACATATATATGGGAACAGAGATGAATAATAAAGTTCACTATCTAAACAATCGGTACAGTGAACAAGTTACAAGGAGTAAGACATTAAAATCGATCAGTAAACATAAAGCAAAATAAGGCGTGATCGTAGTACGGGAATATGATTACAGCTCAAGGTGGTAAGAATTCTGATGGAAGGGGATAACAACAAAAAATATGAATTAATGGTAGAGGAATAGCAAAGGATATGCTAACAAATATGATAAACATAGGTTAAAGTCAATTAATAAGGGGAATATGAATAATGTTTGAAAATAATATGTAAGACAACAGGATGAAAGAATAAAATAGTAAATAAAGCGGTAGGGAAAGAATAACTTGTGGAGCTAGGTATATGGGTCGTTTGACGCGACTGTTATCCAAAAGGGTTCAAGAACACTATCCCACGTGGTTACGAACATGTAACAATGGAGCGATAAGGAGTGCTTTAAGTGAAGACATCGTGAACATAAATCACACTGTCTCAAAACCTCCTTTAAAATCATCTATGAAGTCAAAAGAAACCTCACAAAGGCTATATCTTCGTATTCTTTGCATCGCCGAAGCTCTTGCCATCGAAATAGAGAAGCCTCATTTGTGTACACCAAAGAAGATTACTCAACCACTTCTACTTTCATGGTCTTAGTTTCCAGTCTCCTTTACTCCCCCCTTTTTTTCTTTCCATCTTTCTGTTTCAGCACTATTCATTTCTTAAGTAATTTCTATTCATTCTTGGTGTGTGTGTTCTACCTGATCACAATTCAGTTTCCAAACATCTTGTTCAAACTTGTTTTGATTAATATTCACTTTCTGGTTTTTTTAATTTTGATGACAAGTCACTTATTGTGTGAAACATAGCCATAGTGATTTCTTTCTTCAAACTCACTTACTGACACTTTTTGTGTTGTCATACTTGACAAACTATTTTTAACTATCAAATCCTCAAGTTGTTATTCATCGAAGACTGACATCAGTTGGAGGAACAAAGGAAACCTGGGAGCACTCGACAGCTGTTTCGTCCTAGTACACGACTCCTCAGCAGTGCGCACCCACGACCCCACAACTCCCTCAAAATTTAATTGAACTAGTGCTCATTGGTGACTAGCTTCGAGAAGTATTCCCGAAGTTCCAATGAGAAGTCGTGACCGGTGGAGTCAAAGCCTGATGGCCGTGAGGACAAATACTCAACGATGACATTGGGTGGCAGTTTGCACTATATCGTGAGCTAACAGAAGTTGGAAATATGGAGCATTGGATTCTGACCCAGTGGCTCAATGGTAACGCGCTGGCCGCGGAACCTGAAGGTCGCGGGTTCGATCCCTGCTGGTGGGGTCGTGGGTGCGCACTGCTGAGGAGTCCCATACTATAACGAAACGGCTGTCCAGTGCTCCCAGGTTTCCTTTGTTCCTCCAACTGATGTCAGTCTAAGATGAATAACAACTTGAAATATTTCTAAATCTCCACAACTCCCTCAAAATATCAAATCCTTAGTATTATTGTTTTTATATGATACCGTCGTTGATTGGACCGAATTGATCGGTCTCTATTGGCATATGGGCTCTTGTGTGGGTGCCTCAAAATTGCCTGCTTTCCAATTATGTTAGTGATGGATCGTGGCTAGCTATGAAATTCAGGATGCGCGTTTTGTCTCATTTGGGACTTGTCAGCTGGATGTACCTGCTTCCCAGTGAGTGATGTTGTTCCCACTGGGATTCGGACTCGGGAGCGATCGCTTCAAAAGCCAGCTTATCCTGGATTTCACTGCTAGCCACCATCCATCATTATCAAATCCTAACACTAGAAGAATGTATAAATTCACGATTTTACAACTTTGGAAATGAAATCATCGAAAAGTGATTCTTCGCTGAAATACCTGTTCTTCCTTCTAACCATTATGGGCATATTTCACACAAAGGAATAACCCCCCACAAAATCCTTTTGTACACATAAATCTGGTTTCAGTCGACGGATCGCTGCTACTTCTGCATAACGTTGCAATCTACTTTTCCTTTGTCTATTGATTACTTCAAAAACTATTTTTGTGTCGACAAGTATATGCTTGCCAATGGCGCTGTTCGGTAGCCTTCGACCTCTAAATGACATGCTTTTCGGTATTTGTTCACAGATTCGTTTAGTAGGGATCCATATATATGTGTATTGATCTTTATATTTGGAAGATATATTCAGTGTTGCTTACTACTGAAATGTATCAAATGACTTATGCTGGACACTGATAGCTTACTGCACACAGTTTTAAATGTAGTGTATATATGGAAGATCTAACGCTCACGGAATGAATTCCATTTATATCCCACAATATTTGTTGTTCTTGCTTTTCAAAAGTTTATAAAGGGAACTAACCGTATGAAACTTATCAAGATATTTATTGCTAGGAGACAGTGATGAAGAAACAATCAAGCAAAGTTTCATGCTATTGATATACTATTGGTAAGGTGTAACTTTAACCCTGAAGAAATTTAGGTTCAATTAAAGATCTAAACCCTAATTATCCAGCTCCGAGTTTTGTCGGTCCATGTCGGCATTCCTGGAAATTGATTAGTTTCCGAGCCTGTTGTCAATAGTTTTCGTGATAAAAAACCAACCAAGATCACAAGGTGTGATCTCTGACGCGAAATTCTCAGTAAATAACCAAATATACTGTTAAATAGCGTGTAAAGTTGGTAGGGTCTCAGGATGAACTCAAAATCAAACTACCTGACTTTCTCCAGATTTACTACTGACCAACTTGGAGCCAAAGTCAATGATCTGGTGTTTGAGTCTGTTTTATTTACTTGTCAAGGTCTATGATTTCGTAAGTATAAGCCTGTTTTCATTCAGACTTACTGCAACAAAGGTAATATACCCTACTATAGATGCGATTATTCATGATGCAAGTGTTATTTGACAAAAATGTTATGCGTCAAGTAATGCTTCAGTAAAAACTAGTTTACAAACATTTC
The DNA here is from genome assembly GCA_944470555.2 of Heterobilharzia americana. Lineage (NCBI taxonomy): Eukaryota > Metazoa > Platyhelminthes > Trematoda > Strigeidida > Schistosomatidae > Heterobilharzia > Heterobilharzia americana. Next base: position 58,729,650 of record OX104129.1, on the reverse strand, counting down.
TCGGCAACATCCGCTTATTTAAATCATGTATGGGTAAAGATTTGGCTAATGAGTAGATGAGTGCTTGATTCGACTCTTGCTGTCTTTCCGATACTGGTTTTCACATCCTCGTCTGTGCCACCACCACCAAATGCTTTTCGTGACACCCCACCAAATCTCTCAATCATCACATAGCATCACTGACTTCACTGACATCGGTCTTGAAAATCCTGTTCCAGTTCACGCATTATACTGTAGTACAGTGCAATGGAGTTCAGTGCAGTAGATCTCCACACTCATTATTTCAGAGTAATGAATGAGGGTCTGTCTTCGCTATCTCGTCCATTCTGTCAACTTGTTGGTTTCTGTCTGCACATCCTCGTGTTTGTGCCGCCACAAGACACTAGACATAAATCATCATTGGCGATATCCAAATCATCTAGGCTGTTTTCATCGGTCCACACTGAGTATGTCCATCTTCGCACAGCTCCTCACACTTGTCTGCTGCATGATCCAGTCCAGTGCATTCCAGTCCAGTCAAGTCGACCACAATCACGAAGATCATGGGTGATGGTAGGTGGCAGACTCGTCTTACTCTCCTCCCTCTCTCCTTCCCTCCCTCCCTCCCTCCCTCCTGACTTCAATTCAATTCAATTCACTTCACTTGAAAAGCACCATCACTGAACTTCCCATTGTGAATCACTTAGCATGTTGCCTTTTCATTCAGCTGTTGAATGAGGTTGATAAGTGTTTGTGTCACTAAAACCGTAGTGTTGAAGTAGCCGTCTGCCAAATTACTTCTCGTTCGACGCTGTCGAAGGCCTTTCTGAAGTCGATGAATTTGAGGTAGATTGGAGTAGAGTAGATTGGAGTAGAGTAGAGTTGAGTTGAGTTGACTGCCATTCCATGCTCTGTTCTATGATGATGCGTAGCATAGGGTTGCTATTTAATCCACACATGATTTGTTCTTCCTGAAGCCAACCATCCTGTTCCGGTCGTAGTTTTAATTCCAGTTCATCCTTTAGTCTCTCCAGGATGTTGCGGCCTAATATCGTGCTTTGGGTGGACAGGGGAACGATTCCTCACCAGTTCTTGCAAACACTGAGGTCTCCCTTCTTCAAGAGTTTGACAAGGTAGCCATTCTCCCAATCACCAGGTACATTTCCTTCCTTCAAAACTTTCTACAGTAGTGTTGTGAGCATGTCCGCTGTTGTCTATACATTTATATCTAGTGCTTCTTGCGGAATTCAATACGGTCCTGGTTCTTTCCTGTTTTTCATCAGTTTTATGGATTTCTGGACTTCGGCTTTTGTTGTAATGCTTGTGTTTACTGATTGTTCTGTGGCTGGGCTGTCGGTGATATTTCTGGACGAAGTGCAGGTGGTGGTGGTGGTCGATTCGCGAGTATGTTGAAGTGGTCAGCCCGTCGTCTCCTTTCTTTCTCTTCTTTGGTAACTAAGTTTCTTTCACTATCTTTTATCGGTTTCATATGTGTTGATCTCTCCTTTCCCAGATATTAACCTGGTTATTTGATATAATGTTGTCAGGTCTCTCCTACCAACAGCCTGTTCTGCTTCACTTGTTGTGTGTTGTCGAAGTGCCTTTTGTTTTTTCGGTTCCTCTAAGTTATAATTCGCTCAAATTAGAAAAGTAAATATGCAAGACCTTCTTGCTCAAATGCGACATATCTGAACTGTTTAAGATTTGTAGACAATTAGATCTAATAGTTAGAATCAAAATTTGTCTATGTGTTTTCATACGTTTGTACTTGCCGCGTCGTCCACTCACCTTTTTCTCTTCATCTTTTCCCCTCCAGATTCTCATGATCACTATCAAACTCACGCTGCTCTACGCACTCCTGTGCAGCGAAGTGCATACCTACAGGGTAAATGAAAACGAATCAACAGCTGTTCGCTACAACTTTAAGAGTTATGAAAAGCCATACACAGATACAAATTACTTTTTCTTTCGCTTTCTTAAAATCCTTTGCATTATATCATGATATTACTCGTACTTTCCCTGCGTTCACTGAGCCGAGTCAACAGACCAGTATTGGTAACTGGTTTCTTCCCGAATGCCTCGATATTGTAATTACAGGCAATTGTATTAAAACTACACCCGTATCATAAGCAGTGTCTATTTTGATTTCATGGCCTGTTGGATGACGCTCTAGCGTTTGAGGTGGTCAGTCATGTGTTCAAGTCTCAGTGGGAAGAATATCACTCATTGAGAGGTAAGTACATTCAGCTGATGAAACATGTGTCTTGGATTCCATTGCTAGCCACTATCCGAAGTTTGCATTGTTCATCTTGTCAGACAACAGAACTCATTCCTTCACTTTTGTACTGTTACGCTGATAAAGAAAATTCAGTAAGCATTGGTCTACAGGCTTTTACTACTCTCAGTTTTAGACGATGTAAATATTTATTGTAAGTACCAACACTAATACAACATTACAACTAGATAACTCTTCATAAATTTGACTTGACAACTAGTGTGAAGACGATAAATAAACAGCTACATATTATTTAATCAAATAACGGCTTTCGCGAGTTCACCATGTTTCAAGCAAGAATGAGACTGAACCAATTTGAATTACGCAGCAATTCACCTTTCGTTTAAATTCAACAATAATTTTACGCTGGTTGATGACTGAAGGCGAAGTGAAAATTTGGACCACTGTGGGATTCGGACCAGCGACCTTTGGGTTTCCGGCCCGATGTTCTGTCAAATGAGTTACGAGTGAAATCAAAATCTGATCAGCAGTCATACCTCGTAGTTCAGTTGGTAGGGCAAAGGGTCGAAAACTGGGTGGTCGCTCGTTCGAATCCCATTGTGGTTCGAATTTTCATTTCACCTTCAATCATCACCTATTATGAATACTACTTTACCAAACCACAGCTATCTCAGATAGGCAAAATGATAATAATCTTTTCACACTAATAACTGTTGTGTGCGGGAAGAAGACACAAGATTTTCATTCAACTTTGGGTGCTTAGGAATTATCAGTGCACTAGAGCAGACAGTTCTATTTTCCCAACTTATTTAGCAATTTTCTTATAGAATATTAGTCGTTGTAAAGTTGTTGGGATTTTAGACGTGCGAGATAGTTGATTGATATTAATGTAGATTGCTTGTTACAGGTTGGTAGTGGAATGTAGGACCAAGTTTCAGTCTGTTGGACATACTTCCACACCAGTAATTTGTTAACTTCTTAATAAGGCTTCAATCCACCACCTATCGAGTCTAACATCTGAGTGTTATGTAATAAGCCACTAAGTAACTAAACCTACCCCGTAGTTTATTATTTCGCAGAGATTTGGATCAGATGACGCAATAGATGTAGCTTTAAGCTAATTATCACTCATTGAATTATTGTTACGTTATCTTATAAGTTTCAAATCAATGACTAAATACTATCTAACATGTATATTGCGAAATCTTAGTGCGCTAAATTTGATCCTCAAATCAAGTTGCTAGCCCACAAGGGGTGTTGTCTACCTTAAGGTTGCAGGTACACCGTGTTAATGAGTTCCAACAAACACTAAATGACCATTTCCGTCAGTCGTAAAGTATCAGTAGAAGACATGTTTCCTCACAGGACAATGTCAAAAACTAAAGAACATCAAAAACAATTGAACATTTGTTTTATTGTTCTACTTATCAATGCCAAACAAAAATAGTTCTCCAAAGCATTTATTCAGTGTTTATCAGGGACTGATTTCAAGGTGGAATTCTTGAAGTTAGATAGATGAAGGGACTTGTCGACTGTAGTGAAACTAAAAATCTACTCAGTAGTCATGTCTTGTAGCTCAGTTGGTAAAGTACCCAGCTGGTAACCTGTCTGCCAGACTATGGCTATCTCCCATAGTCAAACTGCTAATATCCGTGTTGTTTTACGAGTTATACAATATAGGTTTTAGATAAACGTTCAATAGGAACTTATATTCAGTATATTTGTTTGTATATCTTCTTTGTATCTTCATGTGATGAAGACAGATGGGCGATTCCTTCGATCGAAATCCCTTTCGATTTCTGTCTGTCGCATAAACTTACAGTCCATATTTAGCGTTATTTGTCTAGATGAAGAAGGATAAACAATGCTTAAGTTGATAAGTAACAACGATATGACTCCTACAAATGAGAGTATTATTAGAAGTAGTATTCATCATGGACTGACATCAGTTAGGAAACCACTGAAAACCTGGGAGCACTGGACAGCTGTTTCGTCTTAGCATGGGACTCCTCAGCAATACGTACTCACGTCCCGGCTAGGGTCTGACTCAGGACCTTCAAGTTTCACGGCGAACACGTTAACCATTTAGCCACTGGGTCGATCTACAGTGGTTCACAATTTCCAACTTCTGTCAATTCACGACATAGCGCGACTGTCACTTAAGATCTTCATTAAGCATCCACTTCACTTCTGACTTAACCCCACAGGTCACGACTTCTCAACCAGTCGGAAATGAAGTGGATGCTAAATGAAGATCTTAAGTGACAGTCGCGCTATGTCGTGAATTGACAGAAGTTGGAAATTGTGAACCACTGTAGATCGACCCAGTGGCTAAATGGTTAACGTGTTCGCCGTGAAACCTGAAGGTCCTGGGTTCGACCCCTAGCCGGGTCGTGGGTGCGTACTGCTAAGGAGTTCCATACTAGGACGAAACAGCTGTCCAGTGCTCCCAGGTTTTCAGTGGTTTCCCAACTGATGTCAGTCCATGATGAATACTACTTCTAAAATCCCCATTCATCTTAAAAAAGATAATATTATTGATAGAATCGAGGTAGTCTAGAATTTGACTTTTTTTCCCTCAAAACGTTCAAATAATTGTCCATAGGAGAGAAGATAAAATTACCATTTTGTTACAGACAAACGACATATGATTTACAACTTCCTGCTTGGTACATTTGTATGTATTTTATCCAGAAGTTAGTTAGTCAAGTCTGGCTAGCTGACTGACTGTTATTTTTTAATTATTACTTTTGGCTGGCTTTTATTTGTCTTTGAAAAAAACAAAACAAATCAAAATCAGAGTAATTCACTAAATTTCTCAGCCAAATTGTCTTCTTCAAGAATCGATTCTACTTTACGTTGAACAGAAATAATCACTTTCATAAATAAAAACTAATCATCACGATGTTATATAAATCTTGAATTCAACAGCAACATTATGATCCTGCCTATCAGAAGCTGGACTGTTGAAATCCCTGATGAAGACATTTCACTCACTTAGCCTAGTGATCATTCTGTCTAATAAATGATCAACTCATTAATTCATTGAGGATAAATTGCTACTTTTAGCATTGGTGAAACATATTTTAAAATATTTTATTGTTTGTTGTTATTATTTGCATTGTCGATTCGACTGAATTGACACGCGTTTCGTCCAATTTGGGATTCGTCAGCTGGATATGTTTGCTGTCAGTGAGCAGTGTTGTCCCCAGTAAGACTCGTGTCGTGGATCAGTCATTTTAAACGTCAGAGTATTGTCCACTGAGAAACTGAGTCACGATGACCAGTATATTATCTCACCGTTGAGTGGACCGAATTGATCGGTCTCTATTGGAGAAGAGGCTCCTACATGGATGCCTCCATTGCTCACTGAGAGGCAGTCACATCCAGCTGACGAATCTCAAATAAAACGAAACCAGTACCCTGAATTCCACTGTTAGCCACTGTCCATCCTTACTACATTCTATTGTTTGGCTGTCTGGAGGAGAGAAAAATATGGGTTATCCCCAGCTCACCTCTTGAACATCTTGTCACCTTGTAACTTCTTTCCACTCTCATTACCTCCGTGAGTGATTTAAAATGGTGGACTTATGACTATCTCATTAAAACAACAGGGTTTATAATGCCAATTCACAACCAGAAACCTGATTTTGTGTTCAACATCTCACCTTTGCTTTTACAAAGTTTACAAAATACTTCGTCATAACTTTCTGAGTGACTATAGAAGTAAACTGGACAACTTTTCGAAATAACCAATAACATTTCTCGATTTTGTGAAATGCCGAAGGCTGATTGGTTATTTCAATAGTTTCCAGAGTGGCCTTTAATGTCGATTCTTTATAAACCATGACTTTGACTTTTGTTGCTTCAGTCTTTCTCATTTTTTTCTTTAACCAAGTTATTATCTAACTTATTATGCTTTGCCATCCGCTATCATTATTTCCCTCAGTTTGCTCTGGCTTCTACATCGTGCTTTTTGTTGTGGAAGTTTTTTATAATAAATAAGTATTATCTGTATGGTTCTAATAAATTTCTGACGAATCTAAACTGAAATTGTTAAACAGTGATCATAGTAAGTTCCAGAAACTGTCAACCAATACTGACATGACAGAGAAGACTGAGAGGCAATCATCTAAATCCGTAAAGAAGTTGAAACAGTGAGCCTTCACTTCACAAACTGTGTATGAAACACTCAGACCTACTGGTACAGTAACACTGAGGTTATACGGTTTACCAGAAGTGCATACGAACGGATTATCACACCGACCAATCCTCAACATGTCAAACTCTCCGTATCATGCGAAATGGCTAGTACAACTCTTGCAACCATTGCACAAGGAGGTTGTAAAGCACAGCGTCAAAGATACCTTTCCCTTTATTGATAAGATAAGAGATTTGAATGTGAGTAATAAGTCTGTGACATCCTTCGACGTATCATCCCTAATCACAAATATCCCTCTGATGAAGACAGTAGACTTCATATGTAACGAGCTGGAAAGAGAAATATATAGAAATTGGAATTACGGCATCCACCTTGAAAGAGCTTCTCTTATGAAGTACAATGAATGTACACTTTCTATTCAAAAGGAATTCTACAGACGGTCAGACAGTGTCACAACAGGGTCACCACTAGGCCCAATCTTAGGGGATTTTTTCTTACCGAAATTAGAAGATGGCCCTCTGGAAAGTATCTTAAGCGGGTTAGGATTTTACTGCCATTATGTAGGTGATACATTCTTGATTGTGAATAACGAGAACGACACAAGGCTTATACTGGATAACCTTCTCCATTGAGACAGAAAGTGACGACAGCATCACCTTCTCAGATGTCCGACTGACAAGGAACTGCAAGGATGGAACTGCAAAAATGTGTATATCGGAAACTAACGTCAACAGGTCAATATACCCACTTCTTGAGTTTCGTCCCCTTACAATATAAACGAAATCTAGTTAAATGTTTGGTCCATCGGGATAGACTCATCTGTTCAGATGATACTTTTGATGAAGAACTTCAAATTATCCATGATCCACTCAGTAGTAATGGATATCCAGAAACACTTCTGGTTAAAAATATGGAAACATCTAATATGTAAACCAGAATATCTACAGTCTCTACGAAACTATTGTTCTTAAGACTGAAATTTCCAGGCGACATTATCAGCAAAACTGTGACACAGTGCCTAAGAAATGAATTTAGAAGATCATTTTATGTCGCAAAGTTATGCTGTGTATTCTATATTTGGCCGATGATGACAACGCCAACCAAAGACAGACTATCTGACTTTCCCTCTTCTATGTACATTTACCAGCTCAACTGCTCCTGTGGATCTAGTTACATTTGACGTACAGTTAGGCAAGTCCGTCGTCAAATCACTGAGTATCATTGTTCATAGCTAAGTAAGGGGCAAACCGGATCGATACGAAGCTCAATACTCTTGCATCTGATTGACACTGACCACCGAGTTAATATTCATGATGCCTTTAAAGTTATTCATCACATTCCTTCTAACCTCAGCCATGCTCTACAAGTTCGTCTTTTACATACAGCAGAAGTCATAGGAATCCACCTAAACAAGCCAAGTCTGTGTGTAAAGAAGAAATTCGTACATCCTCTTTCTTTGCCTTGGCTATCTATATAGCTTATCCATTACAAGACCCTTTTTTCAGTCATTCCACAAATGATTATAACCAATATTTTAATCTCTCTATTATTATTACCATTATTATTATTATCACTACTATTATTATTACAGTTCTAGCCATCTTGTTCTCCCCCTACTCTCTCTAATTACCGTGAATAATTTACCACTTGACGTAACAATTCATCTTTGCTCTTTAGTTATTATTATACTAAATATCAATTATGGTGTAATGGACAACGCTCTCGCTTTTGAAGCGATCTCTCCCGAGTCCGAATCCCAATGGGAACAACACCACCCACTGGGAGGCAGGTAAATCCAGCTGACGAGTCCCAAATAGGACGAAATGAGCATCCCGGATTTCACTGCTAGCCACTACCCATCATTACTACGTAACAACCTGTTTAAAATTTCATAAAATCTTTCTGCTACAGTTAATCTTTAGTTAATTGTCTTAATTTCCTGATCGATTATCACCTTCTTGATACTTCGAGATTGATATAGGACCTCGCATTAAACAACTCTCACCATTAGATTGGTATGTACTTTGAAGTTTTGGAAATCCTACATGTGTTAGTGTAAAGCGATTGACGAGGAACTAATTGGAAAGAAATATTTCTTCGGTAAAAAATTGTTTGTTTTACTAAACAGTAAATTATCATCACCGTTACATTTTTGTTGTTACATAGACAAAAGTCTACTATTGCCTAAGACCCACTTAATCATCATTTGAAATGTAGACAGCCAAAAAGGCCAGTTCTTTATAAGATGAAGCTAAATTGGTTGAAGTGACTTTAAAGGCCATTGTGACAATAACTTGATCAGTCATGGCAAATTTTTATACAATAATGATACCTAATTCGTCATTTCATTGATGCGAAGTCAACCTTTAAGAGTCATCCATTGGTTGTGTCTATTTTTGAGTGGACTTTAGGTCACTCGTATAGTAAGGGTGACTTTAAAGGCCATCCTAGCAACTGGTGTGACAGCTAATTAGACTCCGTTATTTTATGGAAAAGTACTTGCCTTGGAGAAAGATCGAAGCTTGATTGGTCTATTAAGCAGTTGCTAGGGTGGGCTTTAAAGTCATTCTTTATAGTCACCCTATTATTACAGTTACTAATATTGGTTGAGTCTATTTGAATGTTTATTTAATCAGAGTGAATTTAAAGGCAACCTAGTAACCATTAAAATAGCCAATTAGGTTTCTTCATTTCGCTTGGAAAGGCAGGTTTTAGTAAAATGGAGCAGTTTGATTGGTTATTTCACTTGTTGCTAGGTCTGCATTTAATGTGAACCTTTTTATTTATGAGTGTGTTGACAATATGCACTTTATACTTCATTTTTCAAAAGCTGTAGATATGTTTCAGGGCTAACTCCAAAGTCCAGGCTGACGACTACGGCAACAACCAGTTGTAAATTGATTAACCACTGGAGGGCGACCATTATCATGTTGACTAGTTCTAGGTGCCGACAGAATTCTATAGTGTTTCTTTATTCCATTGAATTATTTTTCCAGTAGTAATGGAGAAACTTAAAAGGTTGTCTCAGTCATTGCAACGGTGGTCCTTCAGCTTACTCTATTAGAGCAATAAAGTATGAATTCTTGTTGCCTGTTATTATCCGCAGACTTGATTCACTGAAGCCTACCATCTCCTCTGTAGGTATTCACAATTCTAGAGCATCGTAAACTACTTTGATAAATATCTTTTGTCACTTAGAGTAAATTCAGTTAGCGAAGTTAAAGTAATCTGAAAAATAGTCAATTAAAAAGTATAAGCATACCACTATTTATTACATTGGAAAATGGACAAAATGCACAGGTTCATTCATGATCTGAATAGTCTCTGATTTCTTGATTGATTGAGAGAGATTCAATCGTTGAAGAAGCAGCAGTTTCCTCATTTTTACAGATACACTGCACTAATAAATATCAGGAAGAACAAAACCTATGTGTGGGATCTCCTACCAACTGATTCCTAACACGCCTAAGAACAAATCCTTAAGCTTAGTGAAGCAAATTACAAAGATCATGAGATACATCAACTATATTCATAACACTTCTCTAGGTTAGCTTCAAAATTATGGAGGGAAACATTGTTTTATGCTGTCTTGTATATTTTTCTACATGTGTATGGTTAACTAGACTTTTCTAATTTTTCTCAGGGAGGTAATTATCACCGCGTCAATAAATGTCACCATGGCATCTGGTATTACATCAGCAAATCTGAAAACATGTCAGTAAGATGAAAAACAGATAAATATATATTTCAGGCTGGTATTCATCATGGGCTGACATCAGTTGGAAAAACATTAGAAACCTGGCAGCATTGAACAGCTGTTTCATGACCAGTGGGCCCAACCAGGCTGAATATGATAACAGGTACTCAACAACGGCACTGGATAAAGGTCAAGCTACATTGGATTCCGACCCAATGGCCCGGTAGTAAAGCACTGAACGTGGGACCTGAAGGTCCTGAGGTTGATCCCTGGTAAGGTCACGGATGCTCACTGCTGAAGAGTCCCATAATAGGACGAAACAACTGTTCAGTGATCCCAGGTCTCCAATGTTTCTCCAGATGAGGTCAGTCTATGATGATTACTAACCTGAAATCAATACAATCCCCACAAGCCAACTTATTTAATGAAAATTCTCACTCTCATAAACTGAATAGTTGCACCTCTTGCCTAAAACCTGACTACTATGCCATTGATATAGTGAGAGCATCACACACGACTGCTGCTTGAAAGGTGACAGTGATCGATCATCTGAAGCCCTATGATTTACTCCATCTTTATTGGCCATATTTCATAGTAGAACAGAGCGAAATTCTGAGGATTACGCTTGAATATTAATGAGCCATTGACTTCAATGTTCAATGAAATTCCGCTATGTTTACGACAATATGAACATAAGTAAAGAAGAATATATGTACTCTGAATTTTTCTTCAGCCAGTCGGTAGAGAGTCAGGAGAAAAACCCTGAAGTCAGAGGTTCGAATCCTGCCCCGGCCCAAATTTTCATTTCACCTTCAGTCATCACCCAATTCCAATACACATATAACTAGGCATACATTACAAAAGATAGGAATTCGTATATTCTGTTGGAATGAATAAAATATGTTTAACTTCATTCCTATTTACGTAACATTCATTCACAGAGTCTTTGAATAAACCTTCACTCACCACAAATAATAAGCTGACAATTTCATTGTCATAAAAGAAACTCCAAAAACTACGCATATCTTTTACATACAAAAACATCAGGTCACTGTAAAACTTATCCATACCGAAAAATCGATGAATGTTTGTGCAACGAATGCAGTTAATGAGTGGAGATAATCGTGAAGTATGATTTTGCTTTCATCAGCATATATTTATTTGTAGTTTGTGTACAACTGATACCATCATTTATTTCTCTCTTTAGTTCCTAGTGGAACATAGGGATTCATTAGCACGCCTCCATTCCACACACTATCCTCCCTGCACTCTTCTCAACATCACTCCACAACTAACCACAAACATTCATTACCTCCTCACATCATCTACTCCATGTCACCATCGACTCACACAACAAACTCATCATCTCCCATTTGCATTCCATTCGATGGCCTGACCTGCTCTAAACTGGTCTGAAGCGTGTGATGTTCACAATCGACATTCTCAGTGTATGCTCAATCCAATCCAATCCACTCCACTCCACTCCAATCCATCTCCACTACCTTCTCATGCATATTTGTTGGGTGATAACTTCTCGGTTGGTTCGTCGACAGCCCCACAGACTTACTTCTTCTTTATTCTTATCATTCTGACCATCTGATCTGATCTGATCTGATCTTCAGTGTCAATGTCAGTGTCAGTGTCAGTATCGAGTGAGAGAGTGTAGGTGGTAGTTGTTGATCAAGTATGTGTGTAGTTTGTAGTTTATTGCAAATGCTTTTCGTGACACCCCACCAAGTCTCTCAATCATCACATAGCATCACTGACTTCACTGACGTTGCTATTGAAAATCCGGATCTTGTTCCACATGCTGACTTCAGTAGATCTCCACACTGGATTACGTATACTAAAGACAAATACAGTTGGTTGGAAGAAATTGATTACTGAAACTTTTCTCATCTAATCACTATCAAAAATGTGTAATGGTTGTGGCAAAACACACTTTCCCGAGAGATGGAAAATCCTACTACCATTAAAAAAGAACACAAGTTAACACAAGTATAGAAGGCAAATATCAGAAATTGTATTTTTACTATGGTATAACGATGAGGAATAATTTAATCTGAAATGTCGTGCTTTAAGTAATACCGTATCATTGTATCTTGTACCGAATAAACGAAAATAATATAAAGTTTAGGATCTTCTTCAAATCACCGAGTGCATCACTTAGATGCATTAGAAGTTTACAACATCGTTTGTTGTTTACACATATGAATTCGGTTATAGGTATTAGAAAAAGAACGGAAATGTGACAACACTTGACAAATATTTTATCTTGGTTTAGCCCTCTTCAGGATTACACAATAACGACAACACGTAGGTTTGATCTCAGAACCGCCATTTCTCGTAACAGGAACGTTTACATTATGCTACTGTGTCAGGAGTTTTGAGTACTATTATGGGTTTCCTGAGTGGTACACCAGGGTGGCTTAAGGAAGAACGAATCATGTGCAGATCAAATTGCAACACTATGCTACGCATCATCATAGAACAGAGCATAGAATGGCAGTCAACTCAACTCAACTCTACTCTACTCTACTCTATTCTACTCCACTCCACTCTACCTCAACTTCATCGAGTTCAGAAAGACCTTCGACAGTGTCGAATGAGAAGTAATTTGGCAGACGGCTGCTTCAACACTACGGCTTTTGTGACACAAACACTTATCAACCTCATTCAACAGCTACATGAAAAGGCAACATGCTAAGTGATTCAGAATGGGAAGTTCAGTGATGGTGCTTTCAGGTGACGTGAAGTGAAGTCAGGAAGGAGGGAGGTAGGGAGGGAGAGAGGGAGAGTACGACAAGGTTGCCGCCTACTATCACCCATGATCTTCGTGATTGTGGTCGACTTGACTGGACTGGACTGGAATGCACTGGACTGCACTGGATCATGCAACAGACAAGTGTGAGGAGCTGTGAGAAGATGGACATACTCAGTGTGGACCGATGAAAACAGCCTAGATGATTTGGATATCGCCAATGATGATTTATGTCTAGTGTCTTGTGGCGGCACAAACACGAGGATGTGCAGACAGAAACCAACAAGTTGACAGAATGGACGAGATAGCGAAGAAGTGACTTCAAATGAATGTGGAGAAGATGGTGGTGGTGGTGGTGGTGTTGGTGGTGGCACAGATCAGGATGTGAAAACCAGTATCGTAAGGATAGCAAGACAGACCCTCATTCATTACTCTGAAATAATGAGTGTGGAGATCTACTGCACTCCACTGCACTGCACTGCACTGCACTGCACTGCACTGCAGTGTTCTTCACTCAGTATAAAGTGTGAACTGGAACAGGATTTTCAAGACCGATATCAGTGAAGTCAGTGATGCTATGTGATGATTGAAAGACTTGGTGGGGTGTCACGAAAAGCATTTGCAATAAACTACAAACTACACACATACTTGATCAACAACTACCACCTACACTCTCTCACTCGATACTGACACTGACACTGACATTGACACTGAAGATCAGATCAGATCAGATCAGATGGTCAGAATGATAAGAATAAAGAAGAAGTAAGTCTGTGGGGCTGTCGACGAACCAACCGAGAAGTTATCACCCAACAAATATGCATGAGAAGGTAGTGGAGATGGATTGGAGTGGAGTGGAGTGGATTGGATTGGATTGAGCATACACTGAGAATGTCGATTGTGAACATCACACGCTTCAGACCAGTTTAGAGCAGGTCAGGCCATCGAATGGAATGCAAATGGGAGATGATGAGTTTGTTGTGTGAGTCGATGGTGACATGGAGTAGATGATGTGAGGAGGTAATGAATGTTTGTGGTTAGTTGTGGAGTGATGTTGAGAAGAGTGCAGAGAAGATAGTGTGTGGAATCGAGACGTGCTACTAAATCCCCATGTCCCTCTAGAAACCCATAGTAATAATAATAATAATAATAATAATAATAATAATAATAATAATAATAATAGAGAATCCAAATTTGTCAATTTATCAGAGTATAAGAACTAAATCCATCTGAGAATGTTAATCCCTACCATGTTCAGTAATCCAGAAGGATACTTAGATATTGCAGTGCGTACATTTACACATATTCATGCAATAGTGTCAGGAATAGTGACTGCTCTAAAGAGCAATATATTTAGGTGGAGATAGAAATCGATTGCTCATTCCTAAAAGAGCTATTTATTGACATATCTGACTGTAACACTAGGTGACGTCGGTTCTGAACTCTTAGAGGACTATAATTCTCTTGAGGTCTCAGATGCGCCTTGTTCATGAGTGCTAAAAAACTCGAAATTTAGGTCAACTCTAGTTTCCTGTTTATAATAATGATAACAATAATAATATTGATAGCAATAATCATACTTTCATTCCTAACAACATGTAGAATACAGTATGGAATTTCCAATATGTAATATTTCAACGAATAGGCTTTTGGTTGAGTATTTTCAAAAGAAATTATTATTGCATCTGACCAGTGTTAATAATAATGCTATTAAAGGCACTAGTGTGAAACTCACAGCTGGTGTTACATTAGTGTATGGTACGGGCTTCGGGGAGTATACAAAATAGAGTGTAATCACGGTACTGGTAGTTCAATCAGCCAGTACAAAAATCTGCAATCTGATATAGGTATCCTACGAGTGGTACTGCTTTGTATTTTTGAGCATTTGTACATTCATTTACATTCACTACAACGTTTTTTCTTTATTAGGTTGATAAATGGCAATTAAGAACAAGACATAAGTGAACAATGATGCTTTCAATTACATCCTATTCACGCTTTACTCTAATACAAACAGCTTAATATATATGAAAATTAAACTAATCATGTAGATTTATCGGTTGTGATAAATGTTTTGCACATAACGATGGTGATGACAAAACAAACGATAAATGTGATAACATTGACAAAAGCACCTGCAACATACACGATAATCATAATAAGAATCAAAAAAGCAGCATGGAAATGTAGACACTCGGATAATCAAAGTGGAATGAGAGTTACGTGATACTGAAGGACGAAGTGAGTGGAAAAACAAAGTCTAAACAAATTCAGTAAATAAATAAATGTAAATGGTGATGAATGAGAAAGTGATATGAACATTTTCAATGATGAAGTTGTTCACTAGGCATTCTCTGAGAAAAGGGGAGAGAGAGATAAGGAATGTACAAACCACTTCTGGATACAAAAAACTAGCATTATTATCTCGATATCCCACAGCTTCTACCATTCTTTGTTGAAGACGAGTTCGAATGCCCTTCGAAAGATGATGTGGTATGCAGTGAATAGTCATGAGGGTATTGTTCTTATCTACCAGGTGACCACTATCAACGAGATGAGATAAAACTGAACTGCTGATGGATTTTATCTGTCACTTTCCTAATCATGAGCACAGATGTTCAACAACACATCTGTTAAGTTGTCTAGTGCTACGCCCCATATAGCTTTCTCAACAGGAGCAGCTAAACTTGTCAATATACATAGAAATGGCAGAACTGGACAACTTATCTTTTTGTCTGAGCAACAACAACTGGTCGACTGGATGATGATAGACAGAGTTGTGAGATGTAGAAAGTCCTCTAAATGCGTGTAGACAGTCTGTGATATAAAACTTGTCCAGCTACACCTCCATTAAATTGTTATTGCATGAACAATGCTTTCTCTTTTCTGGTAATATTTCCCGGTTTTGTGCCCACTCTCTTTGTCAATGAGTCTTTTTAAGAAACTGTCAGTGTAGTCCATTTCGACCAATGAATTACGAATATATTCTTGTTCTTTCTGTATATATTCTCCTTGCTCTGTTAGTGAGGCATTTAACGATGTTTGCTTTATACTGAATGGATGTGTGGCTGATAAAATGTGTGTACTGACTTATAGATGTGGTCTTGCTGTAAACTCATCTTCTGAGTGAAGCATGTTCTCTTCTGGTTAGCAAGACACCTGAGAAGTGTAGTTTACTCGAATTTCCTTCATGACAAGTGAAAGTGAGTGAAGGTCACATCTCATTGAAATCTTGTCAACACCTGGTTTCTATCCACATTGTGATCCCGGATAATGAATGTGTCGTCAGTATCACACCAACTGACATATCCACATGATTAGTTTCATTTCATGTTCATTTAACTATTTATTTTAGAGCAAAGCCTGAGGCAGATCTAATTGAAAACAATATAGTTCACTTTTACGTCTTGTTCACTATGACAATTTGAAAACATTTTAAAAAGTGTTGTGAGTACATGATACAGTTAAAAGATATATTCATCCAGTATTAATGCTAGTCCGCCAAACTACGGCTGTCTCAGATAATCTAATGACCATCAATACGATGCTCCCTCTCTGATTCAGTTATATTCCACTTGGGATGAGAAGTCCTGACTGGTGCGAAGGCAGTGTGAATACGATCAAGTGGTAGTAACACATCACGAATTCACATAGTAGTCGGACAAAACCCTGCTTGTGATTGAAGTGAAATAAAAATACAGCCAACAGTCAGACCTCATAGGTCAGTTTGCAGAGCTTCGATGGGAAACGCGGTGGTGGCTGAATCGAATTTGGCCTCGATCCAAATTTTCATTTCATCTTCAATCATCACCCATTATAAACAATTATTTAGCGATGAATTATATTCAAGCGGGATAGATGTCAGGTGAATTCTATTACGGAATAGAGAATAGCAAATGTGAAGCATTACGTCTTGGTTGAAAATGACTTCCGCATTGAAATGAATAATGATGGGCGTAAATCTAGTTGCAAAAGAAGATGAATGTTTTCCAATGTAATGACAGTATAGAAGAATGAGATGGAAGGTTGAAATATGCAATTTGTGGTAGGAAAGTTGATAAAGAACGTGTCAACCTTGTCGTTGGCCACTGCAAACAAAATGTAGGTACATATTTCTTTTGAACACATAGGTCTAGTTTTCTTGCGTTGATCCTTATGACTTCGGCTATGGATAAGATGAGAATTCGTATACCTTTAGGGAGATTGCAAGGAATATGGTATATCTATATTTTCATTACATTTGTAAGCATTCATTTTATTTTGTGATTAGTTTTATGCCCTTCTTCATTCATACTACTACCAGTATCCATTTTCAGCCACGACGTAACACTTCGCATTTGTTATTCTCTGTTTTTATACTGGGTGATGATTGAAGATGAAATGAAAATTTGGATCGAGGCCAAATTCGATTCAGCCACCACCGCGTTTCCCATCGAAGCTCTGCAAACTGACCTATGAGGTCTGACTGTTGGCTGTATTTTTATTTCACTTCAATCACAAGCAGGGTTTTGTCCGACTACTATGTGAATTCGTGATGTGTTACTACCACTTGATCGTATTCACACTGCCTTCGCACCAGTCAGGACTTCTCATCCCAAGTGGAATATAACTGAATCAGAGTAGGAGAGCATTATGTTAATTATCGGGCAAAAACTCTCGAGTGGACACCCGGTGGTTGCCGGTTCGAATGTGGCTGTGATCCAAATTTTCATTTAACCTGCAATCACCCAGTATAAATAATTAGTCTCCCAAGCTACAGCTATCTCAGATAGTTAAATAATAATAAATAATTATTTTCTGACACACACACACACACATACACACACACAAACATCCATGACCCAATAAATGCATATAAATAAATGATGACCTGTAGATTTCGTCTCCTCATTTCGTATTAGTTCTCTCAATATTGATTTTATTACACAACTAACACACTAGACTGATAACAGCTCCACCATTTCATTCGATTTGATCTGCATCCACCCATCAAAAGACTGATTGTTTCTGAGTTGTACATCATGCCTTATTTTGGCAATTATATTTCACTTATTCTCATGGATTTATAACTGTAGAGCCTGGAGAAGTTATTGGAGATCATTGTTTCCTCAAATTATTCTTATTCTGAACAAATATGGTACTTATCGAAATGTTGCATTTTCGTCTTCAAGATATTTTCAAAGCTGAATCTGATTGTGAATAATTATCTGGAAAATCATTTGATGTTGAAGATTTATAGTCATTTATGGGTTGTGTAAAGCTTGTGTACAATAATTCTGTCAATTAGTTTATTCTACAAGTCTTTTTTTCTACCATCTGGCGATTGTATCTAAAAGTCCCACTCTTATGACGATTGGGTGAGAGATGGGAAAATGATTAATTTATCCAATGTATTGTAGTCTAAGCGGTGGCTAGTGGTGGAATCCGGGATGTACATTTCGTCCTATGTGGGACTCATCAGCTGGATGTAGCTCTAGGCCATTGAGTGATAAGGTTCCCAATGAGATGTGAACCCAGCACCTATCTCTTCAAACGCCAGAGCATTATTCACTATATGTTATGCACTATTCAGTGTAATTTATTCCACTTTATACTAAAGAATTCGTCCACTAACTAAAAATACATTCTTAGAACCACAGATGGTGGTATTCAACGTCACTCATTGATTAATCAATGAAAATATATTTGAAATTCTGTTGAAAACATTCCAGCTTCGAAGATTGACAGGTCGATAGACAGTTTTACCATAAGTAAAACATACTACTGAATAGAGTCTACTTAATTACCAAAGACAAATAAAGTATAATATTACTGTCTTTTATGTCTTCTCTTCAATAAATACTATGGTATTTTACTAACAGCTATATAAATTAATAATGATCATTATTATTGTTATTATTATTGCTATCATTATTATTATGAACATTAATTTTGTTTATTACTAGGAGTGATAAAAATAGTAACGGTGTAAGAAGAAATTCTTGATATACAATTATCTTAATTCTATGCCTGATTTTGTCGATAAATATTCATAGACAAAATGTGTATCGAACAGTCTTTTTATACACTACAGAAAAGTGAACTAATCAACAAGAAAAAAGTCATATCGATTAGGATTACTATTATTATTAGTATTACTAATAACTAAGTTTTAAGCATAACAATAGTCATCTGTATTACTATTATTATTATTGCTATTGTTATCATAATCATTATTAGGTTTATGATTCTTACCCTAACTGTTACTTTTAGTATGAATATCACGATGTTAGTGGTCAATGATATTAGCTTTATTTATTGTAAAAGAACATCCTCTGATTTCCAAATTTACTGTTAAAGAAAGTGATAAAAATGCTTATCATTATCAATTCTATTATAAGGACAAGTATGAGATATTCAGTGAAGAAATTATTTTCAACGAATTTATTTTCAAGCTGTACATTCGTACATATATCTATGATACTTGAAAAATTATATCCAGCGAGGAGAACTAAACACTATATAATGATAATGAAATAGGTATTTGTGATTATGATAACAAGTGAAGAATGAATTATAACAAAGTAGATTATGTAATATATAGAATGGTTAACAGAATAGGGTTTAGAAATTGATGAAAGTGATAAATCAACTAAGTATTATGAAAAAGACACAACAAGTTGGTCAGAATGAAATCAATATTTCCAAAAAAGACTAGGACAATTAAGTGAAATAACACCCGTAATTAATCAAAGTGGACATGTACACTGTACTACTGCAGAATGTTTGGAAGGAAGGAAAGATACCAGTTACTGGATTGAAAGAATGACTACCTTCTCAAATTCCCAAACAAAGGCTACCTAAGTCCCTGCAAGAAATGGCACGGAATCATGCTCATATCCACTCAAAGCAAAATATTAGACCACATCATCCTGGAGAGACTAAACAATGCACTGGATTCAAAACTACGACCGGAACAGGGTGGATTCAGGAAGAAGAAATCATGTGCATATCAAATTGCAACACTATGCTACGCATCATCATAGAACAGAGCATAGAATGGAAGTCAACTCAACTCAACTCTACTCTACTCCACTCTACCTCAACTTCATCGACTTCAGAAAGGCCTTCGACAGTGTCGAACGAGAAGTAATTTGGCAGACGGCTGCTTCAACACTACGGCTTTTGTGACACAAACACTTTTCAACTTCATTCAACAGCTATATGAAGAGGCCACATGCTAAGTGATTCAGAATGGGAAGTTCAGTGATGGTGCTTTTCAAGTGAAGTGAAGTGAAATGAAGTGAATTGAAGTGAAGTGAAGTCAGGAGGGAGGGAAGGAGAGAGGGAGGGAGGGAGAGAGCGAGGGGAGAGAGAGAGTAAGACGAGGCTGCCACCTAACATCACCCATGATCTTCGTGATTGTGGTTGACTTGACTGGACTGGACTGGATTATGCAACAGACAAGTGTGAGGAGCTGTGAGAAGATGGACATACTCAGTGTGGACCGATGAAAACAGCCTAGATGATTTGGATATCGCCAATGATGATTTATGTCTAGTGTCTTGTGGCGGCACAAACACGAGGATGTGCAGACAGAAACCAACAAGTTGACAGAATGGACGAGATAGCGAAGAAGTGACTTCAAATGAATGTGGAGAAGATGGAGGTGATGAAGATATGCGACCAACAAGAACATCAACAACAAGCACCAATCAACATTAACAGAGGAACCTGAAGGAAGTAGTCTCTTCCACCTACGTAGACAGGTCAGCATCGTTTCAACTATAGGCGGCGGTGGTGGTGGTGGTGGCACAGACGAGGATGTGAAAACCAGTATCGTAAAGATAGCAGGGCAGACCCTCATTCATTACTCTGAAATAATGAGTGTGGAGATCTACTGCACTGCAGTGTTCTTCACTCAGTATAAAGTGTGAACTGGAACAGGATTTTCAAGACCGATATCAGTGAAGTCAGTGATGCTATGTGATGATTGAAAGACTTGGTGGGGTGTCACGAAAAGCATTTGCAATAAACTACAAACTACACACATACTTGATCAACAACTACCACCTACACTCTCTCACTCGATACTGACACTGACACTGACATTGACACTGAAGATCAGATCAGATCAGATCAGATGGTCAGAATGATAAGAATAAAGAAGAAGTAAGTCTGTGGGGCTGTCGACGAACCAACCGAGAAGTTATCACCCAACAAATATGCATGAGAATGTATTGGAGATGGATTGGAGTGGAGTGGATTGGATTGGATTGGGCATACACTGAGAATGTCGATTGTGAACATCACACGCTTCAGACCAGTTTAGAGCAGGTCAGGCAGTCGAATGGAATGCAAATGGGAGATGATGAGTTTGTTGTTGAGTCGATGGTGACATGGAGTAGATGATGTGAGGAGGTAATGAATGTTTGTGGTTAGTTGTGGAGTGATGTTGAGAAGAGTGCAGGGAGGATAGTGTGTGGAATGGAGGCGTGCTAATGAATCCCCATGTTGCACTAGTAACCCAGGTGAACCATAATAATTATAATGACAAATCATTTGAGAGTAATTATAATAACAGTAGGTTTGATAAAATAGGGATACAAATATTCAGGTAAGATCACTGGATGTGAAACTACTAAGTCTTGGGAAATGTCATGTTCATGGTATAAAGGTGAATGAATATTTAAAGCCTGCGCATTTGTGAGCAACTGAAGACGAAGAAAACGTGGAAGGTTTAGGTGAATTTGATAAATAATTTTAAAATTATCATCTCGGTTTTTTGAGTGACGGAAATCAATCAAATATTCTAGAATCCAACTTCCAAGAGACTCTCTTTCACCTTTATAAATTTAGGCAGGAACATATTCATGTATACATGTAGAAAGCATTCTCTGGCTAGCACCAATGTACCTTGCTCCACAAGAGCACATGAACTGGTAGATGAACATTGATGTAGCCAAATGAGGAAGCTTATCTTTGAAAAAAAGCAGAATCATTGACGGCGGTAGAAGTCAGTTGAAGTCTTCATCAAAAGAACGAATAATATTCACTGAATTGCATACAATGTTGTCAATTATTATCACAATAATAAATACCTATACCAATAAAAAATTTGTAATTCATTTCATCCCATTCATTATTATTATTATTATCATTATTATTATTATCGTCATATCGTGTTTTACCTTGTACGGGTTATATAATTTTTTAAGTATTATTTATTCGTAGGAATTTATATCTTTAGCGTAGATTTTTTGAAAAGAATTTTTTGACTGAATATCTTTTTTTTTCATATCAAAATGCGAATTATTTATTTATAAGGATAAGTGTACAATGGGATCACTTAAGAGTACAACATTCAACAAGCGGTGGTAACAGTAGATATGTATTTATATGAAATTGAACCTAAGGCAATATCGAGGCATCCACACGGGAGCCCCTATCCTAATAGACACCGATAAATTCTATCTTGTGTTCGATAGGATGATACGAGTAACAACGCTTATTTTTTCACTTTATCAAAACTGTGTTCTCAGTAGAAATACTAAACATCGATTGGTTATTTCTGTGATTGCCTGAGAGTCTTTGAATGTCATTATTTTTCTGCTAGTCAAATAATGACACTAGTGGTAGTAGCATCAACTCGTACGTATGACTCCGGTTATAAAAATAAATGGGACCAGGGTTCGGCTTTTCCCTTCAGACTTTTAAACGTGGGTGATTCGAAAGACAACCATAACAACTAATGAAGTAATCAAAGAGGGTCCCATAATTAAGGAAACCCTTCCCTTCCCATTTAAAATCATGAAATCTGATTGGTTATTTCAGCTGTTGCAATGATATCCCATAAAGTCACTCTTTAATCATAGGACCTGGATCGAGGTCAAGGCCAATATTAACGACAAAGCCATCAAGTCGTGGGCATAATTGTAAGGTAGCCAGAAAGAAGTACGAACCATAATGATTTAACAGAGGAGAACAGACAGAGAATTCCAATAGCTCTGAAAGTTATTTTCAGAGTTTATTCATCTCGTTCAGTACCAGACCAGAGTGACTTTTTAAAGGCCACCATAACAACTTCTGAGGTAACCAACTGCGATTTTTTAAAATTAATATATAACTTCCCAGAACATTGGATATTTCAGCGGTTACTACGGTTATCCTTCAATGTCGCTGTCAAACTATATCATTACATCATGGTACGACTCTTTAACAGTGAAAATATGCAAGATTTATCTCATGGAGTTATTATAGTTAGACAACTTATCTCATTTCAAACCAACTGTCAGTTTGTAACTATCTGCTTAAAACGTACAATTTCAAAATATAAACAAATTATAAGGATTTACTTGAAGCCTAATCTAATGAACACCTAAAACCTTAATTGTATGTTAAAATTGAAGTTGCTTTTTCTCTCTGACTCCTAACCTTATCTCATTAGACGGTATCTCATATTACAAGCATATCTCAAGTTTTACTCTTAGCTTGTTAAACCAACCATTAGAAAAAAAGTGTACGTTTCATATTGAATTTGAGTTTTACAAAAATAAGCTTAGTTTACCTAATTTCATAGAAGTTTTCATCAAAGACTCAATTCATTTGAAAAACCAATTAAAGGTGAGGTGTACTGGATAGCTGAGAAGTAGGACTGTTCCTCTTTTTATATAGTTTTATGATGAAATAAGTCTTAGTAATTTGTAAACTTACAGGTTGCTATTTAGATTGTACACTAGACATGCGAAACTATTAATATATGAGTTGAGCGTAAGCATCTAAATCGTAGTGATAAGTTATGACTTACATGGATAACTAAATCGGGTGTAGGATGGGTTCACACCGATGTCATCGAATTATGGCTCTCTTACACCATGAACTGGTCACACCAAGGCCGAAAGATTGGCTGTACTAGGCTTGACCTGAAGCAGTTGTGAGTTTAGGCTATTGGGTTACAAAGTAGCTGGTGTTAATTCTCAATGGAAAGTACTTTGAAGCTGGTAACAGTCTCAAACTTTATATATAACTCTTCTCCGGTGAAGACGAATAATTGTCAAGAGATAACTTATACTTGAAGAAAAATGACAATTTCAAAATGCTATTCATCACGGACAGACATAAGTTGGAGAACCACTAAAAACCCACTAGCATCTGAAAGATGTTTCATCTTAGTTGGGTACTCCTCAGCAGTACGCCCCTATGACATCTTGAGCGTTGGATCCAAGACCATCTATTTCCGCTGCCAGCAGGCTGCATCTGAGCTATTAGGTCAGCATTCAGAGGTTCACAATATCAATCCCTGACGCGGTTCTGGTTGAGTGCCACTGAGGAGTACCGTACAAAGACGAAACGGCCGTCCAGTGTACCCAGATTCACGGTGGTTTTCCAACTGGTGAATACTACAGTTTACAGTAATGGTCATATCAACAGCTATCTAATTCTGAGGTTGTAAATTGTGTCAGTAATTGTCTCACAGAAATTTTGGATTATTGATAGTAGATAAAGGATACTACAAATGTAGAGAATCTTCAGTCAGCATTAAAATAGTGGAAGTGCGATAGATGAGTTTATTGTAATTTTAGAATAAAATTCCATATGTATTCACGCAGTCATTCTTATAATGTGCTTCATTTCCTCTTCTGCTTCTATCTGGATTTATTCTTAATACGTCCACCGTGTCTCTTGCGTCTCTCTGGGTAGAATCCTTACCCATTACTGGTAACTGCTTATGATTTCTGTCGCACTCATAACACATACTACTTATATGCATTCTGACCAGCAGCACCCACTCCAGTAGTAGTAGTAGTAGTAGTAGTAGTAGTAGTGTGAGTAGTAGTAGTAGGAAAGCATAATCCTTAATCTTCAGGAAAAATCTATCGAGATGACCGTGGGTGGAAGAGAAAAATTATTTCTGAAGAATTTCATAAGTTTTATGTTTTTGTAAAATACTGTCATATGAAATCTTAAGCTACGTCTAGAACAGGTTGTCATCAAAAATTTATGTCATCTATAAAAGCTCAGCCAATCAGCAATAAAAATATTTCTCTAACCAGAGAACGCGAATGAGTTATTTATTATATCGGTAACAACTGGTGATAGTTAGTTCAGCTGAAGTAATCTCGCCTAGTTTTCTAGTTCACCAGTATACTAGCCTGTCAGAAGCTCGGATAAAGATTGAGGTTTGGCCTTGGGGCTAGCAACCCTACCACGAGAAAATCAATCGAATCGTTACAAAAACTTCAAAGCACAGAGAAAATATAAAAAATAAACTTATTCTCCGCTGGAATCAGGGAGACTAAATGACGCGGGTTAGTGGAAGCCTTCCGGAAGGCAACTGGCCGATATGTCTACTTCCAGATTGTGGAGGACTGGATCATGCAACAAAATGTGAGGAGCGAGAAGATTGGTATAAGCTGTTTGACCGATGAAAAGAGCCTAGAAGATTTGGATATCGCCAATGATGATTTATGTCTAGTGTCTTGTGGCACAAACTCGAGGATGTACAGGCAAAAACCAACAAGTTGGCAGAAGAGGTGAGGCAGCGAAGGAAGACGGGACTTCAGGCGAACGTAGAGAATACAGAGGTGATGAAGATACTCAACCAACTACAAATAACAACAACAATAAACACCATGAACGGAAGAAATCTAGAGTAAGTTGTCTCTTCCACCTACCACGTAGGTGGAATCGTCTCATGCACAGGTGGTGGCGGTGGCGGCGGCACAAATGAGGCTATCAAAACCAGTATCGGAAAGACAGCAAGACAGAACCTCATTCATTACTCTGAAATAATGAGTGTGGAGATCTACTGCACTGCAGTGTTCTTCACTCAGTATAAAGTGTGAACTGGAACAGGATTTTCAAGACCGATATCAGTGAAGTCAGTGATGCTATGTGATGATTGAAAGACTTGGTGGGGTGTCACGAAAAGCATTTGCAATAAACTACAAACTACACACATACTTGATCAACAACTACCACCTACACTCTCTCACTCGATACTGACACTGACACTGACATTGACACTGAAGATCAGATCAGATCAGATCAGATGGTCAGAATGATAAGAATAAAGAAGAAGTAAGTCTGTGGGGCTGTCGACGAACCAACCGAGAAGTTATCACCCAACAAATATGCATGAGAAAGTGGTGGAGATGGACTGGATTGGAGTGGATTGGATTGAGCATACACTGAGAATGTCGATTGTGGACATCACGCACCATGCCAGGCTTTCGAGTGGAACGCATAGAGGAAATGGCGAGTTGTGCATGTGAGGGTGACATGGAGGAGACCATGTGAAGAAGAATTGAAGCCAGTTTAAAAGGACTTCAGTGAGGAGAATGAAATGGTGAGGTGCCATTGAATCCCTATGTTGCACTAGTAACCCAATGGAAAAATAATAATAATACTTCGGCTATAGACTGTTGAGACAAAAAGCAAAAGTGACTGGTAAGAAATTATTTCAGTCAGCGTAAAGGAGTTTTAGAGGCACTTTGGTTAACTGTTTAACTATAATGGAAAGGTCTGAAATAGAAGGTCGTTGGATGACAGGGCAAAATGTAAACCAAAATATTTATTATTATTGTATATGACAATCTACCATAGGTATGGATGATGGATAGCTGCAGGCAGTAGAATCCAGGATAGGCGTTTCGTTCTATTTGCGTTTAGCCAGTTGTACTCACCTGCTTCCCATTGAGTGATGTTATTCCCGCTAAGACTTGGACCCGAGACCGATCGCTTCAAAGCCAGAGTGTTACTTATCAAGCCACTGAGTTGTGATAGCCACCTCTTGTGCAACGAATATTAGTTATCACTATTTGTTGATACTGGATCAACTTCAGTTGGTATATGGGCTCCTATGACTAGATATTCATTGTTATAATTTACTTGATAGTGTCTTAGACTGGAATCCAAGATTTGTGTTTCGTCCTACATGGAACTCATCAGTTGGACGAAGGTTTTTATTTTGATTATAAATCTAAAACTTGCAAGTAAACAGATGCATTCGTTTCAAAAAACCTATGAGTGTCATATCAAGCTTACTTATATCGACTAAACTTTTTTAAGGTAATCATCTTTTGAAAAAAGATACCACGCGAAAAACGTTTTGTAACCATATTGCTGCGAACTTCGATTATAGGTCAGAAATCTGATACTTTCTCTCTACTCTTTTTCCTGTACCCCTTCCATTTCAATCCTAAATTTTCTTTCTTTTAAAAAATCAGACATCATTGAAACCTAGTTTATATGCTATTCCAAAGAAATGTATTTATATCACGTTACCTTACAGAGAGGAATCTAACGAAGGCTAAGATCTGCTATTAGTAAAACATACTATGCAGCTAGGCTTATCTTTGTTGTTATTAGTGGTGGTGATGTTTGCAACACAGACCTCAACACTGTATAAAAGATTGCGTCACATCCCACTGCGCTTATCAATTTATACGTATGTGTGTGTATGCATGCATGTTGACACATACGCAGGGAGAACTTATCGAGGATAGGCACTTGGGGGCAGAGAAACATGTACCAAAATGGCTACAGAAGCAGCTGAATTCACAAACATCGATAAGTGCACGTGGTCAAGCAATCTTCATCCATTACAAATCAAATTCTGGATAAAGATCACAAGATTTGAGAACAAAAAGCCGTAACGGTTTCGCATAGAAACTGTCAGAGGTGTGCACATAGGTCTGTTGAAACGCTAGGGAGATACAAAGTTAATCTCCCGTTGTGTGTTCAAAAACACTTTGTCCTTACGCTAAAACTACCCTAGTAATGGTTATCTTATCTTATTACCAAGATCATCTTCATATCTTATCATTCTTCCTTCATTCCCTTTTTTATTATTGAACTCCTTTATGTCTTATTTGTCCTTCCCTCACTTCCAGCTTTCAGATTAAATGCCTGAACAAGTAAATATGTGATCAGATTGTTCGAAATGTATAGCGCAAATACATCCACCTTGTTCACATAAACTTCGTCTTCTAAATACGTTATCCAAATACACAAAAGGGACTAGTTGTTTCAACCTGTCACATTATTTTTAATATTCTCCACAATAGCTAGTCAGAAAAGAAGACCACTCCATCCCCTGAAAAAAGTAACTGACCAACTTCAAATATATGAAATAAATATTTCTGAAAAGTTTGATAGAATCAAACTGTGAGTAATGTAAACATTTAGCAAAATGTATTAAGCAATACAACCAAGCCAACTGATGAGGTTGTGAACTTTAGTCGACTAACATGGCGTCTACATGCTTAGCCACCACTTATCTTGACTTGGAATGCTAGGGCAACCTGGAAGAGGACAAAACGTGGCCAAAAGAAAGTGGGACCAATCGATGAAGACTACCCGAATAGGGTCCCCGAGGCTATAGAAATCAATGGTTGGGGATTCTCGGTGACATGGCTGAAAATTGGTCACAAGTCCTCGATATATTCCAAAGCTTGAATATTCGCAATACTGTTAATAAAATGACTTCAGGAAAGACTGACTATATCAAATAAACATTTATTGAGTTGATAAATCTGATTATGTGAAATTTCCTGAATGCTTTTTGATATTTTGACGGTGAAAGTTATTTTTCTTAAATTAAGAAAACGTAATTGACTATCTCAGCAGTTGTTGCAATGGCCTGTAAAGTCACTCAATTCCCTTGAATACCAACTGATGACAACACATTAGGTTGAATTAAATCATCTATGCAACGTAATTCAGATCAGTAGACATGTTAAATATAACACATGCGGTTATCAAGGAAATCACAAGAAAAGTTTATTTTAACCAAAGTGATTTGTCGTGGCACAGAAATCAAGATTAAGATAGTCTTTCGACAAGCAGCCGCATATACGCATTTTTAGTCATCTGTTCATAAATTCTCAGGCATTTATGTCATATCTGACTACAGTTTCTCAGACTTATAAACTTTTTCTCACGAGTTCACTGAATTTACTGTTCTGACTCTGTTTAGCTCTTTGTCTATAGTCCGTGGAGGCTTTAATTCATATGACTGCAGTTTTCTTGGGTCATTAGGTCATGAAAACATGGTTAACTCTTCTGCTCGTTTTAAAAAGACACTAGATTTAGCTTTTACAAATGACTCCGACATATATGTAGCCCGTAAACGAGCTCCGTTGCTGAATTCTGACCACTCTACCCTAGGCCTTTTACTCAAAGTGTATGGCGAATTACATGTGAAGGCTTTTTGACGCTTTTTCAAAAAATATTCATGAGCTTTGACACTTTTCTCTTCCCATCTCAAGAGGCTCCGGAGATAAAAGAAAAGGTTGTATACGGTGAGAGACCATCTTGGCGTTAAAAGACTTGAGTGTCCAATTAAGTCTGAAACACAACGTTTAAATACTATGTACAACCAAA
This sequence comes from Heterobilharzia americana, assembly GCA_944470555.2. Classification (NCBI taxonomy): domain Eukaryota; kingdom Metazoa; phylum Platyhelminthes; class Trematoda; order Strigeidida; family Schistosomatidae; genus Heterobilharzia; species Heterobilharzia americana. The sequence continues at coordinate 58,700,450 of OX104129.1, read as the reverse complement.
AGCTTCTATCGTGTGAGAACTCTTCCAGTACATGGAAATTATTCAAAGAGGTTACTGGTAGAAAACAGAAGACAAAAGAAGCTTGTTATGATTTCAGCACGTTCAACCAGTCATTTGGACCTCAGTAGGCTGATTTCATTCTTCCTAGTGTCCATAGCCAAATGGATGCCTGGTTTCCTGGCTTTATACAAATGATATATTTAAATGTCTCGAATCCTTGAATCCAGTGTATTGTTTTCCGAAAATGCAATACACGATGCATCGAAGGAGACTAAAGTTGTACCTGTTCCTAAATCATCTTCTGGATCAGAAGTTGGGTCTCGGCCCATCGCTGTAAGTTCTCCTTTTTTGAAGATAGTGGAGAAATTATTTCTCCGTATACTTGAGCTTTTATTAAAGGCTTTCAGATACAAAGGGAAGCGCTCCATTTCATTTCTTCTTAAAGCTAGTATGTCTCAAGATACTATACTTTCTCACTTTCAGTTTTCCTTCTATCTGCAAGATTTACCCCTATTCTTTTGAAACTAATTTTATTACGTATGCTGATGATATAACAGTTTCTATCCCACTTAACTCTCACTTACATTCCTCTAAAAATCAAATGATTTCAAGAAAAACTTCCTATCTAGAGGGAACATTGAAACCTGATTGGTTATTTCACCAGTTATTAGGGTGTTCTTTCAATTCACTCGTTGGTCCCGGGATCTCAACATGAGTAGGAGAAGGGAGAAACTGCCAGTAATACAAAGATGGGCAGAAATATTCTTGATAAAAAGGAAAAGGGGAATGATTTGAAAATTACCAGAGATTCATCACATAAAGAATAAAGATCAGAAGCCTGGGCTTAGAATGGCGTTTAAGCTCAACAACTAACTTGAGGACAAAGTTTGTCGGTTAAGGGATGCTATCGGACCTAAGAAATAAAATATTTCTGTCTAGTAAGTTCCATACAATGACTGGGAGGTCAAATACATATATCAAACTAGCTGACCAATGTAAATTAGTGTAGCAAGATTTAACAACCTAGCTGAACAAATACTGGTATACACTGGTGTCACACACCATGCACGCAATAGGATTGGATGGATTAATGGTTTGCAAAAAATACCTTCGGTTGGTAAAAAATATGGTTGACAACTGAACCTTTGTTTAGCGAACTGATACCTGACTAATGTAGTGGTAATCACGAAATACTAACTTCAGATATGTAGGATATTTTATTATCAATGAAATGACAGAAGGAAAAGAAGTAGATTCATGAAATTAAATTTGAGGGTTGTCTGATCACCTTGATTTGAATGTGTTGTTTGACAGTAGAATTTCTACGGGTGGTCTTTCTTGATGTGAAGGGCTTAATGGTCTTTGATTTCAGTGCTAAATGTGGAGGGGTCAAAAATCAAAGAGAAGATGAATTTCTGAAGTTTTTCAGGCTCGCCATCATGCTAAGCATCAGAAAGTAAGAAGTCCGGGTTCTGAGTTTCTTGTCAGCTATGCTTTAGAGTTTATAATAGTCTTTTCCTAGATCCCTTCCTTTATCAAGGGTTTGTAATAATCATGGGTTCAGAGTGTTTTACAGGAATTTGTTACAAAATGGTTACAAATCTAGTTGTGAAGACTTAATTAGTGACCTTGACTAAGCTATGTGATGCATCGTTTTCATTCAGTGTATTTTCCTACTAGCTGGATCATAGTTCATTAACTCAGTGACTTTAAAGGCCAACCTAGGAGTCACTATAATAACCAATCAAACTTCTTTATTCAACTTGAAGGGCAGCTTTTCACAAGGTATAAAAACATAATCGGTTATTTCTCGGAAAATTTTTTTTTCTAAATCAAAATGACGAGACATTGTTAGTTACTTTAGCAGTTGACAGGGTAGTAACCAACCAGGTATCTTTATTTCCTCTAGAAAGGTGAATTCCCACATCTAACTGAGAAATCCAGCTAATTATTTTAGTAGTTATTAGGATACCCATTAAAGTTGCTCTCGAAAATCACTGGAATTTCCTACTTGCTTTCATTGACTGGAATCTCATTTTGTCCATCAAAGCTTCATAGCATTCATAGTTGTCTTCTGATTGTTTCATATGAAAAGTTCAGCATTAGAGTTGAATTATGTCTCAGTTACATCATGAATCAATGATTAGTCTTATCTAAGTTATAAAGCAATTGTCAATTATTCCTTGCATTTAGTGACTTTAAATGCCAAATTAGCATCTAGACACGTCGTAAACCGATTGATAAGTGACTTCTTAATTTAACTAGTTCACTAGTTACTAGCCGGTCCTAAGCCCGGGTAAAGAAGGGAAGTTGGAGATAGGGCTTGCAACCCTACCCTGTAAAACCAATCCAATCGCTAAAGAAACTTCTAAGCACAAACAAAATATAAAACATAAAAACAAACTTATTCCTCGCTGGAATCGGGGAGACGAAATGACGCCAGTTGGTGAAAGCCTTCGGGAAGCTAATTGGCCGATGTATCTTCTCTCCCTCGATCAAAGCGAAAGTAAACGTACCAAGGCTACCCAGATTACAAAAGAGATGAGGAGGTATGGAATGGAAATGCTTGAAATCTGCGAGGGATAAGCAGATGGAATGGAAGTGGACTGTCCAAACTGTCAACCGAAGTCAAGAATCTACTCCGATATTGTCACCCAGACGACAACCACGAGCACACTCAGGGAGTGGCTATCATGATGTCCTCAACAACATCGAAGGCTCTCGCTCATACAGTGGGAACCAGTCTCCTCCAGAATAATCACAGTAAGGTTCAACTCAAAAAGAAGGAGTCACAAGCATTCAGTGCTACGCTGCACTACACTACACTACACTACACACCTACAAATAATGCAGATGAAGAGAAGAAGGAGGAATTCTACAAACAACTGGAATCAGTAAAGGACAAGACCACTCCCCGGTTGGCGACTTCAAAATTCTAATGGGTGGGGTGAGATGAATGCCAAACTGCGAGGAGAGGACAACACAAGAAGAGAGCAAGTCATGGGTTGAGAAGCACTGGGTGAAATGAACGAGAACGGAGAACTGTTAGCAGACTTCCGTGCATTCAACGATTTGGTGATTGGAGGCGAGGCACTGTGTTCAAGCACAAGGAAATCCACGAAGCGACATGGATTTGATTTCACTAGATGAAGACACTAAAAATCAGATCTACTTCATGTGAATGTGAATAAAGTGGAGACAGCCTACTTGACCCAAGATCAAGAAGGGGAGCAGATGTAGTTTCACAACACCAGGAGTCTAGTGCAAGGAACCTAACTTAAAATCAAGTTGGAAGCCTTGAAAGAAGTTGATGATAGACCATGGTTGAAGTTCAACACCCAGAACAGAAACTGAATGATAAAACTACAAAGGACCTCTTCACGTTAGCCATCAAGACAAAATAGGAGACGCTGAGCAACATACCTGCAGTATCGGGCGTGGAAGAACTCTAGAACTCTTCGAAAACTATGTGGAAAGAAACCTGCATAACCGTATGAGGAAGGAAGAGTAAACAAGACAAGGAATGAATCCCTACAGATACATGGAAGCTGATAGAGCAAGCAGAAGAAAATGGTGAAGCAGAAGATGAACCAGTCCAAGGATGAACAACGAAAAGAACTGAGTACAACCTAGAAAACACTGGAAAAAGAAGTGAAGAAGAGTGCACTGAAAGACAAAAGACCCTTCTACGACACATCAACAAGTGAAGCAGAACAGGCTGCTGGTCGGAGAGACTTTACAACATTATATCAAATGACCAGGTAACTGTCTGGGAAGAGATCAAAGTAGACGAAACCAATGAAAGATAGTGAGGGAAAGCTAGCTATCAAAGACGAGAAACAGAGGAGACGATGCGCCAACCACTTCAAAAAGCTCTTGAACCGACCACCACCAGCACTTCGTTCAGAAATACCACCAACAACCCAGCCACAGAACTATCAGTGAACACATGCCCTCCGACAAGGGCAGAAATTCTGAATACCATAAAGTTGCTGAAAGCCGGGAAAGCAGCAGGGCCGTATGGAATTCCGCAAGAAGCACTGAGTACAGACGCCGAGACAACAGCAGATATGCTTATATAAATATTGCAGAAGGTAAGCAAGGAAGGAAAGATACCTGCTGTTGGATTGGAAGAATGGCTACCTTGTCAAACTCCCAAACAGAAGCTACCTAAGTCCCTGCAAGAAATGGCACGGAATCATGCTCATATCCACTCAAAGCAAAATATTAGACCACATCATCCTGGAGAGACTAAACAATGCACTGGATTCAAAACTACGACCGGAACAGGGTGGATTCAGGAAGAAGAAATCATGTGCATATCAAATTGCAACACTATGCTACGCATCATCATAGAACAGAGCATAGAATGGAAGTCAACTCAACTCTACTCTACTCTTCTCTTCTCTTCTCTACTCTACTCTACTCTACTCTACTCTACTCTACTCTACGAGAAGTAATTTGGCAGACGGCTGCTTCAACACTACGGTTTTAGTGACACAAACACTTATCAACCTCATTCAACAGCTATATGAAGAGGCCACATGCTAAGTGATTCAGAATGGGAAGTTCAGTGATGGTGCTTTTCAAGTGAAGTGAAGTGAATTGAATTGAAGTGAAGTCAGGAGGGGGGAAAGGAGGGAGGGAGGAGAGTAAGACGAGTCTGCCACCTACTATCACCCATGATCTTCATGACTGTGGTCGACTTGACTGGACTTGACTTGACTTGACTGGACTGGACTGGACTGGACTGGACTGGACTGGACTGGACTGGACTGGAATGCACTGCACTGGATCATGCAACAGACAAGTGTGAGGAGCTGTGAGAAGATGGACATACTCAGTGTGGACCGATGAAAACAGCCTAGATGATTTGGATATCGCCAATGATGATTTATGTCTAGTGTCTTGTGGCGGCACAAACACGAGGATGTGCAGACAGAAACCAACAAGTTGACAGAATGGACGAGATAGCGAAGAAGTGACTTCAAATGAATGTGGAGAAGATGGAGGTGATGAAGATATGCGACCAACAAGAACATCAACAACAAGCACCAATCAACATTAACAGAGGAACCTGAAGGAAGTAGTCTCTTCCACCTACGTAGACAGGTCAGCATCGTTTCAACTATAGGCGGCGGTGGTGGTGGTGGTGGCACAGACGAGGATGTGAAAACCAGTATCGGAAAGACAGCAAGACAGATCCTCATTCATTACTCTGAAATAATCGGTGTGGAGATCTACTGCACTGCACTGCACTGCACTGCAGTGTTCTCCACTCAGTATAAAGTGTGAACTGGAACAGGATTTTCAAGACCGATGTCAGTGAAGTCAGTGATGCTACGTAATGACTGAGAGACTTGGTGGGGGTGTCACGAAAAGCATTTGCAACAAACTACAAACTACACACATACTTGATCAACAACTGCCACCTACACTCTCTCACTCGATACTGACACTGACACTGACACTGACACTGAAGATCAGATCAGATGAGATGAGATCAGATCAGATCAGATGGTCAGAATGATAAGAATAAAGAAGAAGTAAGTCTGTGGGGCTGTCGACGAACCAACCGAGAAGTTATCACCCAACAAATATGCATGAGAAGGTAGTGGAGATGGATTGGATTGGATTGGGCATACACTGAGAATGTCGATTGTGGACATCAGACGCTTCAGACCAGGTCAGAGCAGGTCAGGCAGTCGAATGGAATGCAAATGGGAGATGATGAGTTTGTTGTGTGAGTCGATGGTGACATGGAGTAGATGATGTGAGGAGGTAATGAATGTTTGTGGTTAGTTGTGGAGTGATGTTGAGAAGAGTGCAGAGAAGATAGTGTGTGGAATGGAGGCGTGCTAATGAATCCCTATGTTCCACTAGGCACCCAAGGGAAAATTAATAATAACAGTAATAATAATAATGATAAAGTTTTGTCAGCGGTGAAATCTTTGTTGATTTTGACAGTGGTGAACTATGCTTGCACATGAAATACACTACTCATCTTTAGCCCTACTTGTTATTTCGTATGCAGATGTATTCAGTTAAAGATAACTGATTGACTGGTTGATAGAAGTGTATGATGTGCGATAAACTTCCGCTTTATCATATTCTCTAGGTTAAATCTTTTCAATGTCTAAATAGGCCTTTATTTTTTGTCATGACCAGGCTATAACAGATTACTAATTGGATGTCATAGTTTTGTACCAGCTGATCAAAAGACGTCAATAACCTTTTATTGGATACTCAAAGCAGCTAAGAATATGGATTTTGAAGGAGTAAGGGAGCAGAACAAGATTATTACTTCATACTGCCTTACCTTCAATACTTGTTCTTCAATAGGAAAGCATTTTCAATAAACAAACATGTACTTTAGATGAAATTACCATTTTTGCATGCATAACCCAGTTTTCATATAATGTTAGCCATCTAAAAGCAAAAATCTTAAGTCGAAAGACAGAAGAATAGAGAATTTTACACAATCTTCAATCTATTCAGCCTTTGAGTGTCTCAGTTTCTCCTACTAATAATGTAATAAGATAACTTGAACATACTGAACAAGTTACTTGACATTACTACATGATCTAACAAGAAAACAAAACTAATCCAAATCGGTTATACCCTGAAAGTTACTATGTAAAGAGTACAAATCTGTCAGTTGGTTAGAATTAATAGGCAGGAAGCCCTAGTGATTAACAAGGCATATCTACAACCTCGACGGAATTGATATCCTCTCTTGAGATGGGGACCCACATCATCCAGTGTTGCAATCATCAACATTACCACTGAGGTATTTGGGCTATAATAGAGTCCTGTAGGACCGAATTAGATACACCGATTGGTCATTGGAGGGTAACTAACTTCATGTTGTCTAGTGCTAAGTGTATACCGAATTCTTTCAGTGATCTGGCTTTGCAGCCAGGAAGCTAGAAGGCTCAAAACTACAGTCCACTTTGATGGATGCTATTTAGCTGGAGGCCATCAACAAGAACCCAATAGCAACTCAAACAGTTCAGTGGTAAGTTCGTTGACTGCAGGATTGTATGATGCCAGTTAAAAACTAACAGAGGAAATCAGTTTCATCGTCGTTGCAGATACTCCTTGCGGACAAGTGCCAATGAACACAAAACCTAGGTGCAGCACAGCTTCCTACTGATTGCCTCAAAGCAACTAACACCCATCTAAGTGCTCCACAATTGTGAGCCTCCTAGCTTTGTGGTCACATTGCAAAATAATTGACAGAATTCAGTCAACAGTCAGGACTAGACAACATGATCAATCAGTTATGAAAAATCTTGTTGCAAAGATTGCTGTACAGAATAAGAAACATTCGTTACAAATGGAAGGTGTTTTAATTTTTTCTAAACTACATGGTATATATTGCACACTATTAACTTTTACAAAAAAAATAAATTTGGAGGTTTGCGGGATTTATTTATTGATTTTACGTTGGTATTCATCATGGACTAACATTAATTGGAGAAATGCTGAAGGCCTGGAGGCAGTGAACAGCTGATTCGTCTTAGTATGGGACTGTTCAGTAGTACTGTAGGAAAAGAGAAGACTGAGGTGCAGCATGGAATGTTTATTATTGAAATCTTGTGTAGTAGTCATCAAATATTGTATACTTTCTACTGAAACAGTCATTTACACAATGTGCTTCATTTCCTCTTCTGCTTCTATCTCGATTTACTCTTAATACATCCACAGTGTTTCTTGAGTTTCTCTGAGTAGAATATTTACCCATTGCTGCTAATTGCCTATGATTTCTGCTGCCCTCTCACCACATACTACTTATATCCATTATGATCAGCAACGCCCGCTACACTCTTCCCCCCGTCGAAATTTCCGGCTTACGACCGTTTTACTCGTCTTCTCTTGGTGTTCATGCAATGTTTCGTCCTTTTCCCACCGCTTTCATTTTTGAAGTAGACTGGCGTTTACACTTTTCTTTGTCCCCTTTTTTGATGGTATAAACTGAACCGCGTCTGTCGGTAATGATATATGGTCCTTCCCACTTCTACCATATTCACCTCCTTATGTACATTCTGGTTCTCTATATTTCACCTGGTCTCCGACTTCAAACGGTTTCCATTTACTTCCTTCTCTCCGCTCAGATTTCTCAGTATCAGCTTTCTGTTTTCGTTCCACATTTCTGACTGCCTGTTTCTGCTTCTTTCTCAATCTTGTCATGTTCCACGGCTGTTGTTGGGGCCACGTCTTACCACGTATTGAGAGCCATGGTTTCTTGACATACATTAACTGGAATGACGACTTCTCGGTTATTCCTTTTACCGAGGCACGATGCGCTAATAATATTAACATTAGTTCCGTCTCTCAGTTTCCTCCTTGGCTTTTGAAGCCAGTCACTCCTTAAGAGCACGACTATTCTGTTCTGTCAAACTGTTAGTTTGCGGGTGATACGGCCTATTGATATCGATCTGCTTTAAACAAGTCTTGAACTCTTCGCTCTCAAAACAAGGACCTTGGTCGATCAGTATAGTCTTTGGACACACAGTGGTCCGCAATAATATGCCGCATCACCGCCGTGGTCACTGCCTTTGGGCGTTGATCAAGAATCGCGACAGCGTCTACTCATCTGGTAGCATGCTCCATCGTCACCAACAGGTATTGGTTGCCACTAGATGTCTGCGTAAATGGTCCCATTACGTTCACAGACCACAGGTCACCAACTGCCTCCACTGGAATCGACTGAAGCAGCGGTCGTATATACTGATCACCTCTCAGCAGTTAACAATGAGGACGGCCCAGCACGTGTTTGGCAGCTTCTTCTCTCATACCTGGCCAGTATGCACTTTGTCTGAGAAGGTTGGCTGTCCGTGAGACACCTGTATAAGCTAAATGAAGGCATTCTTGTATCATTTCATCGTGTAGACATTTCGGAATCACTATCAACCAGCTCGCGTCGTTTTCTCGCCAAGTCAATATTCCACACATATTCACCCCTAGGCGTTGTTTCTTCGTCAACAACGTTCTCAACTCTTTATTTCCCACCGACTTTGATGTTTCCGTTCCATCCGTTATGTCTTTTATCACTTTTTTAGTGTAGAGTCCGACTTCTGAAGGCGAATAAGTCTTTTATGGGTCTTGTTCTACCGCATGTGCACTGAATGAGATCTCAGATAGTTCATATTTTTCGTCTGATCTTCAAAATAAATTTGGTAACCAGTTTTCTTTCCCCGCAATGTGACTGACTGTGAAATCGTACTCCTGCAAACCTTCAAACAGAATTAATTGTTAGCAGTTAATGTGTGCATTGTAAGTGCTTGTTGGAATATATTATTCGTACTATGAATGGGATTGTGAATTAAGAACATTCGTTCGCAGTTTATTCACTTGAGACACAGGCAGCTAATCATAGTCACTGAAGAGCTGTGGATTTATGTTTTCGACTTATTAGCATTTGTTGATAAAGTGTAGTTGTTTGCCTTAAGAAACTGATTCTCTTTAATATTAGATTTCAATTTGTTCAGATAGATAGACGAATCTATATGGCACATAGCCCAGTAATGCATTGATTCAGGTTGCCACATTTCACAGTTGCATACAACTAACAAGTGGATACAAAACGAGTAATTTCAACGTAGACAAGGTTGTGTATGAGAAAATAAACAATTTGAATATAATAATTAGTGAAAATATTCAGGTTTTATACGACATTAAAGAGTGAACACATCTACACCATTGCTATCGATTTTCAGCCGTCACTAATAGTCTTCATCCATTGGTTCCCATAGTCACAAAGATCTAACCAAGCAGTCTATCTCTCCATCCATGGTTTGAGCTAACAGACAGAGAATTCATTCACTGTCACCACGTCCTGGTTTAGCCGTCCTGAACCCTCTTCCAAACCACTCCAACTACTACTATCACTGCTGGTCAAGGTAGCCGGTGGCTGAGGATGAACAGCACATGACTAAGCCACTTCAGTCGACTGAGGTTCACAACCTTATCGGTCAACTTGCCTCCTTTGGCTAGTGCCTTTCGTCTAACCCTGGCATTTCTCACACGGTGATTCCACTAAACGCAAGTAATGCTGCAAAGGTACTTATGGTCGAAGATCTGTAATCGCTTCATGTCTTTTACTTTTAAATGGCATGTCTCAGCAGTACTACTAGACGCGACGGACTTCAATGAGGTGCACTCTTTAACTGATAGTCGGATATCCCACCAGTTGGCACCACAGTAAATGGTCGACATATTCCCTCACTCCTTATCTTTTAACTAGAAGTAGGTGCAGACTAGTCTTGGAAAACCGTCTTAAATTTGACAAATGTGAAACCTATGTCAAACATAATAAAATTTCTGCTTAAGGCATTAAAAAAAGACCCTGTATTTTGTCAACATTTTCTTCTAGCAGGACAATATCGTCTGAGTACTTCAAGTGAATCGTATGCTCTCCAGAGAGTAGGTCAGTCATACTCCAGGCAGTCAGAGATGCCTAAGGTTGCATCTGTTAGTACTTATATGATAAAAATTGCTCATCTCAGTATTTGGTATACTTCGGATGCTAAACAAACCGAAGTACTAACAGTTTCATGGTTCAAGTATTGTCAAAGCTTTTTTCAAAGTATTATTCAACGTTCGGTGACATTAATATCTGATTTTCCTGATAAAAAGCACTTCAAGTAGTCTCAGTAACAAAATGATTCTAGGAAACATTTAAAGACAAATAAATCATGCTGTTGTATGCATTCACTTATCGTACCAAATGTCATGAGGTTTTAGATCATATATTAGTTTAAATAATATTCACACTAGTTCATCACTTTTCTTCTGATTTCTTCTTGGTAAATTTATCATCACATAAAATTTAACTTGATCGTATTGGCTGTTTTATGCTGATGAAAACATTGATCGTCTAACAGACCGATTAATTTTCGGTATCTCACTGTTTCATTTTTGATTGATGTAGCTTTCTAACTTTGTTACATTTAAACAAGAGCGATGAAGATGATTTTATTGAAATGAAATGAAAAAAGAAGTGGAACTCAATCATCATTCTAAAGGGATCAATAATATCATGAAATGATTTTCAATCTTTAAGTAAACATCCTAATAACCACTAATTATTGGTGACTAGCAGAGGAATCCAGGAGGTGCGTTTCGCCCTATTTGGGAATTGTCAGCTGGATGTACCTGTACCTCAGTGAGTGGTGTTATTCCCACTATGGCTCGAAGATTTCGATTCAAACACCATGGCGTTATCCACTAAGCCACTGAGGCACGATAATCACCTCTTGTGCAACTGGTATCAGTTGTTGTAATGTTATACTCATAATTTTCCATTGCTTTACAGGGCCGGATATCTCGACCTCTGTAGGCAGATAGGCTTCTACACCTCAGTCGGAACAACATCACTCACTGGGGTGCAAGTACATCCAGCCGGCGAGTTCAAAATAGAACGAAACGCGCGTCCTGGATTCTCCTACCAGTCATCAAGACCAATCTAAAATCATGAATATCCGGCAGTATCGAGACATCAGCATAACAGCCCATTTACCAACAGTAGAGTTCCAGCGATTCGGCTATGTATAGCAATGGGAAATTACAAGTATTATTACAACTTAGGATTCTGTTATTCAACTGGTTTTTTTCTGTGTACTTTTGGAAGAAGTTAAAGCTACTATGCCGTATTAGATTTTATTCCAGAAGTTGAACAGAAAACATGTCTGCAGCATGAACTGATAAGCCTAGCATGATTTTTTTAGGGACTACTAAGTCAACTCAAAGTAGAGTAAGAGCGACTGTTTAGTGCCATTCCTGAATTCTACTGGTTCTCTAAATCACATTTTATCGAGGATACAAAATGCCAAAACACTGATACCAACCAGTGAATGAGATAAAACGGCTTTTACATGAGATAAATAGCTATCATTACTGCTTATAAATCTTACAATAAACTGACGAATTTCTAAATATCTATGATATCTAATAGATAGTGAAAGTTTTCCAAATATATGGATCATTTTCTAAACGAAAAACCATTTCGACTAAACAAACGTGTTGGTTAGAAAGCAGTTGAAAGTATTTTTCTTCTCTCTTGGAGTCAATCTACCCGTACAAGGACAATGGATGAATGCTTTGTTTTATTTTTGAAAAAAGCTTACCGTTATAACTTTTTGGTTCTAACTACGGTTGAACTCAAAAGTTTCGAACGTAAATAAAACTTATGAAATAAACTGCTAAACAAATTGAGTAGTTTCAATCGACTCGGAACGATTGGTAGGTCTTACCAGCCAGATAAGAGTCATTTAAACCCTGAACGACAGTTTGTCAGTTTATCAACAATGTAGCCTGACAAATTCAGCTCATAGAGGCGAATTACTTCAGATCACCTAAATATACTTGACTGACTGACTTGCATGGACTGTTACACCTTAAATGGGAAGATCAATTTGCCTGTAATATACAAACTAGACGATCCACGTTGATATTTCTCACAACTGAGTTGTTTTTAACTGCCTAACTACGTTGCGAATAGGGTTTCCGTTGGAAATCACCTAACCAAGACCACAAGTTGTAACCACTTTCAAAATGGAACATCCTATTTTAGGTATACTGGTCTGTGTAAGTCAGCTAGCCAGATTCAGATGATCTGAACAATTTAGTTCGGTGGGTTGAATTTGTTCAAGTACACAGCTGATGAGTCCAACTCCAAATTACTGAAGTGGTAGTCTGGTATATTAAGCTGGTTCATGACGTATTCGTGTCAGAGATCACACCTTGTGATCTTAACTGCCAAACACCCACGAATGAAAATCCTGTTGACAACACAGTTAGGTAGTTGAAAAACCAAGCAGCTGTGAAAGACGTTAACATAGGCTATGTAGTTTTAAAATCCTTTGCAGACTGATCACCCTATATTGGATAAATATGAGTTTACTTATAAATTAGAACAATATTAACACGCTACACCCAGTGAATGTATGAGATACCCTGAAGTTATCATTTAATAGTAAACGAGTAGAAACACTAGTCAATTACAGAAAAGGATCAAACTAAGAAGTCTGTTCGAATAACTAAAGATTCATCAACCTACTTTAATGTTTAGTGTTAGAATTTATTCAGCTCTATGAATTCGGTATCATAACACTAGCTAAGTTTCTTTAATGACTAATCTTTGAAGAAGAAGACGAAGAACAAGTAGAAGGCACTAGCTGATTGCGTTACTGAATGCTAATACATGTGAAATCCGAAAGAAGCTGAAATATCCTGTCGATTATTTCCAACACTCGTAGAATGAAACGAAAATGTCACACACATGCACACGTTTTTATCAGACATTTTCCTCAGTTTTACTCATTTCATTGTCATGTTCGAGACAAATACCAAACCGACACATTCAATCTTGGCTATATCATTTTTGAAGTTGTGCAGTCATTTTTATGTTTTCATTGTAATACAGCGTTATTAAATTGGAATAATAATGACAACCATTATTATAACTATTATTATTATTATTATTATTGTTATTAGCAAAAGCAATAATTACTTTAAATTCGAAAAACCCTGTGCCTGTCCTCATATTACCAAGGCGAAGTGGCTTTCTATGAGTGTGTGTCTAGGTCTAAGCATGCGTGACTCAGGAGTAAGGGAGAAGTTTGCAATGTCTATCTGGCGGCCTAGTCACTAGTGAGCTTGTAAGCTCTTATATATATATATATATATATATATATATATATATATATATATATATGCATACACATATGGTTAAGGGCAAGTACTATTATCTATCTACACACTTATCTGTTTATCGCGTTAAGACCACGCAGATGAAATCGATTATTTTTCTTCTCTTACCATTTTATGATTATAATTATTGTTATTACCATTTTTGTTATTATTATTATTACTATTATTATGGTTGTTAGTATTATTATTATTATTTATTACAGCCCTCATAATTATTCTTGTCATTGTAGCAATAATGGCAGAATAACCAATATTAGGACGCTGCTGAAATTCAAATGACTATTTTAGTATCAACAAAAATAGTAATAACAATAATAATACTAATAATAATAATCATTGTTATTATCATTATAGTTATTATTAAGTTTATGGGCGTAGCAGAAACAATAATAAAAATAATAATGATAATAACGACAGTGGTATTAGCTATTAATAACCCTGTAATACTACTACTATTACTGGTAGTGGTGGTAGTAATAATAATAATAATGACCATAATAGTAGTAATAATAAGTATTCTATTCATTTCGGATGTTCGTTACTATTTTTACTACCTCTCTTTATTGAATGCGTTGTGCTTATTGATTTGCATTTTGTTATTATCATTACTATTATTATTATTATGTGTGTTAATGATAATAATAGGAGTAGTAATCTAAAAGTGTTTTGGTTCACTTGATAAATAATAATTATTACTAATGTTAATAATTACTTATGAATGGAGAACATTATAGAGAACCATTTTCTTGTTTTTCCTTCATTTTTTAGTCACATTCGCTTGGTAGATTAGGTGTAAGGGAGAAATAATTATACTTCATCAGTTTAACTATCTGAGATGTAGCAATGCTTTGACAGATTTGTATTACTGAATAACAATACCAAAAATAATAGTAATATTCATTTTATTCTAAACAGTTTTTCGTACAATTCTCAGCACGATATATAGCAACAACAACGAAATATGTGAACTTATATACTCCTTTACAATATTTCGAATTATGTTATTATAAAAAATTAAGTAATGTATAAAATATTAATAATGAGAAAATTTTACATTGTTGATTAAGTAATTGAAATGAGATTAGTAACTGTTACATAGCTGAGATGTGAATTCTCTTCTAATACTTTTTTTCTTACATAAGGCAACGCATAGTCGCATTCTTGTATTTAACTGTACGAGCGTACAGTCGGGTGTAGTTTCCACTTGTCCTCCCCATGACGAAATACAAGGAGAGAGTTGGAATGATCAGTGTCACTCACAATTACTGCAGCAAGTTGCCTACTGCAAGTTAAATGCTTATCAACTACACTGTTAACCAGCTGAGCCAGAAGCACACCACTCACCTTACTGACTGGTGGATTTCAAATCTCATCACAATATAACATAGCCGTTTTATAGTAGACCAGGAAAGATCAATAGGGAACAACAAAGGAGAATAGGTAAAATGCAGGAATTAATAAATTGTAAAAATAGAGTTGAGTTGAGTTATACCAAACAGCCTCACTTTCCTTATGTATTACCTTGAAGGAAAGATTTCCTCCGAAGTTGAGAGGATATGAGACGACCACCAAAGAACAGAAGTAAAACGCTATCGAAGATAGTTAACACTCGATTTACTTCCTACAGGAATAGCATCCATGGAACGGGAGTCATGAGAATTGAGCAGCTCACACGCGTCCAGTTTATGCCTGAGGTTAAAATAAGTAGTCTGACATTTCGAAGAGTTTAGATTAAGACTATTTAAGAAAGACCATTGGTCAACTGGAGACAAGAAACCATTTGATTTTTAGAGGAATGTAAGTGAGAGTTAAGTGGGATAGAAACTGTCATGTCATCAGCATACGTAATAAAATTAGTTTCAACAGAATAGGGGTAAATCTTGCAGATAGAAGGAAAACTGAAAGTGAGAAAGTATAGCATCTTGAGGCACACCAGCTTTAAGAAGAAACGAAGTGGAGCGTATCCCTTTATCAACAATATAATGATTCCTTTCAGAGAAATAAGAATGCAGTCACTTCGTTACTCATGACTCAGTATGAGCTACGGCAATGCTTATTTAATAAGAGAGTATGTGATGATTGAAGGGGAAGTGAAAATCTAGGCGACCTGGTGACTTGTACCACTGACATCTAGGATACCAGATCAGTGCTCTACCGATTGAGCTATGATACTTGCCTGCTATGTTTACTGGATTCAGTTAATGATGAAAATTTTACTATCAAGTTAACTGTTGTAACCGTTTAATTAGTCTTAATTTGCATCCACTCACTAAGTCTCCAAGCATGAAGACAACAATTTAAGTTTAATGAGTATTTAAGACCTAACAATGTAACATTGGCCATCGTTTATTGATTAATCGATATACTGATAAAAATAGTAATCAATAATTATTAGGTAACTTTATAATGAGCGTAGGCTTGATAGTATCAGTTATTTTATAAGTAGTTTGTAATAACTATAAATTGATGTTTTTCATTCTGTTCAAGACTCATCGAGTGAATGCACCTGCTTTCCAGTGAATAATAATGTTCTCATTGAAGCTCAAATCTACCAACCATCACATAAAACGTCGCATCTTTATCCACTGGGTTAAGTATTCATGAGAAGGAGCTTAAGCGCAACGACTTTCATTAGTTAATTATAATCAACAGAGCTCGATCAGTGCTTAGAACTAGACAATGTGAAACTGTTTACTTCCAAGTGATCTATCAGTGTACCTAATTCAGTCCTACATAAGGTCAGTCGCAGCCCAGATAACTGAGTGAGGAGGAGGATACGGGGAGGACAGGAGTTCCCTGCTGACGAGTGTCAACAAGCTCCCTACCGACTGCCTCCAACCATCTAAATTTGAAGTTCGTTGATTTCACCATAGCATGACTTAGGAATTTGGCACCAAGTCTTCATAGCTATCACTACTTGACTAGTATTTCAGACATGATAAGTGTAATTACTAGAATTGCCTAAAGTACACGAGTAGTAGGAACAGTATGAAGAGTATTTTAACCAAAAAAACATAGAGAAGCTTTGAAAAAGCTTAAACTTAATGCAAATATTGTGATTGCCAAGCCAGATAAAGGGTCAGGAATAGTTTTAATGAATAAAAAGAGTACATAGACAAAATGAATTCTTCACTTAGTGATGAAAGTAAATTTCAGAGAAAACCGAGAAACATCTAACTGAATCAATGAAAAGGATAAACCAACAAGGTTTCATTTCAGAAAGCACCTTCGAAATGCTGAAACCTACTGGAACCGTTACACCTAGACTTTACGGCCTACCGAAACTGCATAAAAACGGTCTGCCTCTACGACCATTTCTTGACATGACTAACTCTCCGTATCATACAACAGCAAAATGATTGGTACAACTTTTGAAGCCTCTCCATAAACAATTTATGAAGTACAGTCTCAAAGATACCTTTGAATTTGTCAGAAAGATTGAGGATCTGGAAGTAGATAATAAGTTAATGATTTCGTGTGACGTTTCATCTCTTTTTATTAACGTTCCTTTGATGGAGACAGTAGACTTTATTTGCAACAAACTCACGAAGCGCGTCATGGAAATAGATATTCCAGTCCCCACATTGAAAGAACTACTTCTGAGGTGTACGATGAATGCACAATTTCTTTTCAACAATGAACTCTACCGGCAATCTGATGGTGTTGCAATGGGGTCACCCCTTGGCCCACTCTTAGCAGATTTTTTTCTGGCAAAACTTGAGAATGGTCCACTGAATGATACTATAAGCCTTTTAGAGTTATATTGTCGTTACATGGATGATACCTTTATAGTTCTCAAAAGTGAGACTGATAAGAATGCTGTTCTGAATAGGTTCAATAGTGTTCACCCGGCAACCAACTTCACAGTGGAAGAGGAGAAAAATGATAGTATCCCATTTCTTGATGTTCTGTTGGTAAGAAGGTCAGATGGAACCCTGAAGCGAAGTGTTTATAAAAAGCCAACATCAACAGGTCAATATACTCACCCGTTTAGTGCTGTACCCCTCCAATACAAAAGGAATCTGGTGAAATGCTTAGCATACCGTGCATCAGCTATTTGCTCAGAGGATGCTATAAAGGAAGAGTGCGCCACCATCCGTGATCTGCTTAGTAGGAATGGCTACCCAGACAAGATTTTAACTAAGCACTTGAATATCACGAGGGTTAAGACAACAATACCAACAGTTTCTAAGAAGCAAATCTTCTTGAAGCTGGAATTTAAGAGTGATATTGTCAGTGAGATCATCATACAAAGCATAAAAAGAGTCTTGCATAAAGCATTCCCAGCTGCTAAATTATGTCCCGCCTTCTACAACCACCCAATTCAGCGTGTAAGAAATAAAGACAAACTGCCTGATTCTGCCACTTCTATGTGCATTTATCAATTCAGCTGCTCCTGCGGAGCGAGTTACATTGGGCGTACAATGAGGCAGTTCCATCGTCGAATTTCTGAGCACCACCCATAATGGTTGAACAAGGGACAAATTAGAACTATAAAGAGCTCCATACGTTCACACTTAGTTGATACAGGACATCAAGTGGTTACTGGAAAAGCTTTCAGAATCATTCATCAGATTCCAATTAATTTACCTCATGGATTATGCACTGGGTTACTTTAAATAGCAGAGGCGATTGCAATCCACCTTTACAAACCTAGCCATTGTATCTAAAAGAAGTTTGTCCGACCACTTTCATTACCGTGGTCGTCAACATGATGTAACTTCAAGGTTTACTTTGTACACCTCTTCCCCTGCTTGTTTCTATCAATATTCATATTTCCAATTTTAGTAACTCTATTGATTATTTACATCATTATTTCCGAAACATCACCACGTGATTGGTAATTTGATCAAATTGTAAAACTGTATATTAGTGTAGAGCTCAAGATGAAGACCTAATTGAGCAGGAATATATTTCTTCGCTCAATCAGTCTTTTTCTAAATGTCTAAATGGGAATATTCAATGAATTGTGGGTTTGTTGACTTTTTTTTGAGAGCTTTATACCCACATATGTGGTTGTTATAAAGTGATAATCTTTTTATCAGATATAACATGATCAAACTCATTATGGATATCAGCCAAAGCAAAACTTTTATCCAAATTCATTCACAAATTAAGATCATATCTGTGCCAGAAAAATGTGTCTTCACTTCTTCAATATTGTTATGACTTTGGTTTCAGTCACCTGAAGCAACTGATTCCGGCGACTCAGTCTTAACGCTGATCTTGGAAGTGGCTGGACTCATATACTCAGTTCACACACATATACACACAAACACACACAACGAGTCACGCAATTCAGCACTTCAAACCAACCGTATACTGCAGAACACAAGGTGTCAGTATTATATTTCAAACGATATAGTTCATCTGTATATACACAAGCGAATGAATTATCTTACCACGACGCACCATAATTTATAAAGATAAGGTAACCAACCTTGAGGACGGAAAATAAGAGAATTCACAATAATTTATTGATTATACTTAACATGCAATTATTTCCAAAATATAAGTCATAAATAAATTAATGAAGAATTAATCGAAAGCCCTTGAACCAAGCTATGCAGTAATGTTATTCATTAAGTCATAGGTAAAATAACTTTAAAAATAATTAAAGTAATATGATGCAAGACATTTACTTATCCGAGTGAGATTAACGTTTCCCATTTTTCGGGTGGTATAACACATATAGTAGAATATTCACCTGTATACATAAAGCATCACATGCTTTTTTTTATAGAAGATAATTGTCTAAACCTTATCTTGTTCATCTGTTTATTTTTGTCTGACAACTGAATTCATACATTTGGGTGTGCATTAATATTTGCTAAAAACAAGATGATACAACAAGTAGAGTGATTTTAATCAGAAATTGATCGGTTGATGGCTTTTTCTTAATATATTCTACCATAAAATATCTGTTTATATGTGTGACATAGGAAGATGATGATATCTTTTTGTGTAATACATAAAGGGAACAAAAAATGCTGAGGGTCACTCATTTATCAATTGGTTAAAGTTGTGAATATGATGTCTGATTGCTGAAAGTTACTCTGAAGGTCAATTCCATGCTAACAGTCTAACAGAATACCAATTAGGTTTCTTTACTTCAACGGGAATAGTAGTTTTTCTATGATGCCATATATTTCTTCGTCATTTTTCGCTGGACTCCAAGAAAACCTGATTACTATGGAGGCCTTTACCAACCCCTGTTTTTAAAATTTTACGCGTCTGATTGCATGACTGTATGCTTTTTGCTTATTATTATTATTATTAGTCCCTTGGGTTCCTAGTGGAACATAGGGCTTCAGTAGCACGTCTCCAGTGAACTCTATTCTCTGGAATCTTTTCAACCTGGCTCCACGATAGCCCAGAAGCTCCCATTTCCTCCTCGCACGACCTCCTCCATGTCATCCTCACCTCGGACACCCAACTCGTCGCTTCCCATGGGGATTCCACTCGAGCTACTGGCCTGATGCGTGATGTCCTCAGTCGGCCTTCTCAGTGTATGGCCAATCCATCTCCACTTCCTCCTGCATATTAGTTGGGTGATAGGTTCTTGGTTGGTTCGTTCCCAGAGCTCCTTGTTGCTTATTCTTATTATTCTGGCAATCCATCTGATCTTCAGTAGCAAGCCAGCGTAAGCAGTTGTTGATGAATGTCTGTAGTTTATTGGAAATCCCTTTCGTAACGCACCAAGTCTCTCATCCGTCACATAGAAGCACTGACTTGACTGACGTTGGTGTTGAAAATCCTGATATCGTTCACTCTTCATGCTGAGTGCAGATCTCCACACCGGTTTCAGGCTAATGAACGCCTGTCTTGCTTTTCCGATTCTGACTTTGACATCCTCGTCTGTCCCGCCTGTAGTTAAAACAGTGCTTCCTAGATAAGTGAAGGAGGTTACTTCCTTTAAGTTTCTCCCGTTCATGGTGACTGCAGTTTATTGTTGTTGCTGGTGGTGGTGCGGTATCTTCATCACTTCTGTCTTCTCCATATTCACCTGAAGTCCCGTCTTCCTTCACTACCCCGCCTCACCTCTTCTGACAACTTGTTAGTTTTCGCCTATAGACTTTCCAGTTTATGTGACATCAGGCACAAGTCATCGTTTGCGAAATCCAGATCTTCTAGGTTCTTTTCCTCAGTCCAGCCAGCGTATCCCCCTCTTCTCGCTCCACACTGTTTGGTGCATGATCCAGTCGACCACAATCAGGAATATCATGGTGATAGTAGGCAACCTTGTTTCACTCCTTCTTGTCTTCACTTCAAAGGCATCACTGAGCTGAGCTTCCCATTGTGAATTACTTGTCTGGCATGTGGCATGCGTCTTCATATAGTTGTTGAATGAGGCTGATAAAGGTTTGCGGTATTCCGTAGTATTGAAGCAGTTTCCAAATTACCTCTCGGTCGACACTGTCAAAGGCCTTCTCAAAGTCGATGAAGTTGAGGTGGAGTTGAGTTGACTGCCATTCTATACTCTGTTCTATGATGATGCGTGGTGTAGCGTTGCAATTTGGTCAGCACATGATTTGTACTTCCTGAATCCAGCCAGCCAGCCTGCCTGTTCCGGTCGTAGTTTTGAATCCAGCACACCCTTTAATCTCTCCAGGATGATGCGGCTTAATATTTTGCCTGCCTTGGGTGGACAGGAGAGTGATTCCACGCCAGTTCTTTCAAACACTGAGGTCTCCCTTCTTTGGCAGTTTGACAAGGTAACCCTCCTTCCAATCAATAGGCAGGTACCTTCTCTTCCTTCCACACCTTCTGCAATAGTGGTGTGGTGTGAGCATGTCTGCTGTTGTCTCTGCGTCTTTTCTCGGTGCTTCTGGCAGGATCCCATCTGGTCCTGCTGCTTTCCTACATTTCAGTAGCTTTATGACACTCAGGACTTCCACTTTTGTTGGAGGACTTATGTTCACTTGTAGTTCTGTTGCTGGGCTGCAGGTGGTATTTCTGGACGAAGTGCAGATGGTGGAGGTGGTCGATTCAAGAGCTTCTTGAAGTGGTCGGCCCATTGTTTCCTCTGCTTCTCTTCTTTCGTAATTAAATTTCCATCATCATCTTTTATTGGTTTCATCTGTGTTGATCTCTTCTCAGATAGCAACCTGGTTATTTGAGACAATGTCATCAGGTCTCTCTTACCTGCAGCCTGTTCTGCTTCACTTGCCAGTGTTTCGTAGAAGTGTCTTTTGTCTTTGCGTGCATTCACTCTTCTTCACTTCTTTGTCCAGTGTTTTATACATTGTGCTCAGTTCTTCTTCTCGTTGAGCATCCTTGCCTGTGCTGGTTTATCTTCTGCTTCACCATCCTCCTCTCCCTCTTCTATCAGCTTCCATGTATCCATTGAGATCCATTCCTTATCTTCTTTCTTCTTCCTTCCTAATACAGCTGTGCAGGTTTCTTTCCACATAGCTTTCAAAGACTTCCAGTGTTCTTCCACACAGATTTCTTCAGGGATGTTCCTCGATATCTCCCATTTTGTCTTGATAGCTGCCGTGAAGATTTTCTTTGTAGTTTCATCCCTCAGTTTCCGAGTGTTGTACTTGAACTGCGGTCTATCACCAGCTTCCTTGAAGGCTTTTAACTTGATTTGGAAAATAGGTTCCTTGCACTAGATAGTGGTCTGAACCTACATCTGCTCCTCTTCTTCACCTTGCGTCAAGTAGACTGCGTCTCTATTTTCTTGAGATTGAGATAAAGTCGATTTGATTTTTAGTGTGTCCATCTGGTGAAATCGATGTCGCTTTGTGGATATCCTTGTGCTTGAACACACTGCCTCCAATCACCAAATCGTTGAATGCGCAGAATTCTGCTTTTTGCTTAATAGACATGTTTTTTTTGAGATGGCAGAGAATATTTGTAGCTCAAGAGGAGGATATGATGTGATGTTCTCCGAATTGGATAGTATAACATACACAACCATCTAGCTGAGTGGATTTAAACAATATTATGAGGAGGCATATCTTTTTTGCATATTTCATAATATTCACCTCTAAAATTGTGTACAGTAATGAGTTAATAATAATAATAATAATAATGGTTTTATTCTGAAAGATATTTCGAGAGTACTCTAGACAATTTTCAGCATGTCATATAGCATCAGTTGGACAGAAATAGAGTATATGTATACATAACAAAATAAAATAACTAGAAATTAGATGAAGAAAAGATAAGAATATTCACTCTGTCTACAACTTGGATAAACAGTCATATTAGCAGTTAGATTCAATACACTTCCATAACAGTAAGTTGTGTACACATTAATTAGTTTGCACTCAACTGTAAAAGTTGATTAGTTAGTCAGTTAATTTCTAACACTTTCTTCATCGCACAGCAGATGAGCTAAATGCTTATGGTATGTAGAGTATTTATACTTAGTTGTACGTGCATAAATTCTTATGTACTTGCTCTTTGTTTTTCCAGATGACTGACACACAGAGAACTTTGAGTGAAGAGGATGCTGGTCATCTGATAAAATAACTCCTGCCAGATGTTTACATGAGTTAAGATGTTTATCTACAACTGTTTCAACTAGAAGGTTCAGAGGTACACCTCTAGTTCTGCTGATAATCTTCAAAGTTCTGCGCAATATAGCATAGTCTTTTTTTCAGCAATCCGGGAAAGAATAAAGGAGATGAATAGAAGAGAACAGGCAAGATGGAAGAGTTTATAAGATACAAGATAAGAGGCTGAGTTATGCAATATACCCTCACCTTCCTAATACAAAAAGTTAGGCGGAAGTTCCTTTCGGAAATTAGTAAGATATGGGAGGATCAAGAAAGGTTCGAAAAAAACAAACACCAAGATAAATCACACTTGTAACATTCTCTAATGCACAACTATCAATAGAACAGGAATCATGAAAAGTAAGCACTTTACATCGGTTATGTTTAAGTCTAAAACTAAAGTTTATCGTCTGACATCTTGAAAAATGAAGTGTAAGACCATTCATGGAGCAGCATAGTCTAATAGTTCATAGGAAATCATTTAGTTGGGAATAATCTGTTGGAGAGGAGATAAATATGGAAACTATTAGGTCATCAGCGTACTTAATGAAGTTGATACCAGCTGAAGATGGTAGGTCATGCAGAAGAAATGAGAAAAGACATGGAGAAAGGATGGCTCCTTGGGGAACTCCAGTCACAGTAATTAATAAGATGGAGCGCTTCCCTCTATGAACAGTATGTTGTTTCCTCTCAGAGAAATAGGAATGCAGTCAGCTAATTTTCCAGGACTCAGTATTTGTCCCGGTTAGCTTGTCCAGAAAGAGAGGTCTTGGGATATAGTCAAATGCTGGAGTATTGTCTAAAAAAGCACACTTGGTCTACCTAGCATTTCTATCAAGATTATAAGCAATATTGTGATGTATGGTAATTACTGGCATCCAGTGTAATTCTTCTGCTTCTATATGCAAATGATTAGGGTCTGCAAAAAGGTCCCTGACTTAAGTACAGAGACTGTCAAAATATCTTTCCAGGCAGCTGGTATGGTGTTTTCTAAAACCAATCTGTTGAACATATTAGCTAGTGGACGGCATAAAATGTCAGCACACTGCGTGAATACGAAGCCCGATATACCATTCAAACATGAATTGTATGAAGGGTTCAGGGATTTAAGACATTTGGAAACATTTTTCGCGGTGAACTCTGGACAAGATTTTTCACTGGAAATGTGTGTCGTTTTTGAAATAATGAAGAATATTTGTAGCTCAGGTGGATGGCCTTAGTTGTATTATGTTCTCTGAGTTGGGTTGTTTAATCGTGAAGCTTTCATCGTCTTGCTAGACGACATCGTCAGCACTAACTTCAGTATGAAATGAGCTGTCAATATCCCTCCGTGGGTGATTTAGTAGCTTGCCCTGACAAACTGGTTTGTGACTGGTTGTTCCCACTGATTGGCTGTTTTTCGCCTTGATCTCTGACCTATCTGTATTGCAGTTGATTTTGTTAATGATGTTCAGCTTGTCCTCTTTGGTTGCTGCATCCTTTAGTTTGCATAATAGTGTTTGGAGGGAATTTGTTGGTTTATGAGCCACATCAATTCCGCGTGGTCTCAGTAATCTTGTCGTGATTTCTGATATATCCTTATTGTAGGATAGGATGATGTGTCTGTTGGTTTCTGTCGATAACTTTGTAGTTGATGATGTATGGGATAGGCATCTTCTGATAAAGTTTCACCGGTAGCATGTCTTCTTTAGGGTGTGGCGTATAATCGATTTGTTCAAAGCACAGACGTCAACATGTGCTACCAGTAAGGTTTTTAAAAAGTGTCCACATACTGGAAGAGCCTATGGATAAAAAGAAGTTTTGGGTTATATAGTAGGCTCAGACGTTTAATTTCCAGCCTAATTAAAACGCCGAATCAAGATTATTTCTTTCTATTCTTTACAGTTAGGAAACATCTATACAGAACACAGTAGGAATGATCGATAAAAGACTATGAAATTCGATATATTTAACTAATAATTGTAGATATACAGTTTTACTCGTTAAATGCATATATCAACTTTGTACAAAATGTTCATGTATCTGTAGAAAAACTGTATCATATTGACTCTGTAAGTAGACTGGAGATTGGCGTATATTGAAAGACCAAGTCGGGATATATTTGTAATCCACCTATCAGATAAATTGTTACTCATCTTACTTATAATAACAATATTAACCAAATATACTGCTGAATAAACTGAGTAGTTAGAAACCACTTGGGTTGATCCGTAGATTTCACCAGCCAGATCAAAGTGATCTTAGCTGATGAGATTGGCCTGGGACAAGCGAAACCGATATATATATATATATATATATATATATATATATATATATATATATATAACTCATACTACTTAAAAGTTTCTATTCTAAATCTGTTAAGAAAGTGTATTCCTACTGGTCTAATCAATTACTGTTCACTTCTTATCAGCTATTTGTTCTGTGATGATGCAATGAAACAGTTAGACGTGACTTAGCAGCTGTTATGATTAACACAGAATGTTAACATTTTTTCCAATTTGTAAGACAAATATATATAATATTATATAGCATACAGTAATACCTGATTGATTTTCCCCTAGAAGTGACTGGACACCATATAGAGGAACACAAACAACTGTGAAACATTATGGTTCAAATTTCATCAGTACTGCTTAAAAGGTGGAAAGAAAGAGCTTCAGATCCTATAAGACATAAAAGATCACTCATTGACATGTAAAAATCAGATGAAAATGCAATTTAGATTGGTATTCGTCACAGACTCACGTCAGATAGGGAATCACTGAAAACCTAGAAGCAGTGGACAGCTGTTTCGTCCCAATGAGGAACTCTTCAGCAACCCGCACTCGTAACCTTGCCAAAAATCAAACCTAGGATATTTTGGTGTCGCGACAATCACGTTGCCACTGGTTAAGTCACTAAGTTGGAATTTATGATCCATATTTTCCACTTACTATTAACTAATGATATAACGCAACCCTTATCTAGCGAGATCGTTGAGTAACTGTCTTCATAACCGACTTGCATTGGTCACAACTTCTCACCAGAACTTCAATAAATCTTATCTTGAAGTAAATCATTAACTAGGCCTTGAATTAAAAATTTAAAATAGGTGGATGTTGGCTTAGGGGAGAAATTGTGCTGTCCTCAGTGAAAGATCTGACAGTAACGTATAGAGATTATAGAACTGACTATTGCATATGATTCTCGAACTACATTGGTACATCCTTATCAGTATTTTTTTCGAATAATATTCAGTTTGTAAAACAAACCTATTTGCTTATTATTCATTTCACAATAGAGTTAATGAATTGATAACCTACAGATCTGCGATATTCAGAAACTAACACCTAGATTTTCATCCCTGTCTTAATTAACACTATGGAATTACAGAATTTTAAGTAGCATGGTATAAACTACCGACCAGTCTCTATTAATAGTAATAAAATTGTTATTTCTCTGATCTAACAGCATGGCTGTTGTTACTGGTCTTAACCTCTTTTTCGCTTTGCAATTTAGCCCTTTAACTAACAGCTTGAAGGAACCGCCAAATACTAGTATTCTCTAATACTATTGCGGCAAGTTACTAGGTGCGAACTAATCCCACTAACACTAACGTCATACCAGTTGATTGAGAGGAAAGACAAAGGTAGACTATTAGAGTGACTTTAAAGATTACCCTAACAACTAATGAGATAACCAATCATATTTCTTTATTTCATGGAAAACTATCTTCCGAATCGAAATACCTAAATTAATTGGTTATCTTAAAAGTTGTTAAGGTGATCTTTAAAGTCATTCAACTGTTAGCCTGCACAAAAGATAGACATGTTAAGGATACTACTGATGATTTATTGGTTGTTGTTCTCATTCTTTACACTTAGGGATACAACACAAAAACAATCCGATTCCCATCATTTCATCACTCCATTCACGATAATTTTCTGGAACGCTATTATTATTAGGTTATTTCTGTATCTGTAACATTTGTTGCTTTCTGGTCACATGAAACATTCCATTACAGTCTAAAACTTGCCTACCATATTTATATTACTGATTTCTTTCCTTTCGAAGTACCCCATTGTGTTATACTTATCACTTCTTGTTTATCTTAGTTCCGTTTTTTTTTTCCTTAAAGTTTCCAATCAGATACATTTTGTCGATCACATTAAAATTACATGATGATCGGTTATTGATTTTTCTCTATTTTCATGAAATAAAGAAGAGAAAGACAATTCATTCTGTTCCACAAATTTCATACTTTTTAATTCTCATTCTTAAAGTCTCATTGTTTCATATTCTTCGATTTCATCGGATAAAATGCATTACACATTTTAGAAAATGTGGTGAATAATTCTTGTTATATGTAATGAATGTTTATTACCGTTCCCTACTTTATGGCATCTACATAATTGTATCTGGGTTTCACCGATTTCTACAGCATTTCGCTTGACCTGTCTTAACAGATGTGAGATAAGAGAGCAAAAAATTTACCAATCTGAACTCGATTTGTAAATGATTTCAACAAAAAATGTCATCCATAGACATTTAGTATATTTTTGGAGGAAATTGAATGATTTCTCAAGCCTTGTGTACCTAACCATCCATAAATATGTCTGTTATGATTGGAAGTAATAGGAATCTCATCGGTTATCCTTCTGTAGAGGGTCAAGAATAACTGCGCTCATAGCTTAATTCTTCAGTGGGCAGGTCAGTTCTGTTATTGAGTTAGAATAAATAAGATAAAATGGTGCAGTATCAGATGAAACTTACCGAACAGTTATGGATATTATGGTTTGAGGTTTATAAGGATTATCATTTTGACTATCTCAAATAGCCACAGTTTGCCAGACTAGGATTTATGCTGAATAATGAAATGAAAATTTGGATCGCCACCGGATTCGAACCAGCGACCACCGGGTTTCGGTACGATGCTATACTAATTGACCTATGAGATCTGACTGCTGACCAGATTTTTATTTCACTTCAATCATCAAGGGTTTTGCCCGACTATCTCGGATAGTTGAATTCAGACTGGAATGAGATGTCCTGATTAGGCACCAACCAAATGGGGAACACTTTCAAATAAATCGAGGTATTAGTTGATTGGAAATATTTGACAAGAAATATTAACTACAGTTTCCCCGCCTTTTGGCACTCATCAGTAAGATATGTCGTTAATCTCGAGATCACTGATGTTCTACCTGGGATTCGAATCCAGCTCAGTCAGTGCTACGGTCAAAGATATCACAACTGAGCCGTTAGCAGTGCAACTGACTTACTGTTTGACTAGATACACTGATTGATCACTTTAAAATAGCGAACTACATGTTGTTAAATCTTTTCAAGATTTCCCCTACATCCATTTCGATTATTCGCTTACTGTTACATCAAGTGGTCAGCCATCATTGCACGAGTACACTGACGATACAAGTATCCGAAGACTGGTTTTTTTAATTGCGTTATCGATTTGAAATTGAAAATTGTATTTGAGATTTTTGTGTTCACCTGAAATTTTGAATACGAGTAGAAAGTTTCTGCTTTACTGCTAATTCATCCGTCTTTCAGTGACTCAGGTCACATATTTCTCAAAAATGGTGTAAAAGTTGCAATTGACATGATAATTAATTATCATTTGACAGACTAGTATTTATACTGAATGACGATTGAAGGTGAGATAAAAATATAGACTGCCGCCGGATTCGAACCGGCGACCAGATGGTTACTGGCCCGGTGCTCTACCAACTGAGCTAAGAGGTTCGAATACTCACCAGTTTTTATTTTACTTCAATCACTCACTATAAATACCAGTCTGCCAAACTACGTCTATCTCAGATAGTCAAATGATAATCAGTATGATGCTCCCCCTCTGATTCAGTTTCATTTCGATTGAGATATAGGAAGTCCTGACTGGTGAGCAGCTAGTGTGAATACGATCAATTGGTAGTAGTGCATCACGAATTCACAAAGTAGTCAGAGAAAACTCCGCTTGTGACTGAAGTGAAACAAAAAGAGTGGGAAAACAAATGAACCAAGATTCGATAGGACAGAAGTGAGTTTTAAGTGCTGTGAAATTCGTTCCATAGTCTGTTTTATTTGTAATTTTACTCTCTTAGTATTTCGTTGAGTCAAACCAAAAGGCTAGAACATATACTGAAGGAGATCGCCACTCATATTAAGATATGAAATTAACCAAATTGTATTTTCGATCTAATTATTTCCGTCATCAAGAAGATTATGCAAATAAAACTTATTACATTAATGTAAAACTTTAGCACTGTTCTAAAAGATAACTCTATATGAAACTGTTTATTTGATTGATATAGCACACAGTGACACAGTATAATTTAATGGACGACATTTTGGGAAGAATTGTTTGCTCATATTCATATCAAAATAATCATACAACTTTCAAACTTCCATTATATATAGTCAAACGGTTCTTCATTCTTTTATTATACTTTAATGGTAGTAAAATTTTCTAGGTGTCTGCAATATGTGATGAATCATTCCTGTTACATGTGTTAGGCGTGGTTTAATGAATAAAGATTCTGTGATCAATCTCTTCTTTGGCCTAGCAACGCTGGATTTTTGAATTGTCATCCTATCCCACCCACCGCATACTGAGATTAGGGAGTGAGTGGATGCAGAGCAATAGTTGAGCCTTTCTCTAAATTACTTAGTAGGGTCTACCACTGTGCCCTTCGCTAAATCTTCGTGTTCTGCTATTCTGACTGATCCAAATTGGCTGCTTTGACCCATTTACTTGACCTTAAAATCATTACATGGCATTTCACAGATTAGGTTAGTTTTCTTAACTGGCTCTACCAGAATTTTTAACCTTAAACGTTCCTGTCTAAGCAAGTTTTCGGGTTTAAATGCAACCCTAATCCAAGCCAGCATTGTTAAGAATTTTAGGTAGAACTGTCGATGTACCTCCTTTATATGATAACACTACAGAGGAATTGAATTCCCGCTTAAGCATGTTGCAATCACCACTAGCATAACCATTCTATCTCTAATCAATCGTAACAAACCTTTTAATAAGTTCTCAAGGGTAGATGTTAGGAAGTATTACATTTACTGATGCGTTTTATTTCTTTATTTACGACTTACTAGTAAAACTCCTAAGTAATCGGCCATGGAGTTTAACATTCAACAAATAATTCTGTATCACTGTGTGTCATATTAAACAAACAATCAAATCTGGAAAACATATCGCAGTCTCATAAACATCCTGTATATCCCTACAGAAAGCCTTATTTCATTCATTCTCTTTATTTGTCCCTTAGTTACCGCGTGTAAAACAATGCTTCAATGGCATCTCACCATTTCACACCCTTCTCTGCAGTCTTCATCATCTAGCTCCACAACTGCCCACAACCTTTCAATTCTTCCTCACACGATCTCCTCCACATCACACTCCGACACTCAACTCGTCGTTTCCCATTCGACTTCCACTCGACGACCTGGCCTGCCGCATGAGGTCACCAAACCACCTTCTCAGTGTATGTCCAATACAATCAATCTCCACTCTCTTCTTCTGAATATTTCTTGGCCGATAGCTTCTTGTTTGCTTCGTTCATAGACTGCCAGAGTTCCTTGTTCCTTATTCTTATTATTCCGAACCATCTCATCCATCTTCAGTGTCAGTATCCAGTGAGTGTAGGCGGCTGCTGTTCATGATGTTTGTCTGCAGTTTGTTCGAAATGCCTTTCGTAACGCCTCGCCAAGTCTCTCAAACATCACATACAAGCACTAACTCATTCGACTAACATTCGTGTTGAAAATCCGGATGTTGTTCACGCTTTATACTGAGTGTAGAACAGTGCAGTGAACTGCAGTGCAGTGCAGTAGATCGCCACACTGATTTCAGACTAATGAATGAAGGTCTGTCTCGCTGTCGTTCCGATCCTCACTTATACATCTTCATATGTAGTAGAAATGATGTTGTCTAGTCAGGTAGGTGAAAGAGACAACTTCCTCTAGATTTCTCCGTTGATGGTGATTCCTGCTTCTTCTTCTTCTTCTTGGTGGTGGTGGTGGTGATGGTGATGGTCGGGTATTTTCATCACCTCTGTCTTCTCTACGTTCACCTGAAGGAAGTCCCATCTCCCCACACTGCCTCGTCTCTTCTGCCAACTTGTTGGTTTTCGCCTGCACATCTTCGAGTTTGTGTCGCAATACATTAGACATAAATCACCGTTGGGGAGATGCAAATCTTCTAGGGTCTTTCCATCGGTCCAGCCAGTGTGTGCCTCTCTCCTCGATCCTCACAGTTGTCTGTTGCACGATTCAGTCGACCGGAATCAGGAAGATGATCGGCGGCAACCTTGTCTTACTCCTATCTTCACTTCAAAGGCATCATCACTGAGCTTTCCGTTGAGGATCGGTTGGCTTTTAGCATCATATAGGATGTAGCTGTTGAATGAGGTTGATAAATGTTTTTGGTACTCCTTAGTATTGAAGCAGCTGCAAATTACTTCTCTATCGAAGGCCTTTTCAAGGTCGATGAATTTGAGGTAGGGAGTGGACTGCCATTCTATGCTCTGTTCTATGATGATGCGTAGCATTGCAATTTGGTCAGCATATGATTTGTTCTGTCTGAAGCCAGTCTGTTTCGGTCGTAATTTTGAATCCATAGTATTTTTTAGTCTCGCTAGCATGATGCAGCTTAATATTTTGGTTAGTGTATACAGCAGCATGATTCCGCTCGTATAGAAAGCATAGTGGGGGTGAATATTCCATTGGTAGATCATAAAATTTTCTGTGAAACAGTCTTCGAAGTGAATGGTACTTAAATTATTGATACATAGTAGATATCAAGCCTAAAAATATCATGTTGCAAATAATAAAGAGGAAAACTAACGCTTTTTGTCACCCTTTCATTTTCAGTAGTAATGAGAGATATTGGCTAGCAGTGGAACTGAGAATGAGTGCTTCTTTCTAATTGGGACTCGTCAGCTGGATGTATTTGCACCCCAGTGAAACTCAAATATGCGAGCAATCACTTCAAATGCTACTGCCAGTAACTATCCGTCATTACTACAAAACTGAAACTACATAGAACATCGAGACATCCACACAAGAGCGAATAGACCAATAAAGACAGTTCAATTCAATCCAATCAACAAAAGGAAACTACAAACAACATCATTTCATATTTTCCTGAACTTCTCATCATGGTTCTTCATTAAACATCTCCTTTTTTCTTTTCTTAACAAGCTGTTTATTGTTCTTATATACTTTAAAGTGCTTTCTTTTGTTTGACTTTGAATTTTGAGCTGGAAAAAAGAAGTTAGATGTTAGGAGAAAAATACATTTTTATTCTTGTTCGTGTGTACTATACCCTATTTTTCTTCCTATTCAATTCAATTGTCAACAGATCCAAACAAATACATCCTTAAAAGTCTAAATGAGAGAAGAAGAAATATAAATATACTTTTTGAAAGACAACAATTTCACCACTTACCTTTTCTGTTTGAAGTATATTCGATAGAAATATCTGTTTGTCTGGATATATTACCCCAGGATTACTCCTTATATGATGAATCATACCGACTTGGTGCCCACTGCAGTTCATCATGATAATTTGCCTGGTTATGACTAGTAGAGGAATCTAGGTGGTGTTTCGTCCTATTTGGGGCTCGTCAGCTGAGTACACCTGGCTTCTAGTCAGTGATGCCATTCACACGAAGACTAGAAACTCGGAACTGATCTCTTCAAAGACCAGAGCGCTATCCACTACGCCACTAGGTCATGATAGCCATTCATTATGCTACGGGTATAGTATTTGTGTTGCTACTTGTATTTAAATATAAACAAATTTATTCTTACATTATGAGTTAACATGAGAGAAGCTGGTGTACAGGAATCGTCACATTGATATATTTTGAAAAATATACAACATTTTTGGCATCCTGATTGGTAGAGAAGGGAGGTCATTAAACCCCATTAAAAACATCAAAAGATTCTGCTAGTTATGAAATGAACAAGAAAATATCACTTTTCAGCATATACGGAGTATGAAGGTTTACATCGTTTTCAGTCATACATTTGTTTCATCATGAGTGGCACCAAGGTCGTGAGAAATTGCAAATTTCCATTACAAGCAGTCGACATATTCGACTCCTCTTCATAATGCCACGTTGAGCCAGATAAACATGAATTCTTATGCTTATAGCTTCAGAGATCAAAAGAACCCAGATTGACCATTTCCAGAGTCAGTAACTTTTCACATAATCATATAACCCAAATGAATATCTATGTCCAAGCATTTCCCACTATTCAAGTGTTACCGTTCGCAGCGATATAGATTTACGCCATTAGAATTAGATTTTGTAGTACAAAGGAATAAACATTCGAAGGACTGTAGACCAAAGGTAATGGGTTTTACATACTATTCACTTTAAAGTATGCCGTATTATCAAGGTGGCATATTCACTGTTAGCTGAAGTACTAGAGAGGTCTGTCGCTTAGTATTGTTATGAATATATTCTTTTTAGAGTCAATAAATGAGTTGATCTCTTAAATTTAACTGCCGGTTCAGATTTTCGTTGCCACTGTGGATGCCAAGAAATTTGAGCAGTTCGAGGATAGATAACTGTTCACATGGTGAAAGGGTCAAATAAAAGAACGGAGCTGGCAAATCCTACTTATTAGACAGTATATTTCGTGGCAGCACAGTTTCATTCTTTCGAAAAAACTAGGGAATGTTGAGAATACGTAACATGTATTCCAAATTTGAGTCCTGTTGTCATCATTAAAGGCCATCTGGATGATGTGAATTTCCTGTCGTTTTTTGGATGGAATTTTTAAAAACGCTTTTCGAAATGTCTAGGACCAAACAGAATGCGTATCTTCGAAGTTTGTAGTAATAACATTTTTGGTTTCGGGAAGCTTACCTTTATGCTTGCTTTAACACTAAAGAGTACCAAAAACCTTTATCAACCTCATTCAACAGCTACATCCTATATGATGCTAAAAGCCAACCGATCCTCAACGGAAAGCTCAGTGATGATGCCTTTGAAGTGAAGATAGGAGTAAGACAAGGTTGCCGCCGATCATCTTCCTGATTCCGGTCGACTGAATCGTGCAACAGACAACTGTGAGGATCGAGGAGAGAGGCACACACTGGCTGGACCGATGGAAAGACCCTAGAAGATTTGCATCTCCCCAACGGTGATTTATGTCTAATGTATTGCGACACAAACTCGAAGATGTGCAGGCGAAAACCAACAAGTTGGCAGAAGAGACGAGGCAGTGTGGGGAGATGGGACTTCCTTCAGGTGAACGTAGAGAAGACAGAGGTGATGAAAATACCCGACCATCACCATCACCAAGAAGAAGAAGAAGCAGGAATCACCATCAACGGGAGAAATCTAGAGGAAGTTGTCTCTTTCACCTACCTGACTAGGCAACATCATTTCTACTACATATGAAGATGTATAAGTGAGGATCGGAACGACAGCGAGACAGACCTTCATTCATTAATCTGAAATCAGTGTCAAAATCTACTTTAACGGAAGTGACGTCAGTCATTTTGGTACTTTCTTTACAACATGCTAATTGAGCGAATATTCACATTTTTTGTTTACTAAATGTAAATAAAAGGGTAACTTTAGACATAAAGCTGTTGTGTTACTGTAGACCGGAATAAAAGTCAACATACTCATACCACAAGACAGGATACAACTATAAAAAATCGTAAATATTCACTTAAAATCGGAAGTGAATGTAATGGGATTTACAGATTTTTAACAAAAATATTTTCGAACACGGGTTACTCGCACGTAGAATAATACTTTCAAAATAAAACACACTTTGTTACTATTTACTATGATATTCGAACGAGAATTAAGATACAGAGGATTTCTAGTTGGTAGTTTGTAAGTACTGATCGATTTTCAAATTGGTTCCTGTGAACTGACAGCAGTTTGACAGGGATCAAAAGCAAACAGTTTTATTCAATGAAAACATATTTTTCTTCAATAGTATTGTGTACTGCGTGTATCGAAACCTCAAATAGTCGTCTTGCTGACATGACTTTACACCTAAAGTAGTTAACTCCTGCTAAATTCATTGAAGTGAGTAGAATATACAACTGTGGATACACTGAACCAAGTATTTGAACATTCACGAAAGACTATTCAGAGGAAAAAAGTAGTGAGTCAGTATAAAGTCATCAAAAACGGTTAAGGTTATAACACCTAGAAGGTCAACTCAAGGTTATCAAAAATCTTTATACGATTACGATAAATAAACAAAATTTCTAAGAGAGATTGGACAAATCTTATTCGAAACGCAGAGATCTGGCTTGAACTGCTGAACTACCAAGGCTTCTGCTGTATTCAGGTGGCGAATCCATATTCCCTTAAATATGTTTGATTTGACTTCATAAATAATTTTGAAGGAAGATTTTGGCTGAGCACAATGAAGAAAGTCAAACAAATGCTCAAGAAACGAGCTGTTGATGACTTCACACTCACTTTTAGACAGACATATAGGATAGTATTCAGAGATGCGTTTGGATAGAACACGCTTTGTGTCCCCTATGTGACCAGCTACATAAACTCATTGACAAATTTTATAATCCACTTAATGGTGATGTAGTGCAACTCTTTGGCATGAGAACAGTATTAGGTTTAAAATATCTAAAAAGTAGCTAAATATTCTGTCAAGGTGTCGGTAGATGCTTTAAATCTTGCAAGGTTTGTATTAACGTATATGCATCTGCCGATGGACCACCGTTATTTCTCCTTTATCTTGAGTCGGTCAAAACTTCCATCTTCTGAGTCTGAAATCCAGGTATATGTAACCAGGTAAGTTATAACTTTTTCGTTGAAATACTAATGAATGTATTGCTGTTCTGAATGTTTTATAATTATCTAAATGTGTCTTTATATTGATCTTTTATTATCAGCACTTCTTTTTAAGTAAAGTGCTGATTAGGTTAGTTCTAGAGCACACCGATTTATATAAGACTGGGGACGTGTTGAATAATAACAACACGACCAGTCTGTTACGACACCAAAGATGTGTATTTCAGACTTTTCGAAAATACATGTAGAATGAAATATGTTTCATTGGGTTCAACAGTAACTCTTTTACTCATCTTGGTGTCTCGCAGTGGAATCTAAGACGCGTGTTTCCTCCTGTTTGGGACTTATCAGCTAGATGCGCCCCATTGGATAATGCTTTGGTGACTGAAGTGTGTACTAGGTTTGAGTTTTAGTGGGAATAACAACACTGACTAGGGTGCAGGTACACTCAGCTGACGAGCCCCAAGTAGGACGAAACGTGTGTCCTGGATTTCACTACGAGTCATTAAGATGAATACATCATCATGAATATCCAGCATTATTAAGCCATCTGCATAAGAGCCCATCTGTCAACTGAGGTCGAGCAGTTCTGGTTGTTTAAGTTCAAATAGGAGTTGATAGATGTTGATATACGCTAAACACGAGGGAATAGACAGTTGCATGGCTTACTCACTGGAGCCCAGTCATAAAGTGTTTATTAAGTCTGTGACTACACCAGCAACCAATGCAGGTTAGGATCCCCACAGGAACACCAGTTTCCCCACGGTTATCTCACTGATGGATGCCAATAAGTACGAAACCAAGATCCAGGGCTTTTTGTCGACTCATTGGCACCATTTAACACAGAAATACAGTGCACAAGTGTCACGGGGTTCCACTTAGTTTCTACATTGCAGAAACTACTCAACAGACTTCATTCAGGCCGAAGCATTAAAGTCTAAACGCTTACATATGTTATCCATTACTGATCAAGTCGTTTACTTAAGCTTCAATGGGTTGTTCGATTTTTTCGGTAGAGTTTCCTGGCTTCTCTGTCATACACTGAGAAACAGGATGACTGGTAACGTTTGATTACTTGGCTAATAAAGTGTATCTTAACTACTGTATAGTTGTACAAGCAAGCATTGAGTCGATTTCAGTCTTTGTCAGTTTATTTGATTGTTTCTGAAGCGAAATAGGTCATATTCTGTTACACTCATCAATGATGATATAAGTTGAGAGGAAAATTGGACCTTAGCAGAATTTGTAGCAATGACTTCTCAATTACTGCTCTGAAACACTACAGAAACTGTCTTTTAATTCTAAGTGTCGTGATAAATTTCCTGATCTAAAGAAATTGTTCACGCTGTTCCTCTAACTTTCCAGATTTCTGAAGGAGTAAATATTGTCGAGTTATAGTATCTTGTAGCTTTCACCTTACAGTTGTGCAGAAAAAAAATTGTATTATAAAAAGGAGACTGAACACTCCTAATGTTTCTTTTCAATAGACTACATGAAATTGAGTTAGGATGCTATGACTAGGGGATAGATAGCTGCCGACAAACATCCTGATATAGTCTGCATTAGTGATGACAGGTAATCTGTAAGAGGTAAAGTAAATAACTGCCAACTAGTTATCTGCACTTAACTGGAACTTTTAGTAGTATGTAATATATATCACACAGAAAAAGTAACAAATATGCTCAACATAAGACCTGTAAATTCGAGATAACATACATATATACACTGGGTGGTGATTGAAGGTGAAATGAATATCTAAGCCATGACAGGATTCGAAACAGTCAGCTCCAGGTTTCCGGCCTGGTACTCTACCAATCTAGCTACGAAACCTGACTGTTGACTTGATTTTTATTTCGTTCGACTTCCATGTGAACTTGTGATGCGGTACTATCATTATCAGTAATACAAGTCTGTAAAACCACGGCTGTCTCATATGGTCAGACTGACAGAACACAATGTTATTTGTCTGGAGGCAATCGGCAGGAAGCCCTGAAACTAGGTTTTCCGCTTTTTGGCACTCGTCAGCAAGGCGTATCTTCAACCTCGACGGAGCTGACGTCCCTCCTGAGCTATTCGAGTTGTTATTGTCTTCTTGTAGGATTGGCTTACATGTATTGATTGGTCATAGGAGTGCAACCAATTTCATATTGTCTAGTCCTGAGTGTAGACCGAATTCTGTCGATCATACTTACAATGTGGCAACCAAGCTGGGAAGCTCAGCATCGCGGTGGGACATCAGTTCCGTCACGGTTGCAGATAAAACCTTGCTGACGAGTGCTAAGAAGCACGAAACCAAGGTCCAGGGCTTCCTGCCGATTGCCTCCAACCAACTAACATCTACTAATGTGCACCGCGATGCTGAGCTTCCTAGCTTGGTTGCCACACTGAAATTTGATCGATAGGATTCGGTCTGCACTCAGGACTAGACAATATGAAATTGGTTGCATTCCCGTGACCAATCAATACAATATTATTTACTCGATGACATTTCAAGAACAATTTTATTCTTCATAATCACAACAAGCAATACAAATAAATTTTTAGAAATATGATATAAACACTAGTCAGCAATATAAATAGTCATTTTTTCTCATTCCTAAATCGATTGACAACACATTTAAACTTTGGAAAGGTCATCTTGAAAGTGGTCACTAAGGTGAACAGTGAACGCGGAAAAACTGGATTCCTAGTTTTGAGAATCTGTTTAGCCGACATCAGTATAGGATAATTGAAAAAACTATAAATAAAATATTTCCATAGAGATTAATCAACTGAATATATAACGTAGTTTCAAGTATTTACTTCCTTCATTGTGTTTGAATAACGCAACGAGAACATCATTTGTAGAATACGATGATATAATTTCGTTCCATAGGATTTTCATCAACTGTTAACAACCTAAACAAATAGGAAAATAAACACTATAAGGTGTAATAACGTAACTTATATATGGAGCATTTTAAGATACCTGTTGGTGGTTTGAAGAAAAAGAACACAAAAGAGGGTTGAGTGATAAATTCAGTCAAAATAAATACATGTATTATAACCATTCAGCCACTGGGTCGGCTTCCAGTGGTTCACAATTTCCAACTTCTGTCAATTCACGACATAGCGCGACTGTCACCCAAGGTCTTTCAGTTAGCATCCACTTCACTTCCGACTGGTTGACCCCACAGGTCACGGATTTTCATTAGAGCTTCTCGATATCCATCTGGAAGAAAGTTACTAATGAGCGCTATACATTAATGTAGTTTTAAGATGAATGGGGACTTTTAATTTAGAAACCATGAAACCTGAAGGTCCTGAGTTCGATCCCTAGCCAGGTAGTGGGTGCGTACTGCTGAGGAGTCCCATACTAGGACGAAACAGCTGTCCAGTGCTCCCAGATTCTCAGTGGTTCCCCAACTGATGTCAGTCCATGATGAATACTACTTCTGAATTAAAAATTCCCATTCATCTCAAAAATACATGTATTATAAGGCGAGGTGAGGAATGTCCACGAAAGAGTGAGATACAATTGGAAATTGGTAGAGGCGGTTATGTAATCAGTCACATAGAGAAATTATTTTGACAAAATGCTATGGGTTAGACAAAAGTATCGTAATAATAATGAATCAATATTTCACTGACGTAATCATTGGGATTCATTAGTACATACCTGAACCTTGATCGGGTTGGTAGTTAAGTTATTAACTCAAATTAATCAACTTGTATTCAATGCTTCTGCTACATTCAAAAGTTATTCTTGACATTTTATTATCAGTCGGCGCCAGTTAAATCACTAATCACGAAACATAATATAGATCGCTAATAAAGTTAGTTGGTTGGAAGCGATCGGCAGAGAGCCTTGCTAGACCTAAAGTTTTTGACTTGTTGGCACTCATCAGCAAGGTGTATCCGCAAACTCATGGGAAGTGATATCCTCTCTGGGATTCGAACGCGAGACCTATTGGCGAGTGCCGGGAAACAAAAAACCTCGGTCCACGGCTTCCTGCCAATTGCCTCCAACCAACTAACATCCATCAAAGTGTACCATGATGATGTGCCTTCTAGATTCATGGACAAATTGCAGAATGATCGATAGAGTTCAGCCAACTTTCAGGAGTAAACAACATGGTTGCTGTCCTTTGACAAACCAATGTAATCAGAGAGTATTTGACTGGTCGAATAAATGGGTTTTTTCAAAGCTTAAAGACTATTACGGTGGTTTCAGAAGAACACTGGGGTGCATGAAGCAAAAATATTATCTCTTTTGAAACCTATAAACATTACGCTCTCAATAACGTGAAAAGAATTTATTTCCGTCATTTAGTTAGTTAGTACAGGGTACTGAGTTAGTGAGTGGAGCTTTGCTGGTTTATTTATACTATCTGAACGATGATGTAAAATTTTGACTAAACAACAGGTAGCTACTATGGGTGTCCACTGTATGAAGCATAACCTACTTAAAAGTACAATCTTTAAGGAGTGAAGGGTTTTGTGACACTGTATAGTTCGGCTCTCCATGGTAAATCAGTTCTCCGAGGTTGCAGAATAACCTACTGATGAATGCTAAAAAGAATGAGACCTACGTATCAGTCTGAAATCCAGCATCTTACGGTTTCATCTCATCAATTACCACTAAATACATTTCGTATAAACTGTTTTTGCTTTACACAACTGTTGTTTCAGCTATAGATACTGTTCTTAGTTAGAAACCAGTAATAGACTTTGTTCTGCGATAAATTAAAATAGTGATTTGAATCAATTATAATATTCGTTTCTGTTGACGTTTGCTTAGCGGCTAGCAATTGAATCCAAGAAGCACGTTTCATCCTAGCCGGATACACCTGGCCCTACATATATATATATATATATATATATATATATATATATATATATACCGTTTGAGAATAAAGTCACCGAAAAGAGTCCTCTTGGCTGAATATCTAGTTTATGAACTGCATACAAGTTAGTGAGATAGGCAATGACCCATACCCATTGCATGTCAGCTCATGATACTGTTCGGGAGCCGAAACCATGGCAGTGGGAACAGGATTCAAATACATGATTCTTTGGCTGAAAGTCAACTATGCTAGGCTGGTAGAGGGTTGCAGTCCCATTTCAGCCAAAGTATGGAGAAAAGTTTTTTATTTATGAGTCTGGATAAAAGTGCACCAGAACAAGTCATGAAATCACAGTCTATTTTTGTTAGCACACATCAGTACTGAGTATCTGAAATCTGAAGAAAACTCAGATGTTAACTGAATTGGTACTTCACATATTTACAACTAGTCCCATTGTATAATAAAAAATAAACTTTCGTAGAAAAATTTTTTTTTCGATGAATCATTTTTAAAAGCTGGTCCAATGGTAATTATAGTCACAACAAAATATATGCCCATCAATAGACAGTGGATTAGTACAAAGTCATCAAAAACGGTCAATTAAGTCACAAGGTTATAACGCCTAGAAAGTCAACTCAAGGTAGTCAAAAGCGAAATCCTCAAGAATTGAGCTATTAATCAGTCTACCCTATCCGTTAGGATAGTGTTCAGAGACGCATTTGGATAGAACACGTTTTGTACGGTCTATGTGATTAGCTCTACAAGAGAAGGTTGAACTTCAACATATCCAGACGGAAGCAAGGGATAAATAAACAGTGAAAAATAGGTGAGAATTAATCAACTTAAATTTTTAAAATATACTAAATAGAATACTTAAACAGTATAGAGACAGTTTTAGACAATGACAAAACACGCATAAAAAAATATTAGAGTTTCATTTTTATTGCTACGGAAAGAAGACGATTTGTAATAACTTCCATGGTGAAATTAGAATGACAGAAATTTAGTTCAAGAAGTTAATTTACAGTCAAAAGTTTTCCTGAAACATTTAGACAAAATGTCTGTGACAGATACTAATTACATGATGCATAATAGTGTAACACTTACTGGTAATGAAAAAAAAACACATTTCATTCAGTATACGGTTTGTAAGGATTTACGTATTTCAAAGTGGAGCATTCATCAAGGGCTAACATCATTTGGAGAACCATTGAAAACCTGAGAGAAATGGCCAACTGTTTAGTTGGTTGGCGAAGGGATAGAGGTTATGGATGGATAGTGTTGATGAGTTTTCTACCGGGAGGAAATAGCTGTCCCGTTCTTTCAGGTTTTCAATGGTTCTCAAACAGATATCAGTCCGTGATGAAACTATTGTTATGGGAAATGATTTTCTGTCTGCAAATCATTCGGTCTATTATTATCTTTTTATGGAACCAATTCAGTTACTTCAAACATTCAGCAGAAGAGGATTATTTTTTGACTCAGCAAAAGGTTGTCAGTCAATCATAAGACACCATTGTACTATGCATCTCTACTTCAAGGGGGAAATGTTAAAGTATGGAATAAGATTGCCATAATCCTTGGACTTTTCTACAACCAATCATATCGGATCGAAGTTACGAGAGAAAGCACATCATACGACGTGTAAATATCTGATTGGTTGAAGAGTGAAAAATCAATTTTCATAATTATTTGTCCGTTGCGTTCCTGGTGGAACATAGGGCTTCAATAGCATCTCACCATTTCACACTCTTCTCTGCAGTCTTCATCATCTAGCTCCACAACTGCCCACAACCTTTCATTTCTTCCTCACACGATCTCCTCCACATCACACTCCGACACTCAACTCGTCGTTTCCCATTCGACTTCCACTCGACGACCTGGCCTGCCGCATGAGGTCACCAAACCACCTTCTCAGTGTATGTCCAGTACAATCAATCTCCACTCTCTTCTTCTGAATATTTCTTGGCCGATAGCTTCTTGTTTGCTTCGTCCATAGACTGCCAGAGTTCCTTGTTCCTTATTCTTATTATTCTGAACCATCTCATCCATCTTCAGTGTCAGTATCCAGTGAGTGTAGGCGGCTGCTGTTCATGATGTTTGTCTGCAGTTTCTTCGAAATGCCTTTCGTAACGCCTCGCCAAGTCTCTCAAACATCACATACAAGCACTAACTCATTCGACTAATATTAGTGTTGAAAATCCGGATGTTGTTCACACTTTATAATGAGTGCGGAACAGTGCAATGAACTGCAGTGCAGTAGATCACACTGATTTCAGACTAATGAATGAAGGTCTGTCTCGCTGTCGTTCCGATCCTCACTTATACATCTTCATATGTAGTAGAAATGATGTTGCCTAGTCAGGTAGGTGAAAGAGACAACTTCCTCTAGATTTCTCCCGTTGATGGTGATTCCTGCTTCTTCTTCTTCTTCTTGGTGGTGGTGGTGGTGATGGTGATGGTCGGGTATTTTCATCACCTCTGTCTTCTCTACGTTCACCTGAAGGAAGTCCCATCTCCCCACACTGCCTCGTCTCTTCTGCCAACTTGTTGGTTTTCGCCTGCACATCTTCGAGTTTGTGTCACAATACATTAGACATAGATCACCGTTGGGGAGATGCAAATCTTCTAGGGTCTTTCCATCGGTCCAGCCAGTGTGTGCCTCTCTCCTCGATCCTCACAGTTGTCTGTTGCACGATTCAGTCGACCGAAATCAGGAAGATGATCGGCGGCAACCTTGTCTTACTCCTATCTTCACTTCAAAGGCATCATCACTGAGCTATCCGTTGAGGATCGGTTGGCTTTTAGCATCATATAGGATGTAGCTGTTGAATGAGGTTGATAAAGGTTTTTGGTACTCCTTAGTATTGAAGCAGCTGCCAAATTACTTCTCTATCGAAGGCCTTTTCAAGGTCGATGAATTTGACTTAGGGAGTGGATTGTCATTCTACGCTCTGTTCTATGATGATGTGTAGTGTTGCAGTTTGTTGCGCACACTATTTGTAGTTTTGAAGCCAGCCTGTTTCGGTCGTAATTTTGAATCCAGCACGTCTTGTAGACTCTCCAGGATGATGGGGTTTAATATTTAACTTGGTGTACAGCAGCATGGTTACGCGCCAGTTCTTGTAAAGACTTAGGTCTCCCTTTCTGGGAGTTTCAGGTGGTAGCAATTTTTCCAATCTGCTGGTACCTTTCCTTCCTTCCAAACCTTCTGCACTAGTGCTGTGAGCCTGTTCTGCATCAGTTGCCAATGTGTCGTAGAAGTGTCTTTTGACTGTGCACACACTCTTCTTCACTTACTTGTCTAGTGTTTTATACGTTTTACTCAGTTCCCCTTTTCTTGGTTCATCCCTGAGATGTACTGGTTCATCTTCTGATTCACCATCACCATATTATTCTCCCTGCTCTGTCAATTTTGTCATTCAGTTTCTGTTCTGGGTGTTGAACTTCAACTGTGATCTATCACCAACTTTCCTGTAGGTTTTCAACTTGATTTCGAAGGTTCCTTGCACTAGACTCCTAGTGTTGTGAACCTACATCTGCTCCCCTTCTTGATCTTGGGTCAAGTAGGCTGTCTCCACTTTATTCACATTCACATGAAGTCGATCTGATTTTTAGTGTCTCCATCTAGTGAAATCAAATCCATGTCGCTTCGTGGATTTCCTTGTGCTTGAACACGGTGCCTCGCCCCCAATCACCAAATCGTTGAATGCACGGAAGTCTGCTAACAGTTCTC
The DNA here is from genome assembly GCA_944470555.2 of Heterobilharzia americana. Classification (NCBI taxonomy): domain Eukaryota; kingdom Metazoa; phylum Platyhelminthes; class Trematoda; order Strigeidida; family Schistosomatidae; genus Heterobilharzia; species Heterobilharzia americana. The sequence goes on along the minus strand of OX104129.1, from coordinate 58,655,860 downwards.
CGTTCTCGTTCATTTCACCGAGTGCTTCTCAACCCATGACTTGCTCTCTTCTTGTGTTGTCCTCTCCTCGCAGTTTGGCATTCATCTCACCCCACCCATTAGAATTTTGAAGTCGCCAACCGGGGAGTGGTCTTGTCCTTTACTGATTCCAGTTGTCTATAGAATTCCTCCTTCTTCTCTTCACTGCATTATTTGTAGGTGTGTAGTGTAGTGTAGTGTAGTGTAGTGTAGTGTAGTGTAGTGTAGTGTAGTGTAGTGTAGTGTAGTGTAGTGTAGCACTGAATGATTGTGACTTTCCTTCCTTTTGAGTTGAAACTTACTGTGATTATTCTGGAGGAGACTGGTTCCCACTGCATGAGCGAGAGCCTTCGATGTTCTTGGGGAAATCATGATAGCCACTCCCTGAGTGTGCTCGTGGTTGTCGTCTGGGTGACAATATCGGAGTAGATTCTGGACTCTCCGGTTAACAATTTGGAGAGTCCGCTTGAAATAGTGGAGAATATTTGTGGCTCAGGTGGTTGGTCTTCGTTGCATTGTGTTCTCTGAGTTGGGTTGTTTAATCGATTAAACAACCCAACTCAGAGAACACAATATAACCAAGAGTCCACTTCCATTCCATCTACTTTCGCAGATTCCTAGCACTTCTATGCTATACATCCTCACCTCTCTGGCAATCTGGATAGCCTTGCCAGCTTCAAACATAATGTGGATATTCCATGTCCCCATCCTTACTTTCGCTTTCATTGAGGGAGAGAAGACACATCGGCCAACTGGCTTCCCGAAGGCTTTCACCAACTGGCGTCATTTCGTCTCCCCAATTCCAGCGAGGAATAAGTTTACTTTTATGTTTTATATTTTCTTTGTGCTTAGAAGTTTCTTTAGCGATTGGATTGGTTTTCCGGGGTAGGGTTGCTAGCCCTATGTCTAACCTCCCCTCTTTACCCGGGCTTAGGACCGGCTATTAACTAGTTAACTTGGCGAGCTTGGAAAACCAATAGGACTTATAAATCCAGAAATGGTTAAGGTCATTGAAAAGATATATAAACCCTTTTATTTTGTATCTATTTTTTTGTAATACACCTTCTGTTATATTACCACCACATTAAGGAGTGGAATCTAAAGTTTGTTGTACAAGCGTCCACATTATATATATGCTTTAGGTTATATCAAATAGTCACTGCAGGAATATACCAGATGATAGCAACGTTTTAAAAACTATGTTAAAACACTTAATGTAGAAGCAATGTGTAGTCAGTTGTCATGAACAGAACTTATGAAGGTGACAGCCAAATGTTCAAGTCAGGCCACTGCATGAAGAAAAGTACTTATGAGTTGTAGATTCGTTCAGTGTAATCATATTATGCTTTTCAATTACTGATGCAATTCGTCTTCACATAATTCACTTGTCTTGAATGTAAGAGGTATATTAATGTAGCGGTTTTAAAGCAGTTAACATGTAATTCATTTAATGAAGATCACTACAGATGAATGCGATAGGCAAAAATTTAGGTATGCTTAGCATGTTTCATGCCTGTCAAATGTGAATTGATGCTGTAGGACTTGTCTGCTACAAGTACTCCAAATTTAATGATAGGAAGTCAAGTGAAGAAGTGTGTTGATCGCTCGAATGGACTCGTTCCTGACAAAATCTCAGCTAAGATACAGAAGGTCAGGTTGGCATTCGCCAAATTGCGTCACCTGTGGCGACGATTGAGGATGTAACCAAATATCTATCAAAGGATAAGTATACTGGGTTGTAGTTCGTTCTGTCCTGTTGTACGGCTGTGAGCCAAGGCCGTTAAAAGTAGAAGACATGAAGTGATTACAGGGTTTTGACCAAAGATGTCTTCCTGACATTCTTTGCGATTGGTGGAATGTTTAAGTCTGGCGAAGGGTACTAGGCAAGACAGGTAAGTCGATTGATGACGTTGTGAATCTTAGTTGACTGAGATGGCTTGGACAAGAAGTGCACAAGAGATCTACCGCCTACTTCGGCATGCCATGTTAAGGGAAGCTGAATAAGGTTGAAAGACGTTTCAGGGTGGCCATACCAAGACGTCGCAACCAGTAAATGAAGTCCCACTGTTGATCCGGGTTGTGTATGGAGATGTAGAATGCCTGTTCAGGGTTCTAAAGCTTGAATATTCGCAGTAATCATTATCTTCAGATTGTTTATTCTCTCATACTGCTTCATCTACTTTGCTATCACTCTTTCTCTATACTCCAGTTCTTTATATACTACCGTTAAACCAGAGTTTTAGATCAAGAATCCACTTTCAAAAGGTCATAAAACGCTAGTAATAAATTCATTACTCTAATTCATTAGGATTGTATGAAAATGTATTTCTTTTATAAAACTAAAAGTTAGTAGTAAGCTTAAGAACTGTATTGTTAGGTTTTTGGTAAGATCTAAAAAGTATGTTTCGTCCTATTTAGGATTCATCAGCTATTTGTAATTACATTCAAACCAATTTAACAGCAGGAAATAACAAATCCTAATATCTTTTATGAGACTTATGAAATCATTAAACCCATGCTCATCTTCTTTAGGGAATAATCACCTACGAATAATTGTCAAAAATGTCTATGAATAAAAGGTTCCCACTGCTTTTAATCTTAAGTTTTCGGTAGTGGAGGAAATAGGTAATTCAAGATGGCAGATGACAGCCATAGGCATCCAAATTATAATTGTTAAGAATATCCTGGAAATTTGATATAATTATTATGAAAATAAGTTGTAATATAATCCTAGTGTTTTCAGAAAATCACAACAAAATTTTTTCTGAACGTTTCATTATATTAACCATAGTTTTTTTAAGCAGAATATTCTGCTGAAATTTTAATCAAACTTATTTTTATACTGAAGCGGCAATTGCTTGGCATTCTACAAGCTGCCATGAGACGTTTCATCACTGATCTAAATGACTTACTCAGAACTTACTTCGTAAGAGATTTTTTATAATTTTCATATTTCACCATCGATGGTCCTATCAGCTATTAGAACATGTAGAGTTATAATAAAATGTGACCCGATTTCTACTGATAGATAAGTCAGTGTAGAAGTGTATCAGTTGAAGTTATCAAATTGAAACAACAGACATAAAAGCGATGAGATCAATTTAAACTAGAACATATGACTATTGTTTCAACGCCAAATCGAGAAAACCGATATGGCAGGTACCTAAAAATCGTAGGATGGGGGGAGGGAGAGTGCTTTTCTGGTGGAGGAGGGCGGACGATCTTTTCTACCCCCTACCACAGGGAAGGCAGCATCAGTGTGACACTGCTAGCCATCCAAAGGAAACACCTTACTGTTGTCACGCTCCATTCATCCAGCCAGCAATATCACTTCGCCCTTGGACTTCCATCATAGTGTAGCAATTTACACTAAAACAGTAGCTGCTTTTCATCTTACCACTATTCAACAGACCTTTCTGATATGGTAGGAGTTCATTAGGTCATTATGATATGCAAGGCTGATCACCACGTCGAGGTAGCATCTAGTTCATAGATGGAATGATAGTGAGCTATGTTACTGACAGTTTTCAGTTATTCATTCCTAACATTTAGAAGAGTCAGATAGTGTGCACATCGTAATATGGTTCAAACCAAGTCAGATACTTCATGAATCAGTGACATATCTCGGTTTCATTCACACCTGTATGCATCTACTTCAGTTAACACGGCATGGTAAACGCTGCCACGAAATGCATGGTAAATGTCGAAACCCCCCAAAGAGATAAAGGTTCATAACCTCACCACCACTGACTTGCTTTCCCTGCTTAGTTACTGTACACCTAACATCAAAACCACTCATATAGTGGTTCCACCACACACAGCCTATTCCAGCTGATGAAACTTCCTGATAAGTTAAAAAGTCCATGCTCCACTACTAGCCTATCTATCCACAGACCAGAAATCCTTATGCAACAGTCCTAAAGCGCTGTCTCAACAGGTGGAAAGTGTATATCAAACATCCTCAGATTTTTACTCAAAGCAATCAGAATATCTTACATTTGGTCAGTACATTATCTGCATTCTGCACGTTAATGAAGTGCCTAGTGGGTAATAAGTTATTCACTGAAAAGTTACTGATACGTAGGGTCACATTGATCAGTAAGTCTATCAAAAAAGTCAAATAAAAGTAGTGACAATAGACATCCTTGATGTATACTACTTGATTGACACAGCCTCCACAATAAGACTCAAATCTCAAATGCGTGTAGGAAAGATGGGAAATGAACACCAATAAGTATGTCTGTATCCCAAAACTTGCTTAAGCGTGATTACCTGATCAGTTCATCTTACTCGTGGTCTGAAACTTGCCTGGTATTTTTGAGCTCCATTTAGGCGTCAGATAATTATGGACCATATGATGTTGGACACAATTTTAGTCCGACTGATTCCACTGTGGTTGTTACATAAAGACTTCTTTTTTTTCTGTAAAGTGGTTAGGCCTACTTCCTATACACTAGTTAGTAACTCAGTTGTTGTAACCAGTAATCCTTCACTTTTCTCCTTAAAAAGTGGTTGCATACAGTGAAAACTTGTAGCTTTCAATCTCCTTACTTTTCAGGTGAGATTTGAAGAAATGATACTTTCAGGTAAGAGCTGAATGTTGCCTACTTGAAGGGTAGTTGCAGACCAGTGGAACTGTTCTACGCTGTGTGGTGTCCAAATTCCCAGTTAACCGTTCTGAGATGGTATTGAGGATGCGTTCTTCTCAGCCATAGCCTCACTAATGATTGTCTTGTTTTCTGCCAGTTGTCAATAACTGCCTAGAAAATGTTCACACTAGCCTACATTTCATTGGTTATGTTTACTTACTCATTTTCATATTAAAGTTGTATTGAAAAAGGAATAGTACCTATTACTTTGATAAATTTTGTTATAAACTAACAGCCGAAGCAACTTTATTCGTCAGTATGTTTACTAAAGTTTGTCATCGGTAAGTTACAGCTGAAGTTTGCATTCCTATCGATAACTCCATGTGCTATGAGCATTAGCGAAAAACTGACTGGGTTTTTAATCATTTCTACTACAGTGAAACTGCTGCTATCTTCTTACCTTTGTTTCAAAATTTTCCTAAACCTACTTTTCTGTTTAGTCAAACTTCAGAGGTTTCTGTCTCAACAAGATGCTTATCAGGATGAAAAGTCCTTTTCTCTAAGAAGAATAGCATGACATAATTTCGTGGTGATCTGATGACTCACTATTCAGCTACTTGATTTTTCTTGTAAAAATCGATTTACCTTACCTGTATGATCTAATATTTACGAATTATTCGCGGACTCGACCAATAAAATTCAGTTATCACTAACATGGTGACCAACAGTTTTGTATTTCAATTGATGAATTTGTGGTGCATACTTCTATGCAGTTGACTGGTTACGAAACGTAACTGTTATAAGTGACATTTTCTAAGTCACTTCACTGGTGACCAGTCCGTGTATACGCAATATGTTTCAGTTTAACTGTCTTGACAGCAATCTCCAAATTTATATTTTTTCAGTGAAAGCAGATAATTGCTTTAGATAATAAAGCAGCAAGTAGGTGAATATTCGTAGCCTTGTTTACTTCTTTCAGATAGAATTTGACACCTAACCACAGAAAAACTCAATCAAAACAAACTCATCTGATAATAGGAAAAGACAGAAGACAATTGCAACGGATCAGTTTACTTGCTCCTGTGGAGCCGAATACATCGGCTGTACCACCTTATGGAACGTACTCACCCAAACTACGCAAAGGAACAACGTAAATGCATCTTCAGTTTTGTTACAGAATATTCATTAAACTCAGGACACTTGGGTCCATTGGGTAAATTCTTCAAAATTTTGCCTAAAGTGCTACCAAGCAACTCAAAAGGAGCATAGCTGAAGTAATGGTAATTTGAATGCCCAAAACATAACTATGCTCCCCCACAAAAAGTATGCACAACCTCTTTCTTTGTCATGGACATCGTATAGTATCCAGCACTCAAGATAATTCCCTTATGACCCAACTACTTTCATTTTGTATATTTCCCGTGTTAAAACCCCCACAAAGATTACGTAACTTTCCTTTGTCAGATGGTTTATATCCACCTTAGACCAGAAATTACTGTCCGATGTTCTTTTCTTTCTGCTATATATTTACGAATAATTTAATCGGAAATAAAAATTCAGTCATTTTATTCTGTTTATTAGAAATGTTACACAGTGAAACAGTATCATTTAATGAATAACACGTTTCGGACATAATTTCTTGTCCATATTCATATCACATAACTTCACAACTTCCATACAGAGTTTATATAGTTCTAATCCTCTCTCCTTCTTTGTGATGACAAGGGTAGCAGGACTTTCGAGATATCTGTGACAGGTACAGAATCATTTCCATATATTGCATGTATTCGGTGTTGATTCGATAAACAAGGATTCGGTTATCAGTCCTTCCCTTCACTCAATTAAGTTAGCTTTTAATAGTGTCGCTCTATCTCACCCTATTGTGTAATTGCGTCCAGAGCTATAGCCGAGCTTATTTCAAAATTTCTTACCTTATCAAGATCTACTAATCTTGGTTTAGCTACGTTTCTGTGCTCTTTTATTCTAATCGACTCTGGTCTACTACTTCAACCTACCTATTTGACCTCGCAATCATTGCAAAGGATTTGGTAAACCAGATTATTTTAGCTTATTGAATCAATAGGATCTCTCCACCTACAGAACTATTTTCTAAGTGAGTTTGTTAGTTTAAATGCCACTCTAATCCTAGCCAGCCTTATTGAGAATTCTTCGTAATGCTTCTGAGGTACCTTCTTTGTATGGTAACAGTAGAGGCTTTGAATTCTCTCTCACACCTGTCACCATTATTACTATTAGTAGTAGAACTATTATTAATAATACCGGCATTACTACTACCACTACTGCTAACATTTTTATTTCTATTTCTTATGAATTTAGGTGAGTAATTATTGAGTCGCAAGGTATTCTTGATGTGGCTAACTTCTTGTCGTAGATTTTCTGGCCTACTAGTAAGCTTTTCCGCCCTATCAATAAGGCACTTAACTAAGTAGTCATTTGAAAAGGAAGGTCTCCTATAGACAGTAGTCTCTAAACCTCCGTCTTGTTTTCTTTTAATCCAACATTGCAAGCTCCCCTTCATCACTTTCTGAGTCATAGGTAAATTGGACTGCATTCACTACTGAATTTGTGTCAACAATAATAGTAGTAATGGAGACACAGTTGAGAGAGAATTCAAAGCCTCTACTGTTACCATACAAAGAAGGCACATTAGAAGCATCATGATGAATTCTCAATAAGGCTGGCTAGGATTAGAGTGACATTTAAACTAACAAACTCACTTAGAAAATAGTTCTGTAGGTTAACAGATTCGACTCAGCAAAATAATCTAGTTTGCCGAATCTCTTGCAATGATTGCGAGGCCAAACACATAGGTTGAAATAGTTGGCCAGGATTGATTCGAATAAGAAAGCACAAAAACTTAGCTAAATCACAATTAGTAGACCTTAATAAGAAATTTGGAGGAAAACTCGGCTATAGCTCTACATGTAGTTACACACAATCATATAGTAGGGTGGGATAGCGCGACACCGTTAAAAACTTAGTTGGGTAGAGGGAGGGAGAGATTGATAATCGAATTCTTGTTTGTCCAATCAACACCGAGCACATGTCATTGATGGAAATGATTTGGCATCTGGTCCCAGATATGTGGAAAATTCTTAAAAATTCAAACATTTTTATTCATTGAAGGTGAACAATGGTTTGTAAAAATTGACTACCAAGTGTTATCAACCTTCTTTCATCTTTAAATATCATGACTCCCAAGTGTACTGTAACACAAATAACATGACTGGGATCTGTATTATCTTACATGTATCAATTTGATAATGTGTCATGCATACTTTCACAATTTTATAACTAAACACAAGCTAAACTAAGCAATATATTGATGACAATGATGAATGTAACTCAGAAACGATGTATATACATGAGGATTTTTCATCTGATCTTTTCTCTTGAAAAGTGTATCGTATCATTAACCTCTATTAGGCCACATCTCTAACAATATGATTCTCAGGGTCACAACTAAGCAATCCGTATACAACAACAGCTGTTAATTCCACACAGCTAACTTTCAATGCACATTACAGTATTGTATAACTTTTTATTTCTTTCAGCCTATCTAATAGTTAGTAGACATTACTTCTCATGGCGTCTTATTATATTATTAGATAGTGTGGGGGTAAAATGATTGACAGGTTGAAAGCTATCTTATGATTCTGCGGATGGTCGTTCTTAGTTGGTGGAGCGATTTGTCTGTTTAATTCCGATAACGAACACGACTTTAACCAACTAAATGGTAGACTGGTCCTCTGTGTTCGTTCAGGCTGCGGCTTCTACTGCTTCTTTATGAAGTGGTGTGGTCGTTTCCCGCCAGGTACGGTGCCAATTTTTGCCTCTCAAAGGGACAAACGGCACAAGAAATTGAGCAATATCAGATTTGTGGTGCCCTTAGATGTCCGGGGTCACACGTGCGCTACAATGACGATGTCTGTGAGTCTGGAAACTTGGACCGAAAGGGTTGGGTAAACTTTTTCATCACTGTCATGACTAGGATCGGGGCTTGGAATTGTTCCATGTGAACCAATAATTCCTGGTACGTGCACATCATAAGCTTGCGCTGATCACGTCCCTGCCCTTTGTAAACACCACCCGTCGCTAACACCAATTAAATGGTTTAGGGAAGTCGTTGAACTGGTGTCGTTCAAGTGGTTTGCCGCTCGACTGATGCTAAGAAGACGATCTAATTTGACTATTTAGAGGAAGTAACAAGGTCCCCATAGGTGCAATTGCGGATCATCAGATTATATATATATATATATATATATATATATATATATATATATATATATATATATATATATATATATATATATAAACCCTGACAAGTGCTGAAATAACCAAAAAAGATTTCGACATTTCGTGTTCGATGGTGATTTTTTATAAAATGGAGAAATCTGATGGGCTATCTCGGAAGTTGCTCTAAGATGGCCATGAGAGTCACTCGAATATTTGTTGTATAAAAATTGTTGCGAAGTTATACGTTTTATCACACAGTGATTGTTGAAAAGTCATTGTCTGATTATCCTGTTAATTCAACTTGTAGGAATAAAAAGTAGTTGGAAACAAAATATCTGCCTTAGTGCAATCCAAGTGAAGATAACAATTTTACTACACGGAATACGCATTAATTCAGGGGACAGAGTGTTCGATTTCCAACAGAAATATCGACATGACACAATGAATCGTAGAATTTCGCTTGAAATTTTACTTCAGTAGGTAACCATTTACTCTGTTGATTGGTATTGCAATGAATGACACTCTTCAATTGAAACACTATATATTTCATGTAACATTTGTTTGCAAACTACTAATTTACATAATCAATCAACAGTTATTTTATGCCTATAGAGTGTACATTTGCTTTTATGCTATGAACGATTGATTAAAACTTTTCATGCATGTATAATATGAACAGTTTTGAAAACTTTTTCAAACAAATAGTTGTTCGAAATGAACTGGTAATCAAGTTTGCATAAGTCATAGATACTTGTACGTTCTTGTTCACTGTTTCGCTAGACGGAATTGATCAGCCTGTGTTAGCATATGAGTCATTATCCTTGGTTTAAGATTACTACCAACCATTGGCTCACGAGTTCTAGCCCCCTCTCCACTTATCAAGGTTTTGGAAACCGGATAGTATCCTTAGCCATTACAAAACAGGTGTGGCTCAGTGCATGTCGTTTCGTTTCATCAATATCAACACTGGACCAGGGATTACTGTGCAACCATCTAAGTTGTTACACTTCATATCATTACATCACGTAACACAACAATAAAATGGAGTAATGAGAAAACCCTGAATTCAATAAAGCGACTAAGAAGAATATAATGAATGGATACATCTGTGTCACTGACATCGATTCTGAAATATGCCAGCTAGAGTCTCTAACCACTAGTTTCTGTTGGCACACAAACCCCAACCGCCTATTTCGGACCCCTTAACATGGCTCAGCCCAACAGCCAAAGACTTCACACAATGATGCCATGTTTTAATCTATCCGCCTTGAGCTTTTTCCAGCCTGAGCCTACTTCAGTTAACACTACGCGGAGAGCCAGACGATGACTGGGCATACGTAACACATGTCCCAGCTATCTCAGTCGGTGAAGGGTTCCCATAAGGAAACCCCAATATTGCCTGAAGATTAATTGTGATGTAATTTGACTGGTGGTGGCTAGCAGTGGAACTCAGAGCAAGCATTCTATCCTGGATGTATATGTATCAGCAACCACTGCTTCACAGGCTAGGTTATCCCATCTCTTGTGTAATGGGCATCAGTTATCACTTACTAGTCCCTGTACTTCCATGTTGATTGCTATGCCAAATAGGGATTGACCCATCTCTATTAGTATGTGGGTTTTTTCGCATATGCCTAAAGATTCATAACTATAATTTGTTTGGCAGTGAAATCCAGGATCTACCAAATTAACTAAATCTGCAAGTTTGCTCGATCCTGTGGATTAAATAATGAAGAAATAACATAGCATGCACTACCTAAATACATCTCTGAACAGTATTTCGCATGGTTATCTAAGTCAGTCTAAATCTGCAAATAGTTCACTATTTTAACAGCTATTTAGTTGATTTCTCAACCACTGATTCCTTTTGTCTAGAGGGCCCGAAACAGGCAGTCTAAATTCCTCCACACAGTTCAGACCAAGTCTGGGACTTCATGTACTGATGCCACGTCTTGGTATGGACATTCGGAACCCTTTCCCAACCGAAACCAGGCATTACATGTCGAAGTAGGCAGCATGCATATAACATGCCCAAGACATCTCAGCCGATGAAGCTTGACAACCTCATCAATCGACTTGCCTGTCTTGGTTAGTACTCTTCACCTGACTTCAACATTGTTCACACGGTGATTCCACAAACGCGAGCAATGTTACGAAGACACTTGTGATCAAAACCCTATAGCCACTTCATGTCTTCTACTTTTAACGGCCATGCCTCGCAGGACAACGAACTGTAGCGCGGTATATTAGCCCTTTAATAGTTAGTCGGCCCCACAAGTTGGGAAGTGCCCCTGTAAATGTTAGATGATGCTCCATGACTGGTCTGCAACTGCTTCCAGTTTAATGATAGGGAATGAAGTCATGGAATGTGTTGACCACTTCACTTACTTGGGAAGTTGCATCAGCGCGACCGGGCTAGTTGCTGACGAAATCTGCTCTCGGATACACAAAGCTCGTTTGGCACTTCGCAACTTGCATCATCTGTAACTACGACTGGCGAGATATCCGACTATCTATTAAATGATAAATATACTGCGCTCCAATCCATTCTATCTCGTTATACGACTGAGACAGGGCGATTGAAAGTAGGAAAGACTATAGGTGTATTTGTAAGCTTGCTCATGAATAGTGTGATCACCGTTAGATGGAGAATATGAGGCAAGAAAGGTATGTCAGTAGAGGGGATTGCGGATCTTCAGCTTCTGTAGTGGCTTAAAAGTCTGTTGTGCACACCAAGTGTATCCCTACCTCTATATGTAATACTAACTGAAGAAGAATTAAAGCTAAATGCTAAGGGTGACCAGGTTAAGACGTGACATCAGTCCATCGAGTCTCTGATGATTGGTCTGAGTCATGTAAGCAGGTGTAGACTATTGAGGTGGATGGAGTCTTCGAGACAATTGGGATCAAAGACCCTTCGTGATTAGACTGAAAACTGTTCATAACGGTGCAGTTATTTCCACTCTTTGACATGTTTTAAAGTTTAAACTTTTTCACTAACTTTGATTTTGAAATCGCGTTTCCTCCCATATACATCTATCAACCTTAATGTCACTTTTCTCTGCATACACTAGTGTGTTGTGGCACTCCTGTGCAAGGTTCTTCGTTGCGGAAACTAGGCTCTTAGACATTATGTTCGTCAGGCTGATTCTCCCACTTATCATAAGCGGTTTCTCTCCTCTCTAGAAGCCTGGAACAATCGACGGTTGAATTTAGTCAAATGGGATCAAATATGGCTCTTATACGTAAGCTAACGTTTCAATTAACCCAACCAACCAATAAACCCCTACCACGATTCTTAAGTACATCTGCTGCTTACACATTGAAATTCGATTCTCTTCCTTATTTCAGACCATTAACAGTTTAGTCGGAAAGTCAGACTACATTTTAATGTCCTACTAAATATGTGACTGGAAACTAGCTAGAGGTGAGCTGAATTGTTTCTCGAAGTGTCTCACTTTCCTACCAGTAAATCGCAGACCGTTCTTTCCCCACTATGGTCTCACTAAATAGTGATTTTGCTGTCGACTGTGGCCTACGTTTTCCATCTCTTCAGTTTTTGTTGGCCACCACTACCCGAAGTCATAGTGTAAACTTCATATCAGTCTACATTTAAGTTGCTTTCGCTCCCCCTTGTGCTCGGAGTTTGCAAAAATGCGTTCGCACGCCTACCAATTCGGACCAAGCTGCTAAAACCCATTTAACCTTTCTAACCATCTTCTGACAGTCACTTACGGTCTGTAACACTGCCGTTACAACAGATTGGAGATAGAATTAGGTTCCTTCTGGGTGAGTGACATGGTCCTGTTTGAATAAATTTTTAGCCAGTTTCTGGCTGAAAGTAGCCTTAGCATTCTTATAATCGGACTTTGCACAAAAAGGTTTTCCAATCGCAGTTTTTTCACATCCATTCGGGCATAGATATAGACGTATTGTAACCAACGCACAAACACTGTTCAAATATGCTCAAGAAGGAGTTGAAGTCTTTCACTGACCGTCTACCGTAATGACCGACAGAAATATGGTCTGTGGCCCCCGGTGGGTTGAGGTCGGTGGACTCCACGTCAAGCAGTGTCTGTCTTTATGTTTAAAGTTCGTGTTGACCAGAAGTAGATGGTTGCCTTAGCACAGCTGTAGCAGGCGACAACTATTATACGTTTGATCGGCTGAAATTCCGAAAGCACCGTCCTGCCTGACTCAGCTTTCTCACTTAGGCATAGAAATCAACTATTAAGAAAACCACATATAAATGCTTGGTTTTAATAAGGAGGTTAAATAGTTTTCGGTAGAACTCATCTACTGCTTCATCCGAACTATAGTCAGTGGGTGTAAGCAGAGATTACAAAGGGACAGCTGTAACTTCCACTTTTCTTCTTATTCCTCACTACACTGTTCATCTATCTTGTAAGTCCTTTTTGTCTTATCTTTATGGGAATGAAGAGTCCTTTGAACATCCTGAATGACAATCTGAAAATCTTCAATGTGTTTTCCTCAACTACGTGTACATTAATGCTTCAAGATCGGTGCCGATGACGTGCTTAACATAGGGAGTAAGATTGACTGGTACGATGATCACTTCACTTACCTGACGAAGTTATACCAACTCAAGTGGATTGTTAGTGGCATGTATATAAAGAGTGTGACTGACTTTCATCACTGGTTAAACGTCGTTATGTCGACTAAAGGTTGAGTGCACTGATCAGCAGTTTGCGTTGTTCTAATCTACGTTCTTTTACGGTGGAATATCTGAGAAGTTCTCAACAATATTCCTCTCGCCCGTGTAGTGTCACTGGTCCTCAACCGATAGTCGCTACCTTGACATGGTGGTCGGGCTTGCATATCGCAATGTCCCAACAAGCTACACTAGCTGAAATGCTTGTTTTCTCGGGGTCCTACGATGCCAGAAAGGTGTGTTGGATAGTGGTAAGACGAAAACCAGTTACTGTTGTAGTGTGAATTGCTAAAATGTGATGGGAGGGCAAAGTCGTACTGCTGTTAGCTAAATGGAGTTTGACAGAAGCAAGGTGTTTTTACTAGATGATCAGCAGTGCCAAGGTGTCAAATCGGAAAACAGGCATCGTTCGCCAGAACTCTTTAATCTCTAGCCATGAATGTATGCTATGTTTGTGAGACAGGTATGGAGGACCCGAGTGTGGTTACTAAATTGACCTCACTTGGCCACAGTAGTGAATCTTCAAAATTCACCCTAGGAGTATCCGGAAGCCTAACGGCTAGCACTCATGGACTTGCGGGTGTAGGCATAGCGTTGAGTTGCAGAGAAGAAAGTGCGCTTCTCAACTGGATACCAGTCAACAACCGTCTATGTGCTCTTCGACTGAATGGATCTGCAAGGTCTAGGAAGAGTCATGTAACTAGACGATGGTTATTCCTAATTTCCGTCTACGCACCCACCGACTGTAATGCTCAAGTAGAGACGCTGAGCCAATCAGAGGTATTTACAGAATGCCATGTCGATGAACCGACAACGGTGATCGTCTGTTGTAATTTCGCTCGGACAATCACTTTTTTCTAGCCAGCGCTAACTTTAAGCATAAGGAGAGACACTGGGTCACATGGCGTCCACCGACTTCGAACCGACGATGGACACAGATCACATTGCTATAAGCAATCATTGGAGGATTGCCGCTCTTTCTGGAGTATCTCTTTCGACTCCGATCACGTGCTAGTACGGGTTTGTGTCCATCTGCTTCTTACTGGTAGCAGGGAACAGGCAATAGCAGAGCCTGTCAATGGTCGGTTGGAACATGAGAACGTTAAGTCCGAATTTAGGAGAGATAGATAAGCATTCATCTGGAAATGATAACAATGCTTATTCTGAGGAAAACCTGACGTGATAAAACGTCTGTTATAGAAACAGAGGTAAAGAGAGTTGGTAACCTATACATGAAGGTTAGCAAACGTCATTGGATTTCCCCGATGTCATCCGAAAAGACTGATTCCAAATGGCTTTGACGGACAGCAAAAGCAGCTTAAATGTAAAGTGATAAATAGTCTTCACATAGATAGCGAGCAGTAGTGGATGGCAAAAGCAAGAGAGATGAAGAAGACATCAGCATTGGGTAACACCATGCAACTGTTTAGGGTTATTAAGGATACCGGGAAGGAGCTGGTAAGTGAAACCATCACCGATAAGAACAGGACGCCGATAACCTCTCAGGACTGGCAGCTAGAACCTTGGGCAGAATACTTTGGAGCAAACTTCGACTGGCCCACAGCAAAGCTTCAGTTGGCCAACATAAAGCCTTAACCTGAATGGGACGTAAATGTCCGTTTTCCACTTCTCCTTCAAGTTGAGAAAGCTGTATCGAGCCTGAAACGATGCAAAGCAGCGGCACCGGACAGTCTACCACCTGATGCTCTTAAGGACGGAGGTAGGGAATTGCTAGTTAAATTGATGGGTGTACTAGGTAGTGTATGAGAATCAGAGGTAGTCCTTTCAGACTGGTCTACTTTTCTGATCACCCATCTTCCCGTGACAACCATAGAGGAATCAGTTTAACTAACATAATGCTGAAGATCCTAGCGTCAGTAGTTATTCGACGCCTAACTAAAGCTTGAGAACAGCAAAATCGAGAAAACCATGCAGTTTTCAGAATCCAAAAAAGGTGCAGAGATCACATTTTCACCCTCCGACAGGTTGTGGAACACAGACATACCTACCGGCAGCCGACACTCGCCATATTTCTCGACATGAAGGGGGCATCTGATTCTGTCGACCGTGAGGTGTTGTGGTAGTGTCTGAATGTGAAGGCAGTTCCGAACAAGCATACCATGGTCATCAAAGCTCTCTACCTAAACTCATCCAACCCTATAAGAGTTTATGAAGAGTTGTCGTGTGAACTGACGACAACTAGTGGGATACCGACTGTCACTGTTCCTATTTAGCTTTTTTTATAGACGTACTAATGGACATGGACTGTCTGGTCAGGGTCCCCAAGAAGAAAGAAATTAGTGGTCGAGGACATGGGTGAAAATCAGTCACAGCGGCGCAGATGTATTAACTCCATGACATTTTTCATAGCTTGAATATTCGCAGTAATCGTTATCTTCAGATTTTTTCATTCTCTCACACCGCTCCATCTACTTTACTATCACTCTTTCTCCAACCTATTCTTTGTATTCTACTGTAAAGTGTGTCCGCTTGAGCCGAAGCACTTGTGTCCGAGGTTGATTTTGTCAGTTAGTCATCGATGTATGCTGAATGGACCAGCAAGAATCGAAAAGGTGTGTCGTCCTTGAGCGACTCACTGTTTTTAAGTTATCTGTAGTGTAGTGCAGCTTAAAATGACTTAGCTAATGTTGCTGAAGTATGCATTCGACAAATAATCAAGTTTTATGTGGTCCACAAGAAATAGAAATGCAAGTTCGTGTACTAGGCAATGAGCCATGCCTTTTGTGTGCTAATAATACTATTTAGGTACTAATACATTGGTAGACAAATCGGTTTTATAACCAGTGACCCACTAGTTGAAAGTCATCTGCACAAGCCAATCAGCCATAGCTCCACTTTTCGATACGGTTATTTTGCACTATTTGACTGAAGGTTTTCTGCGTACTTTTAGTTGTACAAAGTCCAAACCTTCATCCTGGTACCAAACCATAACTTTAGGTAAATGAACACTTATATTTGATTTCAACTTGATTAATAGTCCTTCAGTAGAAGGCCAAGGAACAGGACCTCTTTGCAGTACCGGTGAAAATCTTAACTCACAACAAGATCATAAAGCCTACCCTAGCATTTTTTCACTTTACCATTCAACCTGATGCGTAAGAATTCAAGTAAGAGGTTTAAAAGTTGGTGAATGTTTATACTCCGTTACAGTAGGTCATTTTAGTCTCTACGGCTCACTCGAAATCCACTCAGTAACCTTCTGCGTGTTCGTGAAGAAGTGGGCCACACCTATTGCATAGGGGATAACGACACTACCTAGCCACAGCCCTTGGTAGGTTGAGTGGGACTTAATCACATAATCCTCGCTTGTAAATCAAATGCCGACACCAACGAGTCATATCCCGACACAGCTCGCTGGGCAGTGGTGACATGTAAGTTAGGTCATCATGCCATAGTAGGATTGCAGTGTGGCAAGTGCGCCAAGTTTCACAGCAATGAAACTGCAGATGTAATGAAGCGACAGGGCAGAAAATATTTGTATCTCCATTGTAAATGCATTATGTAGTGGATGTTGATCGTCACATGCAGATTAACACAGTGGACGTAATTGCCCATCATCAGAGAACAAACGACACTAAATTGGCGACTAATGCTGGGTAGGTAATAGCTAGGATGCGTGGGCCTGTGGCTGAGTTGGGCACTCTAAACACTAGATTAAACGGATTTTAAGTTATGAATATGCAAAGACAAGTGCCATAATCCAGTACATCCTATTACTTGGTGATTTTTCCAGAGAAAGAAATAGCTTAGAGTTATAAGCAAATATTAAATGCAATAAGGCTGCTTCCTTTCTCATAAAAAAATACTTAAATGATGAAACTGAGTCAAAAGTCTGGTCACACAATGTATTGAAACTTTGACTAGATAAATAAAAAGCAGGGAAAGAAAAGTAACAATGCTGAGAGGGACGTAAGTACCCTCAAAACTTTGGAAATACATTAGTACACAAATGTACATTAATCACAATAAAAATGATTGAGAAAATGTACTAGTGTAAGGATAAATGCACCAGTACACCATGTAAGTGAACTGGGAAATCAGATTACACACATTTAATAGAAAATTAAATAAGTTTGCCTTGAAAAGTATTTACAAGTTAAACTTTGGTAACTGCCGTTAGTAACAGAAATTTTAAACATTACTTAAGTCATTATGTGGTCTCAAAATACGTCTAAACACATAGACGGATAGAATCAACGTAGAACCTTGCACACAAGTGCATCGGCTCAATTTGCCACACTTCACAGTAGTATACAAAGAATAAGTGGGTATAAAAGTGTAAACAAATACTTCTGTATAGTTCACAAAAGAAACAATTACCTGCAATCCACAGTATTGAGACCAATAGGAATACTCTATCATGAGCAGTGAAGCATTTACATAAGCAGAAATTCCTTGGAAAATGAGGTATTTGTTTGGGGGATGAAGTTTACTATGTATGTGTTGTTACAAGTTCTGGCGCTTGAGAATTGATTACACAGGAAGGAACAGAACCGGTACAAGTTTTCTTATGGTAGTAAAATGAAGCACCCCAACGGTACCGTTTTCCACATGAAGCACAAAGGTACTTGCCCTCTGCACGGTGCTTACCGTCCACGTGTTGTTTGAGGGATAATTTGGAATTGAACTCTTTGCCACACATGTTACATGAAAAAATACCAAGACTTGGATGTAGTAGTGATGCATCTTTTAGCTGGGAAAGATATTCTGGCGGCAATTCGCGGAAATTGGAAATCGGATTTCTTTGTCTCGGAGATCTGAAACTCAAGTTGGCTGAAGTGGATAATGCTCTATTCGCAATGTTTTCGAATACAGATGATGCTGAAACCACTTTCGGACACACAGTAGCATGCTCAAGGTAGGAAGGGACGTTCAGAAAGCTTTCTGTGCATAAACAGGTTAGAGAACAATTAGCAGCATCATCTCCAATAACTGGAACATTCTGAATGATGTTTTCGTTAGCCAGCTCTTGAGTGAATGAAACACCAGGTGCATTCATAAACCGATTGAATACTTGCTGTCTAGATGGGATTTGATCCATATGCATTTGTGAGTCTTCCATTTTCAGAACGGAGCCATTGAGACAGCGGTAATCAGAAGAATGGTTAATATCACTCAAATTTATGAGTGGTCTCTTTTTACATCTTTGCTTATGGTGATAATATACAGGTGGCCAGCGGTAAACATTTCCGCACCATCTACACTTGTACCGCGGGGGAAAGTGAAGATGCATGTGTTGGTCAAGTAAGGATTTACTCTTAAAACCTTTGTAACATTTAGGACACCCGTATGGCTTGTCACCTGATGGGCCCGCAACGGCCGAAACCGGTGGCTGACGGTAAGGATGAGAAACTTCAGGTTGATTCGCCTTCGTGCTATCGCAATTAGAGTGTAAAACGCTAGGTAGAACACGTCGACGCGGGTCTTGCAGGTCAGTGGAAGCAACTGGACAATCTACATAGTGCCTTAAGAAGAGTGGCAAACGACTGTAAGAATCTCCACACGTGCAGGAAAAACTCCCTTCATCTGGATGGACAGTTTCGAAATGGTCCCATAGCTGGTCAGAAGTAGCGGCAGAGAATTTACATTCCGGACAGGACCGAAGCGTACCGCTTACAAGGGATTGCATAGGTTGGTTGCAGCTATCAAAGTAAAGGAATTAGAATTATATCGACATACTTTTCTGTTTTGTAACCACATTTCTGTACATGGGCAATGATAAATGAGAGAAATTCACTGTCGCTACCAGACGGTTTATGAAGTTGCTTGAGCTTGTGAAATTGTTCGTATACATCCGGTTCAATATTGATTTGCATTGTTAGTGACCGTTAAGGTTACACAATTTAAGGCTTAGTGACTTATCAAACAACCAAAAATGTTTATTAAGAGAACATTTAATGGATTGTAGCGTAGCTATTTGGAACTAGCGTCTTTAAGCAGACATTAAGAACAAATTTATGGACAACTAAAGATTTTTCTTATGTAACGTATTTACTTTGGTTCTTATATCTGTTTGTTAACTGACTTAAAATGTAGGTTTAGAATACCTACTGTCTAAAATTTAGGGGTGTTGCAACAATGCGGTCAGTTTATTGTCATGAGTTAATTAAGCCTTGCAGCCCACATAATTCTTGGTAGTGAATATCTATGTGAAGAAAAACTATTGTCTGGATAGCCCTGATAGCAGCAGCTGATATCATATGCTTCTATGACATGTTTTAATCTTTAGCAAAATCTGCTTTGCAAAATTGTTTTCATCGGTGGGTGGTGGATTGAAAATGATTGGTTTTAGAACCTGTAACGCATTCGAAACCTCACTGGTTCATTTTTCATCTTCAGCTCACCTTATGTACTTGCTGAGTCTTTGGTTCATAATTTCCCGATTTCTCTTCCAGACCCTCGTGGTCACTACTAAACTCACGCACTCCTCCGCAACAGCGTGCCGACCTACTTACGGGCTTAAAGGACAAGAACGATAACCTGCAAGCCATAGACGACAAGGACCGATACATTCCAGAAGTAATCATACGTGGCCTGGACCAATGCAAGGAACTACCCACAAAACGTTGTGCTCTTGGATTTTCAAGGGGTAAGAGTTCAAGAAAGAAGACAGTCAGGCAGCGAGACACTGTATATTTGCTGTGTCAACAATGTTTCGAGTTTCACGAGCGATACAAACAGAAGATCGTGAACAAGAATAGTGGCATATGACAAAACGTAGAATGGTACCGATGATCGACAATGGGCCCACAGTTAAATAAGTTTGCTGACGATGCAAAGACCACGCAAACGCTGACTAACTCCAGACTGGAAGCATTTGGCTTTTCACCAGTTACTTGCCAATCCAGATCGCTAGGCATTGCAGCGTCACAAAATTTCCCAAAATCAATAGCCTAGGGTTTGACGACTTTCGACATTGATGCTGACCATGATAGTTTAACTGGACTCGCTAAGCTGAAGACACCCGGTCAAGCATCCTCGCCATTTGGCACGCTGTCGTGTTACGTTGCACTGCTCGTATTCGACTCTCCAGCCAGTTAGTTGGAACGCATCGGTATTTTGGCACAACCATCCAAATATACTATTCCGTCCGACTACGCTATCGTGTTATTCCTTGATCTCGTATTCGTGGGTATATAACAAGTCCGAATAATTAGTGATTGGTCTTTGCGTCTGTCAAGTTCGCACTAGGACAAATCCTGAATTGGTGAGCCCGACGTGATCAAATATCCGGACGTGATCATATATCCCGACCAATAACAAATATTGAATTGGTGAGCCTGTTTCATTTTATATATGTTTGTTGTTTTCACTTCGTTAACATTTATATATCTATTTACTACGCTTTCTCATGTCCGACCACACTCCCAAGCTCATTCGTATTAAGCCGACTACGAACACGATCCAACTCGTGCCACATTGGCCAGACAATGCGGAAATATGGTTTCTGTATGCCAAGGCCGATTTTCGAGAACAGGGCGTCTCAGATCCTCATTCTCGATTTCTTGCTGTCATACGGTCACTACCACGAGAATTAAACAGGTATGTTACAGCACGCATGTTTAACCCTGCAGTAAGTAACCCTTATGCACTCCTTAAGGCCGCACTCTTGAAGAAAAACGATCTCACAGATCGCCAACGTCTAGACGAATTACTTCGTAACATCGAGCTAGGCAGCCACTCAGCTACTGAAGTCCTCGCACGCATGCAAGAAGTAATCGGTGCAGGAACATTCGACGATGGCCTCTTCCAAGAACTATTTCTCCCAAAACTACCACAACCGGTGCAAACCGTGTTGGTGACACTGTAGTCAGTCCCACTCGATAGCCTGGTAGCCGCGGTGGATAAAATACTGGAAATTTCTAGCAGACCCATCTCCAACATATATTCTGTCTGCAACAAACCAGAGCGCCAGGATTCAGAGGTGAGCAAGCTGTACAACTCTGTGAAACAGTTGCTACGATCTCGAAGCACTAGTTCACGCAGAACTCCACAGAAATGCGTCTAAGTGCATCGCATCAACTCGCGTTGTAGCCCCAAAACTAAACCTAACAGGGTGGAAAACCCTTGATGGTACTGGTTTCACAATACTTACGGGGATGAAGCCAGAAAATGTTGGAAACCATGCCCTTTTAAAAAGGACACAAACTCGGGAAACGGTCACGCCGGCGGAAACAGCCGTTTGCTCTACGTCACCGACATTAAAACGAAAGTTCGCTACCTCGTCGACACCGGCGCAGAAGTTAGCGTTCTTCCCGCACCGACAAAGGAGCGTCTTCATGACCCATCCTTCAATTTCCGAGCGGCCAACGGCAAGGCAATCGCGACATTCTGGAGACGGCATGCCTACCTCAACTTAGGTTTACGTAAACCTATTCACTGGATCTTCCTCCTGGCTGACGTCTCTATGCCCATCATTGGCGTAGATTTGCTAAACCATTACGATCTACTCGTAGATGCTCGCCGTCGACGACTGATAGATAACAGCGCAAAGTTATCTATTGGCGGCACCACCTTTGTAGGTCCGAGTTTAGCCATCGTTAGAACCGAACAGTCAGGTAACGCGTCCTACCAGGCAGTTTTGGAGGAATATCCAGAGTTACAGCAACCGAAGCACACTCTTCCGTGCATAACCAGCAATGTTATGCATCACGTCACAACCACAGGTCCACTCGTGGCATCCAAAGCACGCCGTCTGGCCCCTGATAGGCTCAAAATGGCGAAGAGCGGATTCGACCACATGCTAGAACTGGGTATTATCAGACCATCAAACAGCCCTCGGGCATCACCACTGCACATGGTTCCCAAAAGGGGTAGCAACGACTGGAGTCCAACCGGTGATTACCGAAGGCTTAACACCAAAACAACTCTGGACTGCCACTCGATACCTGACGTTTACGATTCGACGGCAACCTTACGCGAAGTTGACATTTTCTCCAAAATCGACTCGGTCAAAGCGTACGACCAGATACCTGTGGCAGCAGAAGATATCGCGAAAACAGCCATTATTACTTATTTTGGCCTGTTTGAATTCCTGCGCATGCCATTTGGTCTTCGGAATGCAGCACAAACATTCCAACGCTTTATGGATGATATCTTCCGTGGTTAAAATTCTGTTCATGTCTACATCGATAACTACCTAATTCCGAGTCCAGATAAGGAAACTCAACTCAAACATATAAACCTCAAATTTGAAAGACTTAAAAAACATGGCATTTTAGGATTTGTCCTAGTGCGAACTTGACAGACGCAAAGACCAATCACTAATTATTCGGACTTGTTATATACCCACGAATACGAGATCAAGGAATAACACGATAGCGTAGTCGGACGGAATAGTATATTTGGATGGTTGTGCCAAAATACCGATGCGTTCCAACTAACTGGCTGGAGAGTCGAATACAAGCAGTGCAACGTAACACGACAGCATGCCAAATGGCGAGGATGCTTGACCGGGTGTCTTCAGCTTAGCGAGTCCAGTTAAACTATCATGGTCAGCATCAATGTCGAAAGTCGTCAAACCCTAGGCTATTGATTTTGGGAAATTTTGTGACGTTACAATACCTAGCGATCTGGATTGGCAAGTAACTGGTGAAAAGCCAAAAGCTTCCAAGTTTTCATTGGCTCACTAACTGGCATGAGCCAGTGATGAATACCAACTGCAGTGGGATGTACTTCACTTATTTACCGGTGAAATTCACTATGAACCGGGGAAATGTCTTCACTTACTATAGGGGTCCAAACCAACCGCTTCTGCATCCCTGTCCTTATATTTTACCAGCTAGGCTGCTGCCAAAGCGGCGCTGGAGACCGCAGCCGGCTGCGAAAGAGTGGTTAAAAAGAGCCAGTGGATATCAGCGGCTTCTTCTGAACTAATGGATGCACGCGAACACATCCTTGCAGGGTCTGAGTGCAATGTAGGGCGGGCGCAACTTAGAAGTAGATTGAGAAAAAGTCTACGCAGTGACCGCGGACAGTGGTGGGTAGCGAAGGCTGAAGAGATGGAAAAGGAAGTGGCGGTTGGCAACAATAGACAGTTATTTAGACTTAGTGAGACTATGGTGGAGAAAGACGAATATGCGATACACTCGCTAGGAAGATGACTGGAACGACGTGCAGAACACTTCGAGGAACAGTTTAACTGACCTCTAGCCACCATTGCGTTGCCCGCTATCCAATCGGATCCCGAATGGAACACTGAGGTAGCCCCGGCCCCTCCAAACACTTGCAGGAGTCGAGAAATGAGGAAGAGCCGCAGGACCAGACGGACTAACTTCTGAGGAATACGAGGATGGTGGTGGAGTGCTCCTAGTCAGGTTAATAAGAGTGTTAACCGGTATATGGGAATCAAATAAGATTCCCTCTGACTGGTCTGAATCACTGATTATCCGGTCTTCACAAAAGGCGAGAAGTCAGCCTGACGAACATAGTATCTAAAATTCTGGGTTCTATAATCAACAGACGCCTGAGTTGAGCTGGGGAGCGGCAAGCCTGAGAAGACCAGACAGGCTTTAGACACGGCCACGGATGAATCGGCTAAATATTCACACTGAGCCAGGTTCCGGAACACAGACACGATTGCCGACGCTCGACACCAGCTGTAGTTCCCGATCTGAAGGCGGCCTTCGGCTCCGTTGACCAAGGAGACCCCTGGCAATGTCTCTCGCTGAAAGACGTGCCGAGTAAGCACATCGCCTTATTGAAGGCTCTCTACTCGAACAGTTGTGGGCATGTTTGAGTGACCATCTGAGAATGTTTGGGATGCGTTTCTAACCACCCAAGTGCAATTTATTGCTCCAGGATTGGTCTTCAACGGCGCCCCACCACAGCCAATAATAGAGAGTGTTGTGGCTGATTGTGTCGACCACTTAACTTGCCTGGGAAGTAGGATCAACCCCGATGGCTGGCTCAGTTGCCGACGAAATCTCTGCACGAATATAGAAGGCTTGGCTGTCTTTCGTCAACTGAAGCCACCTGTGGCGCCGCCATGATATCCGATTGTCTATTACGGGTAGCGTGTGCTGCATAGCAGTCCGCTCTGTTCTGCTGTATGGCTATGAAACATTGCTATTGAAGGTGGAAGACATAGGATGGCTTCAGGTGTTTGACCACCGGTGCTTTTTTAGTATAGGTTGTTTTCTGCGATGTCACTACGTGAGTAACGCAGACGTCAGGTGTAGAGTTTTCAGGAGAAGGGTGAGGCACTTGACATGGTTGTGAACTTTCATCAACTGAGATGGTTTGTACATGTGTTTCGAATGCCTATTCGCCGTCTGCCTCATCATACAATGTTGGCCGAATTAGGTTCAGACTGGAAGAAGGCCCGAAGTGGCCAGAATAAAACGTGGCATCAAAGTATGAAGTGTCTGACTATTGGTTTGAGCCATGTGGGGCGATACAGACTAGGTGGTTGGGGCCCACAGGACAAGAGGAACTAGTGGTTGGGGACCACAAGTGATATGGCTCAGAACCAATATCAGTAGCGCTTATGTATACATACATTATCCTCATCTTGATGACGCTATACCGAATCTCACGACTTTCTCATTTTTCCTTTCTTTCTTTTAGCATTTTATATTTCTTTTAACTGAATTTTCTTTTCTCTGTCCTCCGGATCACTCCCATTTTACTTCATGTACTGATATGAGCTATGTCAACTCGTAACGTTACAAAGCAATGCCTGGCCATACGCTGATGAGTAATGATAACTTTCAAATCAATTCACTAATCGACATGTTTGGTACTCTATTTTATTATATTATAAAAATTTGTGTCAAAAATCCCAATTTCCAACCTCTCCTGAGCCGTTTCTAAGGCATTTCAGGATTTGTCCTAGTGCGAACTTGACAGACGCAAAGACCAATCACTAATTATTCGGACTTGTTATATACCCACGAATACGAGATCAAGGAATAACACGATAGCGTAGTCGGACGGAATAGTATATTTGGATGGTTGTGCCAAAATACCGATGCGTTCCAACTAACTGGCTGGAGAGTCGAATACGAGCAGTGCAACGTAACACGACAGCGTGCCAAATGGCGAGGATGCCTGACCGGGTGCCTTCAGCTTAGCGAGTCCAGTTAAACTATCATGGTCAGCATCAATGTCGAAAGTCGTCAAACCCTAGGCTATTGATTTCGGGGAAGTGTATGACGCTACAGCGTTACAGTCAACTTACAGAAGTGTGAAATAGGAGTTGAATCACTCATCCTCCTTGGGCATACCATTGACAACAAAGGTGTACGCCCACTGAGAGATAGAGTAGCGGCTATCACAAACTATCCAGAGCCGACCACTGTGAAACATCTCCGCATTTTCAATGGCCCGGCAAGTTATTACTGAAGGTTTATCACCAACTGTACCTCCGTCATGAGACCGCTAACAGATCTACTTCGAGGAACTACGAAGTTCGTGTCTCTGGACAACGTGGCTAGACTTGCTTTTTCTAAAGTCAAGGAAGCCATTTCGAACGCAACCATACTTATGCATCATGACCCCAATGCTCCTTTGAGTATTGCTGTTGATGCATCTGACTCAGCAATTGGAGCAGTTTTGCAACAGTTGACTGACAACCAGTGGCAACCGTTAGCCTTTTTCTCGAGGCGGCTGCAAGACGCGGAAACAAGATACAGTACATTTGGTAGGGAACTCCTAGCCATGTACTGTTCTGTACGCCATTTTCGACATTCTGTGGAAGGTCGTGATTTCATTATTTTCACAGACCACAAACCGTTAACGTTTTCCCTCAGCTCGGCGTCTGACAAATACTCCCCGCGTGAGTCGCGACAGCTGGATTACATTTCCCAGTTCACGTCAGAATCCGCCACATTTCTAGAACAAACAACTCCGCAGCCGACGCACTATCTCGAACAGCTTCGATAAATTATATCGAAGGTGTTGATCTCGTTGAACTAGCTCGGCGTCAAAAGGAAGACCTTGAGCTGCATCATGAGTTGTCGTCCACAACTCTCAAACTGCGACTTTGTCCTGTTGGATCAGACAAGGATACAATTTTGTGCGATGTCTCTGCTAGTCAACCACGCCCAATAGTTCCGAAGAGTTGTCGACGCAACGTCTTCAATACGTTGCACAAACTCTCTCATCCAGGTGTACGAGCCACCATTAGGCTTATCGCACAACGTTTCTGCTGGCCTGGGATGAACAAAGACGTTAAGGAGTGGGCCAGTCGTGCTTAGCTTGTCAAAAGTGTAAAGTCACGCGACACACGAAAAGCCCTTTAGGCTCATTTCTAGCCCCAGACATGCGTTTCGACCACGTCCATATAGATATTGTAGGACCCCTACCAGAATCTAATGGATGTACCTACCTTTTCACTTGTGTTGATCGTTTCACACGATGGCCGGAAGCAGTACCCATTAAAGATATTACTGCCGAAACAGTTGCTCGTGTTTTCGTCGAAAGATGGATCGCGAACTTCGGATGTCCATCTTACGTCACAACCGACCGTGGGCGCCAATTTGAGTGTGGATTATTTCACGCTCTAACGGCACTTTTAGGTTGCACTCGGTTCCGAACGACAGCCTACCATCCACAAGCAAATGGCATGGTAGAGCGTTTCCATCGACAGCTGAAAGCTTCCCTTTCAGCTACAAACATACCTCAGTGGACCGAGGCTCTGCCTCTAGTCCTACTAGGTATTCGTAACGCGTTGAAAGTTGATGCTGGATGCACTCCTGCAGAACTCGTCTATGGGACCACTCTTCGCCTACCAGGTGAGTTTGTTTCCCCTTCAACTTTCAAACATGTTTCCGACAGGGCATCTTACGTGACTAGGCTTACAAACGCAATGCGTTCAGTTAGGCCTTCTCCGATTAGACCGCAAACGACTGATGTTTTCGTCCACCCCAGTTTACAGAAGACATCACACGTGTTTGTTCGCCACGACGCTGTTCGTCGACCACTTGAACCACCCTACGACGGGCCGTTCAAAGTGATTAAGCGACACGAGAAATTCTAATAATTGAGCGAGACGGACGTGAAGATACTGTCAGTATCGACCGTTTGAAACCAGCTTATTTCGAAGGCAACCCCATTATAAGTGACGTTTCAGCTCGCTACATCCGACCGACGGATGACTCAATTATCGAAATTCTCGACGATGTGCCTGGTAATGCACAGCTGCAACAACCATCGGCGCGACAAAAAACACGATCAGGTCGAACCGTCAGGTTCCCGAGTGTCTGAAGTCATATTCAACTTAGCGTGTGTGTGCCAACCATCATTTTTTCGAGGCACTATTTTTCTTATTTACCGGCAATGCTAAACCCTCGTACACTTTGCCTTTTTATATCAATTTTTATTACCATGTAATGAAACTAAAAGACGGCGAATATAAGCGTAAATTTTCATTTTTCGATATGTTTATATATAAATAATTCCCATTTTTACGAAACGTTTTCGTGGTATTAAAGACTTTTATTTATATTCCAGGTGCAACGAGCACTGGACGCAACGTCGAAAGGAACAGATGACCGCGACCGACGTCTAATTCGACTTATTGTATTTTATTATTTAATTGCCACGACAACCTAGAATAAGGTTCAGACAACCAGGGGCCACCTCACGCAGTGAGCCCATCGGAAGAGTTTTACCAGTGGAGAAACCACTGGGTTTTTACTTCCGGCTGGTAAAGTCTTAGGGTCCTCACGAACCCACTAGGGGGGAGTGATCTGTAGCGTCATACACTTCCCCAAAATCAATAGCCTAGGGTTTGACGACTTTCGACATTGATGCTGACCTTGATAGTTTAACTGGACTCGCTAAGCTGAAGGCACCCGGTCAAGCATCCTCGCCATTTGGCACGCTGTCGTGTTACGTTGCACTGCTCGTATTCGACTCTCCAGCCAGTTAGTTGGAACGCATCGGTATTTTGGCACAACCATCCAAATATACTATTCCATCCGACTACGCTATCGTGTTATTCCTTGATCTCGTATTCGTGGGTATATAACAAGTCCGAATAATTAGTGATTGGTCTTTGCGTCTGTCAAGTTCGCACTAGGACAAATCCTGAATTGGTGAGCCCGACGTGATCAAATATCCGGACGTGATCATATATCCCGACCAATAACAAATATTGAATTGGTGAGCCTGTTTCATTTTATATATGTTTGTTGTTTTCACTTCGTTAACATTTATATATCTATTTACTACGCTTTCTCATGTCCGACCACACTCCCAAGCTCATTCGTATTAAGCCGACTACGAACACGATCCAACTCGTGCCACATTGGCCAGACAATGCGGAAATATGGTTTCTGTATGCCAAGGCCGATTTTCGAGAACAGGGCGTCTCAGATCCTCATTCTCGATTTCTTGCTGTCATACGGTCACTACCACGAGAATTAAACAGGTATGTTACAGCACGCATGTTTAACCCTGCAGTAAGTAACCCTTATGCACTCCTTAAGGCCGCACTCTTGAAGAAAAACGATCTCACAGATCGCCAACGTCTAGACGAATTACTTCGTAACATCGAGCTAGGCAGCCACTCAGCTACTGAAGTCCTCGCACGCATGCAAGAAGTAATCGGTGCAGGAACATTCGACGATGGCCTCTTCCAAGAACTATTTCTCCCAAAACTACCACAACCGGTGCAAACCGTGTTGGTGACACTGTAGTCAGTCCCACTCGATAGCCTGGTAGCCGCGGTGGATAAAATACTGGAAATTTCTAGCAGACCCATCTCCAACATATATTCTGTCTGCAACAAACCAGAGCGCCAGGATTCAGAGGTGAGCAAGCTGTACAACTCTGTGAAACAGTTGCTACGATCTCGAAGCACTAGTTCACGCAGAACTCCACAGAAATGCGTCTAAGTGCATCGCATCAACTCGCGTTGTAGCCCCAAAACTAAACCTAACAGGGTGGAAAACCCTTGATGGTACTGGTTTCACAATACTTACGGGGATGAAGCCAGAAAATGTTGGAAACCATGCCCTTTTAAAAAGGACACAAACTCGGGAAACGGTCACGCCGGCGGAAACAGCCGTTTGCTCTACGTCACCGACATTAAAACGAAAGTTCGCTACCTCGTCGACACCGGCGCAGAAGTTAGCGTTCTTCCCGCACCGACAAAGGAGCGTCTTCATGACCCATCCTTCAATTTCCGAGCGGCCAACGGCAAGGCAATCGCGACATTCTGGAGACGGTATGCCTACCTCAACTTAGGTTTACGTAAACCTATTCACTGGATCTTCCTCCTGGCTGACGTCTCTATGCCCATCATTGGCGTAGATTTGCTAAACCATTACGATCTACTCGTAGATGCTCGCCGTCGACGACTGATAGATAACAGCGCAAAGTTATCTATTGGCGGCACCACCTTTGTAGGTCCGAGTTTAGCCATCGTTAGAACCGAACAGTCAGGTAACGCGTCCTACCAGGCAGTTTTGGAGGAATATCCAGAGTTACAGCAACCGAAGCACACTCTTCCGTGCATAACCAGCAATGTTATGCATCACGTCACAACCACAGGTCCACTCGTGGCATCCAAAGCACGCCGTCTGGCCCCTGATAGGCTCAAAATGGCGAAGAGCGGATTCGACCACATGCTAGAACTGGGTATTATCAGACCATCAAACAGCCCTCGGGCATCACCACTGCACATGGTTCCCAAAAGGGGTAGCAACGACTGGAGTCCAACCGGTGATTACCGAAGGCTTAACACCAAAACAACTCTGGACTGCCACTCGATACCTGACGTTTACGATTCGACGGCAACCTTACGCGAAGTTGACATTTTCTCCAAAATCGACTCGGTCAAAGCGTACGACCAGATACCTGTGGCAGCAGAAGATATCGCGAAAACAGCCATTATTACTTATTTTGGCCTGTTTGAATTCCTGCGCATGCCATTTGGTCTTCGGAATGCAGCACAAACATTCCAACGCTTTATGGATGATATCTTCCGTGGTTAAAATTCTGTTCATGTCTACATCGATAACTACCTAATTCCGAGTCCAGATAAGGAAACTCAACTCAAACATATAAACCTCAAATTTGAAAGACTTAAAAAACATGGCATTTTAGGATTTGTCCTAGTGCGAACTTGACAGACGCAAAGACCAATCACTAATTATTCGGACTTGTTATATACCCACGAATACGAGATCAAGGAATAACACGATAGCGTAGTCGGACGGAATAGTATATTTGGATGGTTGTGCCAAAAAACCGATGCGTTCCAACTAACTGGCTGGAGAGTCGAATACGAGCAGTGCAACGTAACACGACAGCATGCCAAATGGCGAGGATGCTTGACCGGGTGTCTTCAGCTTAGCGAGTCCAGTTAAACTATCATGGTCAGCATCAATGTCGAAAGTCGTCAAACCCTAGGCTATTGATTTTGGGAAATTTTGTGACGTTACAATACCTAGCGATCTGGATTGGCAAGTAACTGGTGAAAAGCCAAAAGCTTCCAAGTTTTCATTGGCTCACTAACTGGCATGAGCCAGTGATGAATACCAACTGCAGTGGGATGTACTTCACTTATTTACCGGTGAAATTCACTATGAACCGGGGAAATGTCTTCACTTACTATAGGGGTCCAAACCAACCGCTTCTGCATCCCTGTCCTTATATTTTACCAGCTAGGCTGCTGCCAAAGCGGCGCTGGAGACCGCAGCCGGCTGCGAAAGAGTGGTTAAAAAGAGCCAGTGGATATCAGCGGCTTCTTCTGAACTAATGGATGCACGCGAACACATCCTTGCAGGGTCTGAGTGCAATGTAGGGCGGGCGCAACTTAGAAGTAGATTGAGAAAAAGTCTACGCAGTGACCGCGGACAGTGGTGGGTAGCGAAGGCTGAAGAGATGGAAAAGGAAGTGGCGGTTGGCAACAATAGACAGTTATTTAGACTTAGTGAGACTATGGTGGAGAAAGACGAATATGCGATACACTCGCTAGGAAGATGACTGGAACGACGTGCAGAACACTTCGAGGAACAGTTTAACTGACCTCTAGCCACCATTGCGTTGCCCGCTATCCAATCGGATCCCGAATGGAACACTGAGGTAGCCCCGGCCCCTCCAAACACTTGCAGGAGTCGAGAAATGAGGAAGAGCCGCAGGACCAGACGGACTAACTTCTGAGGAATACGAGGATGGTGGTGGAGTGCTCCTAGTCAGGTTAATAAGAGTGTTAACCGGTATATGGGAATCAAATAAGATTCCCTCTGACTGGTCTGAATCACTGATTATCCGGTCTTCACAAAAGGCGAGAAGTCAGCCTGACGAACATAGTATCTAAAATTCTGGGTTCTATAATCAACAGACGCCTGAGTTGAGCTGGGGAGCGGCAAGCCTGAGAAGACCAGACAGGCTTTAGACACGGCCACGGATGAATCGGCTAAATATTCACACTGAGCCAGGTTCCGGAACACAGACACGATTGCCGACGCTCGACACCAGCTGTAGTTCCCGATCTGAAGGCGGCCTTCGGCTCCGTTGACCAAGGAGACCCCTGGCAATGTCTCTCGCTGAAAGACGTGCCGAGTAAGCACATCGCCTTATTGAAGGCTCTCTACTCGAACAGTTGTGGGCATGTTTGAGTGACCATCTGAGAATGTTTGGGATGCGTTTCTAACCACCCAAGTGCAATTTATTGCTCCAGGATTGGTCTTCAACGGCGCCCCACCACAGCCAATAATAGAGAGTGTTGTGGCTGATTGTGTCGACCACTTAACTTGCCTGGGAAGTAGGATCAACCCCGATGGCTGGCTCAGTTGCCGACGAAATCTCTGCACGAATATAGAAGGCTTGGCTGTCTTTCGTCAACTGAAGCCACCTGTGGCGCCGCCATGATATCCGATTGTCTATTACGGGTAGCGTGTGCTGCATAGCAGTCCGCTCTGTTCTGCTGTATGGCTATGAAACATTGCTATTGAAGGTGGAAGACATAGGATGGCTTCAGGTGTTTGACCACCGGTGCTTTTTTAGTATAGGTTGTTTTCTGCGATGTCACTACGTGAGTAACGCAGACGTCAGGTGTAGAGTTTTCAGGAGAAGGGTGAGGCACTTGACATGGTTGTGAACTTTCATCAACTGAGATGGTTTGTACATGTGTTTCGAATGCCTATTCGCCGTCTGCCTCATCATACAATGTTGGCCGAATTAGGTTCAGACTGGAAGAAGGCCCGAAGTGGCCAGAATAAAACGTGGCATCAAAGTATGAAGTGTCTGACTATTGGTTTGAGCCATGTGGGGCGATACAGACTAGGTGGTTGGGGCCCACAGGACAAGAGGAACTAGTGGTTGGGGACCACAAGTGATATGGCTCAGAACCAATATCAGTAGCGCTTATGTATACATACATTATCCTCATCTTGATGACGCTATACCGAATCTCACGACTTTCTCATTTTTCCTTTCTTTCTTTTAGCATTTTATATTTCTTTTAACTGAATTTTCTTTTCTCTGTCCTCCGGATCACTCCCATTTTACTTCATGTACTGATATGAGCTATGTCAAATCGTAACGTTACAAAGCAATGCCTGGCCATACGCTGATGAGTAATGATAACTTTCAAATCAATTCACTAATCGACATGTTTGGTACTCTATTTTATTATATTATAAAAATTTGTGTCAAAAATCCCAATTTCCAACCTCTCCTGAGCCGTTTCTAAGGCATTTCAGGATTTGTCCTAGTGCGAACTTGACAGACGCAAAGACCAATCACTAATTATTCGGACTTGTTATATACCCACGAATACGAGATCAAGGAATAACACGATAGCGTAGTCGGACGGAATAGTATATTTGGATGGTTGTGCCAAAATACCGATGCGTTCCAACTAACTGGCTGGAGAGTCGAATACGAGCAGTGCAACGTAACACGACAGCGTGCCAAATGGCGAGGATGCCTGACCGGGTGCCTTCAGCTTAGCGAGTCCAGTTAAACTATCATGGTCAGCATCAATGTCGAAAGTCGTCAAACCCTAGGCTATTGATTTCGGGGAAGTGTATGACGCTACAGCGTTACAGTCAACTTACAGAAGTGTGAAATAGGAGTTGAATCACTCATCCTCCTTGGGCATACCATTGACAACAAAGGTGTACGCCCACTGAGAGATAGAGTAGCGGCTATCACAAACTATCCAGAGCCGACCACTGTGAAACATCTCCGCATTTTCAATGGCCCGGCAAGTTATTACTGAAGGTTTATCACCAACTGTACCTCCGTCATGAGACCGCTAACAGATCTACTTCGAGGAACTACGAAGTTCGTGTCTCTGGACAACGTGGCTAGACTTGCTTTTTCTAAAGTCAAGGAAGCCATTTCGAACGCAACCATACTTATGCATCACGACCCCAATGCTCCTTTGAGTATTGCTGTTGATGCATCTGACTCAGCAATTGGAGCAGTTTCGCAACAGTTGACTGACAACCAGTGGCAACCGTTAGCCTTTTTCTCGAGGCGGCTGCAAGACGCGGAAACAAGATACAGCACATTTGGTAGAGAACTCCTAGCGATGTACTGTTCTGTACGCCATTTTCGACATTCGGTGGAAGGTCGTGATTTCATTATTTTCACAGACCACAAACCGTTAACGTTTTCCCTCAGCTCGGCGTCTGACAAGTACTCCCCGCGTGAGTCACGACAGCTGGATTACATTTCCCAGTTCACGCCAGAATCCGCCACATTTATAGAACAAATAACTCCGTAGCCGATGCACTATCACGAACGGTTTCGATAAATCATATCGAAGGTGTTGATCTCGTTGAACTAGCTCGGCGTCAAAAGGAAGACCTTGAGCTGCATCATGAGTTGTCGTCCACAACTCTCAAGCTGCGACTTTGTCCGGTTGGATCAGACAAGGATACAATTTTGTGCGATGTCTCTGCTAGTCAACCACGCCAAATAGTTCCGAAGAGTTGTCGACGCAACGTCTTCAATACGTTGCACAAACTCTCTCATCCAGGTGTACGAGCCACCATTAGGCTTATCGCACAACGTTTCTGCTGGCCTGGGATGAACAAAGACGTTAAGGAGTGGGCTCAGTCGTGCTTAGCTTGTCAAAAGTGCAAAGTCACGCGACACGCGAAAAGCCCTTTAGGCTCTCTTCTAGCCCCAGACATGCGTTTCGACCACGTCCATATAGATATTGTAGGACCCCTACCAGAATCTAATGGATGTACCTACCTTTTCACTTGTGTTGATCGTTTCACACGATGGCCGGAAGCAGTACCCATTAAAGATATTACTGCTGAAACAGTTGCTCGTGTTTTCGTCGAAAGATGGATCGCGAACTTCGGATGTCCATCTTACGTCACAACCGACCGTGGGCGCCAATTTGAGTGTGGATTATTTCACGCTCTAACGGCACTTTTAGGTTGCACTCGGTTCCGAACGACAGCCTACCATCCACAAGCAAATGGCATGGTAGAGCGTTTCCATCGACAGCTGAAAGCTTCCCTTTCAGCTGCAAACATACCTCAGTGGACCGAGGCTCTGCCTCTAGTCCTACTAGGTATTCGTAACGCGTTGAAAGTTGATGCTGGATGCACTCCTGCAGAACTCGTCTATGGGACCACTCTTCGCCTACCAGGTGAGTTTGTTTCTCCTTCAACTTTCAAACATGTTTCCGACAGGGCATCTTACGTGACTAGGCTTACAAACGCAATGCGTTCAGTTAGGCCTTCTCCGATTAGACCGCAAACGACTGATGTTTTCGTTCACCCCAGTTTACAGAAGACATCACACGTGTTTGTTCGCCACGACGCTGTTCGTCGACCACTTGAACCACCCTACGACGGGCCGTTCAAAGTGATTAAGCGACACGAGAAATTCTAATAATTGAGCGAGACGGACGTGAAGATACTGTCAGTATCGACCGTTTGAAACCAGCTTATTTCGAAGGCAACCCCATTATAAGTGACGTTTCAGCTCGCTACATCCGACCGACGGATGACTCAATTATCGAAATTCTCGACGATGTGCCTGGTAATGCACAGCTGCAACAACCATCGCGCAACAAAAAACACGATCAGGTCGAACCGTCAGGTTCCCAGAGTACCTGAAGTCATATTCAACTTAGCGTGTGTGTGCCAACCATACATTTTTTCGAGGCACTATTTTTCTTATTTACCGGCAATGCAAACCCTCGTACACTTTGCCTTTTTATATCAATTTTTATTACCATGTAATAAAACTAAAAGACGGTGAAGATAAGCGTAAATTTTCATTTTTCGATATGTTTATATATAAATAATTCCCATTTTTACGCAACGTTTTCGTGGTATTAAAGACTTTTATTTATATTCCAGGTGCAACGAGCACTGGACGGAACGTCGAAAGGAACAGATGACCGCGACCGACGTCCAATTCCATTTATTGTATTTTATTTATTTAATTGCCACGACACCCTAGAATAAGGTTCAGACAACCAGGGGCCACCTCACGCAGTGAGCCCATCGGAAGAGTTTTACCAGTGGAGAAACCACTGGGTTTTTACTTCCGGCTGGTATCGTCTTAGGGTCCTCACGAACCCACTAGGGGGGAGTGATCTGTAGCGTCATACACTTCCCCAAAATCAATAGCCTAGGGTTTGACGACTTTCGACATTGATGCTGACCTTGATAGTTTAACTGGACTCGCTAAGCTGAAGGCACCCGGTCAAGCATCCTCGCCATTTGGCACGCTGTCGTGTTACGTTGCATTGCTCGTATTCGACTCTCTAGCCAGTTAGTTGGAACGCATCGGTATTTTGGCACAACCATCCAAATATACTATTCCGTCCGACTACGCTATCGTGTTATTCCTTGATCTCGTATTCGTGGGTATATAACAAGTCCGAATAATTAGTGATTGGTCTTTGCGTCTGTCAAGTTTGCAACTGGACAGATTCTGGGGGATTACCTGTACCTGTTCTGCAGTGATAATATTTGTTAATACATGCCTGTGGGCTTGGGTATTTTAATCATGCGACTCTCGTTGTCTAAGTTTATCTGACAGTCTATATTTTATTGTCCGGTGATGCAGCGATGCTAGGCATGAGACCGTTTGTGTCAACCAAGGAACCTAAGGAAATCTTTCAAGGTCTCTTTATCTTAATCTAGTTGGCCTCTGGAAAAAGCTTCAAGTCCTCATGAGAGTTCAGGACAGACTTTTATCTAACATTCGGCTAAAACTTACGCATACTCTCTTGGGATAGCTTCCGAACTATGAAGTGACTTGTCCTCAGTTCTGTCTGCAGCTGTTTGCTCATGGAAATATTCACCAACCTTTCTCAGTGTCTTTGCATTCTAATGTATTCCATAATTTTTCATAGCTATCTTCACGCTAGGTGGTTACACCGTTTTCGTATAATTGGTTTGTGACATCCTCGCCAAATGGCGAGGATGCTTGACCGGGTGTCTTCAGCTTAGCGAGTCCAGTTAAACTATCATGGTCAGCATCAATGTCGAAAGTCGTCAAACCCTAGGCTATTGATTTTGGGAAATTTTGTGACGTTACAATACCTAGCGATCTGGATTGGCAAGTAACTGGTGAAAAGCCAAAAGCTTCCAAGTTTTCATTGGCTCACTAACTGGCATGAGCCAGTGATGAATACCAACTGCAGTGGGATGTACTTCACTTATTTACCGGTGAAATTCACTATGAACCGGGGAAATGTCTTCACTTACTATAGGGGTCCAAACCAACCGCTTCTGCATCCCTGTCCTTATATTTTACCAGCTAGGCTGCTGCCAAAGCGGCGCTGGAGACCGCAGCCGGCTGCGAAAGAGTGGTTAAAAAGAGCCAGTGGATATCAGCGGCTTCTTCTGAACTAATGGATGCACGCGAACACATCCTTGCAGGGTCTGAGTGCAATGTAGGGCGGGCGCAACTTAGAAGTAGATTGAGAAAAAGTCTACGCAGTGACCGCGGACAGTGGTGGGTAGCGAAGGCTGAAGAGATGGAAAAGGAAGTGGCGGTTGGCAACAATAGACAGTTATTTAGACTTAGTGAGACTATGGTGGAGAAAGACGAATATGCGATACACTCGCTAGGAAGATGACTGGAACGACGTGCAGAACACTTCGAGGAACAGTTTAACTGACCTCTAGCCACCATTGCGTTGCCCGCTATCCAATCGGATCCCGAATGGAACACTGAGGTAGCCCCGGCCCCTCCAAACACTTGCAGGAGTCGAGAAATGAGGAAGAGCCGCAGGACCAGACGGACTAACTTCTGAGGAATACGAGGATGGTGGTGGAGTGCTCCTAGTCAGGTTAATAAGAGTGTTAACCGGTATATGGGAATCAAATAAGATTCCCTCTGACTGGTCTGAATCACTGATTATCCGGTCTTCACAAAAGGCGAGAAGTCAGCCTGACGAACATAGTATCTAAAATTCTGGGTTCTATAATCAACAGACGCCTGAGTTGAGCTGGGGAGCGGCAAGCCTGAGAAGACCAGACAGGCTTTAGACACGGCCACGGATGAATCGGCTAAATATTCACACTGAGCCAGGTTCCGGAACACAGACACGATTGCCGACGCTCGACACCAGCTGTAGTTCCCGATCTGAAGGCGGCCTTCGGCTCCGTTGACCAAGGAGACCCCTGGCAATGTCTCTCGCTGAAAGACGTGCCGAGTAAGCACATCGCCTTATTGAAGGCTCTCTACTCGAACAGTTGTGGGCATGTTTGAGTGACCATCTGAGAATGTTTGGGATGCGTTTCTAACCACCCAAGTGCAATTTATTGCTCCAGGATTGGTCTTCAACGGCGCCCCACCACAGCCAATAATAGAGAGTGTTGTGGCTGATTGTGTCGACCACTTAACTTGCCTGGGAAGTAGGATCAACCCCGATGGCTGGCTCAGTTGCCGACGAAATCTCTGCACGAATATAGAAGGCTTGGCTGTCTTTCGTCAACTGAAGCCACCTGTGGCGCCGCCATGATATCCGATTGTCTATTACGGGTAGCGTGTGCTGCATAGCAGTCCGCTCTGTTCTGCTGTATGGCTATGAAACATTGCTATTGAAGGTGGAAGACATAGGATGGCTTCAGGTGTTTGACCACCGGTGCTTTTTTAGTATAGGTTGTTTTCTGCGATGTCACTACGTGAGTAACGCAGACGTCAGGTGTAGAGTTTTCAGGAGAAGGGTGAGGCACTTGACATGGTTGTGAACTTTCATCAACTGAGATGGTTTGTACATGTGTTTTGAATGCCTATTCGCCGTCTGCCTCATCATACAATGTTGGCCGAATTAGGTTCAGACTGGAAGAAGGCCCGAAGTGGCCAGAATAAAACGTGGCATCAAAGTATGAAGTGTCTGACTATTGGTTTGAGCCATGTGGGGCGATACAGACTAGGTGGTTGGGGCCCACAGGACAAGAGGAACTAGTGGTTGGGGACCACAAGTGATATGGCTCAGAACCAATATCAGTAGCGCTTATGTATACATACATTATCCTCATCTTGATGACGCTATACCGAATCTCACGACTTTCTCATTTCTTTCTTTTAGCATTTTATATTTCTTTTAACTGAATTTTCTTTTCTCTGTCCTCCGGATCACTCCCATTTTACTTCATGTACTGATATGAGCTATGTCAAATCGTAACGTTACAAAGCAATGCCTGGCCATACGCTGATGAGTAATGATAACTTTCAAATCAATTCACTAATCGACATGTTTGGTACTCTATTTTATTATATTATAAAAATTTGTGTCAAAAATCCCAATTTCCAACCTCTCCTGAGCCGTTTCTAAGGCATTTCAGGATTTGTCCTAGTGCGAACTTGACAGACGCAAAGACCAATCACTAATTATTCGGACTTGTTATATACCCACGAATACGAGATCAAGGAATAACACGATAGCGTAGTCGGACGGAATAGTATATTTGGATGGTTGTGCCAAAATACCGATGCGTTCCAACTAACTGGCTGGAGAGTCGAATACGAGCAGTGCAACGTAACACGACAGCGTGCCAAATGGCGAGGATGCCTGACCGGGTGCCTTCAGCTTAGCGAGTCCAGTTAAACTATCATGGTCAGCATCAATGTCGAAAGTCGTCAAACCCTAGGCTATTGATTTCGGGGAAGTGTATGACGCTACAGCGTTACAGTCAACTTACAGAAGTGTGAAATAGGAGTTGAATCACTCATCTTCCTTGGGCATACCATTGACAACAAAGGTGTACGCCCACTGAGAGATAGAGTAGCGGCTATCACAAACTATCCAGAGCCGACCACTGTGAAACATCTCCGCATTTTCAATGGCCCGGCAAGTTATTACTGAAGGTTTATCACCAACTGTACCTCCGTCATGAGACCGCTAACAGATCTACTTCGAGGAACTACGAAGTTCGTGTCTCTGGACAACGTGGCTAGACTTGCTTTTTCTAAAGTCAAGGAAGCCATTTCGAACGCAACCATACTTATGCATCACGACCCCAATGCTCCTTTGAGTATTGCTGTTGATGCATCTGACTCAGCAATTGGAGCAGTTTCGCAACAGTTGACTGACAACCAGTGGCAACCGTTAGCCTTTTTCTCGAGGCGGCTGCAAGACGCGGAAACAAGATACAGCACATTTGGTAGAGAACTCCTAGCGATGTACTGTTCTGTACGCCATTTTCGACATTCGGTGGAAGATCGTGATTTCATTATTTTCACAGACCACAAACCGTTAACGTTTTCCCTCAGCTCGGCGTCTGACAAGTACTCCCCGCGTGAGTCGCGACAGCTGGATTACATTTCCCAGTTCACGTCAGAATCCGCCACATTTCTGGAGCAAATAACTCCGTAGCCGATGCACTATCACGAATAGCTTCGATAAATCATATCGAAGGTGTTGATCTCGTTGAACTAGCTCGGCGTCAAAAGGAAGACCTTGAGCTGCATCATGAGTTGTCGTCCACAACTCTCAAGCTGCGACTTTGTCCGGTTGGATCAGACAAGGATACAATTTTGTGCGATGTCTCTGCTAGTCAACCACGCCCAATAGTTCCGAAGAGTTGTCGACGCAACGTCTTCAATACGTTGCACAAACTCTCTCATCCAGGTGTACGAGCCACCATTAGGCTTATCGCACAACGTTTCTGCTGGCCTGGGATGAACAAAGACGTTAAGGAGTGGGCTCAGTCGTGCTTAGCTTGTCAAAAGTGTAAAGTCACGCGACACACGAAAAGCCCTTTAGGCTCTTTTCTAGCCCCAGACATGCGTTTCGACCACGTCCATATAGATATTGTAGGACCCCTACCAGAATCTAATGGATGTACCTACCTTTTCACTTGTGTTGATCGTTTCACACGATGGCCGGAAGCAGTACCTATTAAAGATATTACTGCTGAAACAGTTGCTCGTGTTTTCGTCGAAAGATGGATCGCGAACTTCGGATGTCCATCTTACGTCACAACCGACCGTGGGCGCCAATTTGAGTGTGGATTATTTCACGCTCTAACGGCACTTTTAGGTTGCACCCGGTTCCGAACGACAGCCTACCATCCACAAGCAAATGGCATGGTAGAGCGTTTCCATCGACAGCTGAAAGCTTCCCTTTCAGCTGCAAACATACCTCAGTGGACCGAGGCTCTGCCTCTAGTCCTACTAGGTATTCGTAACGCGTTGAAAGTTGATGCTGGATGCACTCCTGCAGAACTCGTCTATGGGACCACTCTTCGCCTACCAGGTGAGTTTGTTTCTCCTTCAACTTTCAAACATGTTTCCGACAGGGCATCTTACGTGACTAGGCTTACAAACGCAATGCGTTCAGTTAGGCCTTCTCCGATTAGACCGCAAACGACTGATGTTTTCGTCCACCCCAGTTTACAGAAGACATCACACGTGTTTGTTCGCCACGACGCCGTTCGTCGACCACTTGAACCACCCTACGACGGGCCGTTCAAAGTGATTAAGCGACACGAGAAATTCTAATAATTGAGCGAGACGGACGTGAAGATACTGTCAGTATCGACCGTTTGAAACCAGCTTATTTCGAAGGCAACCCCATTATAAGTGACGTTTCAGCTCGCTACATCCGACCGACGGATGACTCAATTATCGAAATTCTTGACGATGTGCCTGGTAATGCACAGCTGCAACAACCATCGACGTGACAAACAACACGATCAGGTCGAACCGTCAGGTTCCCGAGTGTCTGAAGTCATATTCAAGTTAGCGTGTGTGTGCCGACCATACATTTTTTCGAGGCACTATTTTTCTTATTTACCGGCAATGCTTAACCCTCGTACACTTTGCCTTTTTATATCAATTTTTATTACCATATAATGAAACTAAAAGACGGTGAATATAAGCGTAAATTTTCATTTTTCGATATGTTTATATATAAATAATTCCCATTTTTACGAAACGTTTCCGCGGTATTAAGGACTTTTATTTATATTTCAGGTGCAACGAGCACTGGACGCAACGTCCAAAGGAACAGATGACCGCGATCGACGTCTAATTCGACTTATTGTACTTTATTATTTAATTGCCACGACAACCTAGAATAAGTTCAGACAGACAGGGGCCACTTCACGCAGTGAGCCCATCGGAAGAGTTTTACCAGTGGAGAAACAACTGGATTTTTACTTCCGGCTGGTAAAGACTTAGGGTCCTCACGAACTCACTAGGGGGGAGTGATCTGTAGCGTCATACACTTCCCCAAAATCAATAGCCTAGGGTTTGACGACTTTCGACATTGATGCTGACCATGATAGTTTAACTGGACTCGCTAAGCTGAAGGCACCCGGTCAAGCATCCTCGCCATTTGGCACGCTGTCGTGTTACGTTGCACTGCTCGTATTCGACTCTCCAGCCAGTTAGTTGGAACGCATCGGTATTTTGGCACAACCATCCAAATATACTATTCCGTCCGACTACGCTATCGTGTTATTCCTTGATCTCGTATTCGTGGGTATATAACAAGTCCGAATAATTAGTGATTGGTCTTTGCGTCTGTCAAGTTTGCAACTGGACAGATTCTGGGGGATTACCTGTACCTGTTCTGCAGTGATAATATTTGTTAATACATGCCTGTGGGCTTGGGTATTTTAATCATGCGACTCTCGTTGTCTAAGTTTATCTGACAGTCTATATTTTATTGTCCGGTGATGCAGCGATGCTAGGCATGAGACCGTTTGTGTCAACCAAGGAACCTAAGGAAATCTTTCAAGGTCTCTTTATCTTAATCTAGTTGGCCTCTGGAAAAAGCTTCAAGTCCTCATGAGAGTTCAGGACAGACTTTTATCTAACATTCGGCTAAAACTTACGCATACTCTCTTGGGATAGCTTCCGAACTATGAAGTGACTTGTCCTCAGTTCTGTCTGCAGCTGTTTGCTCATGGAAATATTCACCAACCTTTCTCAGTGTCTTTGCATTCTAATGTATTCCATAATTTTTCTTAGCTATCTTCACGCCAGATGGTTACACCGTTTTCGTATAATTGGTTTGTGACAACGCCCAAAACCAAAAATGGATCACGTGCGCATTGTTTTGAGGAAGATTGTCAGTTTATGGGGTGAATATAAGTAGCGTGGAATTTACCTGGGACCGAGAAACATGGCGCAGTAACGCTGTTTTACTGCAAAGAAGGTTTCCATTACCTGGATAACAATCCGGAGCTGTCGTGGGATATAATCTCTCTGTGTGTATGCGATCTCATATAAACTGAGCACTGAACGTCAGTGACCGAGTAGTTTGAATAACGGCGTAGTAACTCCAGGGGTTAGCAACTTCAAAGTTGATGTACATTTGTAGAAAAGTGGTTTCACGGCATCAGCCAACCCATTTTTCTCGCCTAGTAACACTTTTCACTTTCTAAGCATTCTGCTTGATAAAAAATTCAGTTAACTGCTCGAAAACTGGGAATGGATTGATTCATTCTCTATCATGTAGCTCAATACGACCTACCCATAATGGATATTCATGCAGAAAATGCCAACTTTATTCCGTTTGGCGTAGCTGCACTGAAGTCAGGCTGAGATGTCGAGGCCCGCATGTCAAAAAACTAAACCCAAAGGCCAGTAAAACTGGGAACCTATTACATGGAACTTACCTACATGGAGTGTTTGCTGCGACTTGTTGATTTCAAGCTGATATTCATCACGTACTGGCACCAGTTAGAAAACCATTGAAAACCTTGGAACACTGAACAGCAGTTTCATCCTACTTTGGGGATCCTTAGCAGTCATCTTCATTGTCAAAATCAGCATAGAACCAGGCATTGCTGCGCAACGGTCCTACTCGCCACACATTGTATCAACGCGTCACGTAACAAGGCAGTGAAGCAGAAGATGGGTAGAGAGGGAAAAATTGGGCAAAAGGAGTGGACGGTAGCAAAGGCGAGGAAGAAAGAATGAGAAAATAGTGAGATTCACTGTTGCGGTTAACGCGAGGATGATGCGTGCGAACGTCTGTGCCACTGGCATCGGTTCCGAACCACATCACCTAGAGTCTCCAGCCACCAGTTTCTTTTCTCCCATGGAACCTAACTGGCCGATCCGCATCGCCTTACATGGCTCGGGCGAACAGTCAGAGACTTAGTGCGGTGATATCATGTTTCATTCTGGCCTCCATGGGCCCTTTCCCAGCCTCAGCCTACTTCGGCCAACATTTTGTGGCGTGGCAATCGGCCACCAGGGATGCGTAGCGTATGTCCAAGACATTTCAGTCGGTGAAGCTTCACAACAGCATCAAGTGACTTACCTCTCCTGCCTAAGACTCTACGTCTGATTTTTGCGTCACTCACGGATAATATCACGAAACACTGCTAGTGCAACGACCGTCAAAAACATGTAGCCCCCGTGTCTTCCGCCTTCAATGACCACGCTTCACAGACATACAGTGGGACAGAGCGGACTGCCTTGCGGTACACGGGACCTTTAATAGACAACCGGATACCATGTCGGCACCTCGGGTGGCGTAAGTTGGCGAGAGCCAATCAAGCCCTTTGTATCCATGTCGAGATTTCGTCGGCCTCAAGAGTGCTGTACTTTCACCTGCTCATTGACAGGGGTAGGAAAACAGGAGTGATATTCACCGGCTCAATGATATATGGAGGTCCTAGACCCCATTCCTACTGAGCTCAAAGGCCCGTACTCCTGTGATGTCCCACAGTAGGACATAAACAGCTGTCCACCGCTTCCAAGTTTTCATCAGCTCACCAACTGGCATGAGCCAGTGATGAATACCAACTGCAGTGGGATGTACTTCACTTATTTACCG
This sequence comes from Heterobilharzia americana, assembly GCA_944470555.2. Taxonomy (NCBI): domain Eukaryota; kingdom Metazoa; phylum Platyhelminthes; class Trematoda; order Strigeidida; family Schistosomatidae; genus Heterobilharzia; species Heterobilharzia americana. The sequence continues at coordinate 58,611,114 of OX104129.1, read as the reverse complement.
GTGAAATTCACTATGAACCGGGGAAATGTCTTCACTTACTATAGGGGTCCAAACCAACCGCTTCTGCATCCCTGTCCTTATATTTTACCAGCTAGGCTGCTGCCAAAGCGGCGCTGGAGACCGCAGCCGGCTGCGAAAGAGTGGTTAAAAAGAGCCAGTGGATATCAGCGGCTTCTTCTGAACTAATGGATGCACGCGAACACATCCTTGCAGGGTCTGAGTGCAATGTAGGGCGGGCGCAACTTAGAAGTAGATTGAGAAAAAGTCTACGCAGTGACCGCGGACAGTGGTGGGTAGCGAAGGCTGAAGAGATGGAAAAGGAAGTGGCGGTTGGCAACAATAGACAGTTATTTAGACTTAGTGAGACTATGGTGGAGAAAGACGAATATGCGATACACTCGCTAGGAAGATGACTGGAACGACGTGCAGAACACTTCGAGGAACAGTTTAACTGACCTCTAGCCACCATTGCGTTGCCCGCTATCCAATCGGATCCCGAATGGAACACTGAGGTAGCCCCGGCCCCTCCAAACACTTGCAGGAGTCGAGAAATGAGGAAGAGCCGCAGGACCAGACGGACTAACTTCTGAGGAATACGAGGATGGTGGTGGAGTGCTCCTAGTCAGGTTAATAAGAGTGTTAACCGGTATATGGGAATCAAATAAGATTCCCTCTGACTGGTCTGAATCACTGATTATCCGGTCTTCACAAAAGGCGAGAAGTCAGCCTGACGAACATAGTATCTAAAATTCTGGGTTCTATAATCAACAGACGCCTGAGTTGAGCTGGGGAGCGGCAAGCCTGAGAAGACCAGACAGGCTTTAGACACGGCCACGGATGAATCGGCTAAATATTCACACTGAGCCAGGTTCCGGAACACAGACACGATTGCCGACGCTCGACACCAGCTGTAGTTCCCGATCTGAAGGCGGCCTTCGGCTCCGTTGACCAAGGAGACCCCTGGCAATGTCTCTCGCTGAAAGACGTGCCGAGTAAGCACATCGCCTTATTGAAGGCTCTCTACTCGAACAGTTGTGGGCATGTTTGAGTGACCATCTGAGAATGTTTGGGATGCGTTTCTAACCACCCAAGTGCAATTTATTGCTCCAGGATTGGTCTTCAACGGCGCCCCACCACAGCCAATAATAGAGAGTGTTGTGGCTGATTGTGTCGACCACTTAACTTGCCTGGGAAGTAGGATCAACCCCGATGGCTGGCTCAGTTGCCGACGAAATCTCTGCACGAATATAGAAGGCTTGGCTGTCTTTCGTCAACTGAAGCCACCTGTGGCGCCGCCATGATATCCGATTGTCTATTACGGGTAGCGTGTGCTGCATAGCAGTCCGCTCTGTTCTGCTGTATGGCTATGAAACATTGCTATTGAAGGTGGAAGACATAGGATGGCTTCAGGTGTTTGACCACCGGTGCTTTTTTAGTATAGGTTGTTTTCTGCGATGTCACTACGTGAGTAACGCAGACGTCAGGTGTAGAGTTTTCAGGAGAAGGGTGAGGCACTTGACATGGTTGTGAACTTTCATCAACTGAGATGGTTTGTACATGTGTTTTGAATGCCTATTCGCCGTCTGCCTCATCATACAATGTTGGCCGAATTAGGTTCAGACTGGAAGAAGGCCCGAAGTGGCCAGAATAAAACGTGGCATCAAAGTATGAAGTGTCTGACTATTGGTTTGAGCCATGTGGGGCGATACAGACTAGGTGGTTGGGGCCCACAGGACAAGAGGAACTAGTGGTTGGGGACCACAAGTGATATGGCTCAGAACCAATATCAGTAGCGCTTATGTATACATACATTATCCTCATCTTGATGACGCTATACCGAATCTCACGACTTTCTCATTTTTCCTTTCTTTCTTTTAGCATTTTATATTTCTTTTAACTGAATTTTCTTTTCTCTGTCCTCCGGATCACTCCCATTTTACTTCATGTACTGATATGAGCTATGTCAACTCGTAACGTTACAAAGCAATGCCTGGCCATACGCTGATGAGTAATGATAACTTTCAAATCAATTCACTAATCGACATGTTTGGTACTCTATTTTATTATATTATAAAAATTTGTGTCAAAAATCCCAATTTCCAACCTCTCCTGAGCCGTTTCTAAGGCATTTCAGGATTTGTCCTAGTGCGAACTTGACAGACGCAAAGACCAATCACTAATTATTCGGACTTGTTATATACCCACGAATACGAGATCAAGGAATAACACGATAGCGTAGTCGGACGGAATAGTATATTTGGATGGTTGTGCCAAAATACCGATGCGTTCCAACTAACTGGCTGGAGAGTCGAATACGAGCAGTGCAACGTAACACGACAGCGTGCCAAATGGCGAGGATGCCTGACCGGGTGCCTTCAGCTTAGCGAGTCCAGTTAAACTATCATGGTCAGCATCAATGTCGAAAGTCGTCAAACCCTAGGCTATTGATTTCGGGGAAGTGTATGACGCTACAGCGTTACAGTCAACTTACAGAAGTGTGAAATAGGAGTTGAATCACTCATCCTCCTTGGGCATACCATTGACAACAAAGGTGTACGCCCACTGAGAGATAGAGTAGCGGCTATCACAAACTATCCAGAGCCGACCACTGTGAAACATCTCCGCACTTTCAATGGCCCGGCAAGTTATTACCGAAGGTTTATCACCAACTGTACCTCCGTCATGAGACCGCTAACAGATCTACTTCGAGGAACTACGAAGTTCGTGTCTCTGGACAACGTGGCTAGACTTGCTTTTTCTAAAGTCAAGGAAGCCATTTCGAACGCAACCATACTTATGCATCACGACCCCAATGCTCCTTTGAGTATTGCTGTTGATGCATCTGACTCAGCAATTGGAGCAGTTTTGCAACAGTTGACTGACAACCAGTGGCAACCGTTAGCCTTTTTCTCGAGGCGGCTGCAAGACGCGGAAACAAGATACAGTACATTTGGTAGGGAACTCCTAGCCATGTACTGTTCTGTACGCCATTTTCGACATTCTGTGGAAGGTCGTGATTTCATTATTTTCACAGACCACAAACCGTTAACGTTTTCCCTCAGCTCGGCGTCTGACAAATACTCCCCGCGTGAGTCGCGACAGCTGGATTACATTTCCCAGTTCACGTCAGAATCCGCCACATTTCTAGAACAAATAACTCCGTAGCCGACGCACTATCACGAATAGCTTCGATAAATCATATCGAAGGTGTTGATCTCGTTGAACTAGCTCGGCGTCAAAAGGAAGACCTTGAGCTGCATCATGAGTTGTCGTCCACAACTCTCAAACTGCGACTTTGTCCGGTTGGATCAGACAAGGATACAATTTTGTGCGATGTCTCTGCTAGTCAACCACGCCCAATAGTTCCGAAGAGTTGTCGACGCAACGTCTTCAATACGTTGCACAAACTCTCTCATCCAGGTGTACGAGCCACCATTAGGCTTATCGCACAACGTTTCTGCTGGCCTGGGATGAACAAAGACGTTAAGGAGTGGGCCCAGTCGTGCTTAGCTTGTCAAAAGTGTAAAGTCACGCGACACACGAAAAGCCCTTTAGGCTCATTTCTAGCCCCAGACATGCGTTTCGACCACGTCCATATAGATATTGTAGGACCCCTACCAGAATCTAATGGATGTACCTACCTTTTCACTTGTGTTGATCGTTTCACACGATGGCCGGAAGCAGTACCTATTAAAGATATTACTGCCGAAACAGTTGCTCGTGTTTTCGTCGAAAGATGGATCGCGAACTTCGGATGTCCATCTTACGTCACAACCGACCGTGGGCGCCAATTTGAGTGTGGATTATTTCACGCTCTAACGGCACTTTTAGGTTGCACTCGGTTCCGAACGACAGCCTACCATCCACAAGCAAATGGCATGGTAGAGCGTTTCCATCGACAGCTGAAAGCTTCCCTTTCAGCTACAAACATACCTCAGTGGACCGAGGCTCTGCCTCTAGTCCTACTAGGTATTCGTAACGCGTTGAAAGTTGATGCTGGATGCACTCCTGCAGAACTCGTCTATGGGACCACTCTTCGCCTACCAGGTGAGTTTGTTTCCCCTTCAACTTTCAAACATGTTTCCGACAGGGCATCTTACGTGACTAGGCTTACAAACGCAATGCGTTCAGTTAGGCCTTCTCCGATTAGACCGCAAACGACTGATGTTTTCGTCCACCCCAGTTTACAGAAGACATCACACGTGTTTGTTCGCCACGACGCTGTTCGTCGACCACTTGAACCACCCTACGACGGGCCGTTCAAAGTGATTAAGCGACACGAGAAATTCTACATAATTGAGCGAGACGGACGTGAAGATACTGTCAGTATCGACCGTTTGAAACCAGCTTATTTCGAAGGCAACCCCATTATAAGTGACGTTTCAGCTCGCTACATCCGACCGACGGATGACTCAATTATCGAAATTCTCGACGATGTGCCTGGTAATGCACAGCTGCAACAACCATCGGCGCAACAAAAACACGATCAGGTCGAACCGTCAGGTTCCCGAGTGTCTGAAGTCATATTCAACTTAGCTGTGTGTGCCAACCATCTTTTTTCGAGGCACTATTTTTCTTATTTACCGGCAATGCCAAACCCTCGTACACTTTGCCTTTTTATATCAATTTTTATTACCATATAATAAAACTAAAAACGGCGAAGATAAGCGTAAATTTTTATTTTTCGATATGTTTATATATAAATAATTCCCATTTTTACGCAACGTTTTCGTGGTATTAAAGACTTTTATTTATATTCCAGGTGCAACGAGCACTGGACGGAACGTCGAAAGGAACAGATGACCGCGACCGACGTACAATTCCATTTATTGTATTTTATTATTTAATCGCCACGACACCCTAGAATAAGGTTCAGACAACCAGGGGCCACCTCACGCAGTGAGCCCATCGGAAGAGTTTTACCAGTGGAGAAACCACTGGGTTTTTACTTCCGGCTGGTATCGTCTTAGGGTCCTCACGAACCCACTAGGGGGGAGTGATCTGTAGCGTCATACACTTCCCCAAAATCAATAGCCTAGGGTTTGACGACTTTCGACATTGATGCTGACCTTGATAGTTTAACTGGACTCGCTAAGCTGAAGGCACCCGGTCAAGCATCCTCGCCATTTGGCACGCTGTCGTGTTACGTTGCATTGCTCGTATTCGACTCTCTAGCCAGTTAGTTGGAACGCATCGGTATTTTGGCATAACCATCCAAATATACTATTCCATCCGACTACGCTATCGTGTTCTTCCTTGGTCTCGTATTCGTGGGTATATAACAAGTTCGAATAATTAGTGATTGGTCTTTGCGTCTGTCAAGTTTGCAACTGGACAGATTCTGGGTGATTACCTGTACCTGTTCTGCAGTGATAATATTTGTTAATACATGCCTGTGGGCTTGGGTATTTTAATCATGCGACTCTCGTTGTCTAAGTTTATCTGACAGTCTATATTTTATTGTCCGGTGATGCAGCGATGCTAGGCATGAGACCGTTTGTGTCAACCAAGGAACCTAAGGAAATCTTTCAAGGTCTCTTTATCTTAATCTAGTTGGCCTCTGGAAAAAGCTTCAAGTCCTCATGAGAGTTCAGGACAGACTTTTATCTAACATTCGGCTAAAACTTACGCATACTCTCTTGGGATAGCTTCCGAACTATGAAGTGACTTGTCCTCAGTTCTGTCTGCAGCTGTTTGCTCATGGAAATATTCACCAACCTTTCTCAGTGTCTTTGCATTCTAATGTATTCCATAATTTTTCTTAGCTATCTTCACGCCAGATGGTTACACCGTTTTCGTATAATTGGTTTGTGACAACGCCCAAAACCAAAAATGGATCACGTGCGCATTGTTTTGAGGAAGATTGTCAGTTTATGGGGTGAATATAAGTAGCGTGGAATTTACCTGGGACCGAGAAACATGGCGCAGTAACGCTGTTTTACTGCAAAGAAGGTTTCCATTACCTGGATAACAATCCGGAGCTGTCGTGGGATATAATCTCTCTGTGTGTATGCGATCTCATATAAACTGAGCACTGAACGTCAGTGACCGAGTAGTTTGAATAACGGCGTAGTAACTCCAGGGGTTAGCAACTTCAAAGTTGATGTACATTTGTAGAAAAGTGGTTTCACGGCATCAGCCAACCCATTTTTCTCGCCTAGTAACACTTTTCACTTTCTAAGCATTCTGCTTGATAAAAAATTCAGTTAACTGCTCGAAAACTGGGAATGGATTGATTCATTCTCTATCATGTAGCTCAATACGACCTACCCATAATGGATATTCATGCAGAAAATGCCAACTTTATTCCGTTTGGCGTAGCTGCACTGAAGTCAGGCTGAGATGTCGAGGCCCGCATGTCAAAAAACTAAACCCAAAGGCCAGTAAAACTGGGAACCTATTACATGGAACTTACCTACATGGAGTGTTTGCTGCGACTTGTTGATTTCAAGCTGATATTCATCACGTACTGGCACCAGTTAGAAAACCATTGAAAACCTTGGAACACTGAACAGCAGTTTCATCCTACTTTGGGGATCCTTAGCAGTCATCTTCATTGTCAAAATCAGCATAGAACCAGGCATTGCTGCGCAACGGTCCTACTCGCCACACATTGTATCAACGCGTCACGTAACAAGGCAGTGAAGCAGAAGATGGGTAGAGAGGGAAAAATTGGGCAAAAGGAGTGGACGGTAGCAAAGGCGAGGAAGAAAGAATGAGAAAATAGTGAGATTCACTGTTGCGGTTAACGCGAGGATGATGCGTGCGAACGTCTGTGCCACTGGCATCGGTTCCGAACCACATCACCTAGAGTCTCCAGCCACCAGTTTCTTTTCTCCCATGGAACCTAACTGGCCGATCCGCATCGCCTTACATGGCTCGGGCGAACAGTCAGAGACTTAGTGCGGTGATATCATGTTTCATTCTGGCCTCCATGGGCCCTTTCCCAGCCTCAGCCTACTTCGGCCAACATTTTGTGGCGTGGCAATCGGCCACCAGGGATGCGTAGCGTATGTCCAAGACATTTCAGTCGGTGAAGCTTCACAACAGCATCAAGTGACTTACCTCTCCTGCCTAAGACTCTACGTCTGATTTTTGCGTCACTCACGGATAATATCACGAAACACTGCTAGTGCAACGACCGTCAAAAACATGTAGCCCCCGTGTCTTCCGCCTTCAATGACCACGCTTCACAGACATACAGTGGGACAGAGCGGACTGCCTTGCGGTACACGGGACCTTTAATAGACAACCGGATACCATGTCGGCACCTCGGGTGGCGTAAGTTGGCGAGAGCCAATCAAGCCCTTTGTATCCATGTCGAGATTTCGTCGGCCTCAAGAGTGCTGTACTTTCACCTGCTCATTGACAGGGGTAGGAAAACAGGAGTGATATTCACCGGCTCAATGATATATGGAGGTCCTAGACCCCATTCCTACTGAGCTCAAAGGCCCGTACTCCTGTGATGTCCCACAGTAGGACATAAACAGCTGTCCACCGCTTCCAAGTTTTCATCAGCTCACCAACTGGCATGAGCCAGTGATGAATACCAACTGCAGTGGGATGTACTTCACTTATTTACCGGTGAAATTCACTATGAACCGGGGAAATGTCTTCACTTACTATAGGGGTCCAAACCAACCGCTTCTGCATCCCTGTCCTTATATTTTACCAGCTAGGCTGCTGCCAAAGCGGCGCTGGAGACCGCAGCCGGCTGCGAAAGAGTGGTTAAAAAGAGCCAGTGGATATCAGCGGCTTCTTCTGAACTAATGGATGCACGCGAACACATCCTTGCAGGGTCTGAGCGCAATGTAGGGCGGGCGCAACTTAGAAGTAGATTGAGAAAAAGTCTACGCAGTGACCGCGGACAGTGGTGGGTAGCGAAGGCTGAAGAGATGGAAAAGGAAGTGGCGGTTGGCAACAATAGACAGTTATTTAGACTTAGTGAGACTATGGTGGAGAAAGACGAATATGCGATACACTCGCTAGGAAGATGACTGGAACGACGTGCAGAACACTTCGAGGAACAGTTTAACTGACCTCTAGCCACCATTGCGTTGCCCGCTATCCAATCGGATCCCGAATGGAACACTGAGGTAGCCCCGGCCCCTCCAAACACTTGCAGGAGTCGAGAAATGAGGAAGAGCCGCAGGACCAGACGGACTAACTTCTGAGGAATACGAGGATGGTGGTGGAGTGCTCCTAGTCAGGTTAATAAGAGTGTTAACCGGTATATGGGAATCAAATAAGATTCCCTCTGACTGGTCTGAATCACTGATTATCCGGTCTTCACAAAAGGCGAGAAGTCAGCCTGACGAACATAGTATCTAAAATTCTGGGTTCTATAATCAACAGACGCCTGAGTTGAGCTGGGGAGCGGCAAGCCTGAGAAGACCAGACAGGCTTTAGACACGGCCACGGATGAATCGGCTAAATATTCACACTGAGCCAGGTTCCGGAACACAGACACGATTGCCGACGCTCGACACCAGCTGTAGTTCCCGATCTGAAGGCGGCCTTCGGCTCCGTTGACCAAGGAGACCCCTGGCAATGTCTCTCGCTGAAAGACGTGCCGAGTAAGCACATCGCCTTATTGAAGGCTCTCTACTCGAACAGTTGTGGGCATGTTTGAGTGACCATCTGAGAATGTTTGGGATGCGTTTCTAACCACCCAAGTGCAATTTATTGCTCCAGGATTGGTCTTCAACGGCGCCCCACCACAGCCAATAATAGAGAGTGTTGTGGCTGATTGTGTCGACCACTTAACTTGCCTGGGAAGTAGGATCAACCCGATGGCTGGCTCAGTTGCCGACGAAATCTCTGCACGAATATAGAAGGCTTGGCTGTCTTTCGTCAACTGAAGCCACCTGTGGCGCCGCCATGATATCCGATTGTCTATTACGGGTAGCGTGTGCTGCATAGCAGTCCGCTCTGTTCTGCTGTATGGCTATGAAACATTGCTATTGAAGGTGGAAGACATAGGATGGCTTCAGGTGTTTGACCACCGGTGCTTTTTTAGTATAGGTTGTTTTCTGCGATGTCACTACGTGAGTAACGCAGACGTCAGGTGTAGAGTTTTCAGGAGAAGGGTGAGGCACTTGACATGGTTGTGAACTTTCATCAACTGAGATGGTTTGTACATGTGTTTTGAATGCCTATTCGCCGTCTGCCTCATCATACAATGTTGGCCGAATTAGGTTCAGACTGGAAGAAGGCCCGAAGTGGCCAGAATAAAACGTGGCATCAAAGTATGAAGTGTCTGACTATTGGTTTGAGCCATGTGGGGCGATACAGACTAGGTGGTTGGGGCCCACAGGACAAGAGGAACTAGTGGTTGGGGACCACAAGTGATATGGCTCAGAACCAATATCAGTAGCGCTTATGTATACATACATTATCCTCATCTTGATGACGCTATACCGAATCTCACGACTTTCTCATTTCTTTCTTTTAGCATTTTATATTTCTTTTAACTGAATTTTCTTTTCTCTGTCCTCCGGATCACTCCCATTTTACTTCATGTACTGATATGAGCTATGTCAACTCGTAACGTTACAAAGCAATGCCTGGCCATACGCTGATGAGTAATGATAACTTTCAAATCAATTCACTAATCGACATGTTTGGTACTCTATTTTATTATATTATAAAAATTTGTGTCAAAAATCCCAATTTCCAACCTCTCCTGAGCCGTTTCTAAGGCATTTCAGGATTTGTCCTAGTGCGAACTTGACAGACGCAAAGACCAATCACTAATTATTCGGACTTGTTATATACCCACGAATACGAGATCAAGGAATAACACGATAGCGTAGTCGGACGGAATAGTATATTTGGATGGTTGTGCCAAAATACCGATGCGTTCCAACTAACTGGCTGGAGAGTCGAATACGAGCAGTGCAACGTAACACGACAGCGTGCCAAATGGCGAGGATGCCTGACCGGGTGCCTTCAGCTTAGCGAGTCCAGTTAAACTATCATGGTCAGCATCAATGTCGAAAGTCGTCAAACCCTAGGCTATTGATTTTGGGGAAGTGTATGACGCTACAGATCACTCCCCCCTAGTGAGTTCGTGAGGACCCTAAGTCTTTACCAGCCGGAAGTAAAAATCCAGTTGTTTCTCCACTGGTAAAACTCTTCCGATGGGCTCACTGCGTGAAGTGGCCCCTGTCTGTCTGAACTTATTCTAGGTTGTCGTGGCAACGTTGGACGTTGCGTCCAGTGCTCGTTGCACCTGAAATATAAATAAAAGTCCTTAATACCGCGGAAACGTTTCGTAAAAATGGGAATTATTTATATATAAACATATCGAAAAATGAAAATTTACGCTTATCTTCGCCGTCTTTTAGTTTATTATATGGTAATAAAAATTGATATAAAAAGGCAAAGTGTACGAGGGTTGCATTGCCGGTAAATAAGAAAAATAGTGCCTCGAAAAAATGTATGGTTGGCACACACACGCTAAGTTGAATATGACTTCAGGTACTCTGGGAACCTGACGGTTCGACCTGATCGTGTTTTTTGTCGCGGCGATGGTTGTTGCAGCTGTGCATTACCAGGCACATCGTCGAGAATTTCGATAATTGAGTCATCCGTCGGTCGGATGTAGCGAGCTGAAACGTCACCTATAATGGGGTTGCCTTCGAAATAAGCTGGTTTCAAACGGTCGATACTGACAGTATCTTCACGTCCGTCTCGCTCAATTATAGAATTTCTCATGTCGCTTAATCACTTTGAACGGCCCGTCGTAGGGTGGTTCAAGTGGTCGACGAACAGCGTCGTGGCGAACAAACACGTGTGATGTCTTCTGTAAACTGGGGTGGACGAAAACATCAGTCGTTTGCGGTCTAATCGGAGAAGGCCTAACTGAACGCATTGCGTTTGTAAGCCTAGTCACGTAAGATGCCCTGTCGGAAACATGTTTGAAAGTTGAAGGGGAAACAAACTCACCTGGTAGGCGAAGAGTGGTCCCATAGACGAGTTCTGCAGGAGTGCATCCAGCATCAACTTTCAACGCGTTACGAATACCTAGTAGGACTAGAGGCAGAGCCTCGGTCCACTGAGGTATGTTTGTAGCTGAAAGGGAAGCTTTCAGCTGTCGATGGAAACGCTCTACCATGCCATTTGCTTGTGGATGGTAGGCTGTCGTTCGGAACCGAGTGCAACCTAAAAGTGCCGTTAGAGCGTGAAATAATCCACACTCAAATTGGCGCCCACGGTCGGTTGTGACGTAAGATGGACATCCGAAGTTCGCGATCCATCTTTCGACGAAAACACGAGCAACTGTTTCGGCAGTAATATCTTTAATAGGTACTGCTTCCGGCCATCGTGTGAAACGATCAACACAAGTGAAAAGGTAGGTACATCCATTAGATTCTGGTAGGGGTCCTACAATATCTATATGGACGTGGTCGAAACGCATGTCTGGGGCTAGAAATGAGCCTAAAGGGCTTTTCGTGTGTCGCGTGACTTTACACTTTTGACAAGCTAAGCACGACTGGGCCCACTCCTTAACGTCTTTGTTCATCCCAGGCCAGCAGAAACGTTGTGCGATAAGCCTAATGGTGGCTCGTACACCTGGATGAGAGAGTTTGTGCAACGTATTGAAGACGTTGCGTCGACAACTCTTCGGAACTATTGGGCGTGGTTGACTAGCAGAGACATCGCACAAAATTGTATCCTTGTCTGATCCAACAGGACAAAGTCGCAGTTTGAGAGTTGTGGACGACAACTCATGATGCAGCTCAAGGTCTTCCTTTTGACGCCGAGCTAGTTCAACGAGATCAACACCCTCGATATGATTTATCGAAGCTATTCGAGATAGTGCGTCGGCTGCGGAGTTATTTGCTCCAGAAATGTGGCGGATGTCTGACGTGAACTGGGAAATGTAATCCAGCTGTCGCGACTCACGAGGGGAGTATTTGTCAGACGCCGAGCTGAGGGAAAACGTTAACGGTTTGTGGTCTGTGAAAATAATGAAATCACGACCTTCCACAGAATGTCGAAAATGGCGTACAGAACAGTACATGGCTAGGAGTTCCCTACCAAATGTACTGTATCTTGTTTCCGCGTCTTGCAGCCGCCTCGAGAAAAAGGCTAACGGTTGCCACTGGTTGTCAGTCAACTGTTGCAAAACTGCTCCAATTGCTGAATCAGATGCATCAACAGCAATACTCAAAGGAGCATTGGGGTCATGATGCATAAGCATGGTTGCGTTCGAAATGGCTTCCTTGACTTTAGAAAAAGCAAGTCTAGCCGCGTTGTCCAGAGACACGAACTTCGCAGTTCCTCGAAGTAGATCTGTTAGTGGTCTCATGACAGAGGCACAGTTAGGGATAAACCTTCGGTAATAACTTACCAGGCCATTGAAAGTGCGGAGATGTTTCACAGTGGTCGGCTCTGGATAGTTTGTGATAGCCGCCACTTTATCTCTCAATGGGCGTACACCTTTGTTGTCAATGGTATGCCCAAGGAAGCTGAGTGATTCAACTCCTATTTCACACTTCTGTAAGTTGACTGTAACGCTGTAGCGTCATACACTTCCCCGAAATCAATAGCCTAGGGTTTGACGACTTTCGACATTGATGCTGACCATGATAGTTTAACTGGACTCGCTAAGCTGAAGGCACCCGGTCAGGCATCCTCGCCATTTGGCACGCTGTCGTGTTACGTTGCACTGCTCGTATTCGACTCTCCAGCCAGTTAGTTGGAACGCATCGGTATTTTGGCACAACCATCCAAATATACTATTCCGTCCGACTACGCTATCGTGTTATTCCTTGATCTCGTATTCGTGGGTATATAACAAGTCCGAATAATTAGTGATTGGTCTTTGCGTCTGTCAAGTTCGCACTAGGACAAATCCTAAAATGCCATGTTTTTTAAGTCTTTCAAATATGAGGTTTATATTTTGAGTTGAGTTTCCTTATCTGGACTCGGAATTAGGTAGTTATCGATGTAGACATGAACAGAATTTTAACCACGGAAGATATCATCCATAAAGCGTTGGAATGTTTGTGCTGCATTCCGAAGACCAAATGGCATGCGCAGGAATTCAAACAGGCCAAAATAAGTAATAATGGCTGTTTTCGCGATATCTTCTGCTGCCACAGGTATCTGGTCGTACGCTTTGACCGAGTCGATTTTGGAGAAAATGTCAACTTCGCGTAAGGTTGCCGTCGAATCGTAAACGTCAGGTATCGAGTGGCAGTCCAGAGTTGTTTTGGTGTTAAGCCTTCGGTAATCACCGGTTGGACTCCAGTCGTTGCTACCCCTTTTGGGAACCATGTGCAGTGGTGATGCCCGAGGGCTGTTTGATGGTCTGATAATACCCAGTTCTAGCATGTGGTCGAATCCGCTCTTCGCCATTTTGAGCCTATCAGGGGCCAGACGGCGTGCTTTGGATGCCACGAGTGGACCTGTGGTTGTGACGTGATGCATAACATTGCTGGTTATGCACGGAAGAGTGTGCTTCGGTTGCTGTAACTCTGGATATTCCTCCAAAACTGCCTGGTAGGACGCGTTACCTGACTGTTCGGTTCTAACGATGGCTAAACTCGGACCTACAAAGGTGGTGCCGCCAATAGATAACTTTGCGCTGTTATCTATCAGTCGTCGACGGCGAGCATCTACGAGTAGATCGTAATGGTTTAGCAAATCTACGCCAATGATGGGCATAGAGACGTCAGCCAGGAGGAAGATCCAGTGAATAGGTTTACGTAAACCTAAGTTGAGGTAGGCATGCCGTCTCCAGAATGTCGCGATTGCCTTGCCGTTGGCCGCTCGGAAATTGAAGGATGGGTCATGAAGACGCTCCTTTGTCGGTGCGGGAAGAACGCTAACTTCTGCGCCGGTGTCGACGAGGTAGCGAACTTTCGTTTTAATGTCGGTGACGTAGAGCAAACGGCTGTTTCCGCCGGCGTGACCGTTTCCCGAGTTTGTGTCCTTTTTAAAAGGGCATGGTTTCCAACATTTTCTGGCTTCATCCCCGTAAGTATTGTGAAACCAGTACCATCAAGGGTTTTCCACCCTGTTAGGTTTAGTTTTGGGGCTACAACGCGAGTTGATGCGATGCACTTAGACGCATTTCTGTGGAGTTCTGCGTGAACTAGTGCTTCGAGATCGTAGCAACTGTTTCACAGAGTTGTACAGCTTGCTCACCTCTGAATCCTGGCGCTCTGGTTTGTTGCAGACAAAATATATGTTGGAGATGGGTCTGCTAGAAATTTCCAGTATTTTATCCACCGCGGCTACCAGGCTATCGAGTGGGACTGACTACAGTGTCACCAACACGGTTTGCACCGGTTGTGGTAGTTTTGGGAGAAATAGTTCTTGGAAGAGGCCATCGTCGAATGTTCCTGCACCGATTACTTCTTGCATGCGTGCGAGGACTTCAGTAGCTGAGTGGCTGCCTAGCTCGATGTTACGAAGTAATTCGTCTAGACGTTGGCGATCTGTGAGATCGTTTTTCTTCAAGAGTGCGGCCTTAAGGAGTGCATAAGGGTTACTTACTGCAGGGTTAAACATGCGTGCTGTAACATACCTGTTTAATTCTCGTGGTAGTGACCGTATGACAGCAAGAAATCGAGAATGAGGATCTGAGACGCCCTGTTCTCGAAAATCGGCCTTGGCATACAGAAACCATATTTCCGCATTGTCTGGCCAATGTGGCACGAGTTGGATCGTGTTCGTAGTCGGCTTAATACGAATGAGCTTGGGAGTGTGGTCGGACATGAGAAAGCGTAGTAAATAGATATATAAATGTTAACGAAGTGAAAACAACAAACATATATAAAATGAAACAGGCTCACCAATTCAATATTTGTTATTGGTCGGGATATATGATCACGTCCGGATATTTGATCACGTCGGGCTCACCAATTCAGGATTTGTCCTAGTGCGAACTTGACAGACGCAAAGACCAATCACTAATTATTCGGACTTGTTATATACCCACGAATACGAGATCAAGGAATAACACGATAGCGTAGTCGGACGGAATAGTATATTTGGATGGTTGTGCCAAAATACCGATGCGTTCCAACTAACTGGCTGGAGAGTCGAATACGAGCAGTGCAACGTAACACGACAGCGTGCCAAATGGCGAGGATGCCTGACCGGGTGCCTTCAGCTTAGCGAGTCCAGTTAAACTATCATGGTCAGCATCAATGTCGAAAGTCGTCAAACCCTAGGCTATTGATTTTGGGAAAGTTTGTGACGCTATATCATTAGAACTCTTCTGTGATATATGTGAATGCAGACGGCACAATTGGAATATGAAAGGAGATTTTTATTCAAGTGAATTTTGGCTGTTAGGTGTCTGGCTGAAAAGTCAATGCTTATGTATTGTCGCCAGGAAAAATGACACATCCGAAACTTTATGTAACTTCGTTGACCTAGGCGACCATTTAGATGGTATTCAAACCTATTAACTAACTATCTCAAAGGTAAACGTAGTCGGGTTGAAAATCCGATTTATCTCATTAAACAAGATAATTTTATCTACTGAATACTATGGGATCAAATACAAACGTCATATGAGTTGGTCGAGATAAGTCAGGTTTCATAAACTATACAGTTTGGAACTACAAACTACAAACTTGAATAAGCTCCTGCAATGCATACAGTTACATAAATTGACACCATAAGGTGAGATATGAAAAGGATTTTTAAAAATGCATTTTTCACTCAAAGTAATGATAAACTAAAGGATCTTTGCTCATCTAGTCAATGCAAAAATCTGTAACCGAAATGAAAGAATACCAAACCACATGCTAGACGTTTTATGATGAAATAAAGGCTTGATTAAAAATGAAAAAGACTCTGCTCAAAGCACCATAAAGTAAATAATACTAAGCTACAGTGTATTATTATTATCATTTGTCCCTTTGGTTCCTCATGAAACACAGGGCTTCAGTAGCACGTCTCCATTCCACTCTGTTCTCTGAAATGTTTTGAACCCGGCTCCATGATAGCCCAGAAGCTCACATTTGCTCTTCATGTCATCTTCTCCAGGTCACCCTCACCTCAGGCGCCCGACTCGTCTTTTTCCATCTGGCTTCCGCTCAACAGCCTGTCGCATGATGTCCCCTGTCAGCCTTCTCAGTGTACGCCCAATCCATCTCCACTTCCTCCTGCACATTTGCTCAGCGATGGGTTCTCGGTTGGTTCGTTCCCAGAGTTACTTTTTGCTTACTATTTCTGGTCGTCTGATCTTCAGTAACGAGCTAGCGTAGGCAGTTGTTGATGAATGTCTGTAGTTTTTGAGAAATCCCTTTCGTGACGCGCCAAGTCTCTGAACCATACAGGAGCACTGACTTGACGTTGGTGTTGAAAATCCGGATCTTGTTCAACATGCTGAGTGCAGAAGATCTCCACGTTTGTTTCAGGCTAACGAGCGCCTGTTTCGCTTTTCCGATCCCGGCTGGCTTTGATGTCCTCGTCTGTGCCTGTGCCGCCTGTAGTTGAAACACTGCTGTCTAGATGGATGAAAGAGGCTAGTTCCCTTAAGTTTCTCCCGTTGATGGTGATTGGAGCTTGTTGTTATTGTTGGTGGTGTCGGTTGGGTATCATCATCACCTCTGTCTTCTCTACGTCCACTTGAAGTCCCGTCTTCCTTCACTGCCTCACCTCACCTCTTCTGTCAACTTGTTGGTTTTCGCCTGTAGATCTTCAAATTTGTGCCACGAGACATTCGACACAAGTCATCAGCAAAATCCAAATCTTTCAGGCTCTTTTCATCGGTCCAGCCAGCATATCTCCCTCTTCTCGCTCCTCACTGTTTTCCACTGCATGATCCAGTCCAGTACAGTCAGGTAGATCATGGGTGATGGTAGACAGCAGTGTCTTACTCCTGTCTTCACTTCAAAAGCATCAAGTAGCTTCCTACTATGAATCACTCGGCATGTGGCGTCTTCATACAGTTGTTGAGTGAGATTGATAAGGGTTTGTGGTATTCCGTAGTCTTGAAGCAACTGCCTGTCAAATTACTTCTCGGTAGACGCTGTCGAAGGCCTTTTCAAAGTTGATGAAGTTGAGGTAGATATCCAGTTGACTGCCATTGCATACTCTGTTCTATGATGATGCATAGTCTAGCACTTCAATTTGGTCCGCACACGATTTGTACTTCCTGAAGCCAGCCTCTTCTGGTCGTAGTTTTGAATCCAGTGCATCCAAGCTACAGTGTGCTTTATCAAAAACCAAAGCAACTAACTAATGTGGTACAAAACAAACATTAGAAATAATAATAAGTTGTTACAATAGTAGGAATAACGCAGCTATGGAGATGGCGTGTTAGTTAATATTGCTGGTCATCTCTCCGACCTGACTACTTCAATGGAGAAGACACGATGAACGTGCGGGAAACGTGTATTTTGACCGAAGATAATGAACAAAGGAGTATGTATCCAAATATATACATAATCTAGCGTTTGAAATATTAATACTTACACTGCTACGAAATTTCTGTTGGCTAGAGGGAAGTTGTTTAAACACTGGAAGGAAATTTTGGTGCATTGAATTTACTTTCAACGGAAATTGAAACAGTATTTGTGATGATAATTTCCATTTAACAAGTTTCTACCAATATTTATCTACTTTATTTGCATGTGTTCAGAACCGTTGAGGATATAATTTCACAGAAAGAGGGCGAGAAGTGTTGAAAGTTGTGACTAGGCAAAGTGACAGCAATAGTTTAACTATATAAATGTAACGATCAATCCCTTTGTTCAATTCGGATGGTGTAATAAGATGGAGGTTATCTGAGACATGTGATGTACTAGCCCAATATATTTCAAACAATCTGATCATACACATTAGTTTGTCAAGGCACATTAAATAAAGAATGAAAATAGGGTGGTTTGGGGTAAAATAAATAAAGATAATACAGGATTTTGAAAATGTACGGATAATAAGAAGGACTAATTGTTTCATGTTATTGAGGAGGATATTCCCACCTCATACTGTTAAGAGGTAAAATGAACTAGTTAACCCTAAGTGTAACATTATATCTGAGCAAGTGAAAGCGGATGTTTACAAATCTTGTATTTCGACACTAGTTTTGGTAAAATATTACATAAGGATTACCAAGGTAAATTAAGTTAAACAACACATTGTTTTTGTACGCACAGCTGAGGCTAGGTGACAGACATCCATCGTCATCCATAGCGAAACATATCATTGAAAAGAATCACAAGGTTAATACGAAAGCAGCCTTCAAGATTTTATACAGGAATAATAAAGAGAGCATACTGAAGTTTGCCGAAGCGTTAGGCATTCTTAAACTTAAGCCCCGCTATGCGTACAAAAAATCTTTCACTTTATTTAAATTGTTAATCCTTATCTCATTATATTACCAAGACTAGTATCGCAACCTTTTCATATTCATTGTATTTGACCTTTCATTTTCATATATAAATTGACTTGGCAAGTAAATCTGTGGTCAGTTGTATAAATCAATACGTGTTCTAGTAAATTACATCCTAGTGTTTCAAGATTTATTCGCTTTGCTAAGTCTGATGTAATCAAACTGCAACGCTACACATCATCATAGAACAGAGCTTAGAATGATAGTGAACACTCTACCTCAACTTAGTCGTCTTTGAAAAGACCTTCGATAGCGTCGACTGAGAAGTTATTTGGCAGCTGCTTCAACACTACGGAGTACCACATGCCTTTATCAACCTCATTCGACAACTTTATGAAGACGCCACATGCCAAGTGATCCACAATGGAAAGCCCAGTGATGATGACTTTGAAGTGAAGACAGGGGTGAGATAAGGTTGTCGTCTACTATCACCAATGACCTTCCTGATTGTGGTTGACTGTATCATGCAACAGACAACTGTGAGGATCGAGAAGATCGGCATATGCTTGCATGACCAGTGGGAAGACCCTAGAAGATTTGGATTTCTCCAACGATGATGATTAATTATGTCTGATGTATTGTGGCGCAAGCTTGAAGATGTACAGGCGAAAACCAACAAGTTCTCAGAGATCTCACTCCTATGTCAAATTAAATTCGTGAATTTTAGCAGTCCTGTCACTAAGATGGCAAAGGAGAATCTGATGAGAAAATTATCGAAATCTCTTTTGGATGACATATATATCAACTCATTTTGCGATAACTTCAGATAAATATGTAACTAGTCTGTCATCTGTCCAGCTGTCTGTTATCGATAAAAAGTTTTATATCTTGTATTTAACTTTTCTGTCCCACATACAAATATGTCCAGATTGACGATTGATGCTCAGTTTGAATATCTTTATGATCAACTGAATTCACTTGTTCCAACTTTATTTGAAAATGAAAGCTGGCTGAAAGTCAAAGTTGTTGATATTGCACATGACGTCGGTAGCTCTGGCTTCAAACAGAGAAGCATCCTAACTTCTCAGCACTTCATTGCATTGTAAATACTACGGAATAGAAGTCATATAGTCATTCTTAAACCCAACAAGGGATCTGGTTTAGTTGTTTTGAATATTCAGGAGTATAAAGACAAAGTGCTATTCATTCTCAATGACAAAGGCAAGTTCATGAAGGACCATCAGACAGAAAACATCATGAAATTAAAATGAAAAGTAACTGCAAGTTTAGTAAAACTCCTTAACATGAATGTCATTAGCAAAAGAGAATTTCATTCGTTAAAACCTGTCGGGTGTGAACATCCAAGCCTATACAGTCTACAAAAGATACATGAAGCGAATTTTCCATTACTTCCAATACTTTCAATGTGTCGCTCCTCAAAGCATTAATTAGCAAGATAGCTAGTCCAAATGCTAAGTACAGTTAGAAACCAATTATGCAAGTTTGCATTAAAAGATACCTTTGAAGTTCTTGACTACACGAATTATATTAATATCAAAGATAAGACAATGTATTCTTTTGATGTGAACTATATATTCACCAACGTACCTTGAACCAAGACTACTGATATTCTTTGTGATTATATATCTTTGAGTATTCCTTCTTTCTACATCTCTCGAACATATTTGAAAGAGCTATTGCTACTGTGGATCGATAAGATTCACTTCATTTTCGAAGATGAACATTTTCAACAAGTTAATAGTGTCTCTATGAGCATTCCTCTAGAACCATTGTAGAACTTTTGACTGAGAATATTATCAGCATAGTTTCTCTGTACAGGAGGCACGTTGATGATATCTTAGTTGTATGTAAAATATGCGAAGATGCGAAAAGTCTTCTACATCAATTTAACTCCGTACAAAGCCACATTAGTTTATCGTGTGAAGCAGAAAATAATAATTAGATTCGTTTTCTTGACTAGAAAGGAAGATAAATCGATAAAAAGATGAATGCATAGAAAATCTACGTGGACTGGACAATACCTTAACTTTCATAGTTTATGTCCAATTCAGTACAAATGAAGTTTGGTAAGATGTCTATTCAAAAAACCCAACGCATCTGCACAACAGATACATTAGAAGAAAAATTCAAATTTTTAACACAGACATTCATGGGAAACTCATATCCTCCGAAGTTCATCAATCGTTATAAAAATGTCTCAACGGTGCGAACTAATCAGTATTCTGTCCCGAAAAAGCATGTTTACATCACGCTACCGTATAAAAGGGCGAATCTAACAGTGTGTTCTTGAGACAAAGATTTGATTCAATTATTAAAAAGACATACTACACAGCCAAGCTTAATATTATCGAGAAAACAAATCCTATGCTTCAAAATAAACCTCATCACTTCATAAATAATTACATTACATCCCGCTGTGTATGCCAACTTACATGTGTGTGAGGTGACACATACAATGGGAGGAAAAATCAAACTATGAAGTCGAGTTTATCTCTAAATGGTTAAGAAAACATTTCCATTCGAATAATACGATAAATACAAGAGGCAGACAAACATCATCGTCAATAGGTAAACATATTTGTAGTAACAGGTCACAGGATTGACCTCAAAACAGCCTTTGAACCATCATATAGGAGCTGTCAAGACTTAATACTTAGGTTCATCGAAGCCTTAGCTACACGAAAGTTCAAACCCCCTTTGTGTAGGGTTAAATGATCGGTAATTTCATGAGTTGTGAGTGACTTAAATTATGTTTAATTGATAATGAAACTATTTATTTTGACATTGTTGGTTGTAAGGAATTGACCAGATACTACCGAAATGAAATGAATCCAGCCATGAAGTACCAAGCTGAGAGTCATCACGTCTTACGGCAAATACGTTAACACTCAACTACTGGGTTGGAATTCAACAGCCTATATATTAATGTATCTATCCTTTCTTGATATACATACCAATTATTCTCAGGGCAGTTTTGTTATCTACATAGTTGTAATCATGAATAAGTACCAGTGGGATATTGAAGCACTAGTTAGAATATTTTAAGTCTATGATGCCTATGTAAACGATCTAAGACAGTTCTTTAAGTTGGTATTCACCATGGACTGACATCAGTTGAAGGAACATTAAAAACCTAGGAGCACTAAACAACTGTTTTTTCCTTGCATGGGACTCTTCAGCAGTACACACCCATGACCCCACCTCGTCAGGGATCGAATACAAGACATTCAGGTTCCGTGGCTAGCACGTTATCATTGAGCTACTGGATCGGAATCTAATGGTCCATATTTCCAACTTACTCGATATAGCGCGACCATCATCTAATGTCATCATTAAATATTTGTCCTCACGGCTACCAGGTCTAAGAGAAAACCACTCAACAATGCCTTTAATTTTGAAACAAATATTCAAGGTTTTCATACAAGCAAGATTTAATGTTATCTCCGTGAATAATAAAAGCTAATCAACAACACTAAGAAAACTAGGTCACTGAAAGTATTTGAGGAATGTGATCTTATTCAAATCGTACCATGTGACAATACATTAGACCAGTAAAAAAGAGGAATAGTGAAAACTTATTGTAATATTGTTGTTTTTCGATAGAAAGGAAGAAGAGAATTAGATAGACATTTTGGATATATCACCTTATGTTGGGAGTAAATTGACGGTTTTCTCTTAGGCAGTTACGGATATGCTAAAATTGACCAATAGCAAGGGTGTTAGTGATACTTTAAAGGATAAAGAAGACAGTAGGAAATTCTGAAGAAAGTGATGAGAATATGATTGGATTTTGAACTTGAGTGTAGACTATATTTGGAGAGCTAAAATGTTGATAAATTGGTAAACTGACTGATCCAATTTGACTTATATCAGCCACATTATAGATAATAAAAGTTCTAAGATGATTCTCTTCCATTATCTGTACAAATACAAAAGAATTAGTGACAGTACTGAGACACAATAATGCTGCACATTATCTCATATACAGATGAGCTTCACAAATATATAAAGTAGGCTTATAACTATTTTCTTCTGTCTACTGGTTCAAAAGACACAGAATTATATAACATACTTGTTAGGACTGTCAGAGATAATCATGGTTCTGTAAAATGATTAAATATCATTTGACTGTCTGAGATAGACCCATAGTTTGGCAGAATAGTATTTTATACTGGGTGATGATTGAAGGTGAAATCAAAATCCAGCTGCGGTCTAAATTTTCATCTCACCTTCAATCATCATGCAGTATAAAAAGATTGAAGTTGAAATACAAACCTGGGTTGAGACATGATATCTACCAAATATCTAACAAGTCATTCAAGCACAGACAAGATTACATAAAGAGAAGTGGAAAAAAGTACTACTTCTCTGATAGATACTTGAAGTTATCCACTGACACGAAACTATGACGAGACTAAACATTAGTATAATTGTTTTTATATCATACCGTCATTGATTGGACCGAATTGATCGGTCTCTATTGGCATATGGGTTCCTGTGAGGATGTCTCGATACTAACTGTCCCAAATAGAACGAAATGAGCATCCTGGATTCCACTGCTAGCCACGATCAAGCATTAATATAATTAGAACACAGGTAATGTCGAGGCATCCGCATAGGAGCACATATTGCCAATAGAGACCGATCAGTTCGGTCCAATCCACGACGGTATGATATAAAAACAATAACATTAAAACTATACCCGTCGCACTATTGTAGCTTGGTGGTGTAGTGGATAATGCCCTGGCGTTTGAAGCGATCGCTCCCGAGTCCGAATCTCGGTGGGAACAACATCACTCACTGGGAAGCAGGTACATCCAGCTGACGATTCCCAAATAGGACCAAATGCGCACACTGGATTCCACTGCTAGCCACGACCCATCAATAATAGAGACTAAACATCGTATAGAAATTCTCAACTCACACTGTTTATCATCAACTATGAGTGAATAACCTGTTAAGTTAGTGACAAATGTTGTGTTGGATTGGAAGTAGTTAGAATGTAGCCCAATCAAGGGGGATCCAGTCAGACTATACCTGAAATAACTTTGTTTCTTCATATGACCCAAATTAATTAGTGAGCCTGAACGATAGACTTTGATCAGTTATGAGCAATTAGAATGAGGGAGCTTCATCAGTTGTCATTCAATGATCGATTAGTTGTCAGTCTCTAGCTATAGGAGTCAAACTTCACGACCTGAATACCTCAGTGAAAAATTCCATACCTTCATCCTCTGTGTCTGTCTACTATGGTGTATGAGTTTCCAACAAATTTCAGACAAGATGCATACAAATTCTTCTATCCGAAGAAAAAGTAGGGCCATTAACAGCTAGAATAAAACCACTTACGGGAAGTTATGTCTTGCACTCAGCACTACCACATTACTTACAGTTGCATACAAAAAGGTTCATAAAATGACAACTTTTAATTTTAGAGAAGAAAAATTATTGAAGAGCTTTTGAAACATCCTAAACTATTCATAAGAGGAGTAAGATACAAGTGCTTCATTTCATAGTATGAAGCTCTAAGCAGTCATAAACTTATTTCGCACTCAAGTATTTAGTATATACAACAACAATTTCTACTCATTTTCAACCTAAATCGGTAATACTGATTTCCACTTTTGTATCGAATAAGATCTGATTCAAACTGTGTTATTATTCTCCTCTTCCTATTAATTATTGATGTAATGCAACGTTTAAGTGAAATTTCACAGAAAATATACCACAAGTTTATCTGCGATCAAACTCTTCGAAATGTATAGCTCTAATACACCATAAACTTGAGAAAATCTTTGTATTCTCAAAATATAGCCAAGTGTTTCAATAGTATTTTTCAAAATAGGTTTTATGAATTTTTAGTCATTCACAGTACACCTGTAAGGTGTGAATACAATTGAAAAACTCAATGCAGACAGATTTTAAAAATGAAAGCTTGATTTCATCAAAGCTTAGTGGCACGAACGATGAATTCACAACTGTACATTCTATTTAACGTCATACGTTCTCATCCTTATAACCGGCATTTACGCTCAATGGTATTCTGCTGTTGTCTAGTCAGCAAGAAGACACGAATGTACGATAGTTGTGAATTGGTCTAAATTTCCGATTTCACCAAACCCGCAAGCTGAGGCAATGAGACATGACATCATGTGTGGTATGGATACATACAATCAATGCTTTCCTAACGCGATATTTCTTGCCTATTACTATTTATTGATATGCTTGTAATTGTCTGTTGTTTTATTGGGTCGAATTATTAGACATCTATTGGCATATAGGCTCCTATGCGGATGTCTCAATATTGCCTGAATGTTAATTATTGTGATTTTTGGTTGTGGCTGGTAGATAACGCCTTAGTGTTTGCAGCGATGGGTATGGGGTTAGAGTCTCAGTGGAAGCAACCTCACTCACTGAAGTGCAGGTACATGCAGCTGACGAGTCTTGGATAAGACGAAACGCACGTCCTGAATTCTTCTGTTACCCATAACCAAAAAAATTACCATAATTTCTTGCTTATTTACATTGTGGTCACATCATGTCCCAAAGTCTGATGTGACATAGAGAAAGTTTGGTGCACTCTATCCTAGTACACTTTGAACGTTATCAAATGTGTCACATCGTGTTTTGGCATGCAGTGTCCTGATCAGTCACTCACATACACCTTCCCAGCTACTGTCCCTCAAACCATAAAGATTTAGGGAGGCGAAAATTAACGCACATATAGCAAGGCTGACATTCACATTAGTTTCACATATCGACAGCTAATAAAAGTAGTCATTCAACATGGATCTGGGTTAGCAGCTGTTAGTGTTTCACTGAAGGTTGGACAATATCATACTCCAATAGCCTTTCAAGACTCGTTCCAGTGTTTCACGTGTATGTGTTTATGCATAGGAAGCTGTAGTAAAGAAAACCACTTTATTCTTACAGCTTTCTCTAATAATGCTCGTCACGTGTCAATGTTGTATGCAACCCTAATCCCCATGACATTCAATTCAGTTTCTGGCCAGGTTCATAATCCAATAGCTGAATAGAATATATATTTGTTGGCTTTCACGTGAGCATTATATTGATATATTTCGTCGTTAAATTGACAACTATTGTGTCTGTACTCCGAAAATTAGCATCTACTAGGTCGATTGAATAGTTGGCTGTCTGTGAGTTGTCAGTGTTACTGCAGTTGACAGATTGATTACACTGACTGGATTCATGAAGCACACATAACGAACTGAAATGATAAGTGTTAGCGGTGTGATTTATGAGCAGCATGATATGAATGTGTTTATCTGATGCATACTTCTATGCTGTAGATTACCTGCAACAGTAACAAAACTCCTACTCGTCTTTATATCTAAGTGAAAGCTAGTCGAGACTCTGACGTTGATCTGATCAGCTATGCTGTTATGTAGCTATAATCATCACATTTTACGAAATTGAAAGTTTCCTGCAGTGAGAAGCTTCAGTTATATAGATGACCGTTGAAAATCATCCTTTCTCAATGAAATTAGACAGCTACTGGTCTCAGTGACTAAAATTTTGGTTTTTGTGCTTACAGAAACACTCTTCAACTATGATATTGTTCTCAATGGTAAAGTTGATTTGAGTCCTAAGTTCAGTGATCCTTTGCATTCTAACTTTAGTTCCTTCTGTTCATTTATCAAACAATAATAACAGAAAACGATCTACACTAGAGACACTAGGTGAATGTAAGACGTTCAGCAAGGCCAGATCAGGTCAGATCATGAGAATTATACCCTAAGCTGATGAACGATATTACCTCCTAATGAACGATGAAAGAAATGATTATTTTTTAACTGCCTGAGATATCTGTAGTTTGGTAGACTGGTATTTATGCTGGGTGATGATTGAAGGTGAAATGAAAATTTGGACCGCAGCCGGACTCCAACCAATGACCATCGAGTCACCGGCCTGATGCTCCACCAACTGAGCTACGAGGTCCTACTGACGACCAGATTTTTATTTCACTTCAATCACAAAGGGTTTCTGCCTGATCATCAATATGATACTTCCTCTCCTTGATTCGGTTAGATTTGGATTAGCATGAGAAGTTCTAACTAGGCAGTGAGTGTGAATACGATCAAACGGTAATAACGCATCATCTGTAGGACCTCGTAGCTCAGTTGGTAGAGCGTCAGGCCGGTTACTCGGTGGTTCGAGTCCGGCTGCGATCCAGACTTTAATTTCACCTTCAGTCATCACCCAATTTAAATCCAAGAATTGCTTGAAGTAATTCACTCATTTAGGGCTTAAAATGGCTATTAGTGAGCCAATCTGATTCAAAAAAGCTAGAAAACTGACAATAATGAATTAGAATAAAGACGCCTTGGAACATCTGATAAGTAACTGCAGAATTCTTGTAGATGCTGTTGTGTAGATTTGTGTATGAAGTTGAAAGAGATAAGTGATCTGTGTTACTACCATAACAACTGTTCTATCGTTTAGAAATGAAAATAACCAGCTGGAATCATCTGAAATCCTTATTCAATGTCTTGGTCATCATATTTTTCTTTTTTTATCACCCAGAGAGAATTCATAAGCATACTACACCCCAACTAAGCTCATTCCAAAAGCTTATTCTTGTCTACACAATCACACCACTTTCAAATGATACTTTTCTATCGATAGGTACAAACAGATGAATATCTTTTAGTTCTCTATAATTGTATAGTCCGATTATTACAAGGTGAATTGATGGTACGATTACTTTTGTTAATTAAATGTTGTTTTTGTTGAAAACTGAGATTACACTCTTAGAAGAATAGAACAAAACATTGGATCATAAAGAAAGAAGATAAAAGGTGAATTTATCAAGATTTTACTAACAGAATAAACATTGCACACGCCCACGTAAATATTTACTCTGCACATATGTATATATAAGTAGCTGTCTATTAAGAATTGTAAGTAACTAAGAAATGACAATAATCTGGTGTGTTGGCCTTATTCCTGCTTTTTTGGCTATCTTTGTAAAAGGTAATTCCATTTGTAAACTACACTTAATTTTGTTTCTTGCACACCATCAACCTATCATAGACTTTTCATCTCAATACTTCGGTGGCTAGTAATACTGTCCGATATTCATGATTTCAGTTAAAAGAGGTTTTAATGCTAAGAATATTATTATCAGTAATAAAAGTAGTTGCGTCATACACCACTGCGCAGATAAATCTAACCGTTGGAGACATCTAATCTATTTTACAGGCTTTTAACTTACATTCGCGGAGAAAAAATCTGTCTCTGAAGAGCAGGTATATGTAACGAAGGTAAAACTCTGTCTGTAGCGAGGAACCGTGTCTGTGTAAGACATCTGCTAAGGGATACAGACAAACGGCGAAAAAGAGTGAGAAAGGAAACATGAAAAGTGGTAAATGAAGAAGACCATTGTCAGCAAAACCCTGTCAGTAAGCGAGTTTTGGTGGGTGCAAACCAGTTGGTGAGCGACTGTATTCAGCCATGTTCAATGAGATTATCATACACATTGTCACTCACTATGATTGCTTACTATTGGCACTGATCGGCCTGTGCAGGCACCAATTCAACATACAAAAGAAAACACAGTGTCTTGCACTTCTCACATTCATTACACCAGTATCAAGAAACATAACTGACCAATGACTTTATCATACAGTTTTATCATATCCCGGGTAATGTCAAAAGATACATTCAGAATCTCATTACTCTCTTCCTCTTTTTCCATTCCATTTACTGTATTCCCTTCTGTGCAATCCAATTGAAATTATAATTGCTCAGCCGAAATAGAGAAATCGGACATCATCAGATCATATCTGCATGACTGTGCTACATTTGTGTCTAACGCAGAAGAAGAGCCGGACAGTGAGTACATGTACCATTTGGAGACGTTGGGCTCGCTCCGCACCAAGCAGGTGAACAGTTCAAACCCCGTGACACTGTGTGGCTTAACAATGTGTAAAGAACAACGATTAAAATATACTGTATACGAAAAGCTCAAAAGTGGAGGAGAATATACACGAATATACTCCGAGGAAGTCTCTAAAGTCTTAGGTAAGATATTCTTCTCAGTCACAACTGTCACTTTTTTTAACATATACGACTCATTTGCTAAACATAATTGAGCAGTGTGAATGAGCTACACAGTTTTTCATCCATTACCTTCAATGTTTCGAACCTTAGACGCTCCGAAAATGACTAATATGCATGTGGTAACAACAACAGACAACTCTGCTGTACTGCGCTGGACACTTCAAAATTACCGAAGTTGCAAGGACAAGGAGTTGGTGTTCTTCCTCTTTGGCAAGGAAACGATCATGCAACTTGCTAAGGGACAGGAGATCCGAATTCCACATCTATCATCTAATGAAAAGTACTCAGTCTACGCTTTCCCAAATAGTGTGGACAAGGAAATACGTATCTTCACGACCCCAAAGCTTGAGCTCACAATGAGTAAGTTACGATTTCCCTATTTTGTACATTACAGTAATATGTGATGGGTGGTATACTTCTATTTAACCCAACCATTAGACACACATATAACAGTATACATTGCACTGTTCAATCCAAGGGAGTCAGTCAGCACAAGAAAAATGAAACCAGCAGGGTTTACCCTCATATGACTATCTTGACTACAGACAACCTTAAGCTGCGCTCTATCTTCATTGCCTGCTGCTTGCCTCAACGAATGAGACTGTACAGATTACAAATTAGTACCCAGGCTGAACGTGTTGAGAATCTGACTAATTTTTCCTGGTGCGAATAAGTTGTCTATCTTGTGAGATTATATTCATGAAATACTACGTGTGTATCTGTCATCAGCCGATAGTACGACTGACCTCAAACACATAACTAAGCTTAAATTCTTTTCACTATGATGGGAATTGGGAAACCTGAAGATGTTATTCCTAAGGTGGAAATAACATTAAGTTCAGTAGATAAGATGATCAAACAAAGAGCTTCAAAGATGAAAACAATGTAGTAATTACCAAGTCGAAGAAAGGTGGTTCTGCAGTGGTGATGGACAAATCTGATCACATCAGGACGCTTAATCAACATATACAAACAGGACCATATGAAGAAACTAAAAGACATAGTTAAAATCTCAGGAATCAGGTAAAAAAATATCCACACTGTATCTGTTACGCAGAATAAAGCCATTTCTGAATCAGTTTAAATGGTTACTTACGCCTAATGTCGGAAATCAATAATTCCAGAAGAATGTATGGCATCATTTAGGTTCAAAAACTACAGTAGACAACAGCAAATACGCCAACTTATGAGTAGCAAAAATATCTAGAGACCATACTATATTAAATTTGAATTCGTTGAAAATCTAGACTGACTAACTGTTGTGAACATGTAATTGTTTTTTCTCCTTCTTATACTGGATTGAATTCATCAACCTCCATTGGCATGTCGACTCCGCTTCGCATGTACGTATATTGCCTGAAGATTCATGATATTACAGCTAGTTGTGGAATCCAGGACTCGCATCTCATCCTATTGCGGACTCAGTACCTGGACGTACTTGTATCCCGGGCACGGATGCTGTCCCACTAAGACTCGAACCTACCACCCGTGGCTTAAGATGCGAGACGACTTTCCAGCGGACTGGGGAAGGATGATAAACATCTCTTGTCCATTTTACCGCTTCAGATGACCGATTGAGTGAACGGGAGATGCACATACCTAACTGTCCCGCACTTGTTAACCAACTGTTCTCGACAAGACAGAGAACCAAACTTCAGTCTTCTGGCAATACAAACAAGGAGAAACTTAATCCAGACTGAGTGTTGTCACGAAGCTGACCATCTAGTGTCGCTTGTATGAATGTCGAGGGTCACAGGTGCAAAAACCGCACAGCAATCCTGTAGAACGACTCTCAGATTCTCCCTGAAACTATGTATGACGGGTTGGGTATGGTTTAGGTTGGAACCAGTCATTCGAGTGCTGCATTCCAG
This sequence comes from Heterobilharzia americana, assembly GCA_944470555.2. Taxonomy (NCBI): domain Eukaryota; kingdom Metazoa; phylum Platyhelminthes; class Trematoda; order Strigeidida; family Schistosomatidae; genus Heterobilharzia; species Heterobilharzia americana. The sequence continues at coordinate 58,580,832 of OX104129.1, read as the reverse complement.
TGTTTTATCATATTTAGCTCAATTAACAAAGGCAGTAGTCTGCTGAACCATACTACCCAAACTTCTCTCACATTTTAATTGGTGTAGGGTCCTGAGAAGAGAAGAGAAGAATCTAAAGAGTACTGGGGTTGACGAGTACTAGTCAATGCATTTTACACAACAATTTGAACATCAATTCACTAACCGCACACTAATGTTACACGAACACACTGAGTGATCACTTGTTGCTTGAGAGGGTTGTTCCACGGAAGAATACACTTTTATGTCTCGATTTTTTTCCCCTGGAATTGAAATATTGTTAGTAATCTTTTTATTTTGTCGGTGTAATCATGTCCACTCATTTTTGTCTTTTCAACAGAATAAATATGAACACTCATATAATTGATTTCTGGTTAACTCCATTGAACAAATATCTGACCTTTCATTGTTAGTCAACACACTATTCATATACTTCTTCAGTTGATCTATTTGCTTCAAGTTAGCGGTTGCATAAGAATGCCATTTTCCTTTTTTGCTTCAACTTGGTCATACCTTACCAGACGATATCAACTTCACCCATTTCTTGATATTTGCATATTCCTTTATATTTTCTCGGATAAATTCATTGATCTCGACAGTCTGCAGTGTTTCTTACCACTGCCACATCCATTTTGAACAATAATTTGTACCCAACAGTGCTGTTTACATTTACCGCATTCCCAGCAGAAATAATCGCACTACTTAATTTGCCATGTTTAATTCACAGTACATGAATACTTTCCATTCCTTAACAATTTTATTTGTCATTATTTATTCATCAGTATAACAATTATTGTTTGACGTGTAGTTTGTCAATATTTGAAAAGATATCACATATACAGCACTATCATATCAATATTGTTTTCGACGTTTTCATCAAGCAACAGTACAGTCTATGTTTGAAAAGCGAGCTAGGGTGGACATGTAGATTAGGAGATTCTGGTTCTGAAAGTTTTAGGCAAGTCTTAATCCGGCTGTGAAGTTTTTAAACTTGATAGGGCGGTCGAATCCAGGGAGTTATGAAACTGGGAGAAGAGCTTGAAGTATTGACTAATAGTGTGTCCATAGAATATTATGATTAAACAGGAATCACCAGCTCTATGAAATCAGTTATGTGCTTATTGATAAGAAGGAAAACTCAATTAGTTCTCACGTATGCTTAACCTAAATGTTACACTTTCCACTGCTCACTGAATTTGTGATATCGCAGTGACGATGTGGAGAAATTTCAGCTCTCATCCACGTTAAGCAGTTTTTCGAGTTCACGGATGTTCAGTCCTTATGAATCGTCGTAAACGTCGACCACAAGTGACACAATGGTTGGCGAATTCATTTGTTTCTCGACATTTAGTCATTGAGAGACGTAGTTATGACCATGTGAATGCAACATGTTGAGAAACGAAAAAGGCATTGAAATTGCAAAATAGACAAGATAACATCATGTGTGAACACGCACAATCTATTCCACTCCTCAAATCGAATCACTGGTTTACTCAATTTTTCCTATATGACCTGTCAGTGGAACTAGAAGGATAGCATTAAATCAGATGCAGAAGTGGAAGAGGCTGCAGGTACCCATGTGGTACATCAGGCTGAACACCAGTGAAATTGCTGGTCCCTCAGAAATTCTATCAGTGGTTTGTAACGTCGTGAAGGTGTTGCCCACTATCACTCACTTAGAGTTAGTGACGAGAAAATCTGCCTGGAAATCGCAAAATTCTGAAGAGGCGTGAAACAGGATGCAGAACAAAGCGTTTTTCACTGTCATCCCTCATGAGAAAGCGTCTTGAGAACAGCCAGTTGAAGTAAACTAATGCGCTAACTTCATAAACATTTCTTTATCCAGTTAGTGCTAAAGATGTCACTAGATCTAGTGATGAAACTTTCACGACAAAGAATTGAAGCTCAGAGAACACTAAACCACCATCATCCTCATCCTGAGCTACAAATCTTTTCCATCATTTCATAAATGATGGGTTGCAGTTCATTTCATCCGCGAAAATGTGATCTTAAATATGACCTGACAAATTTAAACAGGTTGGCCATTCATGAGATATACAGACTGATGATTTTAGGTGAAACGGAGTCTAGACAAGCAGAGACGGTTTCTGGCTTGTTAACCTTCTGGTCTTCGTTCGACAACGGGGAGAAGAATACCATTAAGATTCCATTACCGATCCTAAATCGGGTCATCTGGACGAGAACAGATAGAATGCATGAGTTATAAAATGTCAAATCACTGTAAAACGTAGCTATTCACAGAGAAAGTGCAGTACACTCATCTCTGAACCCAAAATTACCTCATGTAGTAACCGCACACGTGGAGTTGTCATCTCCTACATTCATTCTCTTACTATCATAAATTCACAGACCTTCACTGTATTACTGCTATAAGCATTCAAATGATGAAAAATTTGAGTCTCCGTCCTTATCATCCACTCAGAGGTGGATTGCTAGGACCATTTCAGTCACCAGTCACACAGAACTCAACAGATTTTGTTCACCCTGAAAAAATCTTTGAAAAAAACTTGAAGTGTATCCATTCAGAGGAAGAAGGAGGCGTCAACACCGTTCATCTTTGTGAAAGCCAGACTCTGTGTAAGAAGGGTGTTTCATTTTCCCCTCTCATAAAGTTGCAACACATTGCAACCATAACTCCTCACAGACCTAGAATAAAACAACATTGCAGGAAGAAAACTAGTTCTTTCAGAGAAGATCACAGAGGAAGTGTTGGAAAAGGCTATAATCTCGGAGAAAACCTATAACATGTTAAGTAGTACTATTTAATCGCTGTACCATTTTACTTTGTCTATAATTAAATGTATTCGACTTCATTATCATTGTGCTTTGGGGTTTCTTCAACGATTCGATTGGTTTTACGGGTTAGGGTTGCTAGCCCTATGCCCGTCCTTCGCTCTTTATCCGGGCTTAGGACATGAAAGTAACTAGTGAACTAGTTAGCAAGGCGACTAACTGATTTACAGATGATAAGAATACTTAAATACCCTAGTGACCTATTTCATCAGTTCGATGGTGACTACTATCAGTATCATATATTTTTTAGTTTGTTGGTTGATTGCTTTAATGGCGAATGAATTCGTTGACTCCTGTCTGTCTTCTCTTTTAATTTTCAGAATTGATTGGCTAGAAAAGGGAATCACTTGGAGCACTCAACAGTTGTACTGCATGAGCATAGTTCCAGTTCACAAAATCTATAGACTGAACTAACCGACTCAGCTGAAAACTGGAAACCAGGGCACGCAAGACAGCGGTTTTTATCTAGTCAAAGACACTTGATTGGTTTTCTGACTTACGTTCATCTGAGCTCACCATAAGCCAAATATCAATCGATCAACAGGAAGTCAGTGGACTGAATGTCAGATTTTCCCTTATCACTGACTGACTTTCAGATAGGTTTCCCAAAGCTACGAAATCTTAAGTCAAGTAAGTCAATGGTTAATAAGAATGTGCATAAGTGAAACAAACTGTCGGGAGATAAAAATTACCTTCAAACAAAGTTCAAGGCATTCTTGACTTCGGTATATGCCGGCTAAGTTCATTTGAGTTGCATCATGTGATTAACTGGTGAGATCAATAACTTGGATAAATATAAAGAGCGTTTTTCTTGTTAAAGAATCGTTTTGCAGTCGTACCACTGTCTTATCAAAAAAAAATAAGCCATTATGTTCATAAAGAAATGAAGCAAACATCATTTTATTAGTTGTTGATATACTGTGAATTCTCCGTTATTGTACTGCATCGAATTGTACCAACCCTGTTGGCATATGGGTAAGTAACTGCGTGTCTCGATATTAACTGACTTTTCGTTGCAATAACGTCTCCTGGTTAACTAGTTCAATAGTTACTAGCAGGCACTAAACGCCGAAAAAGAGGGAAGGTTGGGCATACGACTAGCAACCCTACGCCGTAAAACCAATCCAATCGCTAAAGAAACTTCAAACCACAAAGTAAATATAAAACATAAAATTAAACTTATTCCTCACTGAAATCATCGAGGCGGAAATATGCCAGTTTGTGAAAGTCTTCGGGAAACCAATTGGCCCATATGTCTTCTCTCCGTCGATAAACGCGTAAGTAAACAATGTCTGAAACTAGCTGGCGAAGCTGTTCAGATTGCAAAAGATATGAGAATATATAGCATAGAATTGATAAGAATCTGCGAGGAATCTGCAGATGGAATGGAAGTGGACTATCTCAACTGTCAAATGGAGAGTCAATAATCTACTCCGGTCACCCAGACGACAACCACGAGCACACTCAGGAAGTGGCTATCATGATATCCCTAAGATTATCGAAGCCTCTCAGGCAATAGGAACCAATCTCCTTCTGCAGGATCATGACAACAAGATAGGAAGGTCACAATCATTCAGTGCTACAGTACGCACCTAGAAATAATGCAGATCAAGAGAAGAAGGAGGTGTTCTACAGACAACTGCAATCAGTAATGGACAAGACCCCACTCCAGTCGGCAACATCAAAATTCTAATGGGTGGGGTGACATGATCACCAAACTGCGAGGAGAGGACAACACATGAAGAGAACAAGTCATGGGTCGAAAAGCACTTGATGAAATGGTGAATGAGGATGGACAACTGTTTGCAGACTTCTGTGCATTCAACGATTTGGTGATTGGAGGCATTGTTTACATTGCACACACACAAGGATATTGACGAAGCGACATGGATTTTACTAGACACCAGGATACACTAAAAATCAGATCGACTTTATCTCAACCTCAAAAAAGTGGAGACGCAGCCTGCTTGACACAAAGTCAAGAAGGGAAGCAGATGTAGGTTCATTCTACTCACTATCTAGTGCAAGGAACCTACCTTCGAAATCAAGTTGAAAGCCTTCAAAGAAGTTGGTGATAGACTGAAACACGAAACTACAAAGGACATCTTCAAGTCAGTCATCAGGACAAAATGGGAGACATTGAGCAACATCCCCGAAGAAACCTCCATGGGACCGAAACTCTTGAAAGGGAGGCCGAAAGAAACCTGCATAACCGTATTAGGAAGGAGAAGGAAACAAGACAAGGAATGGTTCTCGACGGACATATGGAAGCTGATAGAGCAGGGAGAGGAAGATGCTGATTGTGAAGCAGAAGATGAACCAGTGCAGTGCAAGGATAAACAAAGAAAAGAGGAAATGACAACACTAAGTCAAATAACCAAAATACTATCTGGGAGGAGATCAAGGCAGATGAGACCAATGAAAGATAGTGCAGGAAATCTAGTTACCAAAGAGGAGAAACAAAGGAAAGAATGGATTGACCACTTCAAAAAACTCTTGAATCGACCACTACCTGCAACTCATCCGAAAATACCATCAGCAACGGCAGAAATACCAGTGAACACAGGCCCTCAGACAAAAGCAGAAGTTTTGAATGTCATAAAGCTGCTGAAATCCAAGAAAGCAGCAGGGCCAGATGGAATTCCGCTAGAAACACTGAAAATCGACGCAGAGACAACAGCAGGCATGCTTACACCACTATTGCAGAAGGTTTGGAAGAAAGGAAAGGTACCTGCCTGCCGATTGGAAAAACGACTAACTCATCAAACTCCCAAAGAAGGGAAACCTAAGTCTTTTCAAAAACTGATGGGAAATCATGCTCCTGTTCAAATCGAGCAAAATATTAAGCCGCATCATCCTGGAGAAAGAGACTAAAAGATGCTCTCGATTCAGAATTATGACCGCAACAGGCTGGATTCAGGAAGGACAAATCATTTTCGGATCAAATTGCCATGCTACGCTATGCATCATCATAGAACAGAGCTTAGAATGATAGTGAACACTCTACCTCAACTTAGTCGACTTTGAAGAGACCTTCGATAGCGTCGACTGAGAAGTTATTTGTCAACTGCTTCAACACTACGAAGTACCACATGCCTTTATCAACCTCATTCGACAACTTTATGAAGACGCCACATGCCAAGTGATCCACAATGGAAAGCCCAGTGATGATGACTTTGAAGTGAAGACAGGAGTGAGATAAGGTTGTCGTCTACTATCACCGATGACCTTCGTGCTTGTGGTTGACTGTATCATGCAACAGACAACTGTGAGGATCGAGAAGATCGGCATACGCTTGCATGACCAGTGGGAAGACCCTAGAAGATTTGGATTTCTCCAACGATGATGATTAATTATGTCTGATGTATTGTGGCGCAAGCTTGAAGATGTACAGGCGAAAACCAACGAGTTGGCAGAAGAGGCGAGGCACTGAAGGAAGACGGGACTTCGAGTGAACGTAGAGACGACAGAGATGATCAAGATACCCAACTAACAACAACCACAAGAAGCACCAATCACCATGAGTGGGAGAAACCCAGAGGAAGTCGTCTTTTTCACCTACCTAGGCAAGGCAGCATCGTCTTAACTACAGGCGGCGGCGGAGGCACAGATGACGTTATCAAAGCCATGATTGGAAAGACAGTGAGAGAGGTTTTCATTAATCGGAAATCAGTGTGGAGATAGACTGCAGTCCAATCAGCATGCAAAACAAGATTCGGATTTTCAACACTAATGTCAGTCATTTCAGTGCTTCCATATGGTTCAACTTGGCACGTAACGGAAAGCATTTCCAACTAACTGCAGACATAAATCATCAACAGCTGCCGCCTGCGCTCACTGGATACTGACACTGAAGATCAGATGGCCAGAAAGAATAAGCGACAAGGAACTCTGGCTGGCTGTCGACGAACCTATCACCCAACAAAAATGCCGAAGAAGGTAGTGGAGATGGATTGGATTGGGCATACACAGAGATGACCATTTGGAGACATCACCCGTCAGGCCAGGCCAGGCCAGACACTCGAGTGGTACTGAGATGGGAAAAGAAGAGTTGGGCGTCCGAGGTGAGGGTGACTTGGGGGAGATGATATGAGGAAGAAATGAATGCTTGTAGGCAGTCGTGGCTCCAGGTTGAGAAGACTGGAGAGAAGAGAGTGAAATGGAGATGTGATACTGAATCCCTATGGTCCACTGGGAACCCAAACGACAAATAAAACATTGAGCAGTAAATAAAAAAGCCACATACACACACAGATATATTTATTTATTTATTTTACCCACATGCACAGGCATGAGATGAAGAGTACACAGCATGTGTCGCACATAATGTATGTCAGATAGGATGTGAAGGCGATGAAAATGTGACAGTTCATATGAGACTGTTTGGTCGTCAGCGATGCCGTCGATGTGTCACAGTTGAGACGGCTTTGTTGAGCAGACTGTGCAGAACGTAGTTATCAATTGTCGATAACAATAATCCGAGAATATTGGCTTTCGTTTGCTGGAAGTCAACGGATGCCTTGACTTTGGCGATTTGTCCACTGTCATATCCAGTCAAATCTGCGTTACCTATGATGAGGGTTGGGGGTAGGGAGGAAACAAAGAGTAGGTGAACACAGATGAACACACCAGAGTGAGGTGAAGTGAACTGAATTGAAGTGAAGTGCAGTGGAGTGGAGTGGAGTGAAATGGAGTGGATTACAAGCTAAAACATGTGCATTAACAGAGAATGACAGGTGATACGACTAGAAATTCGAGGCTGAGTAATGCTGAATGCAAGCTATCTGTTTGTGAATGTGAGCTGTGGATGTAGATTAACGATGACAGGTCAGCAAGCGATAATATCAGAAGCAGAAAAGCACGGCAACTAAGTGTAAACCTGGGAAACCTTGCATCGTGTGTTTTTGCAGTGTGTCCATCTGGACTGCATGCTAGCTACTCACTAGCATGTCAAACATCCTCACTCTCATCAAATATCATGCTGACCGAAATTCACGACTTACCAACACTCAATTCTCTCTCATAATTTTCCGTCTCCATCCTGATTCTCCCATTTCATCCTACTCACTTAAGTCTAACTCGACTCATTTCAACCTGAACAATCGATGCTATTCAGGTGAAAATGGTCTGTGTGACAGCGTGGTGTGTCGAAGGATGTTTGTGTGTTCACACTCACTAAATTTCACAATCACACGTCCTATCTTCTCACCACACAGACTATGACTACTTTCCATGGTGAAATGTACCAGCATCTCCACTTTTGTCACGGAAGGCACTACGCACTCAACAGCTTATATATCATTTGTTCAGTATGCAGTTGTTATCACTACTGCCTATAACATTCATGGTATTCTCACTGATCTGTTATCACTAACATTATAAATATCAGTGTTCCTACGATTGTTGGAAGGATCCGTTCATGAAGTAGACAAGCCTGATGGATAAATCCAATAATTGTTTGAGTGAGGATGGCAGTAAAAAGATATTAGAAGTTCAGTGGTCGATTTCTCAGATGACAGTTATCAGGTGGACGACTGACAATCCATATCTCACAAATCCCGCACGCACACATAGTTCATGCTGGTGTCACAGACATATTCAAATCCATATTCAAATTCACATGCGCACTCATATGGATATTGACTCACCCAATACTGTGGACAAGGAGACCACATTCACGGTGAGGAAGAAGCAAACGATCAGAAATTTAGTATGAAACGAAACACAAAGATACACAGTATTACTTACAGAGATTCAGGTCATTCGAGACAACAGGAAACATTCAGTCGACTGCATTCTCGATATCACATCGATTAGTGTGTGTACAGAGTCAACGCACAGATTTCAGTGACTTATGAGGACCCTGATGTACTGGATGTCATAGTCAGTGTGATTGTTTCAAGTCGTCGAATGACGTTGTGTGTGTGTATGCGTGTGAGTGTGTCGGTGAGTGGTAGGAGCGTTGTGAATATGCGAACTGAAGAGAGTGGTGTGCAGTGTTGTCTGAAGTGAACCTGACACACACTAGTAAGCATGACGAACCGACTCACTGTCATTCAACTCACATGCGTTGCCGTAGTGAGTTTGTCAATCACACTCATCAACCTGCTCATTTATATATAGGCTACACCACACACTGTCAGTGTACAATTCTCAGATTTCCTTCCAATTACATTTCACATGTCCAACGATTCGACTGTTCTGTACATTTCAGACGAATGTTGCTTTACGTCGTGTTTGTTTTGACGAGCCGGATAGACAGAAAGTTCTGAAGAGAGACATTTCGTCAAACACTCTATGTCTCATTGATGTATGGACTTGATTCAGTGTTCGATTTCGGTGAGCGTTGATCTCAGCAATATATCGACAAGGAGAGTGACGCCATTGGGGGGCTAAACAATCAGTTCATATGAGACGGGATTTCGTTGAGGTGAATCAATGAGATTTTCGATGGATTGAGTGTAGTGTGTGAGCTCAATTTCTGTTGAAGTGTATGTGCTGCTTCTGTATTTCCAGTTTTACTATTACCGAGGCGTAATTATCTGTGTGTATGATAGCGTTTAGTGTTTGGGTGTCTTGTGATGATTGAGGAGCGTTTTCCATCTGTACCATTTGACGAGTGCAACTCAGCACCGAAATAGCACATTTGTAACAATATAATGTGAACATGTTAACGATTTTGAGCTGCATCCTCAGTGTATAACAAATCTCAGTTGCCTGGATTTCATGTGATGACTCCTAGTTAGTATTAAACTAAAATTGAACCAAATTGCTGAATATATTCTAACATTTCTTGGCTAGTTAGTGAAACCATACTACATTCCTTGGTTAATTGAGAAGTTACTCTTAAGATTATTGTTCAGGAGAGTAGATTGAAGTATCCCTTGTTATGTTTTTGAAAACTTGATCTTAGTTTTACATTTAAATTATCAGGCTGAGCCTTGAGTGATAAACGTCATTACCTTAATTTCTCCTCTGTAGTAGATCAAACTAGACCTTTTGTGGGAAACGTTGTTATTATTATATACTGACTATACTGAGATTTCTACAAACATTATCTGTATCAGATATTAACGTTTCACTCGCCCCTAATATTTTTGATACTATTCAGTCATGTCTCGATCACAGATGGGCACTGAACATACTTCAAAAAGACTATACCACTGTCAGGTACCAAGCGTCTAATAATCCGGTTATCTTCATTTGTATCACTTAGAAAAAGCTTGATTCTCAATAAATTTGTCACCCTAACCCACATAATTTCAGAATTCCTTACTTGATGCCACAACCAACGTTCATTTTATATTTGCTTACTTTAAAGTAATCCGTTTTCCCATAAAAATTGCACGTTGCCCATACCGATGAACGACTAGACCTATTCGAAATTCATACTACTAAGACATTTCCGCAGTTTTAAGTCAAGTTATTTAGTTTAAGTGGAAATGGATCAAAAACTTACCCACGTCTATATTATGCCTTTTGTTATCTGTTTTTAGGCTCGCTGGGAAGTAGTCCGCAATAGTTCGCGGTAGAAAGAAGTTAAAAATTTAAAAGCACCCCGTTGTAATGGGAAAGTAGGTGATATTCAGAAATTCTTAATAACAGACTATTTTGAAGTGACAATATATTGATATGAATTTTGCTTACTGGAACTAAGATGCTCACTGTGGGCCCTGAATATGACGGATATCGCTAGACACAACAACTGGTCAACTAGTATCTATTTAGAAGTGACTCCAATGGCGACTCCTTCGCTAATTCAACAACCAATAAAATTTCAGTATTCTTTAAAAAAACTTTATCAAGCTAAGATGAGGAAACCTATTATTGTTGATGAGCCTACTGGCTTTTTGAGTGACCTTTTAAGTCACTTCATATTTATAGTGACACAAAGGGCTGTTAAGCCAAAAATCAAGTGCAGTTGCTCTGAGGTTGACTTTAAAGGCTACCCTAGAAACTGAAGAAATAACCAATTACGGTGTCTTTTTTCATAGGAAACTAACATTCCAGGCGATAAGATGAAAACTGATTTCAGCAGTTACTCAGGTGGTCTTTAAAGTCACTTGACTATAAAATTCACCTTAGCAAGGGTTAAATTATCGTGTTATTCTGAAATCCATTACGGCAACCGATAATCTAATCAATAAGGTTTCTTCATTTCCACTAGGATAGCCTTTTTTCATGATATGAGGAAAGCCAACTGGTTATTGAAAAGATTGTTAAAGTGATCATTGGAATTACAACAAATATTAAGTGTCTTCTAAGATTACCCTTACAACGACTAAAATAGCCGATTTGATTCCATTGTTTTGACTCAAAAGTTAGATTTTAATCAAATCTATACTTTAATTGGTTATTTCATTTGCCATCAGGGTGGCCCTTAAAGTTACTTGAAGTATTCAGTTAACCGCTTTTATTTCATCTGAAAAGGTAGATTTTTATAAAATAGAGAAATCGAATTGTTCATCTGGGTTGTTGTTACAGGGGTCCTTAGAGTTTTTCAAGAACAGCAACTAAGTAGACTACCGCAGTAAGCGATTACATTACATTACGTGGTTCAGATATGTAGCTTTTCATAAAATGCAAAAAGTAATTATGGAGATACTAAAGTGCACCCTAACAAATGCTGAAACAACCAATCAGGTTTCGATATCTTGGCTCGGTAGAAATTTTTTCATAAAATAAACAAAGGTAATTGGCTATCTTAGCAGTTTTTAGACAAGCCATTAAAAACACTTATTAATTGGTTGATGCATTGAGCGCATTTTACTTGATTTTAAGGTTTCTTCTGTTAATCGAACTTAGACTTCATTCGTAGTGGAAACGACTCATTTTTGTAGCGCGGATTATGCACCAATTTTCGAAACTCAATGATTTCCCTTTAACCCAGCCTTTTATAGTCGCCTGATTTACTTATCTCAGACTGCTAATCCTAACAGCTTATTCCTTTACTCATGAACAAATTTGGCGGTTGTTTACAAAGAACTTTATCTATAAGAAAAAAAAGGTTGATATATTCTGATTTTATCAAAGTAAAATTGTCAGCTGGATGTCTTTATCACTGCTACGAAGTGGGATCAAGTACGTCTAAGTTCCATTATTTTCTATGGTTCATAAATATATATTCTCCGTTTCAGGAAATCACTGAACTCTTCGGTGATATTTTTAATTGTTTACTAATGTCGCTTTAAAATAGTGAGACTGTATTGGAAGTTACACAAATATCCATACGTTGTCGGTCAAATCAGTGCATAATCCCCGCGACAGAAATAAGTCAACAACAATTTTTATAAATCTGGAAAATGTCACTACTAATGAAGTCTAAGTTAAAGCAACAGAAGAAACCTTAAAACAAATTTCAAACATTTTGTAACCATACTGGCCTAACTACAGTGATCTTGTGGTCGAAATGATCTCTTCTGAAGGCCACTTTGGCAACTACCCAAGTAACCAACCAGACGTCTGTATTTCATGAAAAACTATCTTTTCAGACTCATTACGTGTATGAAGCAAACATTTTATTCAGCAGAAGGCTAGTGAATAAATATTCTGAATTCATTTGATAGATTCATTAGTTATAGCTGAAAATTATCCTATTTCAGGTTCTATCACTTTAAGAAGATTTGAGTTAAACGTTGGAACGATGTTTGAACAACTGGTCAAACTATTAAAGTAGGGAAACGCAACACAGAAATGAAACTTTGTTATCAAGCGAATTCCCTAAAAAAATAATTCAAAGACAGGGATGGATCAGCAAAAAAGAATAAACAAGAATATATTTAGCAGCTAGACCAGAAGTCTTTTACATTTTTAAGCAGTTAGTTGATAGTTCATTGTACACACTTAACCACCACTTATCATTTCTTTTTCCCCTTCCCTAAGAACTACTCCCCACCAGAAGCGTACTGTTTTCTGAATTGTAGACTTGTTTTGAAACACCTTGACTGACTTATTATATCATTCATTCCATTGACGTGTTTCTGTGCTATCTAGAACAATGACAAGAGGGCAGTGGTTCTCATTCATTTTTTTGTAGTTGCGTGTCCTCCGTTATCCAGATACACTATCTAACCACATTTATTGGAAAACGACACTGGTAACAAGAACACAACTATTATATCAGCCTAACCGTTGACATTGTGGATTTCAATTGCATTTCGGAAGTAATGTGTTCTGAAACTACTTATTTATCTCTACATTAAAAGTTAGTATGCAGTGTTCTACAAGCTACAGATATTGATCAACAACTGCCGTCTACGCTGGCTCGGTACTGACATTGAAGATCAGATAACCAGAAAGAATAAACAACAAGGAACACTGGTCTAGCAACGAACCAACTAAGCAGGAATCTATCACTCATCAAATATGCACTGGAAGAAAGTGGAGATGGATTTGATTGGGCATACAGTGAGAAGGCCGATTGGGGACATCACGTGTGAGGCCAGACCAGGCCATCGAGTGGAATGGGAAGGGGAGACGATGAGTTGGGCGTCCGAGTTGATGTTGATATGGAGGAGATGATGTGAGGAAGAAATGAGAGTATGTGTGTAGTCGTGGTGGTAGGTTTTGAAGACTGCAGAGAAGAGAGTGCAACAGAGGTGTGCTATTGCAGCGGTGTGTTTCACCAGGAGCCCAAGGGGGAAATAATAATAATAATAATAATAATAATAATAATAACGCAGTGTTTTATCCAATCGTGATATGTAGTGGTTGGAAGTAGAAGTACAAGATACGGGTGATCGCAATGTTTTGATGATATAGGTTGTCTGGAAAATGCTTTTTTCTTTCATATAAGACATGTTTTTCTGATTTCATTTTCTCATAATTTTGTGAACAAGCAAAATGGTCATATATTTCACTTAGTATTAGACTGTTTGGAATAAATCTCAGTCATTTTACAGCCGTGGGAAAGCGTCTTACATTTGATTTTCTGATGGTTTAAGATACTTCGACGCTAACATGATCACAGCACAAAGTCATAGCATGTAATGGCAAGCAGCTGACAAACATTATACATAAGCCGTCCTCAAATAAATAACGAAGCAAAATTTTTCGAATCTCCATCCTTACTTTACAACAATAGATGAAAAAACAGGAAGAACCTCTTATGAAGGTGTGCCTATTCAAGTCATCTGACCTATCAAAACGTTGTGAAATAATAACTAGGGGCAAATATGAGTTTAAGCATGTATCAGTAATAAGAAACTAAGAAAAATAAATTAATAAGAAGCTTATAATGTGTTTAGAAACTTTATATCAGATCAGTGTTGTGATACCCGTTGTATAAGAGATGGCTGTCATACCTCAGTGGGTTAGTGGATAACTCTCTGACGTTTGCAGCGATCAGTACTGGTAGGAACAACATTACTCACTGAGGCGCAGGTATATCCGGTTGATGAATCCTAAGTAGGACAAAACGCGCGTCCTAGACTCCTCAGCTAGTCACCAAGATCAACATATTATGAGCTTATTTGATCTGTTCTAATCTGTTTCACATCTTGTCATCTAGTATGTCTAACTACAAATATCTTACAGTGTAGAGGCATAACTTAGATATTCTATGCCACAGAAGTGTAGGCAACATGGTAGTTTTATGGAAAGATAATGTCTTAGATAATATCGGCCTCTTAATCTAGATCTATCTAGTGGTTACCTACCTTTGATGTAGTCTGCTTGAAAAAGTGTGTATTTTCAAAATGGTAGAAGTAGACACTAGAGCAGGCATTGATTATGTGCTACAGAATTCCTTCTTCGTATTCACTTCAAGATGTTTCTTATTTTTTCTTGGTTTCTTAATGTGCCTGAAAAATGTTACAATGTAACATACTTATTACGATAACTATTTTATTGTTGTGAGTAACTTACTACCTTATTATTAATCTTGATTATCAAGTCTTCATTTATTTCCAGATATTTAAGGTATGTTATACCATTATTATTACTAATACTTCAATTCAATTGTAGGTTCTTTGCAACTGATGAAAGTTCATGAAAAACAGAGCTCACTGTGTATCGAAAATGTCTTTCTTCTTGCATCGTTCAAATTCGTCAAAGGAATTAAATGTTTGACATTTATGTTTTTTTCGATGATACTTTTAATAAAAATAATACAATGTATCTTTTCAAAATTGTTATTTCAACCCAAGAAATTCGATCATCTGAAATTAGAAAATACAGTAAATTTAGTTCTTTATCTTGTTTTTTGTATATAGTTCTTTCCTAGTTTAAGGTTCACTCTGTTGATTACTTTGTATAATAATGTTGATTAGGAGATGATTCTCCTAAAATATCTGAAATATCACTGTAAGTACTTGTATTACGACGCATTTCATGAATGCATGGACCAAGTAATCTCTCAAAACTGTCAGCATCTAGATAAGCGATTGTCACTTTACCTTTTGCATAGACAGATATTGCACGTGGTTTTCTAGTCAATAAAGCAAGTTCACCAAAGTAGTTACCTTTTTGTAACTCATTAAGTACAATTTCATTTCCATCATTCAATTGTTTTTTGATGATAACAGATCCTTCCAGTATAAAAAATATTTCATTACCAGGATCGCCTTGTTTAATTATACAATCTTTATTTTCATAATCTCGTGTACGTAAAGCGTCAGCGATATTCATACGTTCATCTGGACTAAGTTCTTGAAATATTTTGACAGAGTGAATGAGATCAAGAAATTTGTAACGTTGTTTAGATGCATAGGATAAAACAAGTTTAAGATATTGTTTCCTATTTATATACCACAATGTACCACTGGTTCTTGCAGTTACAGTTGCTGATCTAGGCGTATTATAAATCAGGGTTAATTCTCCAAATGAGCCTTCATTATCATATGTTTGAACACAGGTTTCTTCTCCATAAATATCACTTTTAAATGCATCGTATACACCATTTTCTATGATATAGAAATTATCTGCAACATCATCTTGTTCAACGATTGTTTCTCCTGATACCACTTGTCTACACTTCATAACATCAATCACTTTCATAAGAGTTTCATCATCTCGATATTTAAATATGGCATTCTTTTTACATACATTCAGTAACAATGTCTTTTGTTCATTTGATTTAGCCATGAATTCATTTAAATCATTGTCTTCCTCATTATTATCATCTTGAAGATCCTGTGAGTTAAAACGTTCAGCAATAACACAAGGTCGACGGTGTTGCAATGTTTTATATGTATCAAAAGCTTGTTCATCAAACCTACATACACTTTCATTATCAGAGGATTTATTAGAAAAAATAGTGTTCTGTGGTATACTCAGCCTTTTAGCTGGAGTAATATCTTTGAATAATACAGTTTTATGAACACTGGACTTATCTTGAGAATGAGCCAGATTACCAAAGTACACTGCAGCAAAAGATATAATATCTGATGGTTTTTCTCTTAGTACAGTAATAGAAAATTGTATAAGAATTTCAACCAGTCCTTGGGGTATTTCAATATCTGTCTGCATTATGAACACGAAGTATAGGAACAATTAAA
The DNA here is from genome assembly GCA_944470555.2 of Heterobilharzia americana. Classification (NCBI taxonomy): domain Eukaryota; kingdom Metazoa; phylum Platyhelminthes; class Trematoda; order Strigeidida; family Schistosomatidae; genus Heterobilharzia; species Heterobilharzia americana. Next base: position 58,564,504 of record OX104129.1, on the reverse strand, counting down.
GAAATAAAAATGATATATGACAGTTGAAATCAAAAAATGGATATCTCATGACATTTTCTTAAAAAATTATTCACTTTTAATCAAGTTAAGTGAATAACTATCGATTGTTATATTGAATTTATCAATTAAAGATGGTCACGAGGTGTTATGTAAACCACTGTGCTACATGTAAGTTTAGTAAGAAAATTATCCTAAAGTACTCAGCAATTCTAATTATCTTTTCTCATCCTGAATTCTGACTTACATATCTGTTTTCTGTGATAATATAATACCCAGTTTTTAAATAATTTCTTCATTCTAAAACGTTTGCTTATGTTAGAGTTGGGAATAAGATTACCAAAATCTTTATGAGATGATCTTAAACCCCTGAAGCCTTTTTCAATCAATCCTGTTTTTCTGAAGTTTCAGGGGGAAAAATAGTGAGTCAATATGTAAACACCAGACTAGTTGAAGGGAGCTTCTTCACCTGTGGCATTTAATTTCATGTATTCATATATGCTTAGATCAATCACTGTTCATCAGTCCTTGGGTGACTGGTTGATTGACTGAGGTCTTGTTGCTATTTTCTTCATGAACGTATTTTACACATCTACTGAAAGTGAAAATCACTGCATTGTATTGCTTTAGTCAAGCTCATCAAAAAATTGTAATACATACAAGTTTCTGTAATTACTTGGAGAAGAAAGGAGATACACACAATCAGCACAACAATGATGATTGAACAAGTCAGATAGTTATACAATATACACTGAGGTTACCTTATGATATTTATTTTGTTGACTGAAGAGAAACTATGATATGGAAACCAAAAAAAAATCTAATTTTCTAAACACTCAATCCATTTCACACTCTACATATCCTTCGTAATATCTAAAATTCATGCTACAGCACAATGTTAATGAGAATACTAAAAGATCTGGTAACACTGAGTAATAGGTTAAATAAGTTCTTGAATTATAATATCGAATTTGTAGAAGTTAACATGAAGTTAAACATTTTTGTATCATCGTAAATCTATCATTATGATCAACGTTTTGATTAAATTACTAGATGCTTCCATCAGACCTTAGAATAGTCAACAAAGTGGTCACCTGATAAAAAGTTTAGATTACTTCATACATGTCTTTTAAGCATACTTTCGGACAATTTGCTCGTCAGCAGCATAAAATATTATTTCAAGGATAAGTGTATACTAGAGAGTTCTGTCACTGTTATGAATTTCAAACATAAGATGACGTATACCTAAATATGTTTCTATTGTGTGTGTGTGTGTGTGTGTGTGAATTTCTATTCATTGACACCTCACACAATAGTAAATGACACTACTCGATTTAGCGATTCCTATTCAGGTCAATACAAGAAGAACGTGAGCCCATTTCAAAGATTTTTTCCCTTTGGGTTTCCGCTGAAATATAGGGCTTCTGTAGAACATCTCCAGTGAACTCTCTTCTCTGCAGTTTTCAAAACCTACCACCACGGCTACCCACATACTCTCATTTCTTCCTCACATCATCTCCTCCATATCAACCTCAACTCGGACGCCCAACTCATCGTCTCCCCTTCCCATTCCACTCGACGGCCTGGTCTGGCCTCACACGTGATGTCCCCAATCGGCCTTCTCACTGTATGCCCAATCAAATCCATCTCCACTTTCTTCCAGTGCATATTTGTTGGGTGATAGATTCCTGCTTAGTTGGTTCGTTGCTAGACCAGTGTTCCTTGTTGTTTATTATTTCTGGTTATCTGATCTTCAATGTCAGTACCGAGCCAGCGTAGACGGCAGTTGTTGATCAGTGTCTGTAGTTTGTTGGAAGTGCTTTTCGTGAAATTCCAAGTTTCTGAACAATCACATAGCAGCACTCACTTGACTGACATCAGTTTTGAAAATCCACATCTTGTTCCACATGCTGAGTACAGTCAATCTCCACACTGGTTTCAGATTAGTGAAAGCCTGTCTTGCTTTTCCGATTCTGGTTTTAACATCCTCGTGTGTGCCTGTGCCACCTGTAGTTGAAACAATGCTGTCTAGGTGGGTAGGTAGATGAAGGAGACTATTTCCTTCAAGTTTCTCCCTTTGGTGGTGATTGGAGCCGGTTGTTGTTAGTGGTGGTGTTGGTTGGGCATCAGCATCACCTCTCTCTTCTCTACACTCACTTGAAGTCCAGTCTTCGCTGCTCTGCTTCTTCTGTCAACTTGTTAGTTTTTGCCTGTAGATCTTCCAGTTCATGCGACACTAGACACAAGTCGTCGTTGGCGAAATTCAAATCTTCTAGGATCTTTTCCCCGATTCAGCCAGCGTATCTCTCTCTTCTCACTCCTCACTGTTTGTTGCATGATGATGCAGTCTAGTCCACTACAATCAGGAATATCATGGGTGATGGTAGGTAGCCTTGTTTCACTCTTGCCTTCACCTCAAAGGCATCACTGAGCTTTCCATTGTGAATAACTTGGCATGTGGAGTCTTCATATAGCTTTTGAGTGAGGTTGATAAAGGTTTGTGGTATTCCATAGTGCTGAAGCAGTTGCCAAGTTACTTCTCGGTTGACGCTGTCTTTAATTGATACGCTGGTTATTGGATATGACTGTAATTCATTGTGCAAACTAAGCACTACTAAAAAAGCTGTAGCTTATGCAATGACTTTTTCACAAAATCTAGTTTTGATTTTCTAAACACGCTGGTGTTACATTTAAATGTACCCTTATAATGCCTGTTGAGTCAGTATAAAACACACTGACTGGAGAAAAATTAATTAGGGTGCTTTTAGGCTCAGTTAAACTGATGACTTTGAAAACTTAAACTTCTAATCCAATCATAAAGGTGCATAGTTTCACGTTTCCACTGTAAAGTCATTATTTGAGGTATAAGGTATCAAAAATGTTGATGATCGACTCAATTAGTGACATTTTTTTCATTTTATTTCATATTCCCAACATAGGTTGCAATTGTATTCGGAAAGTAACATGGGCACACTTTATAGCAAATATACCAAGCAACTAATGAAACAGTCTGGTAGAGATAATGTTAGCCATTATCTTACGTAAATAAGGAAATTATTCCCTTGTCTCAGATTGCTTTGTTGAGATAATACCATTTGTACTCGCCTGTCTATTTTATCCTTACGTTTTTATCTACTTGTTGGCATTTAAGTAGCACAATTTCGTACAAACGTTTCAGTTTAATTTTGTTATCTATCAAGCTCAAAAGTGTGTGAAAAAACTGTCAGTTACATTGTTAGATATGATTATCTGTACATTGAACGTAACCTGTAGATATGCACCGCAAGATTTCAAACGACCAGAAAGACATTTCTTGGTTCTGAACATGCCATACCTTTCTTAGCCCCCAAAGTTATGTTTATAATTTGATTTCCCCCACTTATAAGTCTTTTCTTTTCGATTAATACTTTCTCTGTATTTACTATGAGTTTTATCACTTATGCCTCACTGCCCTTCAAAATTTCATTCTGATTGGTTCTGTTTGACTTTCTGATTGAATTTGTGTGTGGACGGATTTTAGTCATTTGGTTAATCTGCTTGTTGGACGACTGAGCTCACAAGCTTGAATGTACATTATTTGTAGATTATTTAGTTAAATCTTGTTGGCTTCCTTGTAATTTATTCTACGATTATCTCCATGGAAGCGCTACAGCTGGAGGCAGTGGGTGCGATTATTTTGGTTATAATCCTTGCTTACAGAATGGCCTTTTTCTCAGACCTTAACAATTATGTTGCGGACTGTGTAACCCCAGCATAACTTTTCCCTCACCACCAATTGCCTTTTTAGATCACAGGCCATATTAGGCTGACACAGATTTATTGAATGAAGCAGCTTGATAGCAGTAAGCAAAGTAACGTGCATCTAAAAGCTGAAAAAAAATCATTTTTCTTTTCGAAATTATGACTGAGTGTAACTTTTCGTGTCAATAGAATTTTGTGAAGTAACTCTAGTTCTTGAAGTGCATTTTATTGGTAATTATACGTGGAATAAGGAAATTAGTAACGTAGTTTTCCAAAAGACTTTTCAGTTAAGAAAGTAGAATCAATCGTGTTCCGAACGTTTCCAACATTGATACTTCCTACAAGTGAAATCATCATTGTAGTAACCCTAAAACTATAGAAATTTTGTAGGCAAATTCTGAGAGTAGAAAATGATGAATGATTTCATTCAAAAATGCCAAATTAAGCAATTCTAGTCAGAACACAAGACACTGAGTAAAAACAGAAATATATGGTTTTATTTAAAGCTTACCCTAGCAATCATGGTAAGTATAATGAATACCGAAGTTATCCTGGAAGGTTCCAGAAGTTATTGAAAGTAAGAAAATAGGTCGTTTCAAAAAAAATTAAAGCTGCATTAGTACGTAGAATGATCACGTACAGTATACAATCTGAAATCTAATTTTGTATTCAAAAGTATTTCACACCTTCCGGAATTCAACATATACCCAACCAACAACAAGCTCCAAACACCATCAATGGGAGAAACTTAAAGGAAGTAGTCTCTTTCACCTATCTAGGCATCACTGTTTCAACTACAGGCGTCATGGTCGACGACGTCAAAGTCAGGATCGGAAAAGCAAGACAGGCCTCACTTCATTACCCTAAAATCAGTGTGGAAATCTTCTACACTCAGCACAAAGAACAAGATCCAGATTTTCAAGTCAGTGCTTCTGTATGGTTCAGAGACTTGATGCGTTACGAAAGGGATTTCCAACAAACTACAGACACTGATCAACAACTGCCGTCTACGCTGGCTCGGTACTGACATTGAAGATCAGATAACCAGAAATAATAAACAACAAGGAACACTGGTCTAGCAACGAACCAACTAAGCAGGAATCTATCACCCAACAAATATGCACTGGAAGAAAGTGGAGATGGATTTGATTGGGCATACAGTGAGAAGGCCGATTGGGGACATCACGTGTGAGGCCAGACCAGGCCGTCGAGTGGAATGGGAAGGGGAGATGATGAGTTGGGCGTCCGAGTTGATGCTGATATGGAGGAGGTGACGTGAGGAAGAAATGAGAGCTTCTGGGCTGTCGTGGAATCAGGTTCAAAAGTTTGCATAGAACAGAGTGGAATTTAGGCGTGCTACTGAAGTCCTGTGTTCCATTAGGAACCCAAAGGACAAACAATAATAATAATAGACTTTGACGTGGTTTGGCAGACTTTTTCTACCTCTGAAAAACAAAATCAAAATACAACTCAACAGATATGCATATTCGTTGAAATCTCATCATATTCAGAATTATAATGTACGTAAGCACAGCTAATGCACACAAAAGCTTAGAATGGCAGTTTAAATGCATAGTTAACTACTTTGAGGTTCAATGGTAACGTGATGGCGATGGAACTTGAAGGTCCTGGGTTCGATTAGTGGTGGGGCGGAGTCATGGGTGCACGCTGGTAGACGAAACAGCTATCTAGTGCTCCAAAGTTTCCAATGCTTATCCATCTGATGTCAGTCCATGATGAATTCTAACCTAATCTTTTGTATAACGCAAAGAATATGTTCAGCAGGTAAACTTGAGCAAACATTATTGCTGCCTGACTGTTACTTCGGGCAAAATATGCAGTCACAAAGCTTCATCAGTAAATATGTTAAAAAATGAAGCATTAAAAGGGAAAAAACTGCACTTAAAAGAAATCAAGTTTACATTCATTTCAGAGGTGATGGTGTTAAGTAAGTGACTAAGCACATGCACTAGCTCGTATATATCTTGAATTAAATCTACTTCCTTCATTTCGAACTTTGTACTCACAGATACAAACAAAAATTGATTAGTATCCCATATAATTATTATGTGCATAAGCTGTGAACTCGCTATTAACTCTTAGATAAAGGAAATCAAATGTTGAGGTTCATAGGCTATTAGCATGATTGACTAAAAATGGTTAGAATAATGCCACCTAATCTGTTACTTAATTAGTTACTACAGTGGCATTTAGAGTCTCTTAACAACTGTCCATTTTTGCATACGAGCTGAAATCTAATTCCAAACAGATTGAAAAACTAACTACATGTAACACTACATAATAATGCATGATAACTGATGTTAAATAGCTAAAATAAAAGACTTAGATTTGTTTATTTCACAGCTCTCTGTTTCTCATAATAAGGGGGGAAAGTGGTAACATTTAAATTATATATTAAATCATTAAGATATTCAGAGATATTTTCAGCTCAACGGATTAACTCGATGTTATCTTTTTAGAGACTGATAAAGAAATCATAAAGCTTTTATTTTCATTCATAAAACAGAAGGGATAGGTAACAATCTGTACACAACCGTCTTTGTAGCTTGTCCTAATATTCGGTTCGGCTGTTATGCCATCGTTGTCTTACAAATGTACGTTGGTTGAGCGTCATACTGACCTTAAACCTGACCTTTTATTCGTTTTTTTATATTTTTTATAGGCTGGTTAATTATGTCGGCGTCAGCATGCCTGATGACTACTAGTTGACCTTATTGAAAGAATTCTGAAAATGCAATGGCTCTTTTTTCTACATCGAAGACCTACCGCTTCTAAATTGAATCTATTGAATCCCATGGTCATACTGCACGTATACTAAAAACACCCCTTTTATTGATTCAAATACATCTCCAATTTGTTTTTAGCAGACAAGTTCCCGAGACTAAGTGTACATATTCTATGCAGATGATGTTTTTCAAGTGTCAATTATGTTGACGAGTTGTACGTGTGTGTGACATGAAGGAAATGATGTGAGGAAGAAATGAAAGCTTGTAGGCAGTCGTGGAGCCAGGTTGGAAAGATTGCAGAGAAGAAAAAGCAGTGAAGGTGTGCTACTGAAGCACTTTGTCCCAACAGGAACCCAAGTGAACAACTATATGAAGACTCCACATGCCAAGTTATTCACAATGGAAAGCTAAGTGATGCCTTTGAGGTGAAGGCAAGAGTGAAACAAGGCTACCTACCATCACCCATGATATTCCTGATTGTAGTGGACTAGACTGCATCATCATGCAACAAACAGTGAGGAGTGAGAAGAGAGAGATACGCTGGCTGGATCGGGGAAAAGATCCTAGAAGATTTGAATTTCGCCAACGACGACTTGTGTCTAGTGTCGCATGAACTGGAAGATCTACAGGCAAAAACTAACAAGTTGACAGAAGAAGCAGAGCAGCGAAGACTGGACTTCAAGTGAGTGTAGAGAAGAGAGAGGTGATGCTGATACCCAACCAACACCACCACTAACAACAACAGGCAAATTTAACTGCTGATATAAATTAAGCATCATTCGACTATCTGAGATAGCCGTAGTTTGGCAGACAAGTATTTATGCTTTGTGGTGATTGAAGGTGGGATAAAAGTCTGGACCACGGCCGGATTCGAACCAGTGATCACCGGGTTACCGGCCTGATGCTCTACCGTAGCTCATTTCGTAGAGCACTACTACTGAATAGCTTGAGTAGTAAGAAACCATTCAGGCTGAGTCGTAGATTTCGTCAGTCAGACGACAATGATCTAAACACCTGAAAGCCGTTTCGCTCCTTTGCGGCCTACCTCATTGATGGTGTATTGACACTTTCGTCTCAAAGAACCCACGTCGTGATCTTGCTTGAATGGTTTTCAGCGGAAACTTTGTTGGTATCACAGTTGAATAGTTGAAAAACCGTTCAGTTTGTAAAGTATTTATTGCAAAATGAAGGAACTATTGGTAAGTCTGAATGGTTTTAGTTTATGCGAAAGTCATATTATATACATAGAATATATGGGATGATAAAAATCCATGAGTGAAGATATCCAATAAAGCAAAATGTAGAGTTCAGAAACACCCTGACGTATGAATTATCACGGTTCCTTGCTAATGTACAACGACTATCGCAAGACACTTCGCAACCAAAACTTCTAGACTCATTCGAACTTGTAGAATGATTCACGGGCACTAAAATTACTGAAGCAGAAGAGGTAGATAGTTTCAGCATAAATATCTTGTATGCGAAATACAAGATTAAACAAGTACAATGCTCTAGAAATGAAAAAAATAATTATCTATGGAAAATATACTGAAAGGCATAGAATTTTGTTTAACAGCAGCTGATTTTGAATTCGAAGGAAAGTCACGCAAACAAAAATAAGGAACAGCTGTGAAATCACCTATCTGCCCAATAATAACCGACATATTCATGAAGGTGTTGGAAGAGAATGCCTTAAAGCCATACAGTTTCTCAATCAAAAAATTAGTGAACATATCTGAATGATGCACTAATCATGATAGAGAAGAAGGATATTGAAAATCTTCATGCATAATATATAACCACTCATATAGACTTAGAAAAGTTCACTATGGAAATAGCGGTTAAAATGAAGGAACTGCTGATACTCGACTGAAAAGTTTAAAGAAAGATAAATAAACCATAATCTAGAGAAAATGTGAGCACATAGAAAGATTTCAGGATTATCTCTCGCCTCATTGAATCAGTGTCAAAACGAGGTTAACACAGGATCTAATAGGCATAATAGGTAGTCTGTCATCTTGCTCTAATGGCCATTAGAAAGAAGTAAACATTTCATTGAAGATATTAATAACAATTCACTATCTTGAGCGATTCATGAAGGATAATATAACTAGAAAGAGGAAGTGGGAAATAATAAAAAGTGAAACCGATAAGAATGATGAATTTGAAAAGACTGTCACATTATCTCACTAAAAAGGTACATTTGAAGCATTGCAGAGAGATTTCAGGAGAGCAAGTGTTCAAACAACTTTTTAACCAGAGAATTTCTACAGAAAGAACTAAGGTAAAAACTAATTTGAAGATCCAATAAAGAAATCGAATAAAAACAATGTCATATATAAACTATCCTATGCTGACTCCGATTAATTATGTAGATGGGAAGTGATCATCACTGTAAATCTGACCACATGAGCATCCACGATGGAGTAAATGTAAGTTTACAGGAGAGGAATGAAGATTATTTAAAAAAATTGAAAAATATTTAACGAAAGCAGCTGTATTGGATAGAGAACACACCACCGAGTCCAACATGGACTCATAAAAAAAACATTGATAACTGAATCCATATTCATGCATGTCATCCTTGATACATGTAACAAAGATGACTCCAAACAACTGTCAGCAACATGCAACATAATGCTGGGTAATGATATAAATGATAGAATTACAAAATTAAAACATTATGTTCATATGTTATAGTGGATGATAAGATTGCCTAGATCCTCGTGACAAGTCTTAAAGCTCGGACCGTTTTGCATCAGCGGCCTGCTTGAATCTTGAGTCATCATATTTATCGATCGAACATTTTTCATCAAATTCTTTCCTTTCAATTTGTTTAAGTCATTTAAATATGTCCTTTGAACGCATGATGTACTCATGGACATTTCTGAACTGTTTTCAACTATTCATTTCTCGAATAAATAGCAAAACAGAGGGAAATGTTACGTTATGAGGAAATGGGACTTTTCGGGGGAAAAAAGTACGTCATATTTCTATTCATCAGATGCTTAGCTTGAATCGCAGATTTTTATACCGTCTGAATGAACTGCCACCACCAAAATTATGCTTACATTTCTGTTGATTCTTCATTATGGACCAGACGCCCATACAGAATCAGGTGGCTATTTCATATTATTGCTTACATCACTCACAGGCAATAACCATTTTGTCTGGAAGTATTGTTCTGGGAGTGAATTTGTTAAAAACTTACATGTTAAGAATTCCACGCTGTCATACATATTGTTTGGAATAAACCGATTATTATTATTACTGTTGGAAGTTTTCAGAAAATGCACGTGAGCCCATTTGTAAATATCAGGGTGATTGAAGTGGCAAACTTAACAGGATGTGCCCGTCTAGAAAGACCTAGAAATAATCGGGACCATTGTTGATATATATATATATATATATATATATATATATATGAGTAGGATATATTAATACGTTAAATAGATTGTTACAAGTATATCTCATTAGCTATGGATGGGGTATAGTGCCTTGACTTGCTGGAAAGTGATCCTTCCGCATTTGAATCATGGTGGTGGTTAACAACGTTGAGTTTAAAACCGTAGGATTTGACGGTGATATCTCATCGAGTATATGCCTGTAAGATTTTGATTTCCTTGTTTTTCCATGAATATCATCCTAGTTTTCCAGATTTATTGCTCTCTACTCAAAGCATTTTTCATTTATACTCATAATTGCCAACATTATTATTCTTTGTGTTGAATCCTTTTATTGTTTGTGATGAATGATGAAAGAAAGAAATTCAAACAGGAAAACAGGATGATTATGTATCATTTAGATTTCTGTTGTTTTGCAGTTTACTTTGTCTCATTGCTTTGCTAACAACCTGATTTTCTTGACTTCTAAATATACTTTAGGTTGTTGTACTGCTTGTATTTATGTTCATTCTATCTTAGCTTTGATCTTACTGGACAAAAAAAGCATAAATTAACAAAGAAATCAAACATTTCCCACTTCATTCCACGCTTAGTTTTCTTGTGATGTAAAGATTTGTTATGCTGGAACTCTGTATTCTCGACATCATTCCAAGGGGGGGGGGAAGCTTTTCAGGACTAAAAAGAAGATGTTTTTGATTGCAAATAGAGGGGGGAATGAAAAATTCTCTTATCACTACATTGTCTAATAAAAATTAGGGAGAATATTGTAATTAGTTATTGTTAATTTAAGGAAATTAAGTATCCACAGGTATAAACTGTTACTTTACGGTTTATTCTGTCATTGGATTGGAACTACTAGCTAGTGTTGAATAAGTCAAGAGCATTATGCTAAACAAATTTTTTTCAATATATAAAAAGCGTTTAGGTTATACATTAACAATGGGAATACACTTGTAAGAAGGTATCATACGGGACTGTCCGATGAAACGTTGTGTCAGTTATGACATTTACTGTTTAAAGATGCAGAATTTTTCCTCTAAACGTCAGTCATTACCTTATATCACAGGGGATATCAAGGTAGTCACTATGACAGTTGGTAAGATTTAACTGCTTGCTAAAAGATCTAAATGGCTTATTTATTATTTCCTGTTAAACATGTCATTCATAGTCACCTTATCTCAAGAAGGCTTTTCGTCATCAGTTTGTTATTTCATTGTTGATCACAAAACATAAACGCGTAACCAGTTAGTCAACAGTTTAAGTTGTAAGGTTAGTCGTCATTTGATTGGAATCAGTCAGTAGTACTTGCTTTTTGAGTAGAGTATCTAGAATGAACATATGGTATCGTGTAAAGTATTTTTATGGACAGATGTCATGGGTTTTCTAGTTTATACACTATGACTGCATTTTTAAGATATTATGCTCATATTTTTACTACACTTTTTAAATGGAAAATTTAAGTAGATAACTGGGATTAGAAAAATCAGGTGATGATTTCTTTCTCAATAGAAAGTAATGATAGAAGTAAGTCCGTTAGTGATTAAGGTTTTGTGAGTGATGTTGAACGCTACCTTAGTACAAAACAAAGAGATTTAGCTGAAAACCAGTTTTACATATTTTTATGTTGGTGCAATACATACTGATTAGCTGACACCACCATTTGGTTTGGTACCATTAGCGTTTACTTCATCTCAGGTCACTCAATGCATCTAATTCAAAGCATGTATTGAAAAGTGAACACTTTTAAACCCAGAAACTATCTTCATCAGTTTACTTCCACCCTGAAACTATATTCACACAGTCAAAAAGTAACTGAGATTATAACCAGGGAGTGATCATTTATTTGTTTCTAAACATTCGTATAACTGACCAGTTATTTCGAAATTTATATGATGTTGTGTTCTCTCAGATGGATAATTTAATCATGCAGCCTTCATTATCATTCTAAACAACATCATCAGTACAAAACTCAGAGAAACGTGTGCTATAGAGTTGTCTCTACAAGTTGCTTGTTGGCGTAACTTGATGGTCATATATGTGATTGGTTGTTTCTGCCAAAGTATTGTAATTCTCTCCATATTCATTTCATTAGTTGATGTGATGACCTAAAATTTGATATTCTCTTCGTCTCATATTACTCAATAGATTCCCTCTCATTGTCAATATATCCGTTGATTGAAGACCAATCTGAATCACTCGCTTCTTAACTTTCTCTGACATTCTTTGTACTTCCTCTCTCCTCCACGATTGCCACATCTTCCCAGTCAAAGTCATGTCCACAGTTGTCTGTGTGCATTGATATTAGTGGAAATATAACATGATCCTTCACTGTTTGTTATTGTAGATGTAGTATGATGCAAAGAAGGTGATCACTTTCTCCTCTCCAGCCTGCATAACAGAAAGCAAAGAGATTTTGTGGACTTGTGAGATGAAACAACTATAGGAGGTTTCAATAATCCAGTTGTAATCTTCGAGACGTTCTTCGTGTATGATATAACAAAGCGTTTATTGGTTTCTGAGTATGACTTCTTGATTGACGACGAATTGTGTAAATAACTGTTGATGAAGTTGCATGGATAGGTGTTGTTTTAGAAAACGATCACTAAATAGTTTTCTTCTTTCTTTCACATGCTTGATGTACTACAATATATCTTCGCTCTTTTGAACAGCTGATTCTCGTATGCTTTTGGGTTGTTACTACTATAGTTGAGGATTTGATATATTGGATCAATGTTGAAATTCAGCATGATGAACAGATGATTGACAGGTAAATAAGAAGTGCCATCTGCCATCCAGTTCAGTGATCAGAATATCAAATTAACCTCATTTTCTGACACAGATGTTTGTGCAAATTTGAACGCTTACTAGCATACACAGTACTTCACTAGGTTTAAAATTATGTTATTGAAAAGAAAGTGAAGAAGCATGGCAAAATTTTATGTGATTTTTCAGAAAAGAGTTTTTTGAATGGTTTTAATCTTCAGTGAATTTTGTATTAGCTTATTGTAAAATGGATGTTCTCCTTAAAGTGTGATGTATCTGCGTGGTATATTTTGAATATTTTACCTACATGTTTAACCATCAAAGCGTTTTACGTCATATGGCTGGATAAATAACTCTATTTGTATACTCTTAATAAATGCTGGTGGTAGACGAGCATAATCGTCTTTAGGCAAAGATTTCATAGAAGTGGACCATAAAACTAACTTCTAAACAACCATTTGTTTTTTCATATAGGTTTTCAGGACATCATACTTGGAGTGAACGAAAGAAAAGTTGTGCAAAATTTCAACCCTCTATAAGCACATAGTTCTAATTCTTTCTTATCCCTTATTATAGAATTAGATAAAATACTTGAGATTTTTGGGACAGGCAGTGAGTCGTTCAGAGGAAAGCGAAGACACTTTCATGGGATAACCAATGTTATTCACTGTTATTTTTATTCATTTTTGAAGTTTTCGAACCGATAACCTTTCACACTTCTGGCTATTCACTATGTAAATAGTTAAGGTATGTGGGCTATGCATTTACAGCTTTGACATAAGAGACAGTAGACGGATCCTTTAAATACACACTCACTATTGTGTGTAATCGAGTCTACCTCTGATTTAGAAAGTGCATTGATTCGTTTTTATTTAGCAGTCAGTTTGAAGCAGAAGCAGTAATGCAAAGATTCGAAACTGTGGTATTATCGTAAATCGAACCAAAACTTTGGGTCCAGTATGTAGGTGACACGTTTGTCATCATTAAAAGAAATAAACTGAAAAAAGCTTACACAAATTATTCAACAACATTTTCAAGGAGATGAAATTCAAAAGTAAGGAGGAATCAGATAATAAAATTGAATTTACAAATGTTCTAGAACAGATTAGAGGAATTCGGAAACTGAAGTACACAGAGATGCGACTCTTACAAATCAAACTTTCAACTACAGTAACAGTAACCTAACAGTATATAAAAATAAGCTGTATAAAATTATTTTTAAAAAGAGCGAAGATATATTGTAGTACATCAAGCATGTGAAAGAAAGAAGAAAACTATTTAGTGATCGTTTTCTAAAACAACACCTATCCATGCAACTTCATCAACAGTTATTTACACAATTCGTCGTCAATCAAGAAGTCATACTCAGAAACCAATAAACGCTTTGTTATATCATACACGAAGAACGTCTCGAAGATTACAACTGGATTATTGAAACCTCCTATAGTTGTTTCATCTCACAAGTCCACAAAATCTCTTTGCTTTCTGTTATGCAGGCTGGAGAGGAGAAAGTGATCACCTTCTTTGCATCATACTACATCTACAATAACAAACAGTGAAGGATCATGTTATATTTCCACTAATATCAATGCACACAGACAACTGTGGACATGACTTTGACTGGGAAGATGTGGCAATCGTGGAGGAGAGAGGAAGTACAAAGAATGTCAGAGAAAGTTAAGAAGCGAGTGATTCAGATTGGTCTTCAATCAACGGATATATTGACAATGAGAGGGAATCTATTGAGTAATATGAGACGAAGAGAATATCAAATTTTAGGTCATCACATCAACTAATGAAATGAATATGGAGAGAATTACAATACTTTTGCGGAGACAACCAATCACACACAAGGCTATCATAACTTGTGGAGAAAACCCTATAGCTCAGTTGTTAAACTTAGGTTGACCTGTTATATCTATATGTATCAATGTACATGGTTACTTTGTTCTTACTCAACATCTGGTTACTGCGGAGGAGAGATTGAGAGATGAATTTGAGCTCAAATCTTTTTGCGAATCTTGTTCTGCGTACTCTCATGAAAATAGTCGGAGGAACATGCTGTTTAAATTTCCATTGGTTCAGGAAGAACCCAAATCAACAAGAAGAAGTATTCATTACCTTGACCAGGTTTCTGTTAAATTCTAACTATCAGCTGTAAAACAAGAATGAAAAGCTGGAAATTGGGTATCTTAAAGTTGTGCAGTCATTTTTATACATCTATAAGCATTACATTTCGCCTAAAATGTTATGTAGTAAATAATGCCGTTTCACTGTATGGTACTAATAAAAAAACAAGAGATATTATGTAGTCAACAAGAACATTCATGGGATATCATGAAATCAGTTATGGGAATAAACTTACACTATAGAAGGATAGTATTTACATTCCAGAATAAAAGGATCTGGTTAAGACGTGCTGAGAACTAGAAATCATCATTACTGTTATATCAAATCAATTAATAAATCTATAGTGACATTTTTTAGTAACCAGATTAGGTTACAACTCACTGAATAGATAGTTTCTATGATGATCATATTGATTTTTTTTTGTTTTGTAACCATGACCAAAAGTATTAACCCCCTGGTAGTGAATCTGTGATTTTTTACTGGATATTCACAACTGAAATAAAGTGAACACCAGTGAATTTCATGTGTTCATAGTTTAAATGACATATCCTTTACTGTTAGCAATCTGTCAACAGGATTATATTTAATCTAATCATTAAGTTGACGGGTGACATACTGACATTTAACAATGCATATGCCTTTAGTGATTGATATTAAAAACTTTTTTTTTCATAGAGATCAGTAATTTTAAGAGGTTAGTTGATAAGAAATACTGATAAATTCTTTGTTCACGTCATTCATCATATCAGAGCCAAAATAGTTCAATATGTTGGATTTTTATCATATAGATTGACAACCAAATATACTTATCAATTGATATATGTATTTGCTTTACAGTGTAAAAAAAAATATTTTAACTTTTTATCCAATGACGGACAATGAGTTATAGCAAGATAAAGTTGGAAATTCACATGCCCAGTTTTTAAATATTGTTTTCTTTATAAGCAACCTTTTCACTATGTTGTTATGTAAACAGATTTTTGCTACCACAACAAGAAATTTAAACGTATTCCAGGAATATTTTAACTTACTTTGCAATAAGGTAAACACCTTCTATTTCGGTGGTTATTGGTAAATAGCTTAAACGGCTACATTTAGTCAAGAAATTAAAGATATTCAAAGAAGAATCAGTCTGATCAACAGTTTCATACTCAACTTGTTCAGTTACATATATTATTACTACATTATTTACTCCTTGGGTTCCTAGTGGAACATAGGGCTTCAGTATCATGTCCCCATTCCACTCTGTTCTATGCAAACTTTTGAACTTGATTCCATGACAGCCCAGAAGCTCTCATTTCTTCTTCATATCATCTCCTCCATGACACTGTCACCTCGGACGCTCAACTCGTCGTTTCCCATCTGGGTTCTACTCGAGATCCTGGCCTAGAGCGTGATGTCCCCAGTCGGCCTTCTAAGTGTATGCCCAATCCAATCCATCGCTACTTTCTTCTTCTGCATATTTGTTGAGCGATAGGTTCTTGCTTAGTTGGTTCGTTGACAGCCAGTCAGAGTTGCTTATTTATATTATTCTAGCTATCTGAGATTCAGTATCCAGAGTAGGCAGTTGGTGATGAGTGTCTGCAGTTTGTTGGAAATCCCTTTCGTAACGCACCAAGTCTCCGAACCATATAGGAGCACTGACGACATTGGTGTTGAAAATCTGGGTGTTGTTCACGCTTTGTGCTGAGTGCAGTAGATCTCGACACTGGTTTCAGGTTAATGAACGCCTGTCTTGCTTTTCCGATTCTGGCTTTGACATCCTCGTCTATGCCGCCTGTAGTTGAGACGATGCTGCCTAGATAGGTGAAATAGGCTACTTCCTTTAAGTTTCTCCTGTTGATAGTGACTGGAGCTTGTTATTGCTGGTGGTGGCGTTGGTTTTGTTTCATCATCACCTCTGTCTCTCTACATAAAGATATCCTTTTTATTTGCAAACAGAAAAGTAATGTTTCATGAATATGTGTAAGAAATCGGGCACTGTGGTGGATTTCAGTTCCATATTAGATTTGTTTACTTGATTTATAACACACAGTAATATAGTATTATTTACCTGATGACATTTCAAGCATAAATTGTTGCTCATAATCATATCAATGTAACGACATTACTTTCGACATCTGATCTTCATTTTCCTATCACCTGATATTTTTGTCTTTATTGGTAGTAAAAGTTTGCATATCTCTGGTATATGTGTTGCCTCACTACTAATACATGCGTTAAGTGTTGATTCGATGAACAAAGATTCAGTAATCACTCTCCCTCTCTCCACGGAATTATATTGGAGTAAATTAGAGTGATTTTATCCCATCCTATTGTGTAGTTGTGTTCATGCATGCATTGCAATAGTCAAGTTTTTCTTCTAGTTTATTGATCTTATTGGTATCTGTCATTCTATATTTAGCTAACTTCCGATGTTCTGCTATTCTAACTGACCCCGAAAGGCCAGTTTGACCTATATACTTGACCTCACAGTCATTATATAGAATTTGATAGATTAGATTATTTGGCTTAATTGGTTCTATCGAATCCTTAAGCCAGTAGAAAAAGCTTAACTCTGAGTGAGTTTGTAGGTCTAAATACTAACCTAATTCCAGATTTGTTGAGAATTCTACGTAAAGTTTCTGATGTACTTTCCTTATAGGGTAACACAATGGAGGCTGTGAACTCCTTTATATTTGTGTGACTGTTATTATTTCGTTTATTGTCTGTTCACACGAATCCTTTAATGAACTGTAGAGGATAAGTGTTGACTATTAGTGTTTGTTTTTTATATTTTAGTTCCCTGTTTAGATTTTTGCAGTGATTAGACCAGTTTTCTAGGTCTATCATATACATATTAGACTAAGCTTGCCTTAATTGACGAAGATTGGATGACATGACTTAAAGTCTAGATACCTGTTAGAATGTGTAGGTTTTATTAAATGTTTTAACCACAATTCAGTTTTAGGTTGGAATTCGTCATTACAGTATGGAACTCCTCTGCAGTGCCCACCCACGACCTCACTCCTCAAGGATCGAATACAAGACCTTCTGGTTCCATGGCCAGCAAGTTATCATTAAGCCACTAGGTCGGAATTTAATGGTCAATATTTCTGCTACTGTCAGTTCACAGTATAACGTGACCTACAGCCAATGTCATCGTTGAGTAACTGTCCTGATGTTCAACTTGGTTGACTCCACTGGTCACGATTTCTCATTTCAACTTCGGGAATCACCTCTCGAAGCTAGTTACCAATGAGCGCTAGAAAAATTCTATCTGCAGAAGTAGGAAATTTGGACCATTGTATTGCGAACCAGTGACTCAATGGTAACGTGCTGGCCGCAGAACCTGAAGGTCCTGAGTTCGAACCCAGAGGGGTAGGGTTCAGTGCTCCCAGGTTTTCAATGATACTCCAGTTGATGTCAGTCCATGATGAATTTCAACCTGAAATCAATTAATAAAACTCCACAAACCTACAGATAGAATTAATTCAGTTTTGGTTGTAAATCGGGAAATCGGAAAATGAGTTACCAAATACAAAAATGAGAGAAAGACGTTGTTAGTTGAATGATGTTTAATGAAGGAGTTTTATCCATTAGTTTGATTTATAATGCACATAACTTCTTAGGACAGTTTACCAAGTAAATGATGATGATCTTGGCTGTGTTGGGTTCTGTGAACTGGGTGGTTTGGTCATGGAGCTTAAATCGTCTTTCTTGACGACATCATCAGCTGCAACTTCAGTATTTGAAGTTAACTTACCAGCTGACAGAACATTAACAAGTAACATTTACACACAGTTGTAAAGTTTGAGAATCATTTCAATAAACAGAATGACTTTTCGCTCAGTAACGGATAAATCAAAGGCAATAACTCAATATTTAATGTTTTACATTCTAAAAGAGAGAATTTAATTTGATATTTAACCTAATTCTTGCCATTAGGACTAAAATTCTCACTGTCTTTCAACTTCCTGATCCGAATAACTTTAAACTTACATTCTTGGATCAATTATGTCCTCTATTGCAGTGGTAAAGTTATATAAATGTGATGACTTTTCGAAAGAAAATTCATGTGTAACATAGCAAAGGAATCAGTGCTGCATACTCAAGTTTTGTGCTGCACCACTAGAGAAATAATTGTCACTGAAATATCAACAGACAACAAACAACCTTATAAACCAGCAGTACATGAAATCCTGTGATTTACCGTTCTATGAAACATTGTGAATATTATTAATTTCAAGAAACTGTTGATGTAGAACTTGTTTACATTTTTTTCACCTATATCGTTTCCAATTTAGTACGTTGGAATGCTTAGTTACTGTTATTAGTGTCGGTACCAAGTGCATCACTGAATGAGCTTTACATTCTTCCTATAACGATAAGAATTCTATGCAATTTAGGTTTTAAATGAAGACCAAATATTTCTTGCAGACTCTGGTGCAGTGGGTCCATGCATTTATTTGTGCTCACAATGCATAGGAAAATATGGAACATAATTGAGAACTTTGGTCATCAACCTTTCAGTTCTATTGCAGACAGCTCAATAAAGAGCTTGAGATATTACCAGACTATAATGAGCAAATATTGATGGCAGCAGGCAATCATTAAGCAGAATCCTCTTGGATGAGACTAGTATTGATACTAGGTGATGATTGAAGGTGAAAGCTGCAGTTCAACTTCAATCATCACTCAATATAAATAAGTCAGAGAGAATCCATCTTATCTAGGATGTATGAACCTAACTGAATTGAATTCTTTATAACCCCAGTTATCAGTTCATAAAAGCTTCTTGTCACCTGTTATATTCCTGTAGTAACTATTCGATATATAACCTAAGTTATATATATATATATATATATATATATATATATCTGTATATATATATATATATATATATATATATATATATATATATATGGCTGCTTAAACAGTAACTTTCAAATTCCAGACCTTGCTGGTCGCTCAATTTCTCAATAAATAGAGAAAGTGGTAACGTAAACAATCTATATACAAAATACAAATACTTTTATATATTTTCGATAACCTCGGCTATTTTCAGGACTTTGTAGATTTGATTATCTGATTGATTTTCGTCCCTTCAACCAATCTGATATTTACACGTTAGTTCACGTACTCTCTTTCAAAACTTCCGTACAGTTGGATTGATAGTAGAAAGTTTCAAGGATTTTGGGCTTCTTATGAAGATTATAGCAATCTTATTCTACACTATAACAAATTCTAAGGTCTACTTGGTGACTAAAAGTTAGACCCACGATGCGCTTTTCCTTCTATATGGAACTAACCAGCTGGACATACCTGTATCCTAGTGTGTGATGTTACTCTCAGTTTAACGTGGATCTAACACGTCTTTTTAAACGTGGAAGGGTTACCTACTACCTCATTGGAGCACGAGAGCCACCTGTTATAAAACAGGTATCATCTGTTACTTACTAACACTTGAAGTTTCCCGTTACAGTAATGAGTCGAATTGTCCAACATCTTTTGTCATATAGGCTCCTATGCGAATTCCGTGATACTGCTCAAATATTCACTATATTGTAGGCAAAAGCGTTGGTCATGAAAAGTTTCATCACAACAGTTTATCAATAAATCACTGGTTGATATGACTTTATAGCTGATATTAGAAATTAGTTTCTTTTAGTGTTCAAAACAATATTAAACATTTATTTTCACAGTTTCATGAAACAACACCTTTAACTACCTAGCGTTGTATCTAAAACATAAATGTGTCTCATAAGAATGAGAAATTCAACATAGTGTTAAGTAACAGTTTATTTCATACAGTGTTAAAAACCACACATCTATTAGCATTGAAATATTGCTAGCCTAAAATTAAATGCCTGATTTTATTCAATATTATTTGTTATTATTTTTTTCCCCTTGGGTTCCTAGTGAAACACAGGGCTTCAGTAGAACGCCTCCATTATACTCTCTTCTCTGCAGTCTTCAAAACCTGGCTCCACGACTGTCCATATGGTTTCATTTCTTCCTCACATGATCTCCTCCATGTCACCATTGGACGCCCAACTCGTCGTTTCCCATTTGGATTTCATTCGACGTCCTGGTCTGGCCTGACACGTGATGTTCCCAGTCGGTCTTCTCAGTGTATGCGCAGTCCAACTCCACTTTCTTCCAGTGCATATTTGTTTGGTGATAGATTCTTGGTTGGTTCGTTCCCAGAGTTCTTTGTTGTTTATTCTTTCTGTCCACCCATCTGATGTTCGGTATTGAGCCAGCGTAGGCGGTAGCTGTTGATGAATGTTTGTAGTTTGTTGGAAGTGCTTTTCGATAAATTTGAGGTAAAGAGTTGACTCTGTTCTATGATGATGTGTAGCGTTGTAATTTGATCCACACATGATTTGTTCTTCCTGAAGCCAGCCTGTTCCAGTAGTAATTTGAAATCAAGAACATCTTTTAGTCTTTCCAGGATGGTGCGGCATAATATTTTGTTTGGTGCGAACAGCAGCATACCACATCTCTTTCAAAGAGTCACAGTGTTCTTCAGCGCTCAATCCTACAAGGATGCTGCTCATTGTCTCCCATTTTTTCCTGATGGCTGGCTGACGTGAAGATGCCCTTTGCAGTTCCGTTCTTCAGTTCCCGGGTGTTGAATTTGAACTATGGTCTATCACCAACTTCGTTGAAGGCTTTCAACTTGATTTGGAGGGCAGGTTCCTTGCACTAGATAGTAGTCTGAACGTACATCTGCTCCCCTTCTTCATCTGATCTTGTGTCAAGTAGACTGACTGCGTCTCCACTTTCTTGAGGTTGAGATAAAGTCGATCTGATTTTTATTGTGTTCATCTGGTGCAGTCCATGTCGCTTTGTGGATATCCTTGTGCTTGTACACACTGCCTTCAATCACCGAATCGTTGAATGCGCATAAATTTGCAGACATTTCTCCATTCTCGTTCATCACCTCACCCAGCGCTTCTCGACCCATAGTTAGTTCTCTTCCTGTGTTGTCACCTCCCAGTTTGGCATTCACGTCACCCATTAGAATTTTGATGTCGCCAACTGATGACATGGAGGAGATCATATGAGAAAGAAATGAAAGCTTGTTGGCAGTCATGATGCAAGGTTCAAAAGATTGTAGAGAAGCGAGTGCAATAGAGGAGTGTTACTGAAGCCTTATGTTCCACTAGGAACCCAAGAGTAAAATAATAATACTAATAATACAAGTGTTCAAAACAAGGTGGAACTAAGCATTTCTTTCCTCTCAGTCCTTGACCCTCTTATAGGTGTATATAGATTTTATAATGAGATGCTTATTACGTGACCTGGTAACTTCATACTTTCAATCTATACAAAATATGATAAATCCAAAGATATTCATAATTCATGTTAAAGATGGTGTTGATATGAATTAATTTCTATGAAATCATTCATATAAGTGATACAATATCTAAATGTTTGATGAGTCAATTTATTTTTGTGTCAGTTGCTGTTTCCAGCATAAATTAAAAATCTTAGTAGAAGAAAAACCATAGTTAAAAATAGTTTCATGTATTCAAAACATATTTTTAATGAAATCAAAATTTGCATTTTCTTGTTATCAAAATATTTGACAATAAATGTAGTGTATTTTCAGAAGAGTTTTTTAAACCTGAACTGTAAGAATTATTTTATTAATAAACAGTTTTATTTTTTACTTGATATGGTTTCTAGTCAACATTTAACTTTTCAATAATTTCTAAATCATATACTGAACAAGTGTTGAAAAAATGTTTAATCCTTTACAATCGAAAAGCAGATGTATAGCTCATTAGTTGTTACTTTTGAAACTTAAAAGAATTTTTCTACACAAATCAGTATGATAACTGTTTAGTATTCTCTCTTGAAAATTTTATTACCAAGCTAAGCAATTGTATCGGGATTTAATCTTTTGTGAAAGATTGTAGAAAATTGAACAGTTATTCTCTTCATCCTTAGCTGCAAAACTTCTCTACTACATGTCAGTGTATTTTCATCTGTTTCTGCATAACTTCAAAAGAACGAAGCAAACACTTCGTAGGTATAAGAGTTATAACCCATGATAATCTATTCAAGAACCTATTCTTATATGTAAATAAACATGTATATTAGTGTTGAATACAAGAATGAAAAAAATAATTTATCCTATCTATCAGTCGGCAGGAAGTCCTGATCGACATAGGTTTTCTGCTTGTTAGCACTCATCAGCATGGCGTACCTATAACCTCAACGTAACTGATGTCCCATATGAGATTCAAACCAGTCAGTGTTGTAGTCGGTGACTTTACCACTGAGATATTCGGGCCGCGACTGATTACCTCTAGGATTAGACTACGGTTACAAAAGAACAACCCAACAACAACTACTAATGTGCACCACGATGCTGAGCCTTCAATCTTGTTGGCCACATTGCAAATATAATCAATGGGATTCTGCTTGTACTCGGTACTGGATAACATAAAATTGGTCACTCTCCCTTGACCGATCAGTTCTAAAGCTGGTCAATTGCAGCCCGAATAGTTCATTAGTAAAGTCACTGACTACAACATTGGGTGACGTGGGTTCTCAGACGGTACATCAATTTTGCTGACGTTGCATATACGGCTCACTAACGAGTGGCAACATGCAGGAAACCTATGTCGAGCAGAGCTTCATGCCGATTGCCTCCAATCAACTGACATCTACTAATGTGCACCACGATGCTGAGCCTTCTAGCTTGTTGGCCACATCGCAAATGTGGTAGATAGAATTCGGTCTGCACTCAGAACTAGACAACATGAAATTGGTTGCATTCCCGTGACCAATCAATGTATGAAATGTTTATTTATTTGCTGCTTTTTCGAGTGACAGAAAAATAAATTCTCCAGTAATACAGAAACCTACTTGAATAAAAGCTAAATTCCAGTATTTTTTTATAACCATCTGGATTTTCAAAACTTTAAGCGGAAATAACACTAAGCGTATATGTAAGTTTGTCCACTCTGTCCAACTGCTTACTTGAACACTGTTGTTGAATTATGTATGTATTATAAGTAATAAAAGTTTCAAAGGTTATACTCCTCTGGAATTCAGAAGTATTTCAATATGATGGTGTTCAATAAGGATGATAAAGTATAAGTGTTAGTGTTTCGGAGAAATGATTGAGTTATAACAGCATATCCTTTTTTTTATAAGAAATTCGTGTAGCTATACTGGTGGAAACCAAAATCTCGCAAGTGTTACGAATGTGTGTGGGCTTCATTTTCACCCAATAAAAAAATTAACGAACACTGACAGGAAACTATCTGATTGACGAAACTCAGATAGGACAAAATACTACAGTCAGATGACAGTATAAATAACTGAAAACTAAATACATATATGTTATATGCTTAGGTGACAGTCAAGCATAATGTTGTGGATTAATTCTATGTATCTGCAGAAAGGTAGGTAACGAATTCAAGATATAAAAGTGGGCTACAAAGGTAAGATGATAATTAGGTTCAGAATTCAAGCTGTACTAAAACAGATGTCGTTTCATAAATTTGTCAATTTTCATTTAACTACGGAACAAAATTTGAATGTAATGTCAATTTCATATTGTTTAATTCAGCTGTTTGACAAAGAAGACCTGCATTATTCATTATTCCAGTTAACCAGACAAATTATTATTTTATCTGAATAATCTTCATGACTAAGGTTTCCTTAAAGATTCAGTCATTTTTATGAACAGTGAATATCAATGAATAAAAACACGAATATTCAGAACAGATTTCTCAATATAATTCCTTTTTTTTTTACTAACCAAGTATAAATGCGTGTATCTTAAAGCAATAAAGCAAAAATACCAGAACTTTAGAAACGTTATACCATATGAATTATTTCCTAAATAACGTTGAGTTTTTAAGCATTTTATTGTTTGTCACAACTGTTATTCTTGAGGTGAATAGAAGTTTTTTGAAACCCGGAAATGGCATTTTCTCTTTCTACAATATTAGCATACATCTAGATAGTAAAAGATGATACTTGTTGACTTCTTAGGCAGATCATCTGAACAAGGTTCAATCGAATATTCTCTGACATTTTTTTACTGAATCAATGGCACATAAGCTCAACGTCTAAGTACAAATGACGGTCGGATTATTGAAAAACTGTAGGTTCTTGATTAAGATATTAAGTAGGATTACTAAGAGTTTACAGAGTACTACAAAACTGCAAATATTATGAAACCTTATTTCGAATCATTTTGATCAGAATATCCTATCTGATATACGAATGATATAATCGGTATGTGGAGTCGCAGAGTATTTTTGTTTAGAATTCATCATGGACTGACATCAAATTCCTGATAAGGTCATGAATATGCACTGGTTAGGAGTAGCATACAAGGAGGAAACAGCTGTTCAGTGGTCTCAGGTTCCCGATGTTCCTCCAGATGATGTCAGCCTATGATAAATTCCAACCAAAAATGAATAAGTAAACCTCCATAAACCCCCATTTAGAATCATAAAGTATTTGTCCGTTTGCTTGATGTCTACCATCGTGAAATCCTCATACTAGTTAAGGATTAAAGTATGGTAAGGATGCAACTAAGACAAAGTAGTAACACAGGCTCTAGGTGAAAACTTGTGAACTTGGTAACATGAGTGTTTTGAGTTTTCCTATTTCCTACTTATTGAAAACTGAGTGTACATACGCACAAGACACTGGAAACACATTATGTAACTACCGATTATAGATTTCTACTTATATATTTAAAATACCAATACATGACTTGACATTGACTCTTCTGTTTCATCAGTGCACTAAGACTATTAGACATTAAGTTATCTGTTTGGTTTCAATGAAATTTGTCCGAAAAAACTGAAAAAAAGGCATCTACACTAATTTTCAAATGATAAATCAGGTAGCAATGAACTTTTCCCCTTTCGTTGTCTCTTTGTACTAGGGGATGAAGTTCACTTCAGTCGTTTGCTATTTTGGTTTTTATGACACAAACCCATTTCTTTCCATTTTTAGTGAGTGCTTCCGACTATAGTCCCTGTATTACTCACTTTTTAAGCGTTTAGCGTTCTGGTGCTAACAATGATTCTGTTTAAAATGAGAGTGATTACAATGAGGAAGAAAGGAAGGTGAAACTGAAAAAAACATTCCCTCCACATATTCAGAAAATTATCTATAATAATATAGTGATAATCACCCTGTTCTAAACAATATTTATGATATGGTTTTGAGAAGCATTTCCAACAAACTACAGATATACATCAACAGCTGCCGCCCACGTTTACTGAATACTAAAGATCGATCGGATGGCCGGAAAGAATAAGTAACAAGGAAGTCTGGCTAGCAGCCAACCAAACAACAAATATGCAGAAGAAGGTAGAAGTGGATTAGATTAGATATAAACTGAGAAAGACCATTTGGGGACATCACGTGCCAGGCCCTTTACTGGAACCGGAACGAGAAACGACGAGTTAGGCATTCGAGTGTAACGTGGAGGAGATCATGTGAGGAATATATGAAGGGTTCTGAGCAGTCCTGTAGCCAGATTCAAAAGACTGGAGAGAAGAGTGTGAAATGAAGACGTGCTACTGAAGCTCTATGCTCCAGTAGGAACCCAAGAAACAAATAATAATTGAGTTCTCAGTATTTAATTTTTCAACAAAGTCACTCCATGAACAGTGTTTCCAAACGAAAGGTTCATTGCATCTAAATGATGCTGTTATTAATAGTATTCACGGCCATAATGTGAAATATTTGGCTGGTTTCGGAATATCATTCGGTCTAGAGTAAACAAACAACAGGAAAGCGAGCGTAACTTTGATGGTGTTGATTAAATTCAGCCAGTACAAGAATTTGGAATCTCAAGTTAAGTATATGATGGATGGAAATGTGACATATGTTCGCGCACCGAAAAATTGACTTTCATATAGAGTGACATTTTTTCTCTGTTTTGTTATTAACTACAGAGACGGTGAATTGAAAACACTTTAAAAACGTACAAGCTTAGATAATGCATTCAGAGGACATATTTAAATGTTTAAAACAAATTGAAAGCAAACTTTTGGTAGCTCAATTTTCACGAATACTGCCTTTTCTTCTGATCTTGAATTACTTCGAAAAGTACGATTTTAAAAGTCTCTATAGTATCTTTGGTGTGAAAATGTACTCATCATAGTGAACCAAGTGGAAAATTTTCTGAATTCAACACTGTAGGATGCATGTTCGAATTTTCTATGAAACAGTTATGTGGTGAATTATAAACTTATGAAACCCCAGAAGAACCAGCTTTCTGTAAATTAAATATATATATCTTCGAGGTGATTGGGATTTTTAGTCTAGAGGTAGTGTTCATCATTAACTGACACCAGTTTGGGAACCACGGAGAACCTACAAGCGCTGGAAATTTCTTTCTTCATAGTATGGGACTCCTTAGCAGTACGCACCCACGACACGGCTACGGATCGAACTTAGGACCTTCAGGTTTCGCGGCGAACCTGTTAACCATTCAGCCCCTGGGTCAGTGCTCAAAATTTGGAAACTGAACCACTAAACTCGAACTCAGTGGCTAAGTGGTTAAAGCATTCGCCACGAAACCTGGAGGTCCTGAGTTCGATGCGTAGCTGCATCGTGGGTGCGTACTGCTTAGGAGTCCTGTGCTGGGATGAAAGAGATGTCCAGTGCCCGCAGGTTCTCAATGGTTGCCCAAATGATGTCAGTCAACGACAAACATTACATTTATGTAAATCTTTGGTATAAAAAATAAAAGGAAGATTGTAGGTATAAAAAGTTATATTTTTATCTCCAAGACTCAAAGTCATAGCCGTACATTTGTGAACATGTAGCGGGTAGAGTGAAGTATTCTAGAATAATTCCATGTCATTTATCAATCAGCACCAAATAATAAAAAGGATACCAAGCTCAACTGAACGGGAGTTTAGAGTAGGAGAATACACGGTGAGTTAGGAAATGAAATGTGATAGCTAAGGCAGTGAAAAAAGTTTCAAGCACTTCTTTTTTAGCCCATAGGAATGGTATTCACTTATAAATCACTTATACTTCAGTCGCCACGAAAGTTTTTCTTTGAGTGCTAATTTTATCGTGTGTTCAAGCGCCTATTGAACAACCTTATGATATTTGGCTATCTCTGTAAGAAATGTGCGAAGAGATGCACGTCTTGGATTCCACTGCTAGCCAGTATCCACCACCTACTGTCTTAAAAGAATATGATTCGAAACCGTAATCGTTTGCAAGAACATTTATGTGATGATATCTCTGAAAAATGAAAATGAAACATAACCTTAATAAACCTTGTTTCATTATATTCTCCTCTGCTAATATGAAATAATTTACAGATAATAATTATATGTTTCAATTTTTTCTCTACAGTTTATCAACCCAAAAAGCATAGCTTTATAGCTTCAATTTCCAATGCTATAATGTAGGTAGAATATAATGACTAATGTTTGTTTTTCTGTATATCCGATAGAGTTAATAGCAGTATAAGTGTTCACACATACTAAAATTTATGATTGGAGGTTGATTCATTTTTGCACAACTTTCATAAAGCAAATACTTTCCATTATGAAGAGAATATATGAACTTAAATTAACCACTGTATCTATGTATTGACAAGAAAACCTTCTAAACAAAACAGAAGGGATCATTACCAGCAAATGTATAGCATAAAGCATGATTAAATGACCATGAAGTTAGCGTCAGTAAGTAGTGATTTGAGGTATATGCTGACGCATACTGTGAATGGAATGCCTTACATAGGATTACTTTTCATCAAGTGATATATTACTAGTCAATGGTAGCTTAATTGTGATTAGGATATATACACACATATTCATGTTTTCCTAATACTAATTGTAAATTTCCAAATTTATTTCTTCTAAAAAACTAAAATATAATATTTATGACAGAAATAATCAATTTTATCTTTTGTTTTTAAGACCAACTTGGATGCTTGAAAATGTTAATTGTTGTAATCATTAGTAAGGCAACATAAATTATGATATATGCCCGAATAGTTTTACCCAAGAAATGAAGAAAAACTATGGAAGAGAAACTAAGAGAAATAGAATATTCTTATGTCAGCATTTTGAATTAATTTGGCAATATTGATAAAAGAACTATTGCTTAGGTGTACAATGAATGTCTACTTCATCTTCAAAAGTAATCTGTACAGACAAGTTGATGAAGCAGCTATGGGATCTTCATTCGGCCCTGATATTTACAGACATATTTTTAGAAGAAGTGAAAATGATTCTTTGTAAGATTAAATTGCTAACATGGAGTTATACTGTCGATACATGTATGACACTTTTTTAGTCTCTGATATATGCACATGTATTAATTTCATTCTGAAACATTTCTACAGTCCTTATCCATCAATTCATTCTACATATGAAAACGAAATCAGTTATTCGATACATTTTCTTGATTTGCTAATGATAAGAAACAAAGATTGCTCTATACTGAGAATAATATGTAGAAAACTAACGTCTAAGGCACAGTATACGCAACTTCTCAGCTTCTTACTAAAGAAGTACAAAAGCAATATAATCAGGTGCCTGGCTTTCAGAGTAAGATCGATTTATTCCAAGGAGTGTATCCGTGATATTCTAAGTGAAAACGAATATCCAAACAAGTTCATCAAAGCTAATATCAACTACATTGGTCCTAAACGAGAACTGAAGATAGTGGAGAAGAAGCCTTTGTTTCTGCGCATACAGTTCAAGGGCGATGTTGCAATTGACTTTCTATAACAATGCCTAGCTAGAGCAGTCGTTATGACGTCTAGTGCAGGTTGACTTTGCATATCATTCAAAAGTCAGCCAATGCTCAATCCAAGACTAAAGAATAGCCTACCTAATATTAGCGCTTCATCTCTCACATATCAATTTAACTGTTCCTGTGGAACTAGTTACATAGGGTATACTATTAGGCAGTTGCATCTCCGAACATGAGAACATTTACCAGCCTGGTTCCGAAAAGGCGAAGTGAAACAGGGCATCACATAAGTGCTAATTTAGCTTTCGATACCACTCATCATCTTGCAAAAAAAGACAACACATATAGCTCGCCAACGCCTGCTCTACATAGCGGAGGCTGTCACAATAAGATTGATCAAGCCTGAACTCTGCATTCAGAAAGAACATGTCCACGTGTCACCTTTCCCTTGGCCTTCAATAAACTGAAGGCAACTTCTTCCATCTTATTCGTTATCGTTTTGTTCACCATCATATCATTCTTCTGTAAATGTATCATCCCAATATTGACCAGTTTAAAAAAGAAAAGTTAATTTCCTTACAGTCACTTGATCTCACTCCATTTTGAAATGTAACTGCCTATAGTATAGCTTGTTTTTATGCTGTACACATACATTTTATAATTGTGGAACCTGAAAGGAATTTATTGGGAAGAATATTCTTTGTCTAGATTGTTGCTTTTTATAAATATTATAGGAATCTTTAGTTCGAAATCATATATATATCTAATGAATCCAGTTACAGGGGGAAAATAGGGGAAAATACTGCAATAAAATTATTTCTGACAGGTGTGAACAGTCTTTTCAAACACGTTTAACTTCATATTATCTTAGTTTGAAATCATAATCTTGATGGTGCACTTTATTTAATTTTCAAGCAAATAAAGAAATCTTTGGTATTCTCTTTACGAACTTGTAGAATAGGCATTCGGTGGGGGATGTTGAGGTCTTATTTTCGATACTTGTTGTACAACCAACCGAAATGGTTTTAGTACCACAAGTCTTTATCAACCTCATTCAAATACTATATGAAGATGCCACATGCCAGGTTATTCACAATGAGAATCTCAGTAATACTTTTGAAGTGAAGACAGGAGTGAAACAAGGCTGTCTACTATCACCCATGATATTCCTGATTGTAGTGGACTAGACTAAATAATGCAACCAACAGTGGGGAGCGAGAAGAGGGGGATACGCTCGCTGGACCAATGAAAAGACACCAGAATATTTAGATTTCGCCAACGATAACTTATGTCTAGTGTCACACAAACTTGAAGATCTACAGGCGAAAACTAACAAGTTGACAGAAGAGGCGGGGCATCGAAGACGAGACTTCAAGTGAACGTAGAGAAGACAGAGGTGATGAAGATACCCAACCAACAAAAACGTCAATATCAACAACAAGCTCCAATCACCATAAACGGGAGAAACCTAAATGAAGTGGCCTCCTTCATCTATCTAGGAACCACTGTTTCAACTACAGGCGGCATAGACGAGGACGTCAAAGCCAGACAGGATCGGAAAAGCAAGACAGGCGCTCACTAGCCTGAAGCCAGTGTGGAGGTCGACTGCACTCAGCATAAAGCGTGAACAACACCCAGATTTTCAACAGCAACGTAAAGTCAGTGCTTCTGTATGGTTCAGAGACTTCAAAGCAATAAGGAACTCTGGCCACGAACCAACAGAGAACCTATAGCTCAACAAATACCCAGAAGGGAGTAGAAATGGGTTGGATTGGGCATACACTTAGAAGGCCGACTGGAGACATCATGCGTCAGGCTGTTGAGTGGAACCCAGATGGGAAACGACGAGTTGGGCGTCTCTGGTGAGGGTGACATGGAGGAGATCGTGCGAGGAGGAAATGAGAGCTTCTGGGCCGTCGTGGAATCAGGTTCAAAAGTTTGCATAGAACAGAGTGGAATTTAGGCGTGCTACTGAAGCAGTGTGTTCCATTAGGAACCCAAAGGACAAATAAATAATAATTATAATAAATAATAATAAATATAATCAGTAAGAAACTCTGTTCGACACAGGTTTCTGGTTTGTTGGCACTCATTAGGATAGGGTATATGCAACCTCAACAGAACTGATGTCCCACCTGAGAACCCGCATCACGCAGTGTTATAGTCAGAGACATTACCACTGAGCTATTCGGGCTGCAACTGACCAGCTGTAGGACTGGGTTACATGTATTGACTGGCCTCGGGAAAGCAACCAGCTCCATGTTGTCTAGTCTCGTGTACAGGCAGAATGCTATTGATCATTTTTGTAATGTAGCCACCAAGCTAGGAGGCGGTGCCGGCAATTAGTGCAAGTCTCTTCTATGCCATCAACTAACTTCTGACAGGTACGAAACGCACGCTAAACACACTCAGATTGTAGCCCAATACATTGAGAAGACCCAGCATTTTGTGACCGTCTACCCATCCCACGGGAATATCCTCTGCCTACTGAGTATTGAACAGATAAGGCCTATCCATAAGTATTCATAGATTCGAGTAGAGGGCTTTCATGGTCACTGCATACTTCCTCGGTATCCCTTTCCGGCTTTAGCTGGTGTCGGATGATTATCCGTTTTGAATTTTAGATACAATGTTGCTATCACTGTTCTACATGTGGTATCCACTAGAGACTTGTGTTCCTTCCTGTAGACTGTAATATCCAACTTTCTAGACCAATCCGATAGGATTATTTCTGATTCCCATATGCTACGTACTACTTCCGTTACCGTGCTCAGCAATTTCCGACCTCCATCTCTGAAAAACCTCTGGTGACAAACTGTCAAGTTCTTTTGCATTGTATCATTTCTAGCCACCTGTTCAAATAGGCCTTCATGGAACCACGCATTTCAGTGACGGTTCGCTGATCATTGTATTCTTGCCAGTATCCCAAAAATGTTCAGTAACTGATGAGCATAACGTAATACTGGTGACTTCTTTATCTCTACTGCTGTTTTTCACCCATCACCGCTCATAGTGCTTACGAAGACTCAGTCAGTTTATGTTTGAGCATCTTACCCTCTCCACTGTGGTCACAGTTAGCTGGAACGAGTCTTCTTGCATCAATCAGTTAAAATTAGATTGGTTTAATCCATCTGCTTTTGCTAACCCTGAATGTGAGTCATCATCATCATCATCAACATAGGACCAGGCATTACTGCGTAACGGTCCGAGTTGCCACACCTCATATCAGCACATCAAGTAAAAAGGTAGTGAGGTGAAGGATGAAGATAAGTGAATGCAGTCAAAAGAAATATAAAGTACGAGAAGAAAGGAAAGAGGAGTGACAAAATAGTGAGATTCGGTATAGCGTTGTTAAGATGAGGATAATGTGTGTATACATCTGCGCCACTGACTTCGGTTCTGAGCCATATCACCTAGGGTCTCCAACCACTGGTTCCTCTTGTCCCGTGGACCCCAACCACCTAGTCTGCATCGTCCTACATGGCTTAAACCAACAGTCAGAGACTTCATACATTGGTGCCATGTTTTAGTCTGGCCACCTCGGGCCTTTTTCCAGCCTGAACCCACCTCAGCCAACATTGTGTGACGAGGCAATCGGTGACTAGGCATACGTAGTACGTGTCCCAACCATCTCAGTCGATGAAGGTTCACAACCTCGTCGACTGACTTACCTCTTCTCCCCAAAACTCTACACCTAACTTCTGCATTACTCACATGGTGACACCACGGAATACGTCCTATACTACGAAGGCAACGGTGGTCAAATACCTGTAACCTTCTCATGTCTTCCACTTTCAATGGCCATGTTTCACAGCCATACAGTAGAACAGAGCGGACTGCTGTGCAGTACACGCGACCCTTAATAGACAAACGAATATCACGGCGGCGCCATAGGTGGCAAAAGCCAATCGAGCCTTTTGTATCCGTGCAGAAATCTCATCGGCAACTAACCCACCGGGTTGATCCTACTTCCCAGGTAAGTGAAGTGGTCAACACACTCAACCACTTCACTCTCTATTGTTAACCGCGGTACCGCTGAAGACCAGTCCTGGAGCAAAAATTTGCATTTGGGTGGTGAAAATCGCATCCCAAACATTCTCAAATTCCCACTCAAAGTGTTCAGAAGACTCTGCATCTTGTCAGCGTCTTCACCTAACAGGACTATGTCATCTGCATATTCTAGATCTAAGGAAAATTCACCTGTGATGGGTCAACGTCTTTGTAATTAGGTGACGAGAGGGAAACCTCCATAAGAATATCTATGATAAAATTAAATAAGAATGGGGATAGTGGGCATCCTTGACGGACACCACTTGATGAGTATAGCTCCCTGGACAACTCACCATAGGCTCTAACATGCCCACAAGTGTTCGAGTAGAGAGCTTTCAATAAGGTGATGTACTTACTAGGCACGCCTTTCAGTGACAGACACTGCCATAAGACTTCTCGATCAACGGAGTCAAATGCCGCCTTCAGGTCGAGAAATACAGCTATTGTCGGGCGTCTGTAAGCATGCCTATGTTCCAGGACCTGGCGCAGTGTGAATATTTGGTCGATACATCCACGGCCAGGTCTAAAGCCTGCCTGGTTTTCTCGGGCTTGCTGTTCCCGAGCTCCACTCAGGCGTCGGAGAATTATAGAACTTAGGATCTTAGACACTATGTTTGTCAGGCTGATTCCTCTGTGGTTATCACAAGAGGACTTCTCGCCTTTCTTGAAGACTGGGATGATGAGTGACTTAGACCAGTCGGAGGGGATCGTATTTGATTCCCATATACTGGCTAACACTTCCGTTAGCCTGACTAAGAGAACTCTACCACCATTCTTGTATACCTCAGCAGGTAGTCCGTCTGGTCCTGCTGCCCTTCCCGTTTCAGGCTACCTACCGCTTTCTCAACTTCTTCTAGTGTTGGGGGACCTGTCTCTATGTCCCATTCAGGGTCCGACTGGATAGCGGGCAGCGCAATGGTGGCTGGAGGCCAGTTAAACTGTTCCTCAAAGTGTTCTGCCCATCGTCCCAGTCGCCTTCCCTGCGAGTGAATCGCCGATCCGTCCTTCTCCGCTATAACCTCACTAACTGTTGTTGACCATTTCCCCCCAGTCTCCTTAATAAGTCTAAATAACTGTCTACTGTTACCGATCGCCGCTGCCTTTTCCATCTCTTTAGCCTTTGCTGCCCACCACTGTTCACGATCGTTGCGCAGACTTTTCGTCAGTTTATTTTTAAGTTGCGCTCGCTCTTCATTGTACTCAGAGCCTGCAGGGATGCATTCACGTGCATCCATTAGTTTGGAAGAAGCTGCTGATATCCACTGGCTCTTTTTAGCCATTATCTTGGAGTCGGCTACAGTCTCCAGTGCTGCTTTTACAGTAGACTGAAGATGGCACCAAGCTTCTTCTGGATGAGTGACAGTCTTTTGTTCCGATAACTGCCTAGCCAACTTCTCACTGAACACGGCTTTGGTGTTTTCGTTGTCCAGCAGAACTCGTAGTGGTTTTGTTGCCAAATTTTTTCTACGTCCATTGAGACGCAGGCATATACGTGCTCGGACCAACGCATGATCGCTGTCCAAACACGTACTCCAGAAGGAGCGGCAGTCTTCCACCGATCCTCTCCAGCGATGACTAATAGCAATGTGGTCTATCTGTGTCCATCGCTGAGTCGAGCTCGGTGGACGCCAGGTCAGACAGTGCCTTTCTTTATGTCTGAAATTTGTGCTGGCTAAAAATAGGCGGTTATCTGAGCATAGTTGTAATAGGCGATCACCGTTATCTGTACGTTCAGCTGGGATTCCGAAAGTGCCACCTAAGTGCCTTTCTGCCTCACTCAGTCTACCCACCTGTGCGTTGAGGTCACCTGCAACAACCACTACGTCCGAACGTTTGGCTTTCGAGAGGAGGTTAGACAGTTTATGGTAGAACTCGTCCTTCACTTCATCCGAACTACAGTCAGTGGGTGCGTAAGCAGAGATTACAAAGAGACAACGGCGAGTCTCACTATTCCTTTTAGTTCTCACTGTGCCGTTCAGCCTCATAGCGCAGAGGCGACTATCAACTGGGATCCAGTCTAGTAGTGAGTTTTCTGCCCTGGTGCTTAATGCTATACCTACACCTGCAAGACCACGAGAGCTAGCTATCGAATCTCCAGAAACTCGAAGGGTGAATTTTGCAGATTCACCAGATTGGTCAGGAGAGGTCAGGTGAATAACCACACTTGGGTCCTGTATGCGTGTCTCACAAACACAGCACACATCCATGCCCGAGTTGCTAGAGTCTTTGCCAACGAAGCCTGTTGGCCAATTTGACGGAGGGTGCGGACATTGAAGGCTCCAATATGTAATTTGGAGCGTGGTTTAAGGAGACCAGGGCTGTTCTGTGGACTCAGATCGTTGTCGAAGGCTGCAGAGGTAGGAGAAATTGAAGATGATGCAGCATCATTAATTAAGAGACGTGAAGGAAGATTAGAAGGTAATGATGGAGGAGGAGGATAGCAGTCAGAAGAAACTTGGGTGCTGACAGAGTTGTGAGGGCGGTTGACACTTCCCGGCTGCCCACACCGTGGAAGGCTATTTCTTCTTAAGGTACCTGAAAGAGATTTGTGTGACCGCAGAGCCCATCGGACATCTGCTTGAGGCCTGTCACACCCAGCCTTTTGAGTATGATTATTTTGAATTTTTGTATTTTTGGGGCCGGATGGTCGAAAGGAAACGACAAGTGAACCAACACCGCCGGCCCGGCAGACCGTGGGGCGTGGTGGAGTGTGTTATTTTTGGGGCCGACCTTTTCTAACCCCCCCTTCCACTGAGAAGGCAGCATCATCATGGCACTGCTGGTCATCCAAGGGAAACACCTTACTGCTGTCACACCCCATCCAGCTAGCAGCAGTACGACTTCGCCCTCAGACCCCCATCATAGTGTAGCAATTTACACTATGACGGTAACTGCTTTTCGTCTAACCACTACCCAACAGACCTTTCTGGTATGGTAGGACCTCGAGGGAACAAGCGTTCCACCAGCATAGCTCGTTGGGTCATTGTGATATGCAAGCCCGACCACCACGTCATGGTAGCAGCTATCGGTCGGGAATGTGAGTAACGTAGTGAGTTCAACTCTGTTTCTATGATAGCTTGAAATGAAGACAAGACCTCTGAAATGATAGAGAATATTTGTAGCTAAGGAGGCTGGTTTTGATGGTATTGCTTTCTCACGATTAAACCATCTAACTCAGATAACACAACATCATCATACATGTTCATGTTCATAATATTTGTGTAGAAAATTCCAAGTCCAATTTGTATTGCAGAAAAAAATTCACTATGACAATTGTGGTTTGAACTTTTTGTATATAAGGAGAGTGCGATTTACCTCATACTAATATTGAAGTCAACTCTTCAGTCTGTGGCAATAGTTTCATAAATTATTTGTCCTACAATTCACTTTCATCTAGCGACTTACTTTGGAGCCTTCAAAACCTCAAATTTTGTCGTTAGGATGGTGAATTACTACAAGACAGTGTTACATGCATGCAGTACTGTAGTTGTGCATTCAACTTACTTCTTTCTGTCATCTACACACACCATTTCAACATCTCAAGTACATGCTGAACTGGTTTCTATAACAATGAGAAAACAAGTGGCGAAGTTGTCTATTTTTCCATGGGTTATGCATAAATTTTATTAAGATCAGTGTCTCCTCATTAAATATACGGTCTGTGCTTCATCTAGCTTAGTCAGACTCCACCTTTCATTATTTAACCAATCTATATTTGACGTTATTATTATTATTTATCCCTTGGGTTCCTAATGGAACACACTGCTTCAGTAGCACGCCTAAATTCCACTCTGTTCTATGCAAACTTTTGAACCTGATTCCACGACGGCCCAGAAGCTCTCATTTCCTCCTCGCACGATCTCCTCCATGTCACCCTCACCAGAGACGCCCAACTCGTCGTTTCCCATCTGGGTTCCACTCAACAGCCTGACGCATGATGTCTCCAGTCGGCCTTCTAAGTGTATGCCCAATCCAACCCATTTCTACTCCCTTCTGGGTATTTGTTGAGCTATAGGTTCTCTGTTGGTTCGTGGCCAGAGTTCCTTATTGCTTTGAAGTCTCTGAACCATACAGAAGCACTGACTTTACGTTGCTGTTGAAAATCTGGGTGTTGTTCACGCTTTATGCTGAGTGCAGTCGACCTCCACACTGGCTTCAGGCTAGTGAGCGCCTGTCTTGCTTTTCCGATCCTGTCTGGCTTTGACGTCCTCGTCTATGCCGCCTGTAGTTGAAACAGTGGTTCCTAGATAGATGAAGGAGGCCACTTCATTTAGGTTTCTCCCGTTTATGGTGATTGGAGCTTGTTGTTGATATTGACGTTTTTGTTGGTTGGGTATCTTCATCACCTCTGTCTTCTCTACGTTCACTTGAAGTCTCGTCTTCGATGCCCCGCCTCTTCTGTCAACTTGTTAGTTTTCGCCTGTAGATCTTCAAGTTTGTGTGACACTAGACATAAGTTATCGTTGGCGAAATCTAAATATTCTGGTGTCTTTTCATTGGTCCAGCGAGCGTATCCCCCTCTTCTCGCTCCCCACTGTTGGTTGCATTATTTAGTCTAGTCCACTACAATCAGGAATATCATGGGTGATAGTAGACAGCCTTGTTTCACTCCTGTCTTCACTTCAAAAGTATTACTGAGATTCTCATTGTGAATAACCTGGCATGTGGCATCTTCATATAGTATTTGAATGAGGTTGATAAAGACTTGTGGTACTAAAACCATTTCGGTTGGTTGTACAACAAGTATCGAAAATAAGACCTCAACATCCCCCACCGAATGCCTATTCTACAAGTTCGTAAAGAGAATACCAAAGATTTCTTTATTTGCTTGAAAATTAAATAAAGTGCACCATCAAGATTATGATTTCAAACTAAGATAATATGAAGTTAAACGTGTTTGAAAAGACTGTTCACACCTGTCAGAAATAATTTTATTGCAGTATTTTCCCCTATTTTCCCCCTGTAACTGGATTCATTAGATATATATATGATTTCGAACTAAAGATTCCTATAATATTTATAAAAAGCAACAATCTAGACAAAGAATATTCTTCCCAATAAATTCCTTTCAGGTTCCACAATTATAAAATGTATGTGTACAGCATAAAAACAAGCTATACTATAGGCAGTTACATTTCAAAATGGAGTGAGATCAAGTGACTGTAAGGAAATTAACTTTTCTTTTTTAAACTGGTCAATATTGGGATGATACATTTACAGAAGAATGATATGATGGTGAACAAAACGATAACGAATAAGATGGAAGAAGTTGCCTTCAGTTTATTGAAGGCCAAGGGAAAGGTGACACGTGGACATGTTCTTTCTGAATGCAGAGTTCAGGCTTGATCAATCTTATTGTGACAGCCTCCGCTATGTAGAGCAGGCGTTGGCGAGCTATATGTGTTGTCTTTTTTTGCAAGATGATGAGTGGTATCGAAAGCTAAATTAGCACTTATGTGATGCCCTGTTTCACTTCGCCTTTTCGGAACCAGGCTGGTAAATGTTCTCATGTTCGGAGATGCAACTGCCTAATAGTATACCCTATGTAACTAGTTCCACAGGAACAGTTAAATTGATCGTCTTCTTTGTTTATTAAATTTCCTTCATCATCTTTTATTGGTTTCATCTGAGTTTATCTCTTCTCAGATAGTAACCTGATTATTTGATACAATGTTATCAGTTCTCTCTCTCTCTCCTGCAGCCTGTGGCTTGTTCTGCTTCACTTGCCAGTGTATCGTAGAAGTGTCTTTTGCCTTTGAGCGCACTCCTGTTCACTGCTTTTTCCAGTGTAGTGTTTTAAAGATTGTGTTCATTTCCTTTTCTCGTTGTTCTTCCTTGCACTGGTTTATCTTTTGCCTCACAATCCTCCTCTCCCTGCTCTATCAGCTTCCATGTGTCCATCAAGATCCATTCTTTATCTTCTTTCTTCTTCCTTCCTGATATGGCTGTGCAGGTTTCTTTCCACATCTCTTTCAAAGAGTTGCAGTGTTCTTGCACACAGGTTTCTTCAGGAATGTTCCTCGATACCTCACATTTTGTCTTGATGGCTGATATAAAGATGTCCCTTTTAGTTTCGTCCTTCAGTTTCTGTTCCGGGTGTTGCACTTGAATTGTTGTCTATCACCAACTTCCTGAAGGCTTTCAACTTGATTTGGAAGGTAGG
Organism: Heterobilharzia americana; assembly: GCA_944470555.2. NCBI lineage: Eukaryota > Metazoa > Platyhelminthes > Trematoda > Strigeidida > Schistosomatidae > Heterobilharzia > Heterobilharzia americana. Next base: position 58,524,809 of record OX104129.1, on the reverse strand, counting down.
CTCCTTGCACTAGATAGTGGTCTGAACCTACATCTGCTCCCCTTCTTCATCTGATCTTGTGTCAAGTAGGCTGACTGCGTCTCCACTTTTTTGAGGTTGCGATAAATTCGATCTGATTTTAATGTGTCCATCTGGTGAAATCAACTCCATGTCGCTTTGTGGATATCCTTGTGCTTGAACACACTGCCTCACCTGCAATCACCAAATCGTTGAATGTGTAGAATTCTGCAAACAATTCTCTATTCTCGTTCATTTCACCTGGCGCTTCTCGACCCATAGTTAGTTCTCTTCCTGTGTTGTCACCTCCCAGTTTGGCATTCATGTCGCCCATTAAAATTTTGATGTCACCATCTGAGGTCTTGTCGAGTGTTGATTGCAGTTGTCTGTAGAATTCCTCCTTTTTATCTTCATCTGCATTATTTATTGGTGCATGGCACTGAATGAATGTGACTTTCTTTCCTTTTGAGTTGAACCTTGCTGTCATGATCCTGTAGGAGGAGACTGGTTCCCACTGTATAAGGGAGAGAGACTTCAATACCGTTGGGGACGTCAAATAGTCACTCCGAAACTCAGTGTGCTCGTGGTTGTCGTGTTGCCTGGGTGACAATACCGGAGTAGATTATTGATTCTCCAGTTGGCAGTTTGGAGAGTCCACTCCCATTCCATCTGCTTTCGCAGGTTCTTCGCACTTCAACGTGATACCTCCTCATCTGATTTACAATCTGGGCTGCCTTGCCAGATAGGTCCAAACATGGTGCGGACATTCCATGTCCTGATGTTTACTTTCGCTTTAATCGAGGAAAGAGAAGACACATCGGCCAGTTGGCTTCCCGAAGGCTTTCACCAACTGGCATCATTTTGTCTCCGCGATTCCAGTGAGGAATAATTTTGTTTTATTTATTAGATTTCCCCTGTGCTTAGAAGTTTCTTTAGCGGTTAGATTTGTTTTACGGGTAGGGTTGCTAGTCCTATATCCAACCTTCCCTCTTTACCCGGGCTTAGGATGGGCTAGTAACTAGTGAACTAGTTAACCAGGCTAGGTTGATTGCCTCCAACGAAATGACATTTTGATGCATTTGATCATACGCGTAATTTGATGGGCATTTTTATTAAGATTCATGAAGATAAAGGGTGAGAAAATGAAAAATATTTAAGAAGGCTGAATTAAAGTTCAAATAACCATAAAATTCAATACAGCAAAAATAATAGTACTTTGGACTTGGTTTCATAGTTGAATTCACCAAGGGAAACCAAGTGTAATAACTAACTGTTTTGAACACACAAAGGTGGTTCAGACTCCCTAATAGCCAAGGCCTCAACGAGTTTAGGGATCCGTCCAGAACACATTCTGTAAATGGGTTTTAAGGAAGTAGCCACGTCAATCATGTGGGCTATCTCGAGGATATGCCTCGTGATCGAAGAACTTGGTCATTCACTACGAACGTTTATAGATTCAGGCGATCCAAACTGTGTCTGAAGCCACTTCGGAATACGTTCCGAGGCTCTCACTTGCAAAGATCTATGGGTCCCCCCCCAATTTATGTGTTAGCACACGTACATTTGAAGTGGTAGATACAATCGGATGTGACATAGTTGTTCGTATGCCGTAAGTACTTGGGAGAATATACAGGTTTGGTGGTTTCTAACGATCGGACCCTTGGTGCATAGTTAGTCCTTCTAACAGTAACGTTAGGTCTTCGCTTAACGGTTACACTATTAGGGTCACCTATGTACGGGAGACCGATGAAGAAATTCAGAAAGGAATTCAAAATGTCGAAATGAACTGATGAAGATTGCAGTTATGGCCAACTTGAGTTAAACCTCTATAGCCTAATTAATTACTTTGGGCTGGTGAAGACACTTTACAACCGCATAAGATATCTTTGTTCGTAGAGAAACTGTAAGAGGAAATGAATACTGTTGGAAATTGTCTCCCTGTTTACAGATGTCCTTAATTCATCAAGAAGTAGAAGAAAATATCGACTTGGGCTAAACATAAGTATTGTAGGTCAGAAGAAACCTGTTTCCATAAATCTTGGCTTCAGATAACACGGTATTTCTACAGGATAAATGCTCGCAGAGACAATTCCCCATGACAAGTTATCTCCAGTTGTAAATATCAATTCCCACATGTGCTTAAACACGTAAATTAGATGAACAGAAGAAAAGCTTTTCTACCGCTTGTCTGAACATATTTCAAGGATTTTGTAACTACGAAGTAGTGAAGTCTTTAATAACAATATTTTAGGTCATTTTATTGATAGAGAACATGAAGTTAATATTCAGAAATTACTTGAAATTATAAATCAGCATCTGAATTCGAATCTTTTGCGTTTCATTGAAATGGTAAGAAATAAATGAGTAAAACGGAATTTACTTATTCTGTGTAGTTGATATTCATAATTTTTTCACGTATCATTCAGGTTCCCGCTTACTCCGTTGACCATATTGTCTGAATTATACCCATCCTATTTTCTCAGTTAAAGTAAGTCTTATGACCTTTTTAGTAGATAAATGTTATATAACTGTTCTATTGTTCTAACTTTGTTTAAATTTATTAAGGGAAGGAATTATGTTATAACATTGTGATGCTTAAATCAACGGTTGCTGAATTCTAGTGTCAGATGAAAGAATAACACCCATACACTTTTACAAGCTGATAGTTTTCATGTTAAAAATAGATGAGAGGTCATATCTTGACTGCTCATTTCAAATAAACAAAAAGTAATACTCGTAAACCTAATTTAGAGGAGGTACTACTATACATATTCCAGATTACACGTTACTGTGATATAAACAGATGGGTAAGAAAACCAATAAAAGTGCTTTTCTCATTAGCTAATAAGAAAATTTTTCAAATAAGCTTATTTTTCTATATCATTATCATATTGACTGATAAACAAAAACAGAATTTCAGTATTTATTCAAAAAGAGATGTTCAGTGATATTTCAGAACTTCACTTATTTCTTGAGATGAAAACACTTCTGACAAAATTAATAGTTAATTAAAAATAACTAATAAGAAAATGTTTTGTCGAAGTTTAGGCATTCAGAAATCAACAAACGCTTTGTCCTATCATACATAAAAATATATCAGAAACTACGACAAGATTACTGAAAACACTTGGAGTTGGTGTGGCTCCTAAACCAACAAATTCCCTACAAACGCCATTATGCAAACCAAAGCATGCAACAAACAAAGAAGACAAACCCAACATCATTTACAGAATCAACTGCAATCACTGTAGCCAACACTACATGGGACAAAGTGGTCGCCCTCTTCGTCTTCCTCTACATGAACACCAATTGGTTATTAAACGTCACGATATTTCATCATTCATTTTAATGCATGTGAATAATTATGGAAATGAATTCAATTTTGACAATGTAGAAATCTTGGACAGTGGGAACACAAAGAGTATCAGAGAATTCCTGGAAGCTTGGCATTCAAGTGAGTCAGTAATCAATATATGTACAAACATAGACCCAATCTATCAACCAATGAGAAAAATGACAAAGGACAGATAGGTTAGAGGTCAAGGAGAGAAACAGACAACAGGAAAATCTATGAAGTTAATGATAGCAATCAGTGGGAACAACCAATCACAAACCAGTTCATCAGAGCAAGCTACTAAATCACTCACGGAGAGAAATTGACAGCTCACTTCATACTGAAGTTAGTGCTGATGATGTCGTTTAGTAAGACGATGAAAGCTCCACGACAAAACAACTGGGCTCAGATAATTGACGAGAAGTCTACACCTCCCAACACGGCTGTCATGTACAATCAAAGTCTTCATGTCTTGGTTGTATTGTGTTCTCTGAGGTGGGTTGTTTAATTGTGAAGCATTCATCGTCTTTCTAGACGACATCATCAGCACTAACTTCAGTATGGGAGTGAGCTGTCAATAATTGACTTTTAAACGTCATAACATTTCATCAAACACACAAAGAATATCAGAGAATTCCTAGAATCTTGGTATTCAGGTCAGTCAGCAATCAACAGATGTATAGACATAGACCCAATCTATCAACCAATGAGAAGAATGATAAACGACAGAAAGGTCAGAGGTGAAGCAGAGGAACAGCCAACAGGAAAATCTATACAGTCGATGACACAAGAATGGAAGAAAACAACGAATCACAGACCATATCGTCAGGGCAAGCTACTAAATCACTCACGGAGAGATACTGACAGCTCATTTCATACTGAAGTTAGTGCTGATGATGTCGTTTAGTAAGACGATGAAAGCTGCCCGATTAAACAACTCAGCTCAGAAAATACAAACAATACAAACAAGACCATCCACCTAAGCTACAAATATTCTCCATTATTACAGAATCACTTTATCTTATGCTAGCCTAATATTCTCTTTTCAGTGATAATAAGACATTTTATCACTCAGAATAGCTTATTAATGTCAGTGAAAGAATTTGAATGGTGGTATATCCCATTTGTTATAGATTTGGGCCTTTCACCTTTAATCAATTATTCTAGTTATGCAGCTGAGAGCAATAGTATTTTAGGAACTACGCTCGAAGATTATGAATCAACATCCTATAGCATAGATTGACCTCTCGCTAAACTGTAGTTGATAAATTCAAAGCCATTTATGACTGGAAATGAAAGAAGATTGAGGACTACTCAACTGTCAAGCAAGACTAACTAAGACGTGAAGAAATAATCTGGAAAATTGTATTCATCACAAAAAATCTGAATGTAACTGTAAAAAGCCACAATAATGCCGGTCAAAAGAAAGACTGGTAAATGTAAAAGTAAAACTTGGGCACTGTGGAAGGTTGTAATTCCACTTTAATATGTTTATTAGAAATGTCGCACAGTTAAACAGCGATGTCTACTGGATAACTTTTCGGACACAATCTGTTGTTCATATTCATATAAGGTAACTCCACAACTTTGAGACGGAGTTTATATCTTCCTAAATTTATCTTTTTCTTTGTGACACAAGATGGAAGTTTAGAGATAAGCTTCTATGGGAAACCTTCCAATTTAAATCACTACTTAGACTTCAAATCTTCCCATTTAAGTGCCTGAGTGATAGGGCGTAAAACCTTACTAGTGGATGAGAAAATTCACGATAAGAAAGACACATCAAGAATACCCTGCGTCTCAATAATTACATTCATACATAAATTCGTAGGAAATCGAGAGAAAAATATTAGCAGCAGTAGTAGTAATGTAGATGTTATAACTTATAATTCTACAATAAATGTTAACAATGGTGACAAGATTGAGAGAAAATTCAAAGCCTCTGATGTGTTAGCATACAAGGAAGGCACATCAGAAGCATTACGAGGAATTCTTAATAGGTCTGGGGTTAAAGTAGCATTTACACCAACACACTGGCTTGGAATATATTCCATGATTTGTTAACACTTGAATAATTAAAATAAGTAAGATGGAAACAGTTTGATGAAATATATTGAATAGAATATTTTTGGTAGCCCGAAATTTAAGAGAACCATCAAAGAGATTTATATTTTTGAGTGTATCTAGTAGGAATTTTCAAGTCTTGAAAAAATAAAGCGAAAAATGTTACCTGCATGATGGAATTTAATATGATTTTGTCATACAGCAGCATTACCCGATTCATCTTCATCCTGGGAAATACTAAAATATCGGTTAAAGATGTTCATTTTACTTCATTTTGATGCTACTTTTTAATTCCTAAGAAATCCGTATGCAGAGATAGCTTGATAAACTTTCAAAATAGGAGAGACTCTAAGCATCAAAGGTGACTGATTTTCCTTCTATATGCTCAGCAAATTCAAAGAAGAATGTTTGTTGAATTACATGTGTAATTGAGACTTCTAAACATATATATTTGTTCGTAATTTTTTTGTTAAACCATACTGTTTCCTATAATTGTTTTTTTTAATACGATACCGTCGTTGATTGGACCGAACTGATCGGTCTCTATTGGCAATATGTGCTTATGTGCGGATGCCTCGATATTGCCAGCGTTCTAATTATGTTAATGATGGATCGTGACTAGCAGTGGAATCTAGGATGCGCATTTTGTCCTATTTGGGACTCTTCAACTGGATGTACTTGCTTCCCAGTGAGTGGTGTTGTTCCCACCAGAATTCGGACTCAGGAGCAATCGCTTCAAACGCCAGGGCATTATCCACTACACCACCGAGCCACGATAGCCACCTCTCGTGCGACGGGTATAGTTTTAGTATCATATAAAGAACAGTTATACTAAAACTATACCCGTCGCACGAGAAGTGGCTATCGTGGCTCGGTGGTGTATTGGATAATGCCCTGGCGTTTGAAGCGATTGCTCCTGAGTCCGAATTCTGGTGGGAACAACACCACTCACTGGGAAGCAAGTACATCCAGTTGAAGAGTCCCAAATAGGACAAAATGCACATTCTAGATTCCACTGCTAGCCACGACCATCATTATCATACTGTTTCCCGTTAACTAATTTCATCTTACTGCAAAACATAAGTTCAAAATATTTGGCCATATTACAATTAAATTCTTTGGGTCATTAGAAGCTAATGAGAAACTATAAAAAATAAAATGGCATCGTATTAATCCAGTTCAATCTTTGTTCTTTCACCATTCAGTTTCATAAAGGGAAGTTTGTCTATGAACACCCTTTTTAGCCTAATTACACACCACCTTCTCGGACTCTAGAGTTTGTTAAAGATAAGCTCTCGTCAGAAGTCACCTTACTAGGTGTTTGCAACTCCATTTGCTTTTATGAAGCTGGTTTTATTGTCTACTAAAGGAATATGTTTTCCAAACATAAATATGAGCATTATCCTGCACAGATATGGAGAGAAGATTTTAATCAGATACCAGTTCAATTCTTAAACACTTAGCCAATTCTGTTGACATAACTCCACGACAGTTTAACTTCAAAGTTGTTTTCAAAGTCAACAAAAAACAACCCATAAAGAGTACAATTTCACAATTTTCGCATCACGCAGACCCTGGAAACTCATCGATTCAAGTCACATTTATCACTACTAAAAAATCACGTTCAATCTGTTTATCTGAAAAGGTTATAGTTGCCTTTCTTTAGATGATTACTAATAATTGGTTTACTGTCATTCCTTACATACTGAGTTTTCTTTTTTCCTATTTAAGCATTTATCATAAGGACTGTCAAATATCATGTCTCATACTTTAAAACAATTTTCACCCTTTCCTATTCTTTACTTTTCCCAGTACTGTCCACACTTTTAGATCATGACGCAGTTTTTTTGTGTATTTAAAAACTGAATTGAATACAATGGTAATGATGTAGTGTCATCTAATTATAGAATGTCCCATTGCTTATAGTAAATATCATTGTTCAGTTATAAAAAAATGAGGAAGTCGAGAAAAAAAGTCACTTCGTTGGTCTGTCTTTTATTCCTCTCAATTTCAAATATTTTACTTGCCATTTTGTTATGTTTAAAATATTTTGGAGCTGCGTTTATGCTAAAAACTATTAAGAGATTGGTGTGTTTGTTTTAACTGCTTAGTAGAGAATATAACATATCATTCACAACAGTGGTAACCTGTATACCATCGGTTAGAATCATGAAGTCACCCCTAAATTCCTTTCAGTTCATTTCTCATCGTTATATTTTTGGATTAATTAAATCTGTAGAATAATCAATCTAAGGGACAATGAAGACTGAGTTTAAGCTCCGTTTCAGATGAGAAAAATTTTTTTAAAGTTAGTATTCCTCAAAGGATAACATCAGTTAGACAAATATTGAGAACGTGAAAGCCTTGGACAGTTATTTTGCCCTAGTACAGGACTCATCAACAGCGTGCACACACGACCCCACCCTGCCAGCTATAGAACCCAGGACCTGCAAGTCTCACAACCAGCATATTACCAGTCATCCACTGCGTCGGGATCCAGTGGTACATATTTTCTACTTCTCTCAGTTCACGATATAATGAAACCCCCATTCAATACCATCGTTAAGTACTTTTCCACATGTTTGATGATTTTAATTGCCAAGATGTTGCCTAGTAAACATATGTTCTCCTGCTTTTCATCGGTTTATAGTTGTTTGGAGGTATGCTCATGCTTTGTGTGTGGCAATAACGCAAACATGTAAGAGATAAAATAAATGGTGTCTTCACTTCCAATGTTTAGCATATGAAGTATGCCACAGCTCACTAAGTCCATCGTTTGCAGTAATATATCAAGTTCCACACAACTGTGGGGAAATAATTAATTTGACCTACAAAAACACTTCTCGTAAGCTAGTGTAGCCAATAAAATACATTTTTTTAGAATTCCAGAGACTGATGACATTTTAGTCAAAATAAAGCGCTTATATGCGTAAATTGCTTCAAGGAATGCCCACAGCGAGTTACAGTACGAAAAGTGAGTCTTTCTGCAATCGATGTTGGGGTCATGGATGCGCACTGCTGAAGAGTCCTGTATTGGAAAGAAACGAGTGATCAGTGTTTCCAGGTTCCCAATGTTTATTCCGCTGATGTCATTCCATGATGAATACCAACTTGAAATCAATAAGTTCTGACGAACCTCCAAACTGAAACATTTTTTAGGTGTATACGAGTATTAACAGAAGTAGATTTAAAAAAATCATCATTTTAACAGGATATAGGATTGGGTTTGAAAAGAAGTTCGTGCAGATTTCTTCAAACCATTACAACTTCATTCTTTCATGGAGGTTATTCAGTTTGTTTTATAGTATTTACATGCACTAATTTTGAAAACCTGCTTAAATATGAAGCATATAGATTGAACTAGCGTTTTTAGAGTTAACGAAGCATGAAATACTGGTCATCATCTATCTATCAGTGCCAGTACACCTATTATTCCTCGTAGTATCTATAGTAGAATGTTTTCTAACCGATCCTAATATAAACTGCAACTTGCGAAGGTTCATAGGTTTTGAAGATATTTGTGTGACTATCACATGCGATAAACCGACTGTGGCATATCAGTTAAAGAATGCCTCATTATGTTTCATGTATTCATGTATTTCATGTATTGCAAACATAGACTCTTATTTCATACCTTCTACAGAAAACGTGTACTGATCTGTCCACTCTTATTTAATCACAAAACATAAAGGGAAAATTTCACTTCATACAGAGAGGATAGATAAATAGTTCTGCTGACCAAAACATCCAAGAATGGTGGTTGGTTATTGGATTCGTTCTCCACTATGAATTTGATGTCTTTAAAAACGTTGTTCATCAAACTGTGATTGTTTCTTTAACCAACGTTTTCAATGATGACAAAAGTATTCTCCAAACAGCGGATCCAAACTTCTGGTTTGATCACAGACAAAATGATGGCTTATAGTCTCCGTATCAGTGTTTCTGCAACTAGTCCAGATACTGGTGATTCCATTGGAGTTCCATTTTGCAGATTTGTTTATTTTGCAATTAAACTGCAATCAACTAGAAAGACAGCATTAATCCGTTATTTTCTATACTAATGCCTTGGATCCTTTCTAAGAAGTTTATCAGTGATTTTATGAAGTCCCCATGTGACTAAAGAGGGCATTTCAGTCTTTTTCGGAAGCTCTCTGAATACTTTGCAAGTTGAGGTTCGCGGAAGTGGGACTATTGGTCGAAGAGAGATGTCTGGTTTGTATAGTTTTTCTTTGTTGTAAAACCGAGGGAAGACAGGTCCCTTCGATTTCATCTATCATTTGTCTTGGTTCGGTATTTAAAGAGCTTGTTCAACGTTTTTTTTATCTGACTATTGAATTTCTAGACAGAGTTCGTCTCAAGTGGTTGATATACATTTTCGTTCATGAGTAAATCCTTTACCATCTCGAAGTAGTTTTCTTTGTCTTTGACTACAGGGATGCGTTGTCAGTCTAGAAAGACAATGAAAACCTCATGAATAAACCACCCGGGTCACAGAAATAAAAGAAACCAAGATCATTCATCTGAACTACAAATATTTTCCACTATATATGCAAATACTCTGATTAACTTACATTTATGGAGAAATAACTTTCTGTAAAATAACATTCCTTGTGAAGTAAACAATAACCTCGGTATTTAATATTTCTTGTAAAGAAACATCTATCATAATAAAATTGAGGATTTTTGAAGTGAAAGTCTGTATTTTATTCAAAGAAGTGGATGTATTCGGTGTGTAACTGCGCTTTCTATCGTTGTAATTTTCCAGCTTAAAATTCATTTATTTTGGTTATCACTTTCTAAATGGTGATTAATCCGCAAAGTAAAAATAAATCCATCACACTTCGATAAGTATGGAATTTGACAAGTATGAGAATTTGTAAAATGTACAGATATTCAATCCATGAAGTTCATAAAATGATATAATCAGTTGTGTACAGAACAGAATAATTTTATTTGAAACCCAAACATAGTTGTCTTATGTTACTTACAACAATATTCAATGAAATATTTTTATTTTTCAAATCAACTCAACAATTATAAACAGTCTTTGAATCATAAAACCGTATAAATATTGGGAGTAAATCAAATATTTTTTCGTAGAGAACAGATTAATGAATCCTTTCTACAAGAAACGTTCTTGAAAATTATAGAGAAATATATTTATGCTCTAAGTATTAAAAGAAAGGAGAATAAAATTCGACTTGTACCTTTTTTTCAACAGATTGTAGATTGAAAAAGTTTATTCCCATCACCTAACTATAACTTTGTGATAGTCAAACTAGAAATTACTAGACTGTAAATAATCGGTAGCTTTTGTAAAATAATAACATTTCATCCGATAGCTGGCTGAATAATTCTATACCTTAAACACTTGGACATTATATCATTATTATTATTTGTCCCTTGGGTTCCTAGTGGAATATAACACTTCATTAGCATGCCTCCATTCCACTTTGTTCTCTGTAATCTTTCGAACCTGGCTCCATTACAGCCCAGAAGCTCTCATTTCCTCCTCGCACGATCTCCTCCATATCACTCTCGCCTTGGATACCCAACTGGCCGTTTCCCATCCGGGTTCCACTAGAGTGCCTGGAGCATGATGTCCCCGAATGGTCTTCTCAGTGCGTGCCCAATCCATCTCCACTTCCTTCTGCATATTTTTTAAGTGATAACTTTTTGGTTGATTCGTTGTCAGCTAGCCAGAGTTCCTTGTTGCCTATTCTTAGTATTCTGGCCATTTGAGCTTCAGTGACGAGTCAGCGTAGGCAGGTGTTGATGAATAGAAGTAGTTTGTTGGAAATGCTTTTCGTAACGCCCCAAGTCTCTGAACCATATAGTACCACTGACTTGACTGACGTTGGTGTTGAAAATCCGGATGTTGTTCAGGCTTTATGCTGAGTGCAGTAGATCTCCACATTGGTTTAAACACTTAGATAAGGAAAACAAAAAAATATTTTTGCTGGTAGAAAACTTTAAATCCTTACTTTTCTTACTTACATTTCAAGTAACTTGAATAAGTGTAAAATAAGACGAATAGGCATAAAACTATTTCATAGTTAGTATATTATCTTTCTACCTTATGTTTCTGATTCCAGTAGCCTAGATCAGGTATTATGTAATCGAGCTCCTATAAATGTTTCGATTGTTGTGATAATCAGTGTCATTTCATGGAACACTTTATAGGCAATATGAAATCTATAACGTGTGAGAGACTTTATGGGTTTTATTTTGGTTTATGACCAGTTTTAGATTCTTGTCATGGAGTTCAAAAAAGACACCTATGTGGATGAAAACCCTTAATAAACGGAGTTTGATATTATCCTGTAATACTGACTCCACTTTTTTAAGCGTATGCAAACAGTAGTCATTCTCGATATTTATTTTAAACGTTTCAAGGCTATACTGATTAGACCATAAAATCTATTACCACCACAAGTTTGAATAAAATGTATAATTAGTGGTAGACCCTGGTTCCTATAAAATATGACACCGAAAACAAAATTCAGGAATGTTTCCTAGCTTGCTTCAAAGTCCTGGACTTTCCAGTGTCTTCACCAGAATACCGTTCTGATACTAGCTATTGTGTTTACCATGTCCATGTTTTATAGAATGAATAAACACGTAAAATTGAAATTAAAGTGTGTATTTTCTGAAGAATGAAAAACTGCGTAATTATGGGTGACAGGCTGAGCTTATACATCAACATTATCCCATGCAATTACATTCAGGTGTGATTACCTTGAAGACTTTTCTTGGTTGATCATTAATTAGCCAGTATTTAGGAACAATAATGCAATAAAGAAGGCGAAATTCCGCTAGAAACCTTACAGCCAAGATCATAAGATGTGATGTCTGACACAAAATCGTCATGAATCAGGCGAAGGTACAAATATTGAATAACTTGAGTTATTTGAAGCCACCCAGGTTGGTTTGTAGCATCTAACCACCCAAACCATTGTGATCTAAACGCTGGACTACCATTTCGCTCGTTAAGGGCCAAGCTAATAGATACAATCTGACTGAGACATTATTTATTGAGATACATGATAGATCACTAACGGGCACCAGGTAAATGTGGTTTGATGAAAACCAAATTTTTGTAAGGTAGCTCAAGAAAGCCCTGAATTTTGGCATAGTAGTTATTCAGATACATTATCAAGCCTGATTGACTGATGATAACCTTTTTAATTCCATTGAAGGCCCCAATATGTAATTTGGAGCGTGGTTTAAGGAGACCGGATGATGTTCTGTGAACTCAGATCGTTGTCAAAGACTGCAGAGCTATGAGAAATTAAAGATTATGTAGCATTGTTAATTAGGAGATGTGAAGGAAGATTAGGAGGTAATGAGGGGGGAGGTGGATAGCAGTCTGAAGAAACTTGGATGCTGACAGAATTGTGAGGGCGATTGATACTTCCCGGCCGCCCACACCGTGGAAGGCTATTTCTTCTTAAACTACCTGAAAGGGATTCGTGTGGTCGCAGAGACCACCGGACACCTGCTTGAGGCCTGTCACACCCAGCCTTTTGAGTACGATTATTTTGATTTTTTGTTGTTTTGGGGCCGGATGGTCGGAAGGAAACGACAAATGAACCAACACCACCAGCCCGGCAGGCCGTAGGATATGGTTGAGTGTGCTATTTTGGAGGCTCACCTTTTCTAACCCCACTTTTCATTGAGAAGGCAGCATCAGCATGGCACTGCTGGTCGTCCAAGGGAAACACCTTACTGCTGTCATACCCCATCCATCTAACAGCAGTACGACTTCACCCTCAGACCCCCCATCATAGTGTAGTAGTTTACGCCACAGCGGTAACTGCTTTTCATCTAACCACTATACAACTGACCTTTCTAGTATGGTAGGACCTCGAGGGAACAAGTGTCTCACCAACATAGCTCGTTGGGTCACTGTGATATGCAAGCCCGACCACCACGTCATGGTAGCAGCTATCGGGTAGGTATCTGTAATACGATGAAGAAATACTTATCTGTCAACAGTAAAGACACTTGACATTTTTATCCACTTTTATGTCAAACCTGCCATGGTAAAGATTTCGTTTCTGGAATATTGTATGGCAAGTCATGATTATCCAAAATATTTTTGGATGGTCCTTTGTGGAAGCTATATCTCTCCCAATCATAGAACCTTAAAACATGCTCTCAATCTACTAAATCATGAACCTGATGAATTATCGACTGTAGACCGAAAGGTTTTTGAGAAATGTATTGCCACGATAACCAAAGCGACGTGAGATGAAAGCTGAGACGAAACCTTCCAATAAAACCAAAAGGCTTCATATTTCTCAAATGTAACTTTTAAACGAATAAAGCAAAGTGTTGTAACTTAGTACTAAGTTTTGTTACCAGATTTAAAAAGGGAACAATCTTCATACACAAGTTGGATTTTGCAGTTTCATCGGCCAGGTCTCTGAATAACTACAAGGATTCAAATCAAGTGTACTTGACTACTGTTTATAACTTAGAAACTCTACTCCAGGCCAAAACGGCTAATTAAATAACTGAGAGTTGACTGGAAACAAAGAATTAATCGTCACACGTTTAGATGAAGATAGTGTAAATCCCGTATTAAGCAGAACAGATTATAGAGAAGTAATATTTCAAAAATGTTAAAAACCATAGAAAATTTTCAATGGCGACAAGGTCAGCTGGAGGGAAAAGCAACAACGTGCTAATTGGAAAAATGCAGCAGGATTCAGTGACCACTGCTGAAACTTTCGAAAGATTTCAACCTTCAGGATCAATTTCATGTCTTTATGGTCTACCAAATGGTCTGTAAAGAAGGGTTATCTATACGTTCAGTTAGAGATATATTTGAATGCCCATATCATCCTTTGGTAAGGCTTTTGGCAGAAGTTCTGGAACCATTAGGAAGAATGGTAGAAAAACACTTCTTAAAAGATATCCATACAGTGAATGAGACAAAGGTATCGAGCAGGGCGATGGTTTCAATAAATGCTGCCACTCTACTGACCAATACTTCTCTTACGAAAACCGCATGTTTTTACTACGAATCTGTCAATTCCAGTAGTTCGAATACTTGTTTTCCTATCGAGTACGTCTAAAAGTTAATTCGATGATGTACATTAACTGTCTAGGTTTCATTTAAGCGAGAAACATATCGTCAGAAAGATGGAGTAGCAGTGGGATCTCTTCTTGGTTTCCTACTTGCTGACGGTCTCGTGGCTAATTTAGATTTTAGTACCGTGTAATAAATTATCCTTCAGATCGGCGTTTATAAGTAACACATAGATAGCATTTTCACCGCCAGTGATGAAATAGTTGTGTTAATTAAAAATCTAGAGGTTTTCAATAATGCTCATCCATCTATTGGCTTTGCGTCTAAAGTAGAGCCAGAATAAGAACATGCCTTTATAGTTGTCTAGCTTTCACACAAAAATGATGCCTTGCTTCAGAGATCGATTCGCTGTAAACCTAATTGAAAAGAGTGATTAACTAACTTGTACAGTTTTGTCTTATAAGGGGAAAAGGGATCTCATTACTTATCTTACTACATGGATCTACTGCATATGCACAAGAGATAAATTATAAAGAGGATTATCATTCTCCATAATAGTTACATTTTAGGATCGATATTTAACCGCATTTACTGATAAATATGTAAGAGACTTTGCACTGTTATTACTTAAAACTTAACTGGTCTTATTGTACTCGATGTTCATTAGTACCCGCCTAATGCGTAGCTTACCTAACGTGTAAGTACTGATAAAAAGTGTTTTAGGAATTCGTTCAAAAGAGCAATATGTTTCATTAAAAGGCAGGTGAAGATGAAGTTTAGGGGAAACATTTATTCAGCTTATCTGGCTAATATGGCTGAACTAGGGACTCTGAGAATGTGGGTGTTAACCAGTGCAAACAGAGAGCGAAATGGTTTCGAAGCCTACTCGGGTGCAAAATCGCTAAAACAAAACTCACAACACCCTAAAGATCCGAATGTCTACAAGTCTACTTAGTTAATATTGAGTTAATTCAGTTTAATCTGTTTATTTTGATCCCAGCTGTATTTCGGTGTCAGGAAGTTGTACAACAAATATAAAAGAACGAAACCTTGACAGTATTTGAAATATATCTGTGCGGGAATCTGAAACTCATCGGTGACAGATCCAGTCAAGTTACAGGTGCTCGCCTGAAAAAAGCAGACAATCTTTTAAGCATTCATAAGTCCAACATTTTCGACATAGCACTCGTTCATCAAAACGTGAAAATTAAGGTTCACTTGTTGGTAACATCCACGTGTGTACATAAAAATGCTTGCTCCTATGGAGCTAATTACGCAAACCGTATTAATGGGACATTATCAAGACATGCTCATGAACATTTATGAGTATAGTTACCAGGAACAGAATTCAGGTTTATAAGTAATTCTAATTTGAAACATATTTTTCTTTCATGTCATACAGCATTTGTACAGAACCATTATGATTTGAAATATACGTTGAGATGAAGCCTCTTAAAAGGATTTCGATCAAGCCTTTTGTTCAGTATAGGCTCTAGTTGTTTAAAGGGTGAATCAAAAACTCTGTTCTTACTAGCACAGCATTAAAGTCAGACTTTACTGATTTATATCCTTCTCTTTTTCTTGTCCCGAACCACATCTTGGTAAAAGAACCATTAGCATTACTGAGTTCTATTCATTGTTTAATGTTTGCATATTCTTGTTACGTAAGATACGCTAGCTGTCTCCTACATTATACTATTCTCATCTTGCGATTGATGGTTCAATACATTTTGTTTTACTAGCTAATGTCAACGTTTTACCCTTGGTATAATTCATGATGTATTTGAATAACTATATTATTGCACAGCTATAATAAAAAGTTACGAAAAGAGTTTTTTTCGCTGATCATTATCTTGTTATTTCGAATCATATGGGTATCACTTAATTTTAGACTACAGACATATCTCAATCCTGAGTACAGTCCCATGCAAATATTTGTTGAGTTCACATGGAAAACCAGTCGTCCTTGACATCAAAATTAGTGGGAAATTATGGTTCACTATTTAGTATAATGAACAAATTCAATTTGTAACCAGCTGTTCATTCCAGGTAAATAGTCTGGTCCCATAAGAGTTTAGTAAATTATTCCGTAGTCAGAGTTAGTCTTCATGAAACCACGGATATGGCTTTTTTGTTCATTGTTACTTATTATCAAGCAAGAAAGTTAGGTTGAGGACTCTCTACCGATAGACTTTTCGCATCCTTCACTTTCAAATCTTTTTATTTTAGTTGGCATGTCAGTTTTCAAACAGCGAGACAAAATAGTATTCCTCAGGATGATTTGAAGGAAACTGATAGATTTTGAATGTTATATACGACTTAATTACAGCTAGATAGATGTGAAAAACTGAAAAGGGCTTTTTATATTTATGTTTGAAACAGGGGCTCCTTATCGCTGCATAATTATGACAGCATGCACACCTGAATCCTGGATTACGTTTTGGATGCTTTGCGGTTACAAGATCCCTAATACATTCTGCTGAAGAGCACTAAATAGAACTGTTCTACCAACAAATATTCCATTGGTTGGCATCCATTCACAACTGAGATTATTCTTAAGTAAAGTAGCACATCAAAAGCTGGAATTCGAGAATTGAGTTATACTGTCACATAAGAAGCTCCGTTAACATGCTGGGAGTTTTATATTTATATTTCCTTCAAAGTCCTGCTCCAATAAATAATGGCGTTTATACTATTCAGCTATTTGTTCTGACACTATGAAATTTGGGTTTATTCGAATGTACTGATAGTAAGAATTAGTAATAATCAGAGTTTTGGTGCTACATATTTGGAGTTCTTCAGAATGCAACCTTGTATATAGACTTCACCTTGTTGGCACTCGTCAGAAAACCGTATCTGCAGTCATAAAGAAACTAATGTCCTTTTAATGAATTGAACTTGCATCACTCTATACTAAAGTCATTTTTGAATACTTAGGTTCAAACAGCTTATTGAGTTAGTCTGTAGTAACCCAGTGTAGTAAATAATTACGTTTCCTAAACAAATAAATGATTAAAGAGTTTAAATCTATGCATTTATTCATTTAATTGAGTTCGTTACAGTAAATTTTAGTTTATTCATTCATTTTTCTTCGTCATGAAGAACTACGGTCATGCAATAGACACATTTACTTGATTTCTTACAGTTAACTGAATAAAGCTAATAGATATTTTTTACAAATACATCAATTTGCAATCAAGTCTTTTTGCTGAAATTTCACTTTCTTTGAATTATCTGAATGATATAACAGACTGGAGATGGCCTCAGAAATATGTAGATATATTTCTTAAAGGCAAATTCTTCATTCTTCATTCTTCAAAGAAAAATTATAATTTTCTGTAAAAATTAGAACTGAAATTCTTTTAACTTCCATGAAGCAGTTTCAGTGATAGGCGGTCACTGCTTACACTGATCACTGAAAATAAGGAAATTCTTAGGTTTTAGAAGTTTTATGTTGAAGCTTCAAGGTTAATTTCGTTATAATTTAGAAGGAGATCTGATGTTTAATATCACTATCACGTCAGTACTGAGAATAAAACATAAGTGAAAACGGTTTTTTGCAGCCTACACATATAGCACTATTTAAATAGCATATAAGTATTGAACTTAACTCTAGCGTAGAATGATACATATTTGTAATTCCCCGTAGGATAGACAATTTCGGTATATTTTGGTTAGCTAATGAAGGAATTACAAGCCTGAAAAGTCATGGTTATTTACAAAATATAAGTCTGATTTTTACATCATCTATTTTGTGCAAAAATTGCATAGTAGACAAAGTAACTAGACAGAAACACATTTATTCTGGTATGAAAAGTTAAATAAATTCCTTCATTTTCTATAAAGCGAATATATTTTCCGAAATTAGTTTTCGCAAAAGTGAAAAACTGAAGTGCTTTTTCTTACCATTTCATTTTTATATTCCAGCCAAGTTACTGATCAACAGCTATAAATTTCTGTGCTTCTAAGTAAGCTTGTTGTATCATTGATGTTTTGAATCTATTTTAACTAAAATAACCATTGTTGAAAATCGTTCTAAGTTAGGTTTTCTTGGATAAGCAGTTAATAATCAAGAGTGTAATCCTCATTTTGCATGCGTTTGTTCACCAAATCATGAATATCTTTGATTATAGAAGCGAATGATAAAAAGTCGCATGCAGTTCTCATATCTGTTAGACGATAAACACCTACTGATACTTAAATTAATACAATTTCATCTTGATGTACCTCACTACAGTATAATTTTAAGGATACTGTTCATAGCTGGTGTGTTTATTACAGATTCTCAGTACGTATACTCAGGTAAGAATATACAGTTTAACTAGGCATTACTCCTCATAAATCTAAAATGACAGCCTCGATAATAACAATTATTATTATTATTTTTTCCTTGGGTTCCTGGTGGAACATACCGCTTCATTAGCATACCTCCATTCCTTTTCTGTTCTATATAGTCTTTTAAACTTCGCTCCACGACTGCCCACAAGCTTTCATTTCTTCCTCACATCATCTCCTCTACGTCACCCTCAACTTGGATGCCTAACTCGTCGTTTCCCTTCTCAGTGTATGTCCCATCCATCTCCACTTCCTTCTGCATATTCGTTGGGTGATAGGTTCTTGGATGGTTTGTCGCCAACTCAGAGTTCCTTGTTGCCTATTATTTCTGGCCATCTGATCTACAGTATTGCGCATGCGTAGGTAACTGTCAATGGTGAATGTCTGTAGTTTGTTGGAAGTGCTTTTCGTGATGCGCCAAGTTTATGAACCATATAGCAGCACTGACTTGACATTGGTGTTGAAAATCCGGATCTTGTTCTTTGTGCTGAGTGCAGTAGATCTCCACAATGATTTTATAAATTATTGAAAGCCTGTCTAGGTAACCAGGCTAGGTGTTGACAACAATAAATACCAAATAAGATCAGCAGCTAAAGACATCAAGGATAATTTGCAGTGATTGTTCAAAGGGAGTATTTTTCCGAGCTAGACTTTTAGATGGTAAACGTTTCATTGTTATAATCAACATCATCATCAGTAAATCAGAGCTCCATGAGGAAATGAGGCAAATGTTTTTTGCATGAATCCTTATGACTTGCTTTTTTGGTAAAGTTTGATCTGAATCGCAGCTTGGTGTGTGCATGAGATTACGCTGAACCTGACCAGTTGACTCCGAAGTTTCCCATAGGAGTGTGCAACTCTATGACCGATTGATTTCATCTGTTTGTTGACAGTACGTTGGAGTCACTTCATCGTGACTTCTTCAGTCTTTTTATTCTGAGGAATTGACGACTATTACCTTCTTCTAATTGGTTGACTTGTACGTACTGAATGGAGGATACTTTATGTTAGTTGACTGATTTTCTTCAGCAAGAGGTTGCTTAAATCTTGCTGAAGAGTGGAGTTTCTCTTGATATTGATTACCAGAGTACCTGAGATCTACAAATAAAAATCAGATGGCAACAGAAGCTCAAAATATCACTCGTGTACAAACAGATTCGTTCTATGAAAAGAACAGCTATATAAAATACATGCAAAAAAGCTGTTTAAATAAAATGACCACACTCAAGAAAATATTGAGTGGGCTATTTACGTATGCTAAATAAGCGACAAAGAGCTCTGGCTGGCAACGAACCAACCAAGAACCTATCACCCAAAAAATACCCAGAAGAAAGTGGAGATGGATTGGATTGGACATACACTGAAAAAACCATTTGACGACATCACGCGCCAGGCACTCGAGTGGAACCCATATGGAAAACAACGAGTTGGGCATCCGAGATGAGGGTAACATGAAGGAGATCGTGTGAGGAAGAAATGGAGGGTTCTGAGCAGTCATGGAGCCATATTCAAAAGACAACAGAGAAAAGAGTAGAATGGTGACGTGCTACTGAAGTGGTATGTTCTACTAGGAACCTAAGGGACAAATAATAATATTAATAACAAATAAAATGCTTTGCAAAGATACAGTTTTCTAATTCATATTTTCAGATTTGAACTACTGATGGCAAATAATTATGGATACGTTTAAAAAATACTTTTCAATTAGTTACTCATCAATGGCTCTACACTAATGTAGCATTTTCAAACGTAAAATTACATACCAATCTAGTAGTGAGAGTTGTTCAATGAAAGGTTATCAATCTCAAAGTATCAGGAAGGTGATAATTAATCAGGTGATTAAGACAGTTAACTAGAGCAAAGAGTGATTATCGTAGAAAGATTTTGTGAACAGGTTCTTACATAATTGATATTCTGTATAATGCCTTTAAAGTTATTTATCACATTCCTTCTCACCTCACCCATCCTCTACGAGTCCGTCTTTTACATACAGCAGAAGCCATAGGAATCCACCTACACAAGCCAAGTCTGTGTGTTCAGAAGAGATTCCTACAGCCTCTTTCTTTGCCTTGGCCATCTGTATAGCTCATTTATTACAACAAGACTCTTCATTTCATCCACCACACAATTCACTATAACTTATATTTTAATAGCTCCATTATTATTATTACAGACTTAACCATCTTTCTCTCCCCCTACTGTCTCTAATTACAGTCAACAATTTACCATTTTACGTAACAGTTCATTTTTGCTCTTTAGTTATCATTATACAAAATATCAATTATGTAAGAACCTGTTCACAAAATCTTTCTACGATAATCACTCTTTGCTCTAGTTAATTGTCTTAATCACCTGATCAATTATCACCTTCTTGATACTTTAAGATTGATAACCTTTCATTGAACAACTCTCACCACTAGATTGGTATGTAATTTTACGTTTGAAAATGCTATATTAGTGTAGAGCCATTGATGAGGAACTAATTGAAAAGAAATATTTCTTCGCTCACATTGTTTGTTTTACTGAATATGTAAATGGGAATTTTCGCATTACTATAAAATACTTCTTTCAGTCAGTCTGTGCATTAAAACTCGGAGAGCAGAGAAATAAATAATTCAACATTAATTTAAAGTAACTTAAAATTTTGAACTTAGGACAGTTAGAAATTAAGTTTAAACAACTTTCAATAGGTTTGACTGAATTAATCTTTCATAAGGAAATCTCTTTCATCTTCTACCTCAATTTTTGTAAAAGTCATTAGTAAAATAAGCGTTATATCCTGTTCACTGAACATAAATATGATTGAAGAAAATTTTATTGTTTATTCAATGAACTGTAGAATAAATTTTTTAAACTTTGATAAGATATTTACTTTCATTGAATATGTTATTTTTCAAGTGAACTGAACAAAAAATAATTCATAAAACTTTAAAAAACTGCATTCTTATAACAATTTATTTACTTTGTAAAATTTTCAATGTACAATGGTTTGTTAAGTTTTATCATAATGTATAGAAGGAAAAATTTTCTCCTTTATGCTCACAGTTATAATGTTATAAGTCAAGGAATGAATATATGTATTTTATTCCGCTAAGCACTAGAACCATAATGAAACATGTCTTGCTTAGACAATGAAGCTAGTGGATACAATGCAAACTGACCTACCTAAGATATCGTACTGTATTAACATTGTACTTTCTCACATAAAAACTCTTCAAAACTAAGTAGACATTCACACTTGAACATCATGTTCATGAGTTTTGCTTACCTACATATGATAAAAAATAGATTAAGGAATTATCACTTTGATTAGTATGGTAAATATGGTACGATTATTATCAGAAATGCCCTAATACTAATGGCAACGTTTCTCCGATTATATAAAGTAACAGGATTCTCATAATCGATTGAATTACGAGTAATTAAAGTAATCATTTCACCTACAAAGTGTACTCTTTTAGTTATAGCAGAAAAAAACATATTTTGTCCTGACAACTGCTAATTTCCTTACATGGAGCCAGTAAGGTTTACAGTGTTTCTTCCTTCTCACCAATGACTACATCTACCTTTCTTCTTCTCTCTTGTGCTTATTTCGCAGTTCCATTTGAGGAAGTGGAAGTTCTCATTACGTTGGATTCTAAGTAACGTATTAAGCGTTTTTTAGAGCACATACTGTCACATTTGACAACAAGTCTTGATATTTGAAACCTGATGTATTAGGTTGATAGAGGAGATGAGGATGATGAAGCAGAAGATGAACCAGTACAGTCCAGGGATACACAACAAATGAGGAACTGAGTACAATAAATAAAACACTGGACAAGGAAGTGAAGGAGAGTGTGGGCAAAGACAAAAGACGCTTCTACGACACACTGGCAAGTAAAGCAGAACAGGCTGCTGGTAGGAGAGACAGAGACCTGACAACATTGTATCAAATAACCATGTTACTATCTGGGAAGAGATCAACACAGATGAAACTAATGAGAGATGATGTAGGAAATTTAGTTGCCAAAGAAGAGAAACAAAGGAAACGATGGGCTGACCACTTCAAAAAGCCCTTGAATCCATCACCACCACCTGCACTTTGTCCAGATATACCACCTGCAGCCCAGTCACAGAACTACCAGTGAACACAAACCCTGCGATAAAAGCATAAGTGTAGTCCTAAACACCATAAGGTTTTTGAAATGTGGGAAAGCAGCAGGACCAGATGGAATCCCACCAGAAACACTGAAAACAGAAGCAGCGATAACAGCGGACATGCTCACACCACTATCGCAGAAGGTTTGCAAGGAAGGAAGGAAAGGTACCTGCATATTGAATGGAAGAAGAACGACCTAAGTCCTTGCAAGAACTGGCCCGGAATCAGTCTCCTGTCCACCCCAAACAAAATATTAAGCCTCATCATCCTGGAGAGACAAAAGGATGCGCTGGATTCGAAACTATGACAGGAACAGGTTGGATTTAGGAAATACAAATCATGTGCGGATCGAATCGCAACGCTACGCATCGTCAAAAAACAGAACATAGAATAGCAGTCAACTAGATCTCTACCTCAGCTTCATCGACTTTGAGAAGGCGGGCCTTTGACAGCGTCGACTGACAAGTAATTTGTCAGGTAGCTGCTTCAACACTACGAAATACCACAAACCTTTATCAACCTCATTGAACAACTATATAAAGACGCCACATGCCAAGTGATCCACAATGGGAACCTCAGTGATGTCTTTGAAGTGAAGACGGGAGTAAGACAAGGTTGACTACTATCACCGATGGTCAATGGTCGACTGAATCATGCAACAGACAACTGTGTGGAGCTGTGAGAAGAGGGGGATACGTGGCTGAACAGATGAAAAGACCCTAGAAGATTTGGATTTCGCCGATGATGTGTGTCTAATGTCGCACAAGCTCGGGGATGTACAGGCAAAAACCAACAAGTTGACAGAAGAGGCGATGCCAGCAAAACATTACCTTTAGTTGAACGCAGATAAGACAGCAATCAACAACAAAAAGCACCAATCACCATGAACGGGAGTAATCTAAACGAAGTTGTCCCTTTCACCTACCTGCATAGGCAACATCGTTTCAACTACAGACGACGATGACGGCAAAGATAAGGATGTCAAAGCCAGGATCGGAAATGCAAGACAGGCCTTCAATAAACTGAAATAAGTATGGAGATCTACTGCATTGAATTGCACTGCTGTCAGCATAAATCGTGAACAAGATCAGGTTTTTCAACACTGATATCAAGTCAGCGCTTCTATTTGACGGTTGAGAGACTTGGAGCATCACGAAAAGCTTTTCAAACAGACTACAGGCATACATCAACAGCTGCCACCCATGGTCACTCGATACTGAAGATCGATAAGACGACCAGAATAATAAGAATAAGCAACAAGAAGCTCTGACCTGGCAGTGAACTAACTAAGAACCTATGGCTCAACAAATATGCAAAAGGAGGTGGAGATGGATTGGATTGGACATACACTGAAAAAACCATTTGACGACATCATGCGCCAGGCACTCGAGTGGAACCCATATGGAAAACGACGAGTTGGGCATCCGAGATGAGGGTGATATGAAGGAGATCGTGTGAGGAAGAAATGGAGGCTTCTGAGCAGTCATGGAGCCATATTCAAAAGACAACCGAGAAGAGAGTAGAATGGTGATGTGCTACTGAAGTGGTATGTTCTACTAGGAACCTAAGGGACAAATAATAAAATAAGAAAAAATCTTCAAAGACTAAGAGTTGCGTGATAATTGTCAATCATTTAAAAGACCAAAATTATTATCATAGATTTTATGTGTTGTACCATATAAGGGATTTTTGAGACATTATTATTCAGTTTTCACCTGGATGATGTGTACTCATTCTAACAAATTCTTTTATCATTCTTATTAGTATATTGAAAATGGCGGTTGAGTCATAACCCATGCCATCTAGAACGATTTATTAAAATTTCGTGAATGTTGTGAATGAATGAAATCATTATATTACCTTGTTGGCAATTTATTGTACACTCTATCTAAAAAGCGTAAAGTATAGTATTGTCGTTTGATACCTCTCTCTCCCTCTCATTAACTAGTCATTTTATTAACAATGTTATTTAAGGATTCAATAAATTTGTCCTTCTGTGAAGTAAAAGCTGTGGTAACTCAAAGCGTTTCTGTGCAATTTTGCCTACCATGTGATGGTGTTAGAGAAGTTCACAGCTACTAACCTCTTGCATTATGAATGCTTTCTTTGATAATTTATGATAGGGTTAGGTTCTTTTTTACTCTGCATATATTCGTTTATATTAGTGAAGAGCTTCTGCTGCTTCAGGTGTCAAATATTGGGTGGCCGTGAATCACCAATAATAAAAGTAGACAGAAATGAAATTAACAGTCAGCCGAAATATTTTCTACTACTATCATCATCTTAAACTTTAAACTAGCTCACCGAAATGTCTGAGATTTATTTTTATTCATTTCGTTGTCGTGCAGTTAGACATTTCTAAGATGTGAAAACGTTTCTTGGAACACACTGTTGAATAAACAAAAGATTCATGATCCATTCATTCAAATACAATTCAATACTTTTCTAGTTTATACGGTTCAGGTATTGTCCTTTCAGAATACGGTTTCCTTATACATGAAATGACAATATTTGGTCTGTTAATGTGGTCTCAGTGGATAGACAAACTGCTATGGGTGAATTAAACTCTTTTTATTGATAAATCTTCAACAAACTTCGACATGAATCCCCACCAAAAGTGCGGATGTAAAGTTTTCGCAAGTATTCAAGAGACGATTGAATAAATAATTTTTATTCAGTATTTGTCTGTATACCACTACTAGTTTCTATGTACTTATTGGTTTCTCGAAGTACCAAGGACTTTCGTAACGCTAATGAATCCATTTTAGTCTCCCCAACCGTCTACTTTACGCAGAGAGTAACTTCAGCTTTCCTCAAATATTTTTGAGCAAAGTTCACTTTTGCTATTGTGACATACTGCAAGTGTTCCTCCAAGGAATGCTCATAGATAAGCGCATTATTCTTCCTTTATAGGTTACAGAAGCTTGTGAGAAGTGTTCTAATAGTTAAAATTAATTATTTCCTGCAGCCACAAATCTTTATCAACCTTATTCAAGGGTTATATGAAGACGCCATATGTGAAGTGATTCCCAATGGAAAGCTCAGGGATGCCTTTGAAGTGAAGACATGAGTAAGACAAGGCTGCCTACTATTCCTGATTGTGGTGGTCCGGATCATGCAGTAAACAGTAAGGAGCGAGTAGGTGGGAGATTGGGGATATCACGCGCCAGGTCAGGCCGTCAAGTGGAATCCAAAGGGGAAACAACGATTTGAGCATTTGACTTTGATATGGAAGAGATCGTGTGAGGAAGAAATGAAGGCTTCTGGGCAGTCATGAAGCGAGATTGAAAAGACTGTAGAGAAGTGAGTGAAATGGTGATGTGCTACTGAAGTGGTATGTTCCACTAGGAACCCAAAGGAAAAATAATAATAAATGTAGAACTTCATGTTCTTCTGCAAACTATGAACTTAGTTAACTTTGTCATACCTCACACGCAAAGCGATGGACGTTAAGAAACTATATTATTTCATTGCTAAATTGCTGTGTTATTTGCACATACAACGCATTAGCACACATTCAAATGAATATGAACCGATAAAAAGGAGGAGAACATATGTTTACTAGGCAGCATCTTGGCAATACAAATCGTGAAACAAGAGGAAAGTTACTCAGCGACGGCATTAGATGGGGGTTTAACTATATCTTGAAATGACAGAAGTAGAAAATATGAACCACTGGGTGCCAATGTATTGGATCAATGTTAATGTGCTGTCTATGAGACTTCCAGGTACTGGGTTTGATCTCCGATGAGATGGGGTGACGTCATGGGCTCATACTCCTAAAGAGTCCTAAGATGGTGCGAAACAGCTGTTTAGTTCCCCCAGACTTTCAGTGTTTCTTCAGCTGATTTCAGTTTGTAAGGAATACTAACCTGAAATCAACACAAAAAATTAAACAATAAACATCAATTGAATTAAATGACGTATTCATTCGAGTAATATCCTAACGCGTAAACAAAGTAGGTTGAAGAAGTGTCATCAATAGTATTCAGCTATTAGCGTGACAGTGAACTCACTTAGTTCATTTCACAGTTTCCTTTTATTTGTATCAGGATAAAAAGGAATGAAAGCGGAAATAGAATAAAGCCATAGTCAACGTGTATAATTCGCCTTTTAGCAGTATAACCTCAGAAATAATAATATGTCTTACCTTATATTTTATTGTCTATAACCTTTCATAAACAGTGACTGTATAAATCTGAATTATAAATAAAACTATTTAATCACAAGAGTCAGGCAATAGGAAATTTATTGTATATGTAATGCAAGGGAAATTTAAAGCTGTATAATTAATTTTGTAAAGAAAACCGCTGAAAGGGAACATAGAAAGTAGAAACGAAAAATGATAAAAGATTATTTACACAAATGAAACAAAAAAAGTCTCATTATTATTGCATGTTTACTAATTGTGACACGTAACAATATAAATACCCATCGAAATTTATCAATTCACTTCTTTGTTGAGTAACAATCTATGCTGCATCTGTAAGATTATATATAATGTCACATATTTTTGAAGATTATACTATAATATTGAACAATGGATTATGAAGAAGAAATGCTGACGGTCTATTTTAAACATGGATAAAGACAAAATGATCAAAAGCGTTTATAATTTAGAGTGAGGATATTAGTATTTTTGTGTTCTCTGAGCCCTAATATTTAGTCATGGATGATTCATCATCAGTCTAACATTGATAACTAGCCTAGTTTAACTTTGACATACCTTGTATAACAGCATGAAACGATGTAAAGTTGGAAACGTTCAAGAGGTGAGTGAGTATAAAAATCTCTATCAGCTTAAATTTTGACAAAACTGAAGGTTAGCAAAAGCCTTACTTAAATGTAGATGGAATATTTGATTATTAAATTGAAGATTTCATGAAGCTTAATGATGGAAAGTCCAAGAGAAAATGCCCAAACTGAGATGAAAACCGGAACTTCTGCCGCTATCCAGACTTTTATCTCACTTTCAGTCATCATCTAGTATAAATACTAGTCTGTCAAACTACGGCTATCTCAGATCGTCAAATGATAAAATGTTATCTTACTATGATTACAGGTTCCCAGAGCTGCTTTAGTTCGGTTGTTCTGTTGAAAATCCTTTATAATTTACAAAATATCCAGAATTCTCAGCTTTCTCTGATGCATGCCAAAGGACGCGTAATTTAAGTGCATGCATTGTCTTGGTTGTTTTGTGTTCTCGGAGCTGGGTTTTTTTAAGTTGTAGGGCTTTCATCGTCTTGCTAGATGACATAATCAGCACTAACTTCAGTATGAAGTGAGCTGTCAGTATCTTTCCATGAATGATTTAGTAGCATGTTCTGCTCTACAAACAATAGTCTCGCTTCCGGGACCTCCAACATACAGCGTAACAAGAGAACTTACGAGAAAACCGAAGCACCTTGTTCAATTAAATGGGTACTCCACCACATCACCAACAAAAACGATAGAAACGATCAAAAACATTAATAAACAGAAGACGAACTAATGACATCCTACGATATCACAGCATAATACGCATCAATCAAACAACAGCTAGCCAAGGATACTCTGTCTCTCATTCTTACTGAAGACATAAGTCCTTCAGAACACACAAAACTTTAATCTCAAAGTTCGACGGGACTCAATAATCTCTGTCTGACAACAGGTATACAAACCTGTGAAAAAAACCTTAATCTGATCGTTGATACCGGGATTAATTGCAGAAGCAGTGATGCACAGAATACAAGCTATCATGTTATCTGTGATGAAACTAAAAATATGGATTCGCCATGTGAACGATACTTTTGCTAGCATTAAAAATGTTAGTTGAGAAAACACTTGTGATACGATCAACAACGTTTCCAGTGAGAACAAACACACAGTGGAGAAAGAAACCGTACAACCAACTACAACTCCTAGATGTTTTTGTCAGTAAAACCAATGTTTAAAAGTTTAAAACTCAAGTGTACAAGAAGTCATCACATACTGATCCAACCCTCGACTACACTTGCAACAATCCAACAAAGCACAAAATTAGTTGCCTACAAACTCTATTCAAAATAGCCACAACACACTGCAGTTCAACAACTTCACGGAGAAACGAAGAAAATTACTTGATGTCGATACTAAATAGGAACGACTACCCACGAAACCTTATCAGAAGGTTCCTATCCCGTACATCATCAACTACAAATTCATCGACACAAATCAACAAATGCTTTGTCCTATCATACATAAAAATGAATCAGAAATCACGACAAGATTACTCAGACCACTTGATGGAATTGGTGTGGCTCATAAACCAACAAATTCCCTACAAACGCCATTATGCAAACCAAAGGATGCAACAAACAAAGAAGACAAACCCAACATCATTTACAGAATCAACTGCAATCACTGTAGCCAACACTACATTGGACAAAGTGGTCGCCCTCTTCGTCTTCCTCTACATGAACACCAATTGGTTATTAAACGTCACGACATTTCATCATTCGTTTCAATGTATGTGAATAATTATGGAAATGAATTCAATTTTGACAATGTAGAAATCTTGGACAGTGGGAACACAAAGAGTATCAGAGAATTCCTGGAAGCTTGGCATTCAAGTGAGTCAGTAATCAATATATGTACAAACATAGACCCAATCTATCAACCAATGAGAAAAATGACAACGGACAGATAGGTCAGAGGTCAAGGAGAGAAACAGACAACAGGAAAATCTATGAAGTTAATGATAGCAATCAGTGGGAACAACCAATCACACACCAGTTCATCAGAGCAAGCTACTTAATCACTCACGGAGAGAAATTGACAGCTCACTTCATACTGAAGTTAGTGCTGATGATGTCATTTAGTAAGACGATAAAAGCTGCTCGATTAAACAACTTTACTCAGAGAACACGATACCACCAAGTTCATCTACCTGAGCTACAAATATTCTCCACCATTTCAAAGTCCATGGATTCTTGCCAATTGCCTTGATCCGACTAACATCTATCAAAGCGCATCGTGATGTCAAGTCAACTAACCTGGTTGCTACATTGCAAAATGGTCGGAGGGTTAGATGACATGAGGTTGGTCGGCCTATAAATACAATCAATATCCCTAGATGAGGTCAGTCGCGTCCCATATAACTCATTGGTTACGTCTTTAATTACAACGCTGGGTGTTGCGGGTTAGAACCTCAGGTGGGACATCAATCTCTCAGAGGTGACAGATATGCCTTGCTGCGAGTGCCAATGAACAAGAAACCAAGGTTGAGTAGGGCCTCTTGCCGATTGCCTCAACCCAACTAACGTATTTGCTTCCATTTATTATTTACATTATTTTAATTTTGAATGAGTATTGTTATTTCTGGCTTTTTGAAGAACATAAAAGTGACATTCGTCACCAAACAACATCGGTTGCAGGACTGATGATAACCTTGGGAAATGGCCATCTCTTTCGTGTTAGTACGTCACCTCTTAGCTGTGCGTTCTCAGATCCACTCCAAATATCAACCCCATAACTGTTAGGTCTCACATTCAGCAAGTTATTATTCTGCCCAGCTGTCAGAATTCAATGGTTTACAGTTTCCTACTCCTACCAGTTAGCGATACATCGTGGACATCAGCCAATCACATTGGCGAGTAATTTTCCTCATACTCGATATGGTCGACTACACATGTCAAAGCTTCTTATTTGAACTTCACAAACTGTATTCTGGATTATGTCACTAAATGAGTGGTAGACAATTATTCATTTAGGAAGCTCGTGATTAGTGCGTGATGGAATCACCTTCTACCACAGTGTACAACTTTACTCCCGTATTAGTAAAAAATGCCATACTTTAAACATATTGAAATAAATTTAAAATACATCATCGTATTTGTAAAACGTTAACTGCTGTACGTATCTTATGTTACTTTACGGCCACTACTGCTGTTGGGGAATCCAGTGATCATCAGGGATGAAAAATGTTTATTTGTTTACAAGAGCCAATATAGATATTAGTAGACAACTTCTTATCAACACAGATTACTCATGATTACCTTTGGTATTCAACATGGACTGACATCAGTTGAAAGGTCATTGGAAACTTGGGATAACTGGATGGCTGTTTCGTCCTAGTATGAGACTCTTTAATGGAGCGCACCTATGAGCTCTCTAGAGGTTAAACTCAGGACCTTCTAGTTTCGTGGCAAGCATGTTACATTGGGCCACCAGGACTAAATTCAGTGGTCCATATTTCCAATTTCTGTCAGTTCACAATATAGTCCAACCATCACCATATGTCATCGCTGAGCATTTGTCCTCACGTCCTCCAAGTTTCCCCGCCGGTTACTGCTTTTCATTATAACTTCAGTAATCACCTGTTGAGGCTATTTACCAATGAACACTAGATTAATTTAGTTTGGGGGTTTTGGGGGATGCACTGATTTCAAGTTGGTATTCATCATGGACTGAAATTAGCTGAAGGAACACTGGAAACCTGGGAACAGTGGACAGCTGTTTCATTTCATTGTGGAACTCCTCAGCACTCTTGACCCTGTAAGGGATTGAGCCCTGACCATGGAACCTGAAAGCTTCGGGTTTGATCCCTGGTGGGGTCTTGGGTGGGCACTGGTGAGGAGTCCCATGAAAGGGTGAAACAGTTGTTCAGTGTCCCAAAGTTTCTATTGTTTTTCCGACTGATGTCATTTAATGATAAATACCTACTTGAAACCAATAAATTCCTACAAAATCCAAAACTGGGTTCAGGATTAGTTGCGAAAAATATGTCACAAATTTTTACTTCACCTTCTAGCATTACTCAGTATCAATACTATTCTGCCAAACCATGGCTACCTTAGATAGTCAAAATGCTAATCAATATTATACTCCCCTCTCTATTTCAGTTAGGATTAGGATAAGAAGTCCTGACATGCAGCTAATAGGAAAAGGGAATGCGAACCTCAGAAAATCAAGGTGCATTGTACTGTTTTATTCATCTTGAAATATATTTTATTGAAGACCTACTTCATAGTATAACGGAATAAGTCAACTCAAAAGTGTGTTATTGGCACCTTACCCGTTCTCATACAATACAGGGTTGTGAGTTTACTACAGATTAATTGCACTATTCCGCTTCTTGTAGTTACATTTCTTTATTCAATTCCATTCAGTTATTAAGAGATTTGACCTTTAATTGTGTTTTAATTGGCGAATAACCATTTTCATGTTATCTGTTCTTACATGCTGGTTGAGTTCCCAAGATTCAATCCGAAACTTCATTGTCCTGAACTGAGGATCGTCTTCATCATTACAAAGAACGGTGTGATTTTAAAGTCAGTCCTCAGATATATGAAGACCTTTAGTTGTGTAATATTTTGTTTATCAGTCTACGGAATGGTTAGATAGGTAGAGTAGGTTTGAAAGTATCTGTTTTTTGCTTTCGCCTAAACTAAGAAAATATTAGTTTAATGGCAAACTATATGTTCATCAGCAATTATATCTAGGTCTTTTTTCACAACTTACCATGACTTATATAACTTTTCAGTAATCTGTGTATCCAGTAGCTAAGTACAATATGTCTTATTTAGTGAAAAATTTCAGTGAATTTTTAACTTCTTTGTCTTCGTCTATATTAATCAGCACTTCGTGGATTATCACCATATCATATACAGTTCCCATGAACAACCAGTGGAATAAACCGGTAATAAAAATGATTTAACATGATGGAATTCATGAAATACATTTTGTAAGGTTTACTAAGTAGCATGTTTGTTAGTACTCAGTAGCTAGTTGTATGTATTGCCATCAAATCACAAATATGACTGACGAGTTTCAATCAGTTCTTAGTGTTATGGAGGATAGATGGCTACATCAGTTACTCACTGGAGACTAATTCTCGTAAAGAACTGTATTCTAGTGAAATACATTATACCACATAGTAGTTAGATGTGTGTATGTGCTTCCAAGGTACTTATTCAATTATGGAAATGGTATGAATCACTCAGTTGAGCTTAAAGTTTACGTTTTCTGAAATTCATACCCCTTGAATAGTTATATGACTAATACAACCTTTGTTCTAAACATATATATGTATACATATCTGGCAGATAAGGGAAAACTAAGTTAAATCTATCTGTTAATTGCTGGACACAATCTATTTTGACTGACGTTTAGTAATTTAACGCCATATTTCTAAGCGTGTTATTCTACGTGTATAATTATAAAGGAGCTAAAAAAGGTTCTTTCAATGATGTACATTTACTTAAAAAATCATTATACAGCGCCATCATTAAGAAGAATTTTATTAGTGAGAATGTTTGTTTTTCAATATTCAACTGTGTCAGTCAGTAATCTATGCTCACTTGTAACTTTAATGTAAATAACCGCTAATTTAATTTCATTTAGAGTAAATTCAATTTACTCCTATTTACTTTCAGATATGTGTATAGTATATAGCTATAAGTGGTACTTGAAAATGTAAATACTGAAATAAAATGTTTACTGATACATGGTGGACAAATTTTAAAACATTTCACCATCAATCTGTTCTGTTTTGGGAAACTCAAATGAGTCATTTGATTGATTCTTATAAAGTAAATAAGTAATAAGGTAACTGTTTTGTTGCATGAATTAGAGAAATTGACACAACATCTACCAAATCAAATATTCACACAACTTCTCTTCATATTTTGATTGTAACTATCTGTCATTCTATGACTACTAACAATTCATCACAATTGAGTCTCATTAGTTACTTAAAACACAGGTTATAGTACTCAAAAATCTATCCATATACTGTTGACCACAGTCCTAATGCAAATATTGAAATGGTGACGCATAGAATCAGGCATTGATAACCAAAAAGCCATTTGTGTATAACTTTCAAGTTGAACTCATAGATCTAGAAGAATAAGGTACAAGGTATCGTAGACGAAAATAGCTATAGCAACCGATAGAGTAAGCTGTTTCTACAATATAGCATCTTTCGATGTCACAAAATTCTACACATCACCATTGGCTAAGGTAACTATGTCCTTCCTGCTCACTGAAGACATAAGCCTTCTAGAACACACAAAACTTAAGTGTTCAAGCCTAACGGAACTCGTCGACCTATGCCTGACAACATACTTCCAATTCAACAGCAAGATACACAAAGGGATGAGAAGAACTCCAGATGGCAAATAAATCGAACGGACCTATCCTCAATGGGTTCTGCGGCAGACCTAAACTACACAAACCAGACAGTCCTCTGGAATCAATATTCTCACTTTCAGGAACTCCAACATACAACATATCAAGATAACTTATGAAGAAACTGGAACACCTTGTTCAGTCATGTGAACACTCCATCAAATCACCGACTGAGTTCTTAGAAAAGATCGAAAGCATTAACATGGAAAACGATCAAATTTATGGTATCTTTCGGTATCACAGCACTACACATATCGATCGGACCCAATTAGTCAAGGAAAGTATGTTCCTCCTGCTCATTGCAGACATAAACCGTCCAGAACACACAAAACTTAAGTGTTCAAGTCTCATGGAACTCGTTGACCTATGCCTGACAACATACTTCCAATTCAGTGGTAAGATATACAAACAGATGAAAGGAACTCCAGTGGGATCACCGATATTCGGACTAACTACAGAAGTAGTGATGCAGAGACGGCTGATTAGACCAAAAATTTGGATTCTGTATTTGGATGAAACTTCTATTATCACTAAAAAAGATGATTTTGAAAACACTTACTATTAGATCAACAACGTTTTCAACGATATCAAATTCACAATGGAGAAGGAGTCGAACAATCAACTACCATTCCTACAAACTCTATTCAAAAGAGCCAGAGCACACCGAAATTCAACAACTTCACGGAGAAACAAAGAAAATTACCTGATGTTCACATTAATGAAACATGACTACCCACGAAGCTTCATTAGATACCTATTCTGTGTATCAGCAGAAATCAACAAATGGATCGTCCTACCGTACAAAAAGAATATTTCAGAAAACGCGACAACAAATTATCCTTCAGTCATATTATGCAAACCAAAGGACTCAACAACCAAAGAAGACAAACCGAATATCATTATTTCACATGAATACTAACTGGCTGCTGAACATCGTGACATTTCATTGCTCATTTCAATGCACGTGGGTAACTATGGACATGAATTGAATTTTGACAATATAAAAACCTTGGGCTGAAGAAATACAAGGCATAAGAAAGAATTCCCAGAAGCTTAGTATTCAGGTAATCAATGATCAGCAGATGTATAGAAACAGACCTAATCTAAAATCAGTAAGAAAAGTGATTCATAAAAGAAAGGTGAAAGGTCAAGCAGATGGACAGCCAACAGGAAAATCTCTACAATCAGTGACACAACAATCAAACGATGCAACCAACCAAAAACCACTTCGTCAAGACAAGCTATTCAATTACTCACGGAGAGATATTGATAGCTCACTTGTTGTTTTACTTTTTAGAGGACTTCATGAAGGTCTAAATCTGCAAAAGACTCAAAGAATAAATCACTCCACTGCAAAAGATAAAACAGTATGATCTTTTAAGAATTTTTACTAACTTATACCATTTTTTAACCTTATATCTTCATGTTTAAGCTTAATTATTTAAACTATGATATTGGTGATTCAACCAATAACATACCCGTTTACTGAAGTGAGTTTTGCATAATAGAATGCTTAGTAAAGTTATTTACCATAAAAATTCTCTAGATGTCCAAAAGAATGTACTAGATAGAAAAGTGTGAAGGATATTTCACTGCATATTTGTTTTAGATTCAATGAGCTAAGTGTTTAAGCCAAAATGTAAATCTTTGGCATATGATTCATAACCTAAGTTGTAAGAATGTAATATGACTGTTTTTCCAAGCATCTCATCAAGTAATCATCATAAATCAATTCAAATAACTATCTTAATAAACCTTTCATAAATGACTTGTCATGCATATCTTAGGTTCTCAATGTTTATTGATGTCTATCGTTTCCATGTAGTTACCAAATGATATAGTATTGTAGTGCACTGTATTTAATGTTATCATCTAAGAATCATTCATCATAAAACTTTGATTTGTTAGCCCTTTTTCTGTGCTCATACTTGTCATTAGAGAGTATCTAAGAAGTAGGTGAAACTTATTGTAGATCACAGACTGTATCATTGAGCTCTGATTTCAGAAATTAAATTAGTAGGTTCGAGTATCGGGAGATCTAAATGATTTTTAGAGGTGTTATAGTATGTATATGTGCATACAATTCGAGAAAATCGCTAAATAAGACTGAACTTATATTTGAACGAAAACTAAGAAGTGATACCGGTTAGTGTGGTAGCAAAAGAAGCCGGAAAGCTAAGGTACAAGATCTATTGAATAGTTCATTATCGGCACCTAATGATCATACAAAAAGTGAATATTTCCTACTATTTAAGAAACACATGCTAATCGAACATTTTTCGAAACGTCATCCAGTAAATGGTGGATACTATCTCACTGCATAATATTTGCAAGAAAAAAATGGAAACAAAAATCTCAAGGTAAAAGATCAAGGCACTTGTTGTTCCAAGGCAAACAACTGCTGAAAGTTACTCAGTTGAGCCAAACTCAGAGAACATACTAACAGTTTAGTGGTTATGTTCATGACTGCTGCACTGAATGACAGCGGCTTCAATCATTGTTAAACTCTCTTACTGATGAAGAGCAGCAAACACGAAATATAGTCTCATTATTTTCATCAATATGCATCTTTAATGCTATTGAATAATGGTGGTTAGTGGTGGAATTCAAGGTGCGTGTTTCGTCCTATTTAGGACCCATCAGCAGGATGTACTGCCTCCAGTGAGCGATGTTGTCCATACTAAGACTCGAACTGGAGTCCGAGCACTCTAAACTTCGGGTCGTTGTCCACTAGATCACTAAGTCACGGTAGCGATTTCTTGTGCGAAGGGAATAGTTTGTATGTTGTTACCTTATTATCCTGTCTTTGACTGGACCAAACTAATCGGTCTGTTTTGGTACATCGGCTCATATACTGAAGCCTCGATATTGTCTGTATTTTCAATTTTGAGCAGTCTTAAACAAGATATAATGCTCATTCTGGATTCCACTCCTAACCGCTATCCATCACTAACATGAAAATTTAAAATACAGACAATAATAAGGCATCAACTCAGAAGCTCATTTAACAATAGAGACTATTCAATTCGTTTCCGCCAACGACGCGATGATATAAGCAATACTATACGCCTTTCTTATTTAAAAACCGATTGAAAACAATATAAATATTAAGCTACTACGAGACGTTTCATTTAATTTTAGAGGTAGAATTTTTTCAAAAAACAAGCTTATTTTATTTATTTAAAGGGTCAGTAGTTAAATGAAGTGAATAAAATATTCCTTCATTTTCATATTACTGAAGAAAAAATGGAAGTTTTATTTAATTTTTTTTATGTGATTCAGAAAAGCCATCTGTTCGTCTACTATTAGTAAATAAGACTGTTTTGTGGTAACTTCATTACTACTGAGGGAAGAGTTCGTTAAATTATAAACACAATGACAATGTATACAAAAATTTACTAACTTTACTGACAACCACGGTCTCAAGTTTGCTCAATAGTTGTTATTTATTTATTCTAACTCATACATAATAGTGTTTTTGCCTCATTGATAGGTCTCCTAAAATTCTTCCTGTCATTCAAGTTAACGTAAACTGTTTACATGAATGAACGTTCTTCTAATCAGCAAAAGTTTTGAGTAAACAAAATCACACCAAAAGCTAAGCAGCATATCAAATAGACTAAATTTCAGCATAAATATGGTTAGTAGTTTTCAAAAGATATGTAGGCGTTAACAATTTGGCGTCTGGCAAGAGTGAGTAAGGATTGACTTAGGCAGTAAGTTGGATATCTGGAAAAACAATCTAACTATTCCAGTTCATTTTTTAGGTTCCCCAAAGAGTGCTCTGAAGAGATATTAGATTGAAAATGACCTATCAGCTACTTAAAATGTAAAAAGTATAAGGAACGAGTGATTTTATAGGATTACTTCACAGGCCACCCTAGCAAACGATGAGACAGCTAATTACATTCCTTTATTTCACAGCAAAGTACATTTCCAGGCGAAATATCAAAGCCTGATTGGTTATTTCAGTTGTTACACTGGTGGCTCTTAAAATCACGCATGGAAAGCTTATAGCCAGATAATGTAGCAGATACAAATGGCATAATTATAAATATTCTCGTGACAACCTAAGCAAAACGGGATTAATTAATAAATTGACTGAGTTTAGCATATTGGTGGTAGTTTCACACCAAACAGGATTTACTATTAATTAAACCTGGAAAATTTAGGCATATTTTATGTATAACTTAAGACATTTCACTCTAAGTCTCCAGAAATAGGAGAATCTGAGACAAACGTAACAATAAGCGTTAATGTAAGTGTAAAACTTGGGCAGTGTGGTGGAATGTAATTCTACATTAGATTTTTCTTATTGATACAACATTCATTTCATGATGTTTTGAGCATAAATTATTGATCATAATCATTTCAATGTAATCACACCACTGTCGAAATCTGATCTTAATAGTCCTATCACCTCATCTTTTTTGTTTTTATTGGTAGTAACACTTTCCATATCTCCGGTTGAGTCACTCCTATTATATGTGTTGGGTGTTGATATCAATCAATATGGCATAGGAGGCAGTCAGAAGTCAACTAAATATTGACTTAGAGTTTACTTACAGGACTAAGATATATCTGCTGATTAAATCATATCAGGAGTACACTTGTGATTAACCGTCACAGTCTTCAAGTTTCAGGACAAAATATACAGACAAATAGAGAAGCAATGGGATTGTCAATATTCCCAATCTTAGCAGATATATTCATGGAGAGTTGGGAAACATGGCTCTACGAACGTTCGGTCCTACAACAAAGATGTGGTGACGATATGTGGATCACACATGTGCTGTGTTGAAATCAGAACACATTGACAATTTTCTCACACATATAAACTCACTAGTAGGCGCAATCGAATTCACCTACAACATAAAACAATAAAAAAGTATTCGCTATGTTGGATTACAGAATAAAAAGTAGGTAAGATGGTGGTTCGGGTACTACCGTCTATAGGAAGTCAACACATTCTAACATATATCTAGACTTCAAATCATCTCATCCAATGTCAGTGTAAGCAAGTTTAGTCAATCATCGAAGTTATAGAGCTAGAAAACTGACTAGTTAGTGCAAGAATCTAAACAAGGAATTGAGACACGTAAAAGAAGCATTAATGGTCAATAATTACCACCCATTGTTTATTAAGAGATTTGTACGAACAGACAAGAAACGGAATAGTAACAATAACACGAGTATGAATAATGACGACAACACGACTAGAATGGAGTTCACAGCCTCCATTTTGTTACCCTATAAGGAAGGTACATCAAAAACTTTAAGTAGGATCCCCAAAGAATCTGGAATCAGGTTGGCACGTAAACCTAAACTCACTTGGAGACAAGCATCGTCAGCTGGTTTGAGGACCCGATAGAACCAATTAAAAAAAAAAGATCTAATCTATCATCTCCATATAACGACTGTGAGGTCAAGTACATAGGTGAAACTAGCCTTTCAGGGTCAGTTAGAATAACGGAACATAGGAATTTAGCTAAATATAGAATGACAGACACCAATAAGATCAATAATCTAGAAGGAGATTCGGCTTTTGTAATTCAGACATCAACACAACCACACAATAGGGATTCAAGATTTCATTGTTTATATTTATATCAGAGAATGTGTTATCAGTTTACAAAGTACAGCTTCACCTTTGCAGGCAGTAACTGACTAATTTGACATAGTAAAATCATTTTAAAGTATGAAAACAAAACAATGCTGTTTGAAATCTCAGAAACGATAATAAGTACTGGAATCAAGTCAAAAAGTGATCAGAATTGTTTCCAAATGTTGCATATCCACGACTATACCAGAAATGATATACAATGACTGCTACTTGCGGTTTTATATTTGAGAAATCGTTCGATGGAAGAAAAATAAATCTCGTGGAATCTGCTTCTCCAGTAAATAAAACCTCTACAAGTTATAGCATGTACAAAGAGTAGATGGAAAGAAATTAGATCACGTTGTTCCCTGCATGGATATAAAATGTATAACAATACTGAAGTAAATGTTTTTGTTATCAATTATTAGTTAAGCTACAAAGTATTTATGTGAATGTGTCCACATGTAAATGACACTGACTGTTATATGAATGCGTAACTCAGTTTCTCTCCATGTATGTATGTGCCTTAGCTATGATTAGTGTGTACAACCTATTATTTCTGAGATACTGTTCAAGATGATTGGATATTCAGGCCGTTGTTTCTGGTAAGGAAATCGGTACTCAGCGTAATATGGACTGCTTCAGCTATCCATCATTTTTGTAGTTTGAAAATCCTTTTTAAAAAATTTTGATATCATCATTTTTAATTTTGGTGATCATGAAATATGGCGTGAAAAATTATCGCAAACTTGATCTGTAAATTCTACACTTCTACGGGGTTTTTGCATATATATAGATATATATATATATATATATATATATATATATATATATATATATATATATATATAAATGTATAAATAAAGTCAGACCTGACTCATGCTGCCTACATCAATTCATCTGACATGTATAACTTTTTATATCAATTTTCAGGAAATATTTAGCGCAAGAGAACTTACCAATCATTCAAATAACACCCAGGAAATAGGAATTTCATTAACATAGAAATTACATTAAGCATTAGTCAGGGATATAGCTGTAAACAACTGAAATGGTTGATGAAGCATGTAAAATAAGGAAGTTAAAACATGGTTTACCTACTCAATACTTTTCCAAGTTTGTTCATTTAGTAACAAATTTGATGATAAAAACTAAGGTTTATTCGTTCTGAAGTCTGTCTTGACTTAAGTTTCTTATATACTGGCTCTGATTAACACTACACTTCCAATGTCTTGGAACAGATAAACTTCCTTTGTAAATTCAAAGCTTTGATTCAATGCTTCTCTTTCTACCTTTGGTAAATTCTGTTTGTTTTGTTTTTTGTTGCTTAAGTGTTAAAGCATATTGTGCTCCATTTGACAAGTTGACAATTTGACTTATTTTTATAGCTGACAAACGACATGCTCCCAGGAATCTCATTATTGTCTACTGGGTAGTTTTCCATTGGCTTGTTGAACTTCTTTATTTGAGTATTCTTAGATTTTCCCAAAAGTCGCTCATCTCGCTTTATGTAAGTTGTTGACCAGGAATTCATAATCTTTTCTACTGACTGTTTGCATCAATTTACGTTTTAGTTCTTCATTGTAATACGGATGCTGTGCAACTTTTTGACTCTTCTTTGAGTTTTTCCATTTAAACAGAGTTTATTGATACGTTGTATTACTGCTTTCACCTCGTCAGTTGGGGTTGGAGTACATTGACGTAGATATTTTAGAATGACTTGATTTTTAAGACACTGAATGTTGAATGTACGGTGGTTCATGAATCTGACTTCAGTTTGTGGAAGTCGTGTGAGTCTGATGACTAGTTTTCCAGTTTGAAGACCGTATATTCCATCAATATAAGAGTAAAACTTGAGCTGTGTGGTAGAATGTAACTCCAGTTTAGTTGATTTATTATATTTATTGCAGTGCAACAGTATTGTTTACTGGACTGGGTTTCGGATATATAATTTTATGTCTGTAGTCATATCATATGGAAAATCTTACTACCTATATCACAAAGGAGGAGAGGAAATTAGGATCCTAGTTACAAGCATTTCAGCCGTGGCAATTATTCCACTTCTCCAGCTTCTTGGTATGCAGAATGAATATAATTCAACATAAAAATCTGAATATCTGCAGGATGACAATCCCAAATTCCGAAGATGAAATTCCTTCACAATATACTGATATTCAATCCTCTCAGTGTATCAATGATTCCACTGCCCATTCCAACTTCGCAGTATCATTTGTTATACTTTCTGAGAACTTTAGCGTAGTACGTGTACGTTTTATCTTGTTGAAGAGTACTATTTGGACTACCAAGTACTCAATGTCATTATGAGAACTCAGGAGTTATGAATTACCCTAAGGGAAATTGATAAATGTTATTTCTCCAGCTCTAAGTATGAATTTCTGTCTGCGTATCATAACAGTGGATGACGTATTAAATGAATTATCTGGACAGTAACTAAACTTGAAAGTCTCAGGGCCTGTTGAAATATAAAACTTCATTCTGAACAAATACTTTTGTCAACGCTCAGGACTCATTCCATGTCTATGACTACTGTTGTCCTCTCTGACTTGCATGTTTTCATCTCTCTCTAGTTTTACAGCACCCACGGTTGGAAAAATATCCACAGCAAGAACAGACCTGTCTTTCGGTGGAAGAGGTCTAAAAAAACATAAGCGTAAGATATGAACACTATGGTAGAATATAATTCTATTGTAGTCGATGGAATATATTAATGACACAGTAGAAGAGTATGGTTTACTGGATTACTTTTCGGACATAATCTCTTATTTGTAGTCATACCAGGATAACGAAACAACTTTGGAATATCCGGTATATAATCCTAATTATGTTTCTCCTTTGTGATATTGGTGGTTGGATACTCAATATATTCAGAGCAGATGCGGAG
Source organism: Heterobilharzia americana (assembly GCA_944470555.2). Lineage (NCBI taxonomy): Eukaryota > Metazoa > Platyhelminthes > Trematoda > Strigeidida > Schistosomatidae > Heterobilharzia > Heterobilharzia americana. The sequence continues at coordinate 58,482,249 of OX104129.1, read as the reverse complement.
ACATTTCTAGCGCATGCATTTGGTATTGATTCGACGAAAAAAGATTTAGCTATCAATCTCACTTTCCACCTTGCTATGTTAGCTGTAAGGATTTCCGCTCTATCCCATCTTATTAAGTGGTTGTGTATAATCTGATGCATAGCTATGGCTGAGCTATTTTGTAAACTCCTTACCTTCCTAGGATCTACTAATTTTGACCTAGCTCGGTTTTCGGGCTAAGATAGTCTAATTGACTCTGTTTGTTGACTACTTCGACCTCATAGTTGCCTGCAAGCGATTCGGTAAACTAAAATATTCTGCTTAATTGGGTTAATAGGATCTTTTGACGCACAAAGACTTTCTTAGTTGGATTGTTGGTTTAATTGTCATTCTAATCCCAGCTTTATTGAGAATTCCTCATAACACTTCTTTGTCTGGTAATACTGTAGAGGTTTTGAATTCTGTATTCACACTTTTGCCATTATTATCATTAAAATTATTATTACTAATACTATTAACACCTGCATTACTAATATTAGTCAGATTTTTCTTACGGTTCTTAAGGGACTTAGTAATTAATATAAGACGGTAATTATTGATAAATAAAGTGTCTTTAATGTGTCTCATTTCTCCTCTTAAATTTATCTTACCAAGGAGTTTACTGGGTTTGCTACTAAGATATTTTAGATTTCTACTCTAGTCTGTTCAGTTGGGTGTGGTTGATTGTGACAGCTTGCATTGTGAATGTTAAATGTGTTGTTTGTTTCTGTTATCATTAAAGGTTGGCCTCCTACAAAACAAAACAGTAGTAGAGAGTACGACCAAAAAATTAGTCATCAAACTTTTGGTTGTGTTTTGATATAATTATTCAAAATAGATTGTACCTGCAATGCTCTTCAATGAATCACAGTATTCCACTTTATGATTTATGTATCAACAAAGCTGAATTATAAGAATACACTACACCAAATATAGTACAGAAAAACTTGAGTAGTTGGGATCCATTCAGTTTGGTGTGTAGATTTTGTCGGCTAGGTCTGCGTGATTTGAACATTAGAGAGACATTTTACTTCTTTGGGTCCCATGTGCATCAGCAATGTATCCAGACTTATTCAGCTCATCTACCTGAATTACTATCTACGACCTCTGATTTCGCCTTGATCCTAACCTCTGTCAACTTGAGTTTTGATTTCACTGTTAGTAATTATTCCAATTTTATCTCTTTATTTCTGATCCTTGCTTCCTTTTTTTACCTTCATCTCAGATATCAAGGAAAGACTTAACCATGACACATCATGTATATAGAAGCAAGCCATATCTTCGTAAATTCTACACTTTACCAATAACCTTTATCATCCCGTGGATAATTAATCGATCATTTCCAAATCTAAAATGATGTCTATGTTGTTATTATCATCCTAATCCGAAGTAATTATTCGGTAATAGACTTTTATTTATTTCTGGCAATAGGAACAGAGTTGTACAGCTCTGAATCGGAAATTCTCCTTTCATTAAACTGTCTTCTTTCTTTTGTGCTCCATATATTGTGATAAATTGAAATTTCTACCGTTCCTCAAAAGACAGAAGAGAAGTAAAAGTGTTATGCATTGATTCTTAGTAGTCGAAAGCAGTAGAGATTTTCGGTTTTTAAATACCGGTAAAATAATCAAGACTTCATTTAGATTTGCATCTGTTGATGTAAGTTACTGAATTATCAGTAACAGTAGCAGATAAATATACATTTCTTCATCAGGATCATGAAACTGGATACTAAATGTCAGTACTCAACTTTTACAGTGTTAGAGTCAAACATATAGTCTTGTAGTGTTCAGTAAACAGCAATCAAAAACTCTTTCGGAATCCTTTTCACTTTGACAGCCTTACTTCAGTTTTTGTAGAAACAAGGCATTTTAGACTGTAGCTCAATATGTGGAAAACTGAACCCAGTCATGAGATTTGACTGGTGAAGTTATGAATAAGTTTCACATCAAGACAGATTAACTAGGTGCATATATTTGTTGTCATATGGTAAATCTAACTGAAATGAATTTCCTGGTAAACCTTTCATAACAGTGATAAAGTCTTGAATAAATATGAATGCAAGGGCATAACTACTTTCATGAAATTTGCCGAAAATACATGTGGACTGGGACTTATCATTTTCTTTTAGTTTGATTACTGTTTTTCATGTGGATTGGAGTCTATGATTTAAGCCCTCATTTTTCCGCATAACTAGCAACGTTTTAACTGAGAAAATTTTTTTATTATTTCTGGCCATCTGTTCTTCAGTATCGAGCCAGCATTCGTGGAAGCTGTTGATGAATGTCTGTAGCTTATTGGAAATGCTTTTCGTGACATGCCAAGTTTCTAAACCATACAGAGGCACTGACTTGATATTGGTATTGAAAATGCGGATGTTGTTCACGCTTTGTGCTGAGTGCAGAAGATCTCCACATTGGTTTCAGGTTAATGAACACCTGTCTTGCTTTCCCGATCCTGGCATTGAAATTGTTGTCTGTGCCGCCTGTAGTTGAAACGATGCTGCCCCGCCTAGACAGGTGAAAGAGACTACTTCCTCTAAATTATTCCCGTTGATGGTGATTGGAGCTTGTTGTTGATGCTGTTGTTAGTTGTGTATCTTCATCACCTCTGTCTTCTCCACGTTCACTTAAAGTCGCGTTGTCGCTGCTTCACCTCTTCTATCAACTCGTCAGTTTTCCCCTGTACATCTTCGAGTTTGTGTGATAAGACATTAGACACAAATCATCGTTGGCGAAATGCAAATCTTCTATGCTCTTTTCCCCGGTACAGCCAGCAAATCCCCTTCTCTCGCTCTTCACTGTTTGCTCCATGATCCAGTCCACCACAATCAGGAAGATCATAGGTGGTGATAGTAGGCGACAGCCTTGTCTTACTCCTTCTTGTCTTCACTTCAAAGGCACCATCACTGAGCTTCCAATTGTGAACTACTTGATATGTGGTGTCTTCATATAGTTGTTGAATGAGGTTGATGAGGGTTTGTGGTATTCCGTGGTGTTGAAGCAGCTACTTGACAAATTACTTGTCTGTCGATGCTGTCGAAGGCCTTTTGTAGTTGATGAAGTTGAGGTAGAGATCCAGTTGATCGTCATTCTACGCTCTGCTTTTGATGATGCGTAGCGTAGCGTTGCAATTTGGTCTGCACATGATCTGTACTTCCTGAATCCAGTCAGCGAGCCAGCTTGTCCTGGTCGTAGTTTTGAGTCCAGTTTATCCTTTAGTCTTTCCAGTGTGATGTGGCTTAATATTTTGCTTGACATGGACGGAAGTGGAGCATGATTCCGCGCCAGTTCTTGCAAAGGCTTAAGTCGCCCTTTTTTGAGAGTTTGACAAGGTAACCCTTCTTTCAATTGACGGGCAGGTACCTTTCCTTTCGTCCTTTCAGACTTTCTGCAATAGTGGTGTGAGTATGTTCACTGTTGTCTCTGTGTTTGTTCTCAGTGCTTCTGATGGAAATCCATTTGGTCCTGCTGCTTTCCCGCATTTCAGTAGCTTTATGGCCTTGCTTTCAGGACTTTGACTTTTGTTGGAGGATTTGTGTTCACTTGTAGTTCTGTGTCTGGGCTGCTGGTGATATTTCTTTAATCAGCACATAATTCCGTCTTCTATTAGACTGGGTTTTATCTGTTTGGCAATTTCATTGAAGCCTAACTTTGCGTATACATTAGAATACTGAGAACAGATTTATCTTCCAAACTGACTGAAATGACAATTTTTCAGGAGGCTCTATACCTTCGTTTCTAGGCTGATTTTCAAAGTACACTTCTGAAGAGGGTAGGGTTGAGCATATACAGGTTGACTGGTTAGTATGTTTATTTCTCTTTCTTCTCTGTTTATTGTATACAAAACTGGTTGTAACTTTTTTCTATAAGCATCATTTGACTGAGTCGATCGGATGCCTAACACTGACTGTGTATGAGGGCAGTACTTAAGCAGTACAACACCACGACAATTTTATACTTGAATATTTGTAGTTTGTTAGTCCACCGGATATGTTTCTGAAAGTATCCATTTTTAATTGCTTCCGTCATAAGCGCGCTTGTAAATGTATTTCTCAAGATATTTGACTCCAAAATGAACAGTTTTCTTCTATGAAACTTACAGAACTTGAAACATGTAGTAATTTCAAGTGACGATGTTAACAAATTGTAAAAACATCCCAATATGTTTTGTAATAACCTGATGAGTGTTTTATCGGAAAGTTTGTTTTATTTTATTCCATGCATGCAAAAAATAGGAATTAAAGGTGACAAAAATGAAGATTTTCCTAAAGTTTGATCACAATGGTTTTTCGCTGTGACGAAGTGGTGAACAGAAAGTTATTCATACCCGATCACCATCTTTTCCAGCATGCAATTACGAATTGGATACGGATAACTTACGAACGCTTAGTAGGAGTCATATCATTATGTGATATCAATATATGAAGTCTTCGGTTAATAATCTGAACTGACTACAAGCATGTAGAACTTCAGTTTGGTCACCATGCCACAAACGACACCGATAGTTAGAAGTTAGGCGGTATATTTTGGAATCATTGTCAGTGTGGCAAAAATGTTTGTGGACTTTATCATCAAAGTATTTATTATGCTATCCAAAGCAATTTGTGGCTCTCTTACGAATTTATCTCCATTTCCCTTTTTCCTTCTTCATGTTCTTTGCATTGTGATATAGTGGTACTACAATAAGATCCAGCTTCAGTAGCTCAAGTCGCTTTGCACCAACATCTGATTCCATCACGATCATAACTGACTGACAGCGCCCATATGTATGAATACAACTATGTGTTTGAGTAGTGGATAAAGGACACATGAGATATATTAATAATAAAGCAGTCATATGCAGTAAACTGAAAGATGGCTTTGTGTCTAAAGCATACTTTTGTAATAGCAATAATAACAGGTAAATTATGTGCAGCTTGCTTCTATTTCCCTCCTGCTGTGAATGAAAATTCGGCTATAGTATTTTTCCTTACAAATTAAATAGCATCTGTAATATACGTAATCTATAAATACCTTAGACTCTAGACAAAACAAAACACTTCGCATTTGGATGACCTTATGCTATAGTGAATTAGCAGCAAATTCTTTCTCATTAAGACAAGGATAATCAGTCGTTTTCTTGACAAAAATAATGGAATTTTTAGTAAACAGTCTGAAATAATCATCCTAGAAATTCATTAACATAGGACTTTACGGAATCAGTATGATTTAAGGGTATAATTTTTCTGTGTTTTCCATTAGGTTGAACACTCCAACGGCTCAAATGTTTCCAATAATATTTCGGATAACGATTAATTGCAATATATTTCTTAATAAACTTCACTGTAGCCTTCGCTTCAATAAGCTTTGTGATATACTTGCGGAAACCTCGCCTAGTTAACTAGTTCACTAGTTACTAGCCGGTCCTAAGCCTGGATAAGGAGGAAAGGTTGGGCATAGGGCTAGCAGCCCTACCCCGTAAAACCAATGCAATCGCTAAAGAAACTTCAAAGCACAAACAAAATATAAAAATAAAAACAAACTTCATCCTCACTGGAATCGAGGAGACGAAGTGACACCAGCTGATGAAAGCCTTCGCGAAGCCGATAGGGCGATGTCTTCTGTCTCTAGATCAAAGCAGAAGTAAAAATGGGGACATGGAATGTCCGCACAGTGTTTGAACCCAACAAATATGAAGAAGAAAGCTGAGACGGACTGAAAAAATCGTTTAGGGATATCACATACCAGGCTCTGAAGTGGAACCCGGATGGGAAACGACGAGTTGGGAATCCGCGGCGAGGGTGACATGGAGGAGGTAGTGTGAGGAAGAAATGAAAGCTTTGGGCAGTCGTGGAGCCAGGTTGAAAAAAGTGCAGAGAAGAGAGTGGAATGGAGACGTTCTACTGAAGCGGTATGTTCCACTAGAAACCCAAGGGACAAATAATAATGATAATAATGTACTTGCGGAAATATACATTTTCAAATCGGTCTTCGTAATCGGCTCTACTTCTCCAGACTATTTAAAAAGGGTGTTTATCCACTGTGTTGTTAAAATTGTAAGAAAAAAGAGAAGGGTATCATTTCGATTATATTAGGAAAATAAAACACTGGAGTTGGGGTTTCCTCTGAATCCAGTTTCGTATGTATGTAATTTTGCTGATATTGATATTGACATGATGTAGATGAAAGTAAAAGTCTTTCGGTTTGAAGTTTTTTCACAGTTAGATACAGAAGTTCAGAAAAACAGTCAATGAGGCATTATCACCTTTAAACACTCTTAGTTGGCAAAACATTAAGCATTTACTTTTATCTGGAGGTTTGTAGAGGTTTCACTTTGGAATTCATTATGCACTGACATCGGACAGGGGAACATTAGAAAACTGGGAGCACTGAACAGCTGTTTTGTCCTGGTATGGGACTCCTCAGCAGTAGGCACCCATGATTTTACTGGCAATTGAACCTAGGGCCTTCTAGTTCAGTAGCCAACACGTTACCATTCAGCCACTGGGTCGGGATTGAATCCTCCACATTTATTTTTATGTTTATTATTCTCATTTTTTTCCAAATACCGACTAGTTCTAAAAATAGATGACTTAAGACTTTTTCACAAATTTTTCCACAATAATTATTCGCCTAAAGACTAGTTTCCTTCCTTTTTTCCATTGTTAAGCGGGTGACTCTTCAATCAAAAATACATTGATTGTGTGAGGAAGTCAGTCACTTTTTGAATGTTTTAAGAATAATGTTTTACTGTTGACTGAATATTGGCGTAATTTTCTGCATTTCTTCACTGAAACACTATTTAATTCTGTTCAAAAGAAAAGTTTAACTTGTTAATGCAAAATAAAAAGGCTGAAAAAGTTTTGTTCCATCTTCAAAAGTGGATAATTGTCTGAAGTTTTTTCAACGTTTATTAGGGCACTTGAGTTGAATAACATAATTAGTTGGTTAACAATCGACTGCATACATCCTAAAAAAAATCTACGATTATTCGGATGTAAATTAATGTTTTATTTAGTTTCTGACTTTCAGAGAGATGGATAAATTTGTGACTATCTTTGCTACATACGTGATAAGTATTCCTACTCGCTAAACTAGTTAAGCAACATTATTTCCCTCAGATGCTTAGCCGCATCTTCAATAGAATATCGTCTTAGAGTTTCACATTTATGTAATTTATGAAGGCGTAGAAAGATCTTTCTGGTACTGTTTGAATATTTTACTCGGAAATATTAGATTCGCATGCATTCAACTGGTCGCATCCCTTTCGAGGAAAGATAAATAAATGTCTGTAGAAAAGGTAGTTATCGACTTGGCTGATCTTTCTCTTGGCTTTAAAACAACCAAGTACATAATGTTTAAGGCATATTCCAGTTGGGGAATGATTATCGAAAGGTTAGTCAACGTGGATTGTGAAAACTATTTGATAATTTATAAAATAACATATAAATCAGTCTAGAGTAAATAGAGACACAAGATTTTGGGAATGTAAAATTGTTCACCTTTACGACAGATTATGGAAACTTCCTATTCGTTATTGCAAAGAACTGAAATAATTGGCCTCTATCGGCATATGCGCTTAATTAACGATGCCTTTAGTTCGCATAGACACTCAATAAGATGTCAGCTTTTTGTTCCTGGCTAACCATGGAATCAAGTACTGGTGGGAACACCATCACCTACTGGAATGTAGGTCTATCTAGCACCTCCTGGATTTCGCTACTTTCAAACATTAAACAAATTATACAACCAAGTAGTTTTTTTGGTCACCAGAATAAGTTGAGATATAAAGCCTTCTACCATTATAAACTTACCGTTTATCACGAATATGCTTTTATTCATTCCGTACAATCTAATCGGTATTAGTAGCTGGAAACAATTGAACATGCCTTGGTATACAAATATGGACTTCATAGTAGATAAATACAGAGGTAGTGGGGAAATTCATCGTCAGAAGTATCTTCTCTTCTGTCCAATAAATGATTCACAATCACTTTTAGCATTATATATCTGCCGTTTGTTGGTAATTACCAGAATATACAATCAATTCCTGAATGCATTATTAAAGATAAATCGGTAATTTGATTGCTGTCATAAATTACTTTCACATTTTATCTTTGTTTAAACTTGCTTGCTAAATTTCTGTTATTCCGTGATGATGTTAAACATCTTTATACAGTCCTCTTTCATACCTTCGTTCTTTATGCCACAAAAAAATGAAACATATCAACACTAAAATAAAAAAAGTATATAAACAAAACATGAAAGTAAATAGAATGTCGAAATGACAAGAATTACTTCCCCTCTCTTTACTCATAAAATATAAATGTATAGAGAATAGTATTCAGGAATATGGAAAAAAAGTAATTTCATAGAGAGTTAATGTGCATACAGGAAACTAAGAGTGAATAGCTAATGTTAAAATAAACTCCGCCTAGTGTTGACTCTTTATTGTTTTCTGTCTATATCTCTATAACTTTGAAATGTGAACGCGAAAACTTTACTTAAGTACTTGTGGTGGCATTCAAAGTGGACTGATATTGGTTGGAGAACTATTGAAAATCTGGAAGCATCGGAAAGCTGTTTCGTTCTAGCATGAGACTCCTCAGAATTGGGCACAGACGACCCGGGTACGGATCAAACTCATGAGCTTCAGATTTCACGGCAAGCGAGTTAACCACTTAACCACTGAGTCATAGTTCAGTGATTCACCGTTTTCAGCTTCTGTTTTTTCACGATATATCTCAAAATTAAAATCCCTATTCACTCATTAGTTATACACTTCCAGATGGATATCCCAAAGCTTTAATGAGAAGACATGACTTGAGGATTCAACCCGCGAATGCCAACTGAAGACCTTTGGTTGCACAACATCACAAGCTGACAGAAATTGGGAACTGTGAACCATTGAACTCTGACCCTGTTGATGAGTAATTAACGAATTCGTCATGAAAATTGAAGCACATAAGTTCGATCCGCAGCCGGGTTATGGGTGCGTGCTGCTGAGTAGCTTTATACAAGGATGAAACAGCTATCCAGTCTTCCTAGGTTTTCAATGATGCTTCAACAAATGTCAGTCCTTGATGAATACTGCATCAAAATAAAAAAAATGTTCATTAATCACAAAATACATTAACTACTTGTATTTCAAAAGAGGATAGTTATATATTTATTATAATCATTCTAAGGGGTTGAGAACAAAGTTATTAGTTGTTGCTGGAAATATTATACACACGACATCTGTAGAGTAAAAGAAAATGTTAAGATTATCACCCAGGCAGTGCTGATTTTATATGGATATTAATGACTAGATCGTTAACCTAACTTCTAAAGGTTAAATTTTAATTACTTTATGTGCAATCCTGATTAGCTAAACAAAGATGCTTTAAGTTATTGTCTCGATTAGATTTTGTATTTATTAAATTACTTTGTTACTTTTTCAAGACTATAGTAAAATATACGAATATAATTCATTGCCTTCACTCCATGAATATGACAAATTATGTTGTAGGACATACTTTAGCAAAGCTACCATGTTCAGTAATCTACTGTCATTAAATCCCAATTTCCTTGTTCTTTTGATGTTTAAAACTGAAATGACTATTTCCCTAATGGATAGACGCTTATTCAACCGTGTACACTTTCTTAGGATACAGAAAACACTTGTCTTATCAACTATAGGATATATTTATCTGACTGACTACTTTGTATCGAGAAGACTACCTTCAAAATTATGTGGGTTTTAGTTCCATTTATTACCCACTGAAACAATATTACTTGCTGGATAACGTTTCGGGCATAATTTATTGTCCATAGTCATATCAGGTAACTTCACAACTTTGAGGGAGAGTTTATATAGTTCTACTCTTCTCTAATTCTCTGCGACAAGGGTAGTAGAGTCTTTTCTATATCGAAGATAGATGCAGAATTATTTCTTTTGCATGAATATGGTGTTGGTTCAGTGAACAAAGATTTGGTCATCAATCGCTTCCTTCACCATCCTAATCCTAGTCTTACGGACAATTCTTCGTAACTCTTCAGAGGTGCCTTCTTTGTATGGTAACACAGGTGAGACTTCAAGATCTCAACCCTGTCACCATTTTTACCATCATTAGAATCATTAGTGCTACTGCTGCTGCTCATATTTTTTTTCGGTTTCTTATGAACTTATGTGTAAATTAAGGTGGGTAGTTATTGAGACGCAAGGTATACTTGAGGTGTCGTTGATGATGATTTGAAGCCTAGGTAGCGATTTGAAAGGTAAAGTTTTGAGATAGTTTACACATTTCAAATTGTTTCACTCTATTTCATTCAAGGTAGGCTTACTTAAATGCTTTGGTGAAAGGGCAAGAAGGCTTACTAGTAGATCAGAAAATCTACGAAAAGAGATTGAACGCATCAATAATTACCCACCCAAGTTTATAAATAATTTCATAAACAATCGAAAAACAGTGATCAGATATAGAAGTTATAATGCAACCAATAACACAGTAGACATGTTGCAGTTAAAATGAAATTAAAATCAGAATGAAATATTACGTGATTTGAATGGTAAACTGGAACTCACATGCATAGATACAAGAAGACCGATCATAATATGGGAGATATAATTAGTGAAACAGAATAAGAAAAATATTAGATGAAATCAAAGCAGAAGTGGGAGAAAACATCACCGTTATGCACTTCGCAGGTTTCGTTTGCTGCTCATGCTTTTGTTTTACATAAATGACGAATCAGCGGTCGTTTAGAAGACTTCTATCTGACCTAACGCAGTGTACCTCATTCTTCTGAAACTGTTTACATAGACTGTTATAAGGGCAATTTAGTAACATATTCTTGAATGTTCTTCTTCTTTGTTCTTTGAATGAGAATGTAGATCAGAAAGCAACTTCATACTTGATCAACTGATCAACTCTGACCATATCATTTCATTACATACGTACTTCAAGTTCTTGCTTATAATCAAAGCTATTGCATCTATGCAATCATATTTTGTAGTCATAAGTATTGACCAAACTCTGTCGGTCATTAAACGAGGAGAATCCTTATCGCAGTGAACTGCTGATTGAGGTTAGATAGCAGAAGGTAGCTGTCAGAAAACCCTATTTGAATTAGGTTTCATGTTTGTTAGCCTTGAAAGTGAGATGTTCTGCAACATTTTGGGGACTGATGGTGATCTTTTTAGATAGGTTGTTGCACTACAAAATGACTGGAAGAATTCGGTCAGCAACATGTAACTGGTTCCTTTTCAGTGACGAATCAGTATATTCAATTCAGTCCTACAGAAGGTTGCTTGAGGCCAAAACAGCAGAGTGATATTATCGCTAAATGTCACATGAAATCAAGGTCAAACAGGGTTGTTTAGCGATTACTTTCAAACATCCAGCTTGTATGTGTATGGCTGGAGGTCTAACAAATCTATTTACATATTTTTCAGCATATTATCTGAAATTTTCTAGACTGAAATACAGCGCACCGTAATTTTATGCTACTGAGGTTATTAACTAAATGATTACGTCAACACATGAAAGTTGATCAACATTGGAGAACATGATGTATTACTGTTAACGCTGAACCAGTAGAAAGTTTGTGCACTTAAAAATTTCCCATTAGGAAGTGATTAGTGTTAGTAATTGGTGTTTTCAGTCTATCTATTTATATTGATTGCCTTTCAAGATTTCCGCTTTCAACTGTCTCAATTCTCAATGATATGCAACCAGATTTGCATTCAACAAGAACACTACAACTGTTGAAATTCACATTATTATCAGACACAATATTTAATAAATGTACGTTTGAAGTTTTTGAGGTAAAAAGTCGATTTATTCTGAGTATATTAGCATAATGATGCTAGAATGAAAAGTGAATTGGCTAAAATCAGTATATCATAAAACTTTGTGTAATTTAAGCAGAAAGATTGTTATTATTATTTAGAAGTAGTATTCATCATGGACTGACATCAGTTGGGGAACCATTAAAAATCTGAGAGCACTGGACAGCTGTTTTGTCCTAGTATGGGACTGGAAACCGACCCAGTGGCTGAATGGTTAACGCGTTCGCCGTGAAACGTGGTCCTGGGTTCGACCTCTAGCCGGGTCGTGTGTGCGTACTGCTGAGGAGTCCCATACTAGTTGAACGAAACAGCTATCCAGTGCTCCTAGATTTTCAACGGTTCCCCAACTGATGTCAGTTCATGATGAATACTACTCATAAATTAAAGATCCTCATTCATCTCAAAAATACATTATTATTATTGTTGTTATTTGTCCCTTGGGTTCCTAGTGAAACATAGGGCTTCAGTGGAACGCCTCCATTCCACTCTCTTCTCTGCACTTTTTTCAACCTGGCTCCATCATTGCACAGAAACTTTCATTTCTTCCTCACACCACCTCCTTAGTGTCACTCTCGCCACAGATGCCCAACTCGTCGTTTCTCATTTGTATTCCACTCGACGGCCAGGCCTCGCGCATGATGTTCCCGAATGGTCTTCTCAGTGTATGCATAATCCATCTTCACTTCCTTCTGCATATTTGGAAAGATGATAGAATATTTAAAAAATATGAAGTCTGAGTACTTTTAATAATGACTCATCACACTATGTGTATTATTTTAAAAATATTCTGTTCACTAATGTAATGAGTAATTTGTAATATCTAATTAATGTAAAACCTAAGTTACAGATCGGTAAATCCTAAAGATAATTTTTTTCGGTAAAAAACAGACAAGAGATTGAAACAGTTTAGTTGTTTAAGCAGGAATTAAAGGACCGGCATAAATAATTAATGTGTACTTCATGTTAGTTATATAATGCTACAAACAGAAAAAGAGATTTTATTTAACTATAATAGACTAATGATATCGTCGTGCATAAAACAAGCGAATACGTGTAAAAGACAACTGTGAAGGGAATAATTTCTTTGAGCTGTACTTTCCAAATTTAAACGGTGCTTCCAAAGTGTTTTTGACAGACACCGAAACTTCGAAAGTATTTAATTTTGATTTTCTAAACAGTATAAGAACATAATCATTGATATAGGTGTAAAATTTGGGCACCATAGTAGAATTTAATTCCATATTAGATTTGTTTATATGATTTATAACACACAGTGATCTAATATTATTTACTTGATGACGACGTTTCAAGCATAAATTATTACTGCTCATAATCATATCAATGTAATCGCACACTACTTTCGACATTTGTAGTTATGTCACCTTATATGAGTTATTTTTATTGGTACCAAAATTTTCCATATCTGTGGTATAGGTGTTGTGTCATGTCTATTACATGTGTTGAGTGTTGATTCGATAAAAAAAGATTCAGTAATCAATCTCCCCCTCTCCACCTAATTACATTGGGCTTAGACACAGTGGCTTTATCCCACCCTATTGATCTTATTGGTGTCTATCATTCTATATTTAGCTAAATTCCAATATTCAGCTACTCTAACTGATGCTGACTGATTAGTTTGACCTATATACTTGACCTCACAGTCATTACTTGGAATTTGATAGATTGTATTATTTGGCTTAATTGGTTCTATCGAATCCTTAGGCCAGCCGACAAAGCTTATCTCTGAATCAGTTTGTAGGTTTAATTACCCCCCCTAATTCCAGCTTTGTTGAGGATTCTATGTAAAGTTTCTGAGGTACCCTCCTTATAGGGTTATACAATAGAGGCTGTGAACTCCTCTCTACTCGTGTTATCGTTATTAGTCGCACTCGTGTGACTGTTATTTTTTCGTTTTTTGTGTATCTATAAGAATTTCTTAATAAACTGCGGAGGATAATTATTAACTATTAGTGCTTCTTTATGTGCTTCAATTCCTTGTTTAGGTTCTCGCTCTGACTAGTCAGTTTTCTAGCTTTATCACTCAGACATTTGACTAATCCTGCCTTAACTGACATTGGATAGGATGTCTTGAAGTTTAGATACCTGTTGGAATGTGTTGGTTTTCTGTAGACAGTAGCTTCCAAGCCACCGTCTGTTCTTCGTTTTATTCTGCGGCCCGAAATGGGTATTTCTCTTTGTTCATTTCCTAACCAGTAATTGCGTTTACTACTGAGTTTATATGCATGAAGAAACTGTCAGTATGTTCCGATTTCAACGCAGTAGTGAATGTGTCATCCACATATAGCCGCCATATTCTTGGTGCAGGATTAAACGTTTGTAAGGCCATGTTTTCCCTATTATTTTTACTATTTGTCCCTTAAGCTCCTAATGGAAGATAGGGCTTCAGTAGCACGTCTCCAGTGCACTCTCTTCTCTGCCATCTTTTAAACCTGGTTCCAAAACGGCCCAGAAGCTCTCATTTCCTCCTCACACTACCTCCTCCATGTCACCCTCGCCTTGGACGCCCAGCTGGTCGCTTCCCATCTGGGTTCCACTTGAGTGCCTGGCGCGTGATGTCCCCAGTCGGCCTTCTCAGTGTATGCCCAATCCATCTCCAGTTCCTTCCACTGCATTTTTTTAGCGATAGCTTCTTGGTTGGTTCATTGCCAGCCAGCCAGAGTTCCTTGTTGCTGATTCTTTCTGGTCATCTGATCTTCAGTAGCGAACAAGCGTAGGCAGTTGTTGATGGATATCAGTAGTTTGTTGGAAATCCCTTTCGTAACGCGCCAAGTCTCTGAACCATACAGGAGCACTCACTTGAAATTAATGTTGAAAATCCGGATGTTGTTAACGCTTTATGCTGAGTGCATTGCAGAAGACTTCTACACTGGTTTCAGGCTAATGAAGCGAAACCTGTCTTGCTTTTCTGATCCTGGTTGGCACTGACGTCCTCGTCCGTGCCGCCATCTGTAGTTGAAACAGTGCTACCTAAGAAAGGTGGGTAGAGGAGGCTACTTCGTTTAGGTTTCTCCCGTTGATGGTGATTCCTGGCTGTTGGTGGTGGCGGTGGTTGGGTATCTTCATCACCTCTGTCTTCACGTTCAACTGAAGTCCTGTTGTCGCTGCTTCACTTCTATTGTCAACTTGTTGGTGTTCTCCTGTAGATCTTCGAGTTTGTGCGACATCCAGCCAGCGTATTCCCTCTTCTCGCTCCTCACTGTTTGTTGCATGATCCAGTCAACCATAATCAGGAAGATCATAGGTGGTGATAGTAGGCGACAGCCTTGTCTTACTCCTTCTTGTCTTCACTTCAAAGGCACCATCACTGAGCTTCCCATTGTGAACTACTTGATATGTGGTGTCTTCATATAGTTGTTGAATGAGGTTGATGAGGGTTTGTGGTATTCCGTGGTGTTGAAGCAGCTACTTGACAAATTACTTGTCTGTCGATGCTGTCGAAGGCCTTTTTGTAGTTGATGAAGTTGACGTAGAGATCCAGTTGATCGTCATTCTACGCTCTGCTTTTGATGATGCGTAGCGTAGCGTTGCAATTTGGTCTGCACATGATCTGTACTTCCTGAATCCAGTCAGCGAGCCAGCTTGTCCTGGTCGTAGTTTTGAGTCCAGTTTATCCTTTAGTCTTTCCAGTGTGATGTGGCTTAATATTTTGCTTGGGATGGAGAGGATTAGAGCATGATCCGCGCCAGTTCTTGCAAAGGCTTAAGTCGCCCTTTTTTGAGAGTTTGACAAGGTAACCCTTCTTCCAATCTTCAGGTACATACCTTTCCTTCCAGACCTTCTGCAATAGTGGTGTGAGTATGTTCACTGTTGTCTCTGTGTCGGTTGTCAGTGCTTCTGGTGGAATTCCATCTGGTCCTCCTGCTTTCCCGCATTTCAGTAGCTTTATGGCATTGATGACGTCGACTTCTGTTGGAGAATTTGTGTTGACTTGTAGTTCTGTGGCTGGGCTGCAATTGGTATATCTGGACGAAGTACAGGTGGTGGTTGATTCAAGAGCTTCTTGAAGTGGTCAACCCATCGTCGCCTTTGTCTCTCTTCTTTGGTAACTAAATCTCCTTCATCATCTCTTATTGGTTTCATCTGAGTTTATCTCTTCCCTCCCAGATGGTAACCTGGTTATTTGATACAATATTGTCAGGTCTCTCTCTCTGCTGCAGCCTACAGCTTGTTCTGCTTCACTTGCCAGTGTTTCCTGGAAGTGTCTTTTGCCTTTGAGCGCACTCCTGTTCACTGCTTTCTCCAGTGTAGTGTTTTAAAGATTGTGTTCATTTCCTTTTCTCGTTGTTCTTCCTTGCACTGGTTTATCTTTTGCCTCACAATCCTCCTCTCCCTGCTCTATCAGCTTCCATGTGTCCATCGAGATCTATTCCTTTTCTTTTTTCTTCTTCCTTCCTAATACGGTTGTGCAGGTTTCTTTCCACATCTCTTTCAAAGAGTTCCAGTGTTCTTGCACACAGGTTTCTTCAGGAATGTTCCTCGATACCTCACATTTTGTCTTGATGGCTGACATAAAGATGTCCCTTTTAGTTTCGTCCTTCAGTTCAGCTTCTGTTCCGGGTGTTGCACTTGAACTGTGGTCTATCACCAACTTCCTTGAAGGCTTTCAACTTGATTTGGAAGGTAGGCTCCTTGCACTAGATAGTGGTCTGAACCTACATCTGCTCCCCTTCTTCATCTGATCTTGTGTCAAGTAGGCTGACTGCGTCTCCACTTTTTTGAGGTTGCGATAAATTCGATCTGATTTTTAGTGTGTCCATCTGGTGAAATCAACTCCATGTCGCTTTGTGGATATCCTTGTGCTTGAACACACCGCCTCACCTGCAATCACCAAATCGTTGAATGTGTAGAATTCTGCAAACAATTCTCTATTCTCGTTCATTTCACCTAGCGCTTCTCGACCCATAGTTTGTTCTCTTCCTGTATTATCCACTCCAAGTTTGGCATTCATGTCGCCCATTAGAATTTTGATGTTGCCAACTAGAGTGGGGTCTTGTCGAGTGTTGATTGCAGTTGTCTGTAGAATTCCTCCTTCTTCTCTTGCTCTGCATGATTTGTAGGTGCATAGCATTGTATGATTGTGACCTTCCTTCCACTTGAGTTGAACCTTGCTGTCATGATCCTGATTTTGGAGGAGATTGGTTCCCACTATATGAGAGCCTTCGATGCTCTTGAGAACATCAAGATAGCCACCCCAAAACTCAGTGTGTTCGTAGTTGTCGTGTTGCCTGGGTGACAATATCGGAGTAGATTATTGATTCTCCAGATGACAGTTTGGAGAGTCCACTCCCATTCCATCTGCTTTCGCAGATTCTTAGCACTTCGATGTGATACCTCTTCATCTCGTTTGTAATTTGGGCTGCCTTGATGGGTTCAAACATGGTGCGGACATTCCATGTCTCGATGTTCACTTTCGCTTTAGTCGAGGGAGCGAAGACAAATTGGCCAATTGGCTTTTCGGAAACTTTCACCAACCGGCGTCATTTGGCCTCTCCGATTCCAGCGAGGAATAATTTTGTTATAACTTTTTATACTTCGTTTGTGGTTTGAAGTTTCTTTAGCGGTTAGATTTGTTTTCCGGGGTAGGGTTGCTAGCCCTATACCCAACCTTCCCTCTTTACCCGGGCTTAGGACCGGCTAGTAACTAGTGAATTAGTTGACCAAATATACATAAATATATCTGCTAAGATTGCAGATGTTGATGATCCCATTGCTACTCCTTCTGTTTGTCTGTATATTTTTTATCCTGAAACTTGAAGATTATGGAGGTCAGTCATAGGTGAATGCTTAGTATGATTTCATGAGCCGATATCTTATTTTTGTAAGTCCCGAGTCAATATTTAGCCGATTTCTCACTGCCTCCAGTGCCATATTGATTGGTATTTTAGTATAGAGACTAGTTTCATTGAAGCTAACCATTTTTTCATCCTCTTCCATGTATAGGTCATTAACGGTAAGTTTTAACTCGTAAGAGTTTACTAGTCTGAACTTTTAACAGTTTCTAATAGGGTATAATATCGAAGCTAAGTAGTTTGCTAGTTCATATGTTGGGGTATTTCTGAAGTCAACTATGGATCATTGATTTTTCTCCACTGATAAAATCAGACAACAGTTTTTCACATGGTTTATTGCATGAATTCAGTTTATCAGACTTCAATAAAATAAAATGAAAGATAATCACCTCGAAATTTTAACTATATGAATTATTGAGCAGAATTAAAATACTCGAATGTCATAAAGGCAACTTATCATTGTAAAATGTATGTATTGTTTTCCTTCCTAGAAATGAGATTTTTTGAAGCTAAGCATAGGATCAAAGCCTATGAAGGCTTAACTAAGTCAATACCATATTTTATCAACTAAGAAAAGATGCTTCAATTATGCTGCAATTATTAGAATGCATATATGGTCAGATGAAGAAATATGTTGCTGACTATGCTATGCAGCGACTTCCATGTAAAATCAGAATGATAAATTTCTTGAATTTCGTTTCACGGAGCCATTTGAAGAAGAATAAAATTTTCTTCAGAAATCAGTGAGTCACATGACTTACTTGAAAATAGGAACTGAAAAAAAAAAGTAAACGAAAACAATCAGTACAATATTTGCTAGTTCAGAGGATATTTATCAGATGGTAGGTCATTGTTTTAACGATATAATCCTCTGCATGATTTAATATCTCTTTCTTTGGTAAATTTACAAAATTCGCTGCATAAATCAGATCTTTGATCACAGAAGAACAATCAGTATAAATAATTTGACACTAAGTAAAATGAGATCACTGAAAGAGACATCAAATAGATCAAAATGTCTTAAGTTGATGTTCTTGTTAACCACTTTCGTTTGACTGAAGTTTTATGACGTCATTATATACGCAAAGATTCATCTTATTCAATTATCGCCAATTTTAAGGAGATAAGTTCTTTAACATGAGATAAAGCATGTATTAGATTGCATGTCAGTTTCAGATAATAATGATAGAACGAAATATGATCCAAATTACGAGTCATTGTATTTCACTGTTTACAAATTTCGTCTATATATGCCTGGAATTCCAGGTTTCGTATTCATTAACTATGATATCATCTAGGTATGCTGAATATATTCAGTTGTAACCCAACTACTATTATTCCAGTTTGAACCGTACATCTTTCAGCACTTTTGTGTTTATGTATATCTTAGTTACGTAAAGTAATCAACATTTAATTGTTCCAAAGTGAAATATATATGAAGAAGAATATAATAAGCAGTAGGTTCACTACATGTCTCCGAAAACTTGTATTCACTTCAGTAAATAATAAAACTTCACAACAGATCAGTTCTAATAGTTTTTACATGGTCTTTTCTTATGTGAATAGTAGTTTCGATATCAGCAATACGAAATTCTTATAGTGAAATCGAACGCAGTTATACAAGTGCAAGGCAACCAAAATTGTGAAGTTATGCAGTCGAATTTCTCATTTTTAAACTCACGAATAATAATAATAGCCTTATCCTAAACAAGGCGTTTAATACTGTGTGGAATTCTCAGCATGTAATAGTTCAGCAAACTCATTCTCTGTACAATTTCTTTATGCCAAGTACTTTTCACATTTGAAAAGTGTTAATAATAACATTGATGAAGGCCACAATGTGAAACAGCAACCCGGTGAATGAATGGAAAATCGAAAGTAATTTTGGTAGTAATAGTTTATTCAACCAATAATAAGGTCTGTAATTTGACATAATTATTCAAGGAGTAAAAATGTACGGAATTTCTTCGCATTTACAAAAACGATTGAAACCAATAATTATATAGTTAAGAAACCGGGTTAAAAAAATATTGACAAATAAAATAGAGAAAATACTTTGGTAAAAGAACATATAAATAATAAATAACTTGTATTGACATTATACTCATTATCCTGCTATCTATAATCAATTTTTGACGACGTGTTGACCCATTAGACTTAGATTGGCATATTTCTTCTTTGTAACTACATAAATATGGATACATTATTATTATTATTATTCCATTGGGTTCCTAGTGGAGCATACCGCTTCAGTAGAACCTCTCCATTACACTCTCTTCTCTGCACTTTCTTCAACCTGGCTCTACGACTGCCCAAAGCTCTCATTTCTTCCTCACACCACCTCCTTAGTGTCACTCACGCCTCGGACGCCCAACTCGTCGTTTCCCATGCGGATTCCGCTCCACGGCCTGGCCTGACACGTGATTTCCCCAGTCAGCCTTCTCAGTGTAAGCTCAAACCATCTCCACTTTCTTCCGCATATTTCTTGGGTAATAGGTTCTTGGTTGGTTTGTCACCAGCCAGCCAGAGTTCCTTGTTGTTTATTATTTCTGGCCATCTGATCTTCAGTATCAAGCCAGCATTGGTGGAAGCTGTTGATGAATGTCTGTAGTTTGTTGGAAATGCTTTTCGTGACATGCCAAGTTTCTAAACCATACAGAAGCACTGACTTGATATTGGTATTGAAAATGCGGATGTTGTTCACGCTTTGTGCTGAGTGCAGAAGATCTCCACATTGGTTTCAGGTTAATGAACACCTGTCTTGCTTTCCCGATCCTGGCATTGAAATTATTGTCAGTGCTGCTGGTAGTTGAAACGATGCTGCCCTGCCTAGACAGGTGAAAGAGACTACTTCCTCTAAGTTTTTCCCGTTGATGGTGTTTGAAGCTTGTTGTTGATACTGTTGTTGGTTGAATATCTTCATCACCTCTGTCTTCTCCATGTTCACTTGAAGTCGTGTTGTCGCTGCTTCACCTCTTCTATCAACTCGTCAGTTTTCTCCTGTACATCTTCGAGTTTGTGTGATAAGACATAAGACACAAGTCATCGTTGGCGAAATGCAAACCTTCTATGCTCTTTTCCCCGGTACAGCCAGCAAATCCCCCTCTTCTCGCTCCTCACTGTTCGTTGCATGATCCAGTCAACCACAATCAGGAAGATCGTAGGTGGTGATAGTAGGCGACAGCCTTGTCTTACTCCTTCCTGTCTTCACTTCAAAGTCATCATCACTGAGCTTCCAATTGTGAACTACTTGTTATGTGGCGTCTTCATATAGTTGTTGAATGAGGTTGATAGGGGTTTGTGGTATTCCGTAGTGTTGAGGCAGCTACCTGACAAATTACTTGCCGGTTGACGCCTTTTTGTAGTTGATGAAGTTGAGGTAGAGATCCAGTTGACTGCCATTCTATACTCTGTTCTATGATGATGCGTAGCGCTGCAATTATTATCCTTATAGTTCATATAATTTTAAGAATTTCGAACAGTTAGTTGCTTTTTTGAATCTGAATAATCTAATTATACGTTCATAATTCCGGCTGTGACATCAAAAATATGATATTCATAAAATGGGACTGTTTTCAACAAAACTATTCTCAAGCTGTACATTTGTATACATAGATGTATGATATTTAAAGACTGTAATCTGTGATGAAGGTCTTACTTCATTAATGGGTGGTTGAAACAATAATAATGATGGTTATAATTACAACGTTGCTAGTGGATGATGTGAAGGTCGGATGATAAGAAGGGGTTGCATAAGATTTTGAGTCTTCTATAACGATCTAAAGTCATTGAAAAGAGTCTTCTTTGCCCAATACCTTGTTTTTGCTAATATAATTAGAAGACGCAGATTATCAGAAAAATGTGATATGTGTGTTGGATACGTTTCGAACAATTTGATAACACATTAACTTGTTCAGGCATTTTCTTTGAAAACTGGAATTGAGGGTAGGGCAAACATGACATAAAGGAACTCTATAATAATAATAAAGATGATGAAAGAATAATGTTAAGATTTGAAGACAATCTTGGTAATACGATAATCACTACCAGGGCAGGTTTAACATATGGATACACTGTTTTTGAACAGATAACGCAGACTCAATTTAGTGTATGAGTAGCACTTCAACAAACCTAAGTATCCACCCCTGATAATTTCTATACAAAATTCTAAAGGCTGTTTTAACATCAATCGTATGACCTTTACCAATAACACGTTTTGCAATGGATGACAGTGGCTATCTTTCAACTGCGTTTATCGATGTTTGTGAATCTACTTGCTTATATTTCTATTTCAGCACATGTTTCACCACCCTTAAGTATATATCTCGATTAGTTCTCTTACTATATGTGTGTTGATACACACATGTAAATTGATAAACCCAGTTTCCAGTCTCTCCATGTGGATGTGGCATAATATTTTGCTTGTAGTGGATAGGAGCATGATTCCTCGCCAGTTCTTGCAAAGGCTTGTGTCTCCTTTCTTTGGGATTTTGACAAGGTGTAGTTTCATAAAATTATCTGTCAAAAAGAAGGTTTTCTTTACCAAGTTGCCTTTCGTCAACTTTTCCGATGTTTGCAAACTAATTCTTCTAGTGGGTATTTATGAAAACAGAAACCTCCAGTAATGGCATCTTATAGCAGTGTTTAGTAAAATTAAGTCTTCTTTTATGCTCATTGGATATTGAAATCTTTTTAAGACATATAAATAAGTGTTCTTAAAGTTTAGGCTCCAGAACAACTTAGTCGAAATATGCTGAAACTTTATCGTCTGACTTTTAGGTTTGATGAAACTATTTGCGTGTAAAAAAAATTCGTTTTGTTTCACTTGAGGAGATATGATCTTATGACAGATTTAACGTTTATCATATTCTGTATCACATACAACATGACAGATTTCCGATTCAAATACTTTACATGAATAGTATTTAGTTGGTAGAACTATTGAAAGCAAATCTTTATGTATCATGCAAAGAAAACATGTATAACAAAATGATTTCCTTCCGGTAAAATTTATAGAATTTTCAGTTTCTTACATCCTTGACTAACTGTTTCTGCTCAATATTTCTTCATATAGAAACATTAAAAATAGTTCATATTTCTAAGAAAGTCATTTTTTGATGTTGAAGTTAATTTTGGTATTAGCAGTTTGTAACGTCTGATTTAATGAAGTGAAATGTACGATGAATTTATGAATCATGAACAAGTAGTTGTCAACAAAAGTTATAATAAGTAAGAATTAATGTTTCTCGTCGTTATTAGCTGTTATAATGCTACCAAAACAATATCTTCCTAATTCTAGTGCTCATCAAAGATATCTGGAAACGTTCTCATCAAAGCATGTGAAAAATAAACTTTGCAGTTATGAATTTAGTAATGCAAAAATTCTCATTTAGACATTTAGTAAAATAAACAATTTGAGCGAAGAAATATTTCTTTTCAATTTGTTCTTCAACAATGGAAAAGAGAAATAAAGAAACTGGAATTACGTCATCCACCTTGAAAGATCTCTTAAGATGTACAATGAATGTATACTTTCTCTTCAATAAGGAATTCTATAAACAGTCAGATGGTGTTGCTTTAGGGTCACCACTGGGCCTTATCATGGCGGATTTCTTCCTGACGAAATTAGAAAATGGCTTTCTGAACAATATCATAAGCAGGTTGGAATTTTACTGCCGTTATGTATATGATACATTCTTGATTATGAATAACGAGAACGACACAAGGCTTATACTGATAAATTCAATGGCATCCATCCAGTTATAACCTTCACTATTCAAACGGAAAGTGACGACAGCATCACCTTCTCAGATGTCCAGTTGACAAGGAAGGCGGATGGAACTATAAAAAGAAGTGTATATCGGAAACCAACGTCAACAGGTCAATATCCACTTCTTGAGTTTCGTCCCCTTACAATATAAACGAAATCTAGTTAAATGTTTGGTCCATCAGGATAGACTCATCTGTTCAGATGATGCTTTTGACAAAGAGCTTCAAATTATCCATGATCTACTCAGTAGTAATGGATATCCAGAAACGTTTCTGGCTAAAAATATGGACACATCCAATATGAAAACCAGAATACCTACAGTCTCCAAAAAATCATTGTTCCTAAGACTACAATTTTGGGGTGACATCATCAGCAAACGTGTGACAGAACGCTTAAAAAATGCCATAAGAGGATCGTGTAATGCCGCAAAGTTATGCTATGTATTCTACAGTCGGGCGTTGATGACCACACAAACTGAAGACAGATTACCCGACTTCTCTTCTATGTGCATTTACCAGTTAAACTGCCCCTGTGGTGCTAGTTACATTGGACGTACAGTTAGGCAAGTCCGTCATCGAATCGCCGAGCATCATCCTTCGTGGCTAAGTAAGGGGGAAACCAGATTGATACGAAGCTCAATACTCTCTCATCTGATTGACACCGGCCACCGAGTTAACATTCATAATGCCTTTAAAGTTATTTATCACATTCCTTCTCACCTCACCCATCCTCTACCAGTTAGTCTTTTACATACAGCAGAAGCCATAGGAATCCACCAATACACAAGCCAAGTCTGTGTGTTCAGAAGAGATTCGTACAGCCTCTTTCTTTGCCTTGGCCATCTGTATAGCTCATTTATTACAACAAGACTCTTCATTTCATCCACCACACAATTGATTATAACTAATATTTTAATGGCTCTATTATTGTTATTATTATTATAACAGATTTAGCCATTTTCTTCTCCCTCTACTGTTTCTAATTACCGTCAATAATTTACCACTTCACGTAACAGTTCATTTTCGCGCTTTATACAAAATATCAATTGTGTAAGAACCTGTTTAAAGTTTCACAAGATCTTTCTACCATAATTAATCTATGCTTTACTTAATTGTCTTAATTATCTGATCAATTATCACCTTCTTGATACTTTGAGATTGATAACCTTTCATTAAACAACTCTCACCACTAGATTGGTATGTAACTTTACGTTTTGAAAATGCTATATTTGTTATGAATTCATCATTCAACTAAATTAAACAAGAATAAACCCATTCCTTAGCACAAAAGAAGGCAGTAGTA
This sequence comes from Heterobilharzia americana, assembly GCA_944470555.2. Taxonomy (NCBI): domain Eukaryota; kingdom Metazoa; phylum Platyhelminthes; class Trematoda; order Strigeidida; family Schistosomatidae; genus Heterobilharzia; species Heterobilharzia americana. The sequence goes on along the minus strand of OX104129.1, from coordinate 58,457,535 downwards.
GACAGGCTTCTTCAAAATAAGAGGTGATTTTAGTTTAAATCGTACAATCTCCGGTATGTACTCATCCTTATAGAAAAGTATAACTAAAGCACAAATCTGAGTTTTTTTCGGAAAGTTATTCATTTGATGATAGGTAAATAAAATAAGTGATAGTTCGGAGAAAACAAAACTTTATAACCAATAGTATCTATCTTTAGCAGATTGAAAGAAAAATTCTAAAATGTTATGAGTAGAATCTATTTCTGAAATAATGGAGAATATTTGTAGCTCAGGTGGATGGTCTTGTATTGTGTTCTCTGAACTGGGTTGTTTAATCGTGAAGCTTTTACTGTCCTTCTAGACGACATCAGCACTAACTTCATTATGAAGTGAGCTGTCAGTATCTCTCCGTGAGTGATTTAGTAGCTTACTGTGACAAAATAGTCTGTGATATGTTGCTTCCTTTGATTGTTGTGTCATCGACTGTATAGTTTTCCTGTTGGCTATCCCTCTGCTTGACCTCTGACCTTTCTATCGCTTATCATCTTTCTTATTGGTTGATAGATTGTGTCTATGTTTATACATCTGTTGATTGCTGACTGACCTGAATGCCAAGATTCCAGGAAGTCTCTGATACTCTTTGTTTTCCCACTGTTCAAAATTTCTACATTGTCAAAATTGGATTCATGTCCATAATACACGTGGATAAACGACAGAAAGGTCGGAGGTCACCAGAAGAACAGCCAATAGGAAAGTCAGTACAATCAATGACACAACAATCTAAGGAAACAACCAACCATAGACCACATCGTCAGAGCAAGCTACTAAATCACTCATGGAGAGATATTGACAGCTCACTTCATACTGAAGTTAGTACTGATGAGGTCGTCTAGCAAGATGATGAAAGCTTCACGATTAAAGAACCCAGCTCAGAGAACACAATACAACCAAGCATCTATTTCTTCAATTATTCTTAACTAATGCATTGTAGGCGAAGAGGTTATGGGAAGGTAATTACTTTAAGCACTAAATCTCACTAGGTGTTTAATTTTATATATCAGTGGGTTTCTGTCAGTTGAACAACAAAGTCAACAAAGTCAATTCATTGCTTTTATATATGGAACTTGTACCTGTAGCGTATAAAAAGTAGAAGTATAGATTTTTACCGCTCAAATGTTAAAAAACTTAGTTCTCTAGGTGATATTTTGTTATTCTATCATTCAAGAATATTAGAATGAAATGTCTACAGCATGATTAACCTAATTAATGGATCTCTGAGTTCATATAAAACATCTTTGTACTAAAAATAGTTTTGTGTTGACATTCACTACTTATTTTTGAACTATCTAAAGTCTTTGAAATGAATATATTCATTATAAACAATGTAGAATGAACTCATTAAATGGATATACATTTTAGGTAAAATGGAATAAAGCGTAATGCACTCAAAACTGCCTTCCTTGGAAGCTAATTCATACAACAGTCTCTTAAAACCTTTACATTATGTTACATGGACAACAAACTTTGTAAATACTTAGTAATGAATATTATCTATCAGTGCAACACTTGTTTCTTGAGTAATTATGCCTGTTAAATTTTATGAATATCTGATATAAGAAAGTATTTTTATAAATTTCTCTTTATATAATTCAAAACACAACATTAAGCAAATTGTTATCTGATCAACTTATACATGGAATGAGAAAAGAAAGGATTTCTACTTTATCAAATTAAGGTTTTAATTATACTTTTACTCTAATAGAAGTAAACGTACTATATATATTTAATGACTTAATTCAAATTCTAGATTTTACAAAGAAATATGTAAACAGAGAAATAATGAAACTTTCATCTTTGTATTTATTTTGTATATAAAATCTATCTAATTAACCGAAAACTAATTAGATTTCAGCTATCCATAAACATGACTTTATCTATCATCCTTTTTTTAATGATAAACAGATATAATCATTTTTGAAATTTAATGATAAAATCATTTTCTATAATGATTTCACTGAAAGTTTCATCTCTTTTTTTTTATGCCAATAGAGTAATAAACTAGCCAAAAATTCATTAAAGGCGTTAACTGAATCTACTAATAATCATTTTTGATGGAGTTAAATCACCACCGCCATAGAACCAACATATATTGTAAGTTAATAATGCATAACTCACTTCCACTAGTGGATGATAGAAAACGAAATGCAAAATGTATTAAAATTCTAATTTTGTCTAAATATATAAAAATGTTGTTAGTCAAGTTCTAAGTTGGTTAAATGTAGAGGTAATAAATATTAGTCTACGGTCCATTACTCTCTTATAGAAGTTACTCTTGAAGCCTACCTAATGACTACAGAAAAGAGGATGACTTAGATATTGTTGTGTTCCCTGAGCTGACTGGTTTAATTATGAAGCTTTCATTGTCATTTCAGATGAACGACTATCCATCTAACTTCATCAAATGATATTCACATAAATTTTTGTCAACCAAGAAGTCAAACTCGAAAACTAATTAACGAATTTTCCTACACTACATGAAAAAACATCTTAGTGATTTTGATTGGATTACTAAAGCCTTGTGGAATCAATCGTAAAAAAAAAGACAAACCGACCACTATCTACAAAATAAACTGCAGAAACTGCGAAAAAGACTATATCGAACAAAGTAGTTGCCCTCTTCGTATCCGTCCACATGAACATCAATTGGCAGTATAGCTTCATGACATGATTTAGTAACCTACTAACTCACTCACAATGAGAGATTGACAACTCACTTCATACTGAAGTTAGTACTGATGATGTCGTCTAGAAGGACGATGAAAGCTTCATGATTAAGGAACTCAGCTCAGAGAACACAATACAACCAAGACCATCCACCTGAGCTACAAATATTCTCCACTATTTCAAAAGTACCAATGAAGTTGCACAAATCAAATGGCTTGTAGGTTTCTTCTGGTTAACGTGTGTGCAGGAAAGTAGGATTATATAAAGCAAACAGAAGTATTCTGTGAAGACGTTTTAACAGATTATAAGCTGTTTAAGAGCTACAAGTAATCTAAAAGTTTTTTCCACGTTGGTATTCATTATGGACTCATCATCATCATCTTTCAACATAGGACCAGGCGTTACTGCATAACGGTCCGAGCTGCCACAGCTCATATAAGTACAACAAGTAAAAAGTCAGTGAAGTGGAAGACAAGGAGAAGAAAATTCAGTCAAAAGAATTATAAAGTATGATATGAGAGAGAGAAAGGATGAGAAAATTGTGAGATTCGATAAAGCGTTAGGATGAGGATAATGTGTCCATACATGTGCACCACTGACATCAGTTCTCAGGCATATCACCTAGAGTCTCCAATCACTGGTTCTTCTTGTCCCGCCGACCGCAACCGGCTAGTCTACATCACCCTATATGACTCAAGCCAACAGTCAATGACTTCATACATTGGTGCCATGTTTTAGTCTGGCCACCTAGGGTCTTTTTCCAGCCTGGACCCACCTCAACCAACATTGTGTGATGAGGCAATCGGCGACTAAGCATATGTAACACGTATCCCAACCATCTTTGTCGATGAAGGTTCATAACCTCGTCTACTGATTTACCTCTACTCCTTAAAACTCTACACGTGACTTCTGCATTACTCACATGGTGACACCACGGAATACGGTCTATACTACGAAGGCAATGGTAGTCAAGCACTTGAAGACAGCCTTCTTGTGTCTTCCACCTTCAATGGCCATATTTCACAGCCATAAAGTAGAATAGAGCGGATTGCTGTGCAGTACACGCGACCCTTAATAGACAATCTAATGTCACGGTGGTGCCACATGTGGCGTAAATTGGCAAAAGCCAGTCGAGCAGCTTGTATTATTGCAAAAACTTCATCGGCCACTGAGCCAGCCATCATGGCTGATCCTACTTCCCAGGTAAGTGAAGTGGTCAGCACGCTCAACCACTTCACTCTCTGTTGTTAGCCTCATAGAGGCACCGTTGAAGACCAATCCTGGAGCAGCAGTTTGCATTTGGGTGATGAGAAAGTCATCCCAAACATTCTCAAATTGCCACTCAAAGTGTCCATAAGACGCTACATCTTTTCAGCATCTTCATCTAACAGAATTACGTCACTTGCATATTCCAGGTCTAACGAAAATTCACCTGTGATTAGGTCAACCTCCGTGTAATCAGGTGGCCAGAGGGAGACCTCCATACGAGTATCTATGATGAAATTTAATAAGAATGGGGACAGTGGGCACCATTGATGGATGCCACTCGGCGAGTACAGCTCCTCGAACATCTCACCATAGGCTCTAATATGCCCACAAGTGTTCGAGTAGACAGCCTTCAATAAAGTGATGTACTTACTCGGCAAGTCTTTCACTGAGAGACATTGCCATAAGGCTTCTTGATCAATGGAGTCAAATACCACCTTCAAGTCAAGAAATACAGCTATTGGTGGGCGTCGGTAAGCGTGACTGCGTTCCAGAACCTGGCTGAGTGCAAATACTTGATCGACACACCCACGGCCGGGTCTAAAGCTCGCTTGTTTTTCTCAGGCTCACTGTTTCTGAGCCCCACCCAGGATTCGAAGAATAATAGAACATAGGATCTTGGACACTATGTTTGTCAGGCTGATTCCTCTGTGGTTACCACAAGAGGACTTCTCGTCTTTCTTGAAGACTGGGATAATCAGTGATTCAGACGAGTCAGAGGGGATCGTATTTGATTCCCATATACTGGCTAACACTTTTGTTTACCTGACTAAAATCACCTCACCACCATCCTTGTGTACCTCAGCGGTTAGTCCATCTGGTCCTGCTGCCCCTCCTCGTTTCAGGTTACCTACCGCCTTCTCAAATTCTCCCAGTGTTGGAAGGCCTATTTCAATGTTCTATTTAGGATCCGACTGGATAGTAGGCAACGCAGTGGTGGCTGGAGGCCAGTTAAACTGTTTCTCGAAGTGTTCTGCCCATCGTTCTAGTCATCTCCTCTGCGAGTGAATCGCAGATCCGTCCTTCTCCGCTATAGCCTCACTAACCACTGTTGACTTTTTCCCCCCGGTTCCCTTGATAAGTCTAAATAACTGTCTACTGATACCAAAGGCCGCTGCTTTTTCCATCTCTTTAGCCTTCGCTGGCCACTGTTCATGGTCATTGCGTAGACGTTTTCTGAATCTACTTTTAAGTTGTGCTCGCTCTTCATTGTACTCAGAGCCTGCAGGCAGGGATGCGTTCACATGCATCCATTACTTTGGAAGAAGCTGCTGATATCCACTGGCTCTTTTTAACCACTATTTCGGAGTCGACTACGGTCTTCAACGCTTCTTTTACAGCAGACTGGAGACGGCACCAAGCTTTTTCCGGATTAGTGATAGTCTTTTGTTCCTATAACTAGCTAGCCATTTTTCACTGAACACGGCCTTGGTGTTTTCGTTGTCGAGCTGCACTCGTAATAGTTTAGTTGCCAATCGTTACCTACGTCCATTGAGACGCAGGCATATCCGCGCTTTGACCAACGCGTGGTCACTAACCAAACATGTACTCCAGAAGGAGCTGCCGTCTTCCACAGATCCTCTGAAACGGTGACTGATAGAGATGTGGTCTATCTGTGTTCATCGCTGTCTCGAAGCTAGTCACCAATGAGCACTAGTTCATTTGAATCTCTGAATCCTACAAGCCCCCAAATTCAAATGAACTAGTGCTCATTGGTGACTAGCTTCGAGAAGTGATTCCTGAATTTCAAATCAGAAGTAGTGACCAGTGGGGCAAACATGGTGGCCATAAGAAACAGCACTCAGCGATGAAGTTGGGTGAAATCTGCTCTGTGTCGTGAACTGACAGAAGTTAGAAATATGCACGACTGGATTCTGACCCAGTGGCTCAATGGTAACCTGCTGGCCACTGAGCCTGAAGGTCACGGGCTCAGCCTCTTGGCGGAGTCATGGGTGCTCCCTGCTGAAGAGTCCCGTAATCGGACTAAACGGCTGTCCAGTGCCCCAAGTTTCCAATGTTCCTCCAACTGACGTCAGTCCATAATAATTACCAGCCCGAAAGATCTCTAAATCCCCACAACCCCCAAATTTAATCAAAATGTGTTTGAGCACGAATTGAATAACTGATTATAATTATCATAGAAGTATCTAAAACGGCTTAAAATGAAAAAAAAAAGGAATTTAAGTATACAAATAAGATTTTTTAACGAAATGTTATCCTACAAAATTCATCCCCAAAATAGTCAAAAATAATAACAACTGCGTCAAGAAAGTAGTCCTAAATCATCAGTCAAAACAATAGTTATTCCGCACAGGTTACATAACTCGGATGAGATAACCGGAGAGCTTGAAAAAAGCAATTTCAGAATGATCTACAAAGCGTCAGACACATTACGTAGTGCTTTGGTCCGTGTGAATGACAATATTTCTCGCGATTCTCAGTCTAGTTGTATTTATAAATTAAAATGCTCTAACGGAGGTGTATTATGCATGAGATAAATTGTATATGAATTCCAAACTTTGAAAAAAGGGAAAGAGAAATCCAGTGGAGCTGAAAATTCTTGAAAAAGCTTCAGTCGTAGCTCTACACCCTATAATTTTAGGCCATGTGATCAGCTATGGCGCTATTGAAATGTAGTTTAGGGTTTATGAGGATTTTATTCAGTTTAAGGCATTATTCAGTACAGACTGACATCACCCTAGTTTGGGGCTTTTCGGAAAAATACACACACGACGCTGCCAGAGAATGAACAGAAGACTTTCGGGTCTCATATCGAGTACATTATTCATTCACTCACTTGGCTAGAACTAAGTGGTCTATAGTTTTCGATTTGGACCAGTTTTCTAAATAGTGTGCTGAATACTACTTTGAAATAAGCAAAAGTCCTCATAAGTTACAAAATAAGTAAATGTATTAAGTATTAGTGCTTGTATTACATCGTCATTGATTGGACCGAATTGTTCAGTCTCTCTTGGCATATGAACTCCTGTGCGGATGCCTCGATATTGACTGTGTTTTGATTATGTCTAGTAATGATGGGAAGTGGCCATCAGTAAAATCCAGGATGCGCATTTCGTCCTGTTTGGGACTCGTCTGCTAGATTTACCTGTCTCACGGTAGATGTAATTGTTCCCAGCGGGGTTCGGACTCGGGAGCGACTGCTTCAAACCTGAGAGCATTATCCACTACACCACAGAGCCACCATATCCACTTAATGTGAGACGGGTATAGATTTAGTGCTACTGCTTGTATTACACTGTCGTAATTGGACCAAATCGATCAGTCTCTGTGGTGTAGTGAATAACGCTCTCACGTTTAAAGCGATCGCTCCCAAGTCAAAATCCCTGTGGGAACAACATCACTCACTGGGAGGCAAGTACATCCAGCAGACGAGTCCCAAATAGGACAAAATGCGCATCCTGGATTTCACTGCTAGCCACAGCCCATCAGTACTATATATAAGGAAATGTGTACTGCTAATTGTTGATATGCTTCTAAATAGATATCTGAATGCTTTGGCAAGAATTCGATGCCTGTTAAATCAACTGGCTGGAGGTGAAGGGAATGCAGAATGAAAATCTCGGTGGTAGTCATGCTAGATTGCGAAATGACAGAAGTAAAGAAAACTATGTACCAGTGAACATCAACCCAGTGGCCAAATGCCTAATGTGTACGCCGCGAGACCTGGAAGTCCTGAGTTCTGTCTTTGACTGTTTTTTTGATTTGTATCACTGAGGAGTCTCATACTAGATCAAAGCATTCGTCCAATGTTCCTAGGGGTTTCAGCGGTTCTCCACTTGACAGTGAATACTACCGTGAATATCTAAACTGTTCAGAAGGACCCTATAAATTATAAGTAACGTCTCATAGTAGAATCCTTGCACAAATAAGTTACTCAAGTATACAGTACTTGTGATTTCTGGTTGCTACTCTGGGGTGAAGAAGAAAGTTAAGATGTATCGAGTATACACTGACTGAGAAGGCCGACTGGGGACATCACACGCCAGGCCAAGCCCTCGAGTGGAACCCAAAGGGGAAATAACGAGTTTGGCATCCGAGGTGAGGGTAACATGGAGGAGATGATATGAGGAAGAAATGAAAGCTTCTGGGCAGTCGTGGTGCCAGGTTGAAAAGGGTGCAGAGAAGAGAGTGGGATGGAGGCGTGCTACCCAATCCTTATGTTCCACTAGGAACCCAAGGGAAAAATAATAATAATAATTCTAGAGTGAAGTGATCAACGTCTTGTGGCATATATTCCCATCTGAGGATGCCTTGATATTGAAATCAAAATTGTCTAGATCGGAATAAGCGGATAAAACATGACCTGACCTGGTGTAAACCTACCCCACATACTGGCACAATCAACATGCATGCGATAAGAACTATCAGCACAGGTGAACATAAGAAACTCAATTTGTAAAATACACACTCATCACAGATAATACACTAAATATGGGCATCATCTTGATCAGCAACTTGACAATACAGAATCATCCATGCAGAAAGATTCAGATCAATATATGCTATATAGGCTTAGATTTTGTAGTTTCCTGTTTAACATGAAGATGACAAAGAAATTAGCACTAAATAGTGAAATATCAGATTAAACAATACTGTTTTGCTTCACATTCATAGAGAAATATTAGTACTGAAATAATATATATCTCTCGTACAAGACGATTAGCACATAAGATAAGTAGGCCATGTTGCTGTAGAACATCATTTCTGCCTGACGTCTTTAAAAGTCAGAAAGAAAACAGTTAGATTGTATAGTCTGTCTGTTGTATACAAATTTTGAAAGAGCGATACCTGAATATCCATACCTTAATTTTCCTACAATAATCAGTAAGTTTTGATGAAAGTAAATGATCCTAAACATCATTCACAAATCTGTTTTTTTTCAAAATAAATTAATATAAATTGCAAAATTTCTGTCAAATCTCATTGTTGACAAAATCAACAACAGCAACCGATTTTACAACAGATTAACATTGAGATAACCAATTTAGAATGTTTATTGCCTATCGGAAGAATGAAATGACGTCAACCAACCAAATTCCTAGCAGGAAGTTGATGAAAATCAATTCATTATGCCAGTTCATGCATGTATATGACTTGAATCTTAAAACAGGCAGCTTAGATAAACAAATTAAACAGTTATATGTGATCCTTATAGGACACTACACACTTTATTACTTGCTTTATGTATTGATAACTGATCAGTTGTGTTTAGCATAATTCAGTTGGGGATGTTGGTACATGTGTAGATTGTTTATCTTCTTAGCCTTAACTCTGAGTTCAACATAACATAAAGTTTTAGTTAGATATAGGATATTGGTTTGGTATCTTGTCATAAGACTAAGTCAAATGTGAGAAAATATAATTTACAAATAAAGGTCAGCCCAGAATTTCAAAGTAATTTTTCCAAGAATATCCCACGTCTAAAGTAGAGGAGCGGTGTAATCATCTTCGGTATACCAATACAAAGGTGTCATACAAATTCAGAAATGTGAAGTTGACAATGAAAGGCTTTGTAAAAGTCTTTTCTATAAATATAGAAACCCAGCTTTCTCTGAAAGATTTGCTCAATTTCTCAGGACGTTGGTAATTTCTATAATCATACATAAGATCTGTGAAATAAATAGTCTGTGGTATGAATGAAACGACAAAGGGAGAACCAACCATAAAATTTCACCGTGGTTTCCTGTGGACACACATAATTTGATCTACTCAGCAAGCTGAATGATGATAAAACTAAGAATGAAAGGTGATCAGCAATGCTCATTCATCAGAAGCATTCACTTCAAAAATTTGACGAAACAAAATCACGTTCATCGAAATGAAACAATAAATTTTCATCTTATATCGATTCACCTTATTTCATTTAGTAAACGAATGATTATTTTTTCGCGGAGGTTCTGAAAAGCTCATATCATGTATATGATTTGTACCAATATATTGGTATGTTAACTGAAAGGCTGAAGGAAAGGTAATCTTGACTTTCATTTGCACAGCCTCTCCATTATGGCATGTATCCTTCATTTAGGGATTGTTGAGACATACCTACTTAACATTAACTAAGATGAAATCGGGAAATACAAGATGAACTGAGACTGATTAGTTTAGGGAGTTCATTACCAGCCGATAGGTGATTTATTCAATCCCCCTTCCATCTACCTTACAAAATAGGTGTGACTCACTGCCTACTGCACAGTTGTGCGCAAGTTGGCTGAGTGCATTTCTTTCTCGTCAACTTCATCAAGAAAAACGAATATATGGATTCTTGAGCAAGGCATATTGCTAAGAACTGTATATATTCTATTTACAGGTAACTGGAAAATCGAAATTTGTTGCAATATAGGGAATGAAATATTAGCTATAAAAGTGTTGGTTCCTAGTAATGACATCTGATTATATGAGATAGCCGTGGTTTGGCGAACTAGTATTTATACTGAGTGATGATGAAAGACGAAATAAAAATTTAGCCACGGCCGGATTCCAACTAGCGACCATCGGGTTTCCTGCCCGATGCTCTACCAACTGAGCTACGTGGTCCAAGTTTTGGACCACAGTCAGACCCTGTGGTTGCTGGTTCGAATCCAGTCTCAGTCCAAATTTTTATTTCACCTCTAATCATCACCCGGTAAAATAAGTTGGGTTGGAAAGTTTTCAATGAATAAACAATATTATAACTTAAATCAAGAATAAGTCGAATAGTCATAAAGCAGTTTGCCAAGAGATGTTTTAAAGAAAATGATTATCCTTATGAATGTATAGATAAAGTCAAAAGCAGTCGGCAGTTAAGTGGTTCATTTGGCCTCAAGTTGCATCTACTACAGCACATCCGCTAAAGTGAAAAAATGGAGGGCTGAAATTCAATTTCATGAACTCATTCCAAATAAGCTGGACATGAACCAGTCAAAAGGTCCATAAAACGTTTCATTGTCAAATGCTGTATTCATGTGCTTAGTTGATATGGCACAAAATGATAAAGTAATCTTTACCGTTACATGTTGCAAGCATAGGTTAGCGATCATGCCATGCAGTAAGTTATACCGCGTAGGTGTACACGAGTTGCTCACAAGTAGGTAACCTGTAAAGGTGTCTAGTTCTTATTGTCTTTTAGCGATCAATTAGAAGTTCAGTAAGCAGAAGAAATAAGACTACAGTTTAATGATCAAGTTTAGATATTTAGCTGCAGGAAAAAAATCAGAAGTTCAGAATAAAAATGTGAGCGTAAATGTAGTCAAGGATTAATTGCCTATCATCATTTCGAATATGTTGATCAGATGGAGGACTGTTAATTACGGCGGTCTATACACTTCGGACAGATACCTTATTCGAACCATCTTCATTTTTAGAAGGAAGTTTGTGATAGCTAATCAACATTATATGTGTGTCAGATTTCAAATAATTTCACACCTGAGGATGCCTTGCTTTCTCTCAGTTGAAAAATTCCTAAACTAGTTTACAAGAAGTTCACAATACAAGTTATTACTTTTCCCTTCAGTATAGGCTAATATTTAGAAGTAGATTACGCTTATATGGGAAATTAAATTAATGCTAGTATAGTTTGAGGTTTTACCAGGGTTTTTATTTGGTTCAGGGTAGCATTTATCAAGGACTAATATCAGTTGAAAAACCACTCAATATATGGGAGTATTGCATGGCTGCGTCAACCTCGTATGGGACTGCAACCCCACAAGGACTGAAATAAGGACCTACCTGTCTCGCAGTGATGGTATCGGCCATTCAGTCATTTAGATTTCAGTGGTCCACAGTTTTCTGCTTCTGTCAGTTAGAGAGATAACATGACAGTCAGACAAGTTCAAAGCCTGCCATGGCCACGGTGCATACTGCTAAGGAATTCTATGCTAGGACGAAACAGATGTTCTGTACTCCAAGGTTTTCAGTGATTTTCCATATGATTTCAATTCGTGATAAATATTACATTGTAAATTAACACTAGCTCAAAAAGACTGAAAGACCCTTTCCGATGGAGTTAACTGCTTTCTTCATCTCTGTCATCAACTTACATAGTAGTTGTATTTCTTTCAATAATTAGACAACAACAAAATTAAAAACTGAATTAAAAACACAACTTTATTCGCCTTTATTTTTAGAAAGTGTTCATTAAAGTATTTGATTCACCCTATTCCAAACTCCTCATCTATTACTGATTTCATCCATGTTTTGTTTATCTGAAATGTACGCGATATATGGATAGGTCACTAGAAAGTAACCAACCCCATGCTATCTAGTCTCATTGAGCTGAACGAATTCTGTTATTCGTTTTTACAGTTTAGCCTAGAAGACTGACCATCGTGATACATTGAAGTAGATGTCAGACCTTGTTGATGGCTGCCTTCATCCAACTCACACATTATGCTTATGCTTTACTAAAGCAACCGTTTGTTCGACTAGTTCAGGTTTTCTGTAAGTCTTAAACTTGGTTATTGTTTATTTATAGGACCTAACTGGTAAGTGTTTTACTGCAAATTAATTCCTTCATATATATGAACTAATATTACGTTTTACCACATCATGATTCGACATATCTATGTGTTATGTTTACTAAGTAAATATGCAGTAGTCTGAGTTCAGATAATTCTTGACAGATGGCCAGAGAGACATCTTTGATCTTTTATACTACAAAGTGTCTATTTATAAATAACGGGAAACATATTTCACCTTCCTTTCACCTCCATTCAGGTTACGACTATTATTCACTGCCACGTATAGTCATGGATTTATGACACAGAAATCTAGACTATGGTAATCTTTTTTATGATTTGATTGCCTGCGATAGCTGGCTAAATATAGTAATGACACTCTTCGGAAGTCATCAGCATTGTATACTGAAATCAGATGGTATTGTCCTGCTGGGTAAAGACGCTGACAGAATTCTGGGTCTTCTGATTTCGTTAGGCAGAAATCATAGTATGTTTAACCAGCATGCTTTTCGCACCTCTCAAATGTAAGATGGTGCTCTAGGGTTAACCTACTGCAGGTACTCCCAATCTCATGATAGGGAGTGAAGTGGTGGAATATGTCAGTCACTTCACTTACATGTGAAGTTGTATCACCTCGAACCAGCGGATTGCTGACGAAATCCCGGCTTGTAACCAAAAAGCTACTTTGGTATTTGTCAGCTCGCATCATCTGCAACTGTCCATCTAATGATGAGAATACTGCACTTCAGTTTGTTCTGCCCTGTTATTCGGCTGTTAAATATAGCCGTTAAAGGTAGAAGCAGATAAAAGGTTTTTGTTCGCAGGTGTTTTCCCGGCATTACTTGCGTTTAGTGGGATCACTGAGTGAGTAATGTTGAAGTTATGCGAAGGATACTAGCCAGGGCAGGTAAGTCGATAGATGATGTTGTGAAACTTGGTTGACTGAGGTGGCTTCGACATGTGGTGTGCATGCCGAGCCACCACCTACCGCTACTTGCTATACTAAAAGAAGTTGGATTAGGTTAGAAGAAGGCTCAGGATGACCAGACCAAGAGATGTCCCCAGTTTATGAACCCCCTAATTGTTGATCTGAGTCATGTGGAGTGATGTAGACCGCCTGGTCGGGGTTCCCCAGACAGAAGAAATCAATGTCTGGGAAATCTTGGAGACACTGCTGAAAGTCGGTTACAGTGCTGCAGATATATTCACTTCTTCACCTCTTCTAAAGTTTGGCTATTTTCCATAAGCGTTATCTTTAGACTGTTTATTCTACCACACAACTTCTATCGACCTGTTCTTTGTATCCTGATGTGAAGTGTGGCAACTTGAGTTGATGCACTTGTGTGCGAGGTTCTACGTTGTTGTTGTTAGTCAGTGACACTTACCGAATCAGTAAAATTAAAGGAAATGGACGATTATTTTCTTCACCGATGCTAATAAAAACACCAACACTATAAAACTGTCTATCGTGGCTTGGTGTTCTAGGGGATAACGCTCTGGCTTTTGAAGCAATGAGTCTTGGGTTCGAGTCCCCATAAGTACAACACACTGAGGTGCAGGTACATCTAGCTGAGTCATAAATAGGACGAAATGCGCTTCTTGGATTCCACTGTTAGTCGCTATCCACCATAAATATGGAACTGGTTGGAAGATTTGGAAGAATAGTAATACCATCTACCTATGATGTCAAGAACTCAATGTTTAGAGATATAAGTATAACAATATGATGCGAGAAGTAGAAATAAGAGACATGATTATTGAAATAATAACTATTTGCCTCTCTTAGAAGTTCAAAGAATCAGTTTGGAATCCTCAACGGATATTTAGATGGACCACGTTTAAAATGAGATTGAGTAAAGTGATCTGTTGATACTGGGATCACCTGCATGCAGTTAAACTTTTTGAAAATACGAATTCATTTCGTGGAATCCTGAAGTTTCGCTAGTTTCAGTAGAGATAAACGATGTCTTCAGAGGGATATATCACAGTATTTGTTTTGTGATAAGATTTTCTAGCTTTTAGTAATGTTAACCTGGTCTAAGTGGGAACAGTTTCGAATGACAAAGATAATTCCCCTCTTCTACTACTTCCATCTTGGCTTAAATTTTCATGATTAACAAGGTCAAATGACTGAATGTGAAATGAAAGCTTGGACCGCTACAGTATTCCAACCAACAACCATCAGGTTTCCCTCATGGTGTTCTATCAACTGAGCTTTGAGAATCAACTGCTGAGCAGATTTCTATTTCACTTCAGTTACTAAGAGTTTTGCCCAAATTCCATATAGTTTCTTGATGCCTTTCTACTGCTTGATCGTTCTCACTCTGAGTGCCCAGTCAGTACTTTTTATTTCAATCTAAATCTGCTTGAAACAGAAAGGAGCAGCATCATATTAATTATTATTTTGACTATCTGAGCCGCTGTTATGCACTGGGCAGGAAACATGGTTGTCCCTGGTTTGTATGCATAGTAATTCCATTTTTACTTATTTGATTTAATGAATAAGTCAATGAGCACAAATAGAATCAAAACATGCATAGCTGGCAAACTCATTCCAAAACACAAAACTGGGACAATAATCAAAAATACACTGAATACAACAGGTCAATAGACGTCTTTTGGGACTTACTTACTGTAGAGGTCTATTGAAATTTCTCTGCATGACCATTTTGTGATAGAATTTCTATGAAAGCTGATCATAACGACCGTGCTGAAAGACACGAATGTACTATAAAATAAGAATACATAAACATGTCACTACTAAAATGCATATTTTTCGAAATAACAATCTACATTTTGGCCATAAAATTTTCGTAATAGATTAGTCGTTTTGGTTACACTTTACTGCTGTGAGGAAACTCTACAAATACAGTGATCAGACGCATGGACTTCTTGTTTGACTTTCACAAAATGAAGCAAGACATAACAATAAGCGTACATTTAGTATTCGATACATTCAAAATAAAATCATTATCAAATATATTTATCTATGTACCGTAGTATCAAAACAGAATGTGAGCACAGTAGTCAAATGTGTCACACTATGTCAGAAGATTAAAGGATCTACAAGTGAGTCAAAACAATTTATTTAATACCAAAAAGTTGACACTTCAGTAGTACAGTGGAGAATCTCCCTTCCCAGACTAGTGATCTTAATGGCGTTCATCGTCTTAAATTAAACAAAGTTTACATTTCTCGAAAATCCAACTAACCCCATGATTCGTACAGTCATATATCCGTTAGTTATACACATAGTTATGCAATCAGTTTCTGTAGAACTAACTATACACTTATCTGGGCTTTTTAAAATGAAAATAGTATAAAGTTGCATCCTGTGGTGTAATCGCGTGCATTTGTCATACCAAATAAACAAATCGAATACGGGATTGTATTCTTCCATATTTCACAAGTCTTACATTTATATTTCAGCAGTAGACCACCTACATTTCAAAATATGTACAATTTTCTGATTCGTGACATAAAAACTAATATGTTTCACAATAAGTACAGGCAAATTAGTGATAATCGTCATCATTGAACAGCCTACTGAACATGCAATCTCACATGTACTACAGCAAGAGTATCATTTATTTGTACTGCACTCAGTTATTGTGAGGACAGATTGCTTCTCACCTTTCATAACAGTATCTTCCTTCAAGAATTAGTGGTTGAACAGCAGTAACGATAGTATTCAAGTCCTCATTAATGAACCAAATATTTGAGCAAGTATCTAATGCAGGCCAATATGTCAAATAGCTATTATCCATATTCGTGTAGTTCGAAGATGATAGATGGATGCACTCTGTAGTGACTCAGTTGTTTAATTCTAGAAGTATCCTGAGGGGTTAGTGAGAAAATTAGACCAAAATGGATTGCATGCATTCAATGAATTCGATTTCCTGTGTTTAATAAGTGAATATCCACTGGTGAGTTTGATCGAGGCAAATTTTCCAGAGAGAGAGAGAGAGAGAGAGCTGGAACACTGGAGTGATGAAATCCACGTAGGATATGAGTTTCGTAGAGATTGCAGATATGCCCTACTGACGGTTGCCGAATAACACTAAACCAAGGTTCTGCGTTTTCTATTGCCATATAATGTCTTGTTACGTCTTTTTAAGTAACAAGTAACATCATGAATTTCACATCGTCAGCATACTTCTTATCAAAAGTGTCTTTGTTAATGAAACCATCAGTCAAACTTTCAATGTGTTAAATGTAAATATCAGCCAACAGTAGTCCTATGGGATTGCGCATAGCTACGCCATCTATTTGCCGAAGATCTCCCCCTACAAATGAGAAATAAACTTTACCAACAAACAGTATTAGCAGCTCCTTAAAACAGAACAATAACTCAAAGAGCTCAGGCATTACATACAGCGCTGGGTGACACCGATTTGGATGTTCAGAAGAACATCAGTTCCATTTCGATCGCTTATATGTCCTACAACTGATGAACTGACACAAAACCTCGGTTTATGACTTCTTGCATTTTCACCAAGAAGTATGCTATACAGTCCGTAGCCTAAAAACCTACAAGCTGTCAACCACTGAAATATAATTCCTATATAGTAATCGATCTTTACTGCAAATGAAAAACGCCTCTATAAATCACTGGATTAAGTGACACATTTCAAGAGTCAAATAACAATAATAGCTATGCATGAATGAAAATCTGCTTTAAAAGGTCCAATTTCTCAAGCGTAAACGAAGAATTATATGGAGTAGGATTGAATCTGCGTTTAAAACGTGATACAGGTAAGACTAACATAAGTTTAGGTCAAGTACTAGAGTTCAGTAGATTGGGTTTATTTTGAAATATCAGTTTATTCTCTGTGTCTTGTTACCTATAAGATAAAAATTACAGTCCATGCCTTCGTCGATGAACAGTAATTCTAATTCAAAAAGAGGAATGTGAAGAGTACTCGACTCATTGGAGCAAATGATGTTTGGTTATTGTCTCTTGTACCGCACTGGTCTAGTGGATAACGCTTTGACATTTGAAACGACAGCCACTAGGTTCGAGTCTCAGGGGGAGTCACATCGCTCACTGAGATCCAGCTACACCCAGCTGACGAGTCCTCAGTAGGCTGAAATGCGCATCCTGGATTCCTCGATGAATTACCCAGATGAATACAAGATTATTGACTAACTTAAAAAGTCTGACTATCGTATGTATGTGTAGTGAAATGTCACCTTATAAAGAAACAAATTTTTCAGATAATTTTTACATTCTGTATGATAAATAAGCAAACCATTAGAGGAGAATTCCTTTCAAAGGAAATAAAAATTTATTAACTGTTTATTAACACAAAAATGTCCATAATAAGTGTCATATAGAAAAACAGGTAACATGATACAAATGTTTCTATAAGAAGACTGCGTCATTCACAAAAGGGGCTTATTCCCGTTAGCACTCAAGAAGAATTGGACAGGTAATACAAGGAATAATTCAGGTGAAAAAAGAAGGACCCCATACAAGTAATGGTTTGAGATATTCTGTAGTTACTGTGAAAAGTATTCAGGTAACTCTAGGGTAATAAATGTCATACGATTGTAATGAAAATGAGAGGAATACAACGAGTGTGTATATTCAGCGATTTTGAGCACAGTGATTAGGTGTAAGTCTATAAATATTTAGATTGGAAATATTGGTCATTGTAAAATATTTTGAACGACTGTTAGCTGCAGCCAGATATCTAGGGACGATATATCATATATATACATCCCCATATCAAGAATGTAATTGTAAGTTACTTACGTAAAGCATCCACCCTGCTATAAAGACGAAATATGAGTAGCTCAGCAACAGCAGAATGATGGCCTTAATGCAGATGAAAAAAATCCAATCCCAGGGAAGTGTGATATTTCTCTCTTCATAGTGTCATTGAATGAGTGAAGCCAAAAAGGGTTGACTTACAAACAGAAGAAAAAACTTTTGCATCTAAATATATCGGTTAACATGCTATGGTTGAAAGATACTCATAGGCTATTAGATGTGATTTGTTTCCAAAAAGTAATCTATTATCTTTTTATTTACTTTTATGTAACTCACCTACTATGTGAAGATACGTGCTCTAGTAGATGAGCCAAGTGTAAAACTGTCTGGCTACTTAAATCTCATTGGTTGGAGAGTATTTTATCCCACGGACTACCGATAAAAAGTCAGAGGTTTATTGAAGTGAACTATTGCTCCAAAGAGGTAGTTGTTGCCGACCGGTGATAGTGTGTTTTTAAGAATTGTCATTTTTAACACTTGCTAAGCTACAGTCAAAAAGAGAATGCAAAAATGGCGACTATGAAACCTGCATAGAAATATCTAATAGTGTAACTGACTGGTAAAAAAGGGTTGGATGGCGTTTGAAAAAAGTAATGTTATCTAAAGTACGAAGTTTGTCACTGAAATGAAAGTTTCTATGACTAAAGTTAAAAATCAAAGAGTTAGGAGGTAAAACTATTAGTTGGGTATTAAAAAGACATAGGGAAGTTTATGGGGAAAATTGATCAAAGATTTACTTTCGAGAACACAATTCTCACCCGTTACTTTATGGTATTAAGTGTTCAGCAGCTAATAATCAACAGTTAATCAGGCTTTTTGAAATTCACTTGTGAATTCTGTGGAATACGTCGAACAGTCCTTTTCAGCAATGGGTAATTGTTTTCAGATTAATGTATGAACTGATCATCATTACTGACTTATGCAAGAAGGTGTAGAACAATCTACCTGAAGGTAACGCCGTAGTACATAGCTTCAAATTAGCAAATGAACTTATGCACATGAAGCAAACAGAGATGATAGTCACTTCTTTATACTGGTATCCATTATTAGGAGGTTAGAATAAGTTATTCGCATTCGCCATTGTCCTCGATTTTCAGCCGTGTCACCAAGAGTTCCCAACAACTGATTACTTTCGTTTCGGGGACCTCAACCAGGTAGTCTGCACCTCCCAACGTTGTTCAGACCACCAGTTAAAGAATTCATTCACTGGTGCAAGGTATTCGTTTAGCCACCTTGAATCCTCTTCCAACCACTAGCATAGCACTTCGCAGTAGGTGGTGGCTGGACATACATACCGTATGTCTAAGCCAGTTCAGTCGACTAAGCTTCACAGTGTCATCAGTCGACTTACCTGTCTTGCCTAGTACCCTTCACCTGACTACAACATTGCTCACACGGTGATCCCACCAAACGCCAGCTATCATTAGAATACCCTCATGGTCAAAAACTTGTATTCGCCATATATCTTCTACTTCCGACGGCCAAGTCTCGCAACCTAATAAAAGGACAGAATAACCTGTAGCACAGTATACTCATCCTTTAGTATGTTGTCGGGTATCTCGCCAACCAGCACCGTAGATGGCAAGTGTTAAACGGGCCTTTTACATCTTGGCCGAGATTTCATCAGCAACCAGTCTGTTGTGGTGATGCAGCTACGTAAGTGAAGTGGTTTGTACATTCCACCAATTTATTCCCTATCATTAAACGGAGGAAATTACCAGACCATTTCTAAACTTTCGAAATGCACACCTGTCAGACATAGCCTTAATTCTGCTCAAGGCGTATAGAAGACCCTGCATTGATTGAACGTCACCTGGCAGTGCAATATGGCCTGCATAATTCAAGTAAACCAGATGACCTCTTGGGTGTACCTTGGGTGTAGTCCCCGTACCTAAGTGAGAAACTCCAGGCACATACCTGAAATTCTGCCCAATTGCAGTTACTTCTCCGTTCCTGAAAATAATGAAAAAGCTAATAATACCTGTGCTTGAACCGTCATCAAAGGCCTTCGGAGACCTTGATCAAATCGATCATAGAAACAGAAGAAGCACTGTCTTGTATCGCGATACTGATTTTAATCTTCATACAAATGCCAAGTGTGTCGTGTGTAGCGTTTTTGACAATACTTCAGCATTTGTTTCTGTCCCAAGACCTCTCTTTCTAAGCAAACTAAAAGGGACTCATACTGAATCCTGTATAGTCAGTTGGCTGCATTTGCATTTCTCCTCTGAAAGGAAACAACATGTTGTTCAAAGAGTGAAGTGCTTCACCTCATGGTTCACCATGACTGGTGTTCCCCAAAGTGGCATCCTTTCTCCTGGTCTTTTCTCTTTCTTTCTGCATCTGCCATCTTCAGCTAGTATCAGTTTTATAAAATATTCTGATGAACTGAGAGTTTCTCCACCTGTTTCAACTTCAACGGATTGTTCCCAACTGAATGATTTCCTACTTACTGTTAGACCACGCCCTTCGTTAATGGTCTTGTGCTTAGTTCTTCAGAATCTTAGACTGTAAACTCTAGTTTCATATGCCAAAATAACCTAGATAAACTACTTAGTTCTCACGATTATTGTTCTCTTCATGGTCGTGTATTAGAAAATGCTACAAAGTAGGTTTATGTCGGTGAGCTTTTCTTCGGATTTCTCCTGATCCTCCTATATCTTACCGATTTCCAAAACAACCTTACATCTGAATTTCTATGTTAAGAAGCTGAGAGTATTGTATATAACTCAGGCTTTCCTCCTGTGTTTGATAAACTCTTGCAACGTTCTTATTCTCCTCTATTGTTATCTTTTCATCCCGTCCAGGGTTTCTGAAAGAAGACTATGCTGTATTCCGTTAAAGTTTGAAGATTGTCAGCAGAACCAGTGGCGTACCTCTGAACCTTCCAGTTGACACTATTGTGGATAAACATCTCAACTGATGTAAACGTCTAGCAGGAGTTATTTTATCAGATGACCAGCATCCTTTTTATTGAAAGCTCTATGCGTGTCGATTATCAGCAAAGACGATGAGCGAGTACCTAAGACTTTATGCACGTACTACTAGATAAGAAAACTCTGCAATACCATATTTAGCTCACATACTGTGCAAGGAAGAAGGTGTTAGGAATGGACTAACCAGTCAAGTTTCGTTTTTTTAAAGCGGACTAATTTAAGAGTACACAGCTTGCGATTATTTATATAGTATGGATCACTGAGTGTTATAAATTGAATATACAAATCTAATATGGAATTAATTTCTACCACAGTGCCCAAGTTTTACACCTATAGTATGGATCTGATTGTGAATGTAGTCTTTTTTTATCTAAGTTGTAGATGAAGTAAATATTTCCACGTTTTATATGCAACTTATACTTATTTAATTATGTATGATGCAGTGTGAAAAGCTGAAAATTCTGCGCCGTATTTCTGATATATTTTTCAAAATAAAGCCATCATCATAATCATCATTACTATTATTGTCTTTATTACCATTATTATCATTATTAATGTGTCACTCTAGATTGAATAAATTACAATAAATGAAGAGATTGGGTAAAATCACTGTCAAAATTTATTATTCCCCACACTATTGAGTGGAATAATAATCACTTGTGTCAGTCACATTACATAAAGCCTGTATAGCAACATGCCGTGTAACGTCATTTGAAGTGATCGAATAATACTTGATTGGCCACTTCTCCTAACTGAAGAGTCACTATACACCCATATGAGTTTGACACACGACAATGGATGCTGATCAGGGGATTACTGTTTCTTTTTTTACCACTGCTTCTGAAATCAGAACTCTCATTGGTCGTTAATGCTTTTGAACTATCAGTAAATCTAGTGTTCATCAAGATCGTCTAGAGATGTGTACATTCATCATCGGTGTCGCCTGTCTTTGACTGTTGTTGAGACTTCAAATGCTGTCTGTCAACGGCTTGTCATCTCTTCTTGTTTTCGTGTGTCAATGGTATTGTCGTTGTTGTGGTTAACATTCTGATTAGCGTCAGAATCTATTCGTCTGTGCATTGGATTCGTTTCGCATGTAGACTGATAGGCTTGTATCGCTTGTAGCCTGTGTGGTTGCGCCGTCGATCGCGGCGGTCCTACACTACTGGAAGGCGAGCAGAACGAACTGGTTAGGAAATCATTTCATGTGAATGTGACGCTGTGACACACAAAGCTACAGTATTACATACAAAGAATGATTTAATGAAATTGATTTATTTCAAGTACTCATTTCAAGGCAATCACATTACGCTGGAATTAGTCTTTATATTTCTACTGCTTTACCCTTTTCAACTTTATCTTTGGTAGAAAGGTTGATCACTGATCACTACTTATTGATTCAACACCCAATGTAAGGAGGAGGAATGATTCAACTCCCATTTAACTTGCACAAAATCTTCTATTATCAATAACACTAAAGAATTAAAAAGAGTAGGCTATAAAATTATAGGATCATCATGATTTGATTATGAGAAACGTATTTTTCTCAAAAGGTCACTGGTGATAAACAAATGTATCACAATGCCGTAAATTAAATTAGTTAATATTATCTTGGATTTCACCACTCCAGTGTTCGAGCTCTCTCTCTCTCTCTCTCTCTCTGGAAAATTTGCCTCGATCAAACTCACCAGTGGATATTCACTTATTAAACACAGGAAATCGAATTCATTGAATGCATGCAATCCATTTTGGTCTAATTTTCTCACTAACCCCTCAGGATACTTCTAGAATTAAACAACTGAGTCACTACAGAGTGCATCCATCTATCATCTTCGAACTACACGAATATGGATAATAGCTATTTGACATATTGGCCTGCATTAGATACTTGCTCAAATATTTGGTTCATTAATGAGGACTTGAATACTATCGTTACTGCTGTTCAACCACTAATTCTTGAAGGAAGATACTGTTATGAAAGGTGAGAAGCAATCTGTCCTCACAATAACTGAGTGCAGTACAAATAAATGATACTCTTGCTGTAGTACATGTGAGATTGCATGTTCAGTAGGCTGTTCAATGATGACGATTATCACTAATTTGCCTGTACTTATTGTGAAACATATTAGTTTTTATGTCACGAATCAGAAAATTGTACATATTTTGAAATGTAGGTGGTCTACTGCTGAAATATAAATGTAAGACTTGTGAAATATGGAAGAATACAATCCCGTATTCGATTTGTTTATTTGGTATGACAAATGCACGCGATTACACCACAGGATGCAACTTTATACTATTTTCATTTTAAAAAGCCCAGATAAGTGTATAGTTAGTTCTACAGAAACTGATTGCATAACTATGTGTATAACTAACGGATATATGACTGTACGAATCATGGGGTTAGTTGGATTTTCGAGAAATGTAAACTTTGTTTAATTTAAGACGATGAACGCCATTAAGATCACTAGTCTGGGAAGGGAGATTCTCCACTCTAATGCATGCAGTGACACAGCTGTACATTAGGCTAGGATAAAGAAGCTTTATTTAAGTTCAGCATAGTTTGGCTGACAGAGAATGGTAACTAAATCATTGTTTATAGCATTAGCACCTAACCTACATATATCAGGTATTAGAATAACAACAATGCAGATTTGGGAAATTTTACTATCACTATAGGCAAAGAACACATGGCGATTGTGCAATGAAAATGGAATTTTGAGGGTTGTGTGATTACTTTCACATGATTACTAAACATTACTTTTGTTAAAAATGTTATCCGGTAAGTAATAATGTGCTAATACATGGAGTATATTTCCTTCAATCCTCTTGGTTGTGTTGTGTTCTCTCAACCAGATGAGTTTTAATCATACAGCTTTCATTGTCCTATCAGAAAAAATCACCAGCAGAGAAATTACATCTAAAATATAGGTGGAAATGGGTATGGGACTTTAAAAGTCTGATTTTGAAGTTATGAATTACTTTATTATAGTGATAAACAACAAACTGCATTTGATAAACTGTTGAGTAAGTAATATTGTTTCACTGTTTTTGAAATAATGAGAAATATTTGTAGCTCAAGTGGATGATTTTGATTGCATTGAGTTCGCTGAATCGGTTAGTTTAATCGTGTTAATTGCTACTGTTGACGCTGTCAACTGATGTATCATAATTATGCTTCCTAGTTATCTCTTTTGATTGTCAGTAACATGTTGGTATTTCCGGATCGGATTATATGTATATGTGATCATCAGTTGTACCATTTGTTTTCTGCATTGTTCAGTTATATTCCATCCTATTGGTTAGTCAGTCGGCGGTCAATATATGACACTCTTCGGAAAAAACATACTGATATAGGAAGTCGTTGCGAAAGTACAGTTGTTCTCTTATAGAAGTTACCCTCAACTTTGATTATCATGAAGCGTGTTACGTTTGTGTGACTTTGAAATGGTGGAGAATATTCGTAACTCAAGTGGATGATCTTGACTATGTTGTTCTTTGTATGCTGGAGGTTTCATTGTTTGACGAGTAGTTGACAGATAAACCAACGTAAAATTAGGCACTATCAAATATATATATATTTTTCTACTTCATTGGGTTTTTACAAAATATATTTCATTTATAAACCAATTACTCAATGCTCAAATTATCCAACTCTATCAGATCAAGAAAAAATTTTGATCCTGAAGTTTATAAAATGAAACCTATGTCTGAAGAATTCTAATAATGAGTCATTTCATTTCGTTGTTTGAGAAGAATTGAAAAGAATAACTTAGTCAGTTTATCGGCGATTCTCCTCCCTGGGTCAGGTGCCATAAAAAGTGGACTTCTTAGCAAAAAGTATACACTCCGTATCTCAAAGTCTAAGGTAAGTTATTTCTCAAGCCTAAATCATTTTCCAACAATATTCGTTTATTCTCACTGCAGACTTACTGTTTATGAACAATAAAAATGAAACTTGAACAAACCGTTTATTTGTTTTTCTAAACGATATAAAAACAATTAGAGACTAAACAAGTGTTGTCAAACACTTATCTTTCTCTGAAAATAAAATGTCAGTTTATTGTTTTCGCTTGAAAACATAAATGTACTCAAAATAATAACAAAAGCAATAATACCCATCTAACAAACAGACAAGTAAAGGAATAAAGGTTTTCAAATTCCTGTACAAATAAATAAAATAGTAACTGGAATGAGAATATTAAGCATAATAAAACTTTATGAGCCTCTTGAGGCTATCTTTTTCCATACTCTGTTTTTCTATTCTTTGTTTAAACACCACTCGTGAACCTACTTTAATTCACTTATGGAAATTCATTTCCGTTACACTTGTCTACTATATGGATTTGCTTAGCCCTCTATTATCCGTCTATTCAATTCTATACTCACCCTATCCAACTACCAAACTACTTACCTAACTACCCATCTATTGTAACATGAATTCTCTGTGGTATATAAAAAGAACAAATGAAATAAATATTCATTCACATGTTATATTCTCTCATTATCATAACTTTATCCAAATAACAGTATTTAATTGAGAATAGAACATTTTTCCACTTGTTACTCATTTCGATTTCAGATGTTATTTTCCAAATAACAATAAACCAGTTTTTATCTCCTGCATAAATTTGTTATCGTTGTTTTGCCTAACGTATAAGGAAAGACATGAAAGAAAAGAGGTGTGTGGAACAGAGTAAGACAGCTCCGAAGAAAATCCTTTCAGTGATCCTTAGATTTAAAAATGATGTTACCACAGATATCCTTCGTCAACCTTTGTCAAAGTCCTTAAGTTGAACATTCTACGCTGCAAACCTACGTACTGTTTTTGCACGTCAACAGCTAATTCATCAGTCCGTGCCTAATCAGTGTGCATTTACAAGTCCATTTGCTGCTGTGAAGCTGAGAATATCAGTTGTACTATGCACTCACTTCGAAAACGCGCTTGAAAAAATTACCTAACCTGTTTTTTGATGGTTGAGCACAGAACCGTCTCCAGCTCCATCGTTGAACAATTCGCAGACTCTGGACATATGGCTCTTCTGAATACCTTGTCAAAAGCTCTCTACAAAGTTTGACCAAACCATTCAAAAGGAGTGAAGATTGGATACTTATATGCAGACGAAGGTTTGGAAACTTAAAACTTCACACCTCAATTGTGTATTCAAAAGAAACACGTACAAACACTTTATTAACCATGGCCTTAATTAGGGAGTATAAATTTTGCTTTATTTATTTGTTTTTATATTTTTTTTGAATAATTTTGCCAGATACCAAATGTTACTGTTCACTAAATTTTATAAAAGCTACTGAGATCATATCTTGTGTTACATAATATCATTTCGTTCCCTATATACATATGTCGATTCAGTTTGAACTTTGACCGGAAATGTATCTAGAACATGTAGTCACTTTACTTAGGTATTTACGACTGTACAGCTGCGAAAATGAGTTATGACCTGGCTGTAACCTCTCTTTTTGTTTTTCAGTGACTAAATGGGGATTTTTCGTAACTTCGTAATTTATTGAGTAGTTTTTTTTACTAGAGTTAACTATTTTCGAATGAATACTCTTCTGTAACCTTGGAGATTAGTTCATCAATATTTGTTTGAATATAAAATCTGAAGGTGTCTCAGTTGGACCTGAAAATGGCATGTGTTTTACAGAACTAGGTTCTGAAAATAAATTTTCATCTTGTATAATGAAGTACGACTACCTAGAGCAGGTTTGTTTTGGAAACCTTAAAAATTTGGTTTCGAACGCTTTCATGGCTCGATTATTCTTCAGTGTATGCATTCAGGTGAAAATCATATCGGTGAACACTACAGTAGTAACATCATAAGAACCTATTAACCGTGAAATATAATGGTCCTAAGTTTTATTTTGCCTGGGGTGGTGGACATGCACTTATAAGTAACCTAAAGGTGAACTCAGAAAAAATATCCATCAACTATCTCTGTGAAACTGCTCCATGATGGAATATGTGAAATAACCAATAGGTCAACTTGATGGCTAGCAGTGAAATTCAGGATATGCGTTTCGTTCCATTTGAGACTCTTCAAGCGGATGTACCTGCACCCCTGCAATGGATGTTGTTCCCACTGAGATCCAAACCAAACATGTCACTGCTAGTCACCAAGATTAGTAAGACGTACCGAATTTTAATTTGCATGTTGGATGTTAGCGTCCAATATTGTTACTAATGCTGCTGATGTATTGTGGAGGAACGCTTCCAGTGTCATTGAAGATGTAATGTTTCTCAATTTTCAAATCATATGATATAATTACATTTGCGAAGTCACTTTGTGTACAAACAAACTTCTGGTATAAATAGCTGGAAATAATATTAACTTCAAGAAGTCACACCAAATGGTACACTATAAATATCTCCTATCACTCCTCTTTCATGGTGAAGAAAGTGAACTACTATTTTGAAACTTATCTCCATTTAATTTGTCAAAAGATATCAAGGAATAGTAGATAGCATTGACGAAAATAATGACTCCACTACATGATAAAGTTAACTTTCCATATCTCTACTGTAATCTCTTTTAAACAAGAGTGCAAAAAATAACTGTTTGATGTTGATTCCTTTGTTTATAATATTGTTTTTGAACATAAGTTAGGCAAACCTTTTTTTCTCTCATTGAATATTGAAAGTAGAAATGAAATGAAGGTTGTGGATAAACTGCAGGAAAACAAAAGGGCAATAATAATGTCTTGATGAATATCGGTTCAGCAAACATGAAAAGTGATTACTGCCAACTGCTGTCTAAGGTAGAACAATAAAATAGATTCAGAATTAAATTGGAAAACGCCAAATGATTACGAGAACTTGCAATCTAACCTAGAATATTTGTAGGCAAAATCTAACATACCAAATAACTCATAGTCATATGACAGAAATACCAACAAAAGAAGGCAATATAAAAAAAGAATGAAAATAATTCCATGAAGGAAAGAGAGGGAAAAAATCCCACGAAACAAGAAGGAAAGGCAACGATGAGCATATGAAAAACAAGTGGAAGGAGCAAAACAAAACAGAAACCGCCAGGAAAACAGTGACGGCAAAAGAGATTGTTACAAAAGAAAGGCAAAACCAAAATAACACAGAACGCCAAAAAGAATCCAACACGAATGTAAACAGAAAACCCAAAAGAACATGAAAGATTATTCTCAAGAAAAACAACAAAAAAACGAAAAGAAGCCCTAAATTAGAATGCGAGAACAGATAAGCCAGAAAATTAAAATATTAGAGATAAACCGAAAAATGTCGAAGTCATTAAAACAAGAAATTCATCGACAAAATTGCAACGATTATTAACATAACGAATCTAAGACTAGTAAAACAGCCCAAAAGAATTCACCATAACACATCGCATATGGCACAAATACAAACATACAGAAACGTTGGCAGACTTCTTCAACAAACATCTACCTCCTATCCTCACTGACTGTCTTCGTTATCTTCTTCGTCGTGGTCACATCAGAAGCACCGCCTCCTGCCAAACCAACAGCAGCTCCAGACTTCCCATTCGGACAGGCCCAGTGAACAACTTTCTTGACCAACTTCTTTATTCCGGGTGGTAGGATGTTGAACATGGCGTCGAGAACTGCGGCGTCACAGTGATCAGATGGCAGGAATGGAAGGCCAGTCGATGTTGTGTTGTGTTGTGTTGTGTTGTGTGGTGTGGAGTTGGTCGAGGTGAGGTGAGGTGAGGTGAGTTGAAGTGGGATGAGATGAGATGAGATGAGGAGATGACACCAGACGACGAGTTGAGACGAGGCGACGTGTGGCGCGAACAGGTAGCATTGGATTGGAAAGGGAAAGTGGATGTGAAGAAGACAGGATTATCAAGTGAATGACTGGTGATGAGCACGCATCACACTCTCAAATAATTGACTAAACTCACTCAGACACTGTGCTTGACTGACGAAAACTGTCAGACAGATGAGCATGAAGATGTACTACAACGGTTGAAATCAACTTCCTGTGAAAATATTTCACTCACCTTCATTGTTTTGATGTGAGTGAGTGAATACAGGAGGTTGCTGGTCACAATCACGACCACGATCACACTGACGTCCTCACTGGAACACTGACTCACACACCTGAATATTTATATGTGTATACAGATATTTCGACATCTACTCTCCGGTCTACATGTTGTCCACAATTGTGTGTTTCCCGTCAAGTGAAAATAGATAGGTATTGACAGACAGTTGTGTGTGAGTTGTTGGTGATGAGTGATTATGTGACAGATGATGATTTGTGTTGTGACACTTTGTCAATTCTTCCTAGCTTTTTGATAAGGATCTTTTGTGAAGTTGCTTGTATGTGATCAATTTTGATTTTCGTATTACTTTCCTACATATGTTTTCGCATCCATTTTGTTCAGTTTTGACCTCATCGTCACGGAATCATCTCCGGCTTTTGAGAGGCTTCGAATACCACATTCATAGAGATTCAGAAGATGCCATTTGTTCGCTGTCCGTTGAATTATCTTTCAGCCTTTATTCCACTGGCTGCATTGTCTAATTTATATTCGAATCGGTCATCTCACTTCCACTTTTCATTCAGTTGTTGACGCGTCTTTTCATTTTTCACCATGTGCTTGAGCCGTGATTTCTGTTTGACTGAAATAGGACCTTTCGATGTACATCTAGCAGCCTTCTCCTCAGGTATTACAGTGGACACACTTTGGTGGACGCACCATTATTTGCGAAGTATTCCAAAGTCTTCATTTGAGACACCTACAAAGAAATGTTGAACAGTTTTTTACATGTCTTTCACAACTGTTTTATGCCAACTGATTCTTTTTTCTAAAGGTTTGACTTCTTCAGTGGTTTGTAAACCAGGATCGCAGAAAAGTCAAATGAGCCTGTAGGTTATTTTTGTGACAGCGAACAACTCAATATGCTTCAAGAAGGAGTATATCTTGCTGTAAGTAAACATCTTTTCGGAGTCAGTTCAATTTCTTTTAGCGAATTCAATGCTGTTGATATTTGTTTGTTTTCAGATGAGATGTGAATGTATGAGGCACTAGCAAGAGGCGGTGACTGCAACATTGATGTATCTGAAGAAGACTGCGGATATCTGCAGCGTACTTTTAGCAGGCCTAAATGACACAGATCACTTACTTCAATCGTAATATTTTCTGGATCAGGTTTACAATGGGCAATGTCAGTTGTGTGAATATGTCTCAGTGGATTGTCAGAATTCTTAGTGTTTCTCGTCATATGAACCTCAGTCGATGAACAGAACAAACGGTTGTTATTTATCTGACCGTAGCATGAAATCCATTTGACTCGGGCCACCATGATCTGCTTATTTCTTTGTAGACAAATACCCAGTGCAGGTCACCTCTAACTGTGTATATCACTTCGTCTGTGTTTGTGGAAGCAAGTACATAAGAAGGACTGAAATAAGAGTGTCTACTCAATTTTATTAGCATATTCCGAGAAATCTGTGTATGTAAGGTAGCCAGGTCTTTACGAGAGCAGCTGTCAGACACCGGATGGTAGTGGAACATGATGCAGATGTTTCGTATCGATGCTTCAAGATAATCATCATACAAATAACGCCCTGTCCACCATGGTCTGCAGAGGCTCTCACCATCAAATATTTCCAACCTGACTCATGTGCGAAGAAATGGAGGGTAATTAGTCTTTCTTTGCCTTGGCGACTTTATACACTTTTGCATACATATGTATGATTCCATCATCGCTTCATTCATTGCTTACTGACTGTTAATCACCCAACCTAAGGATTTTCCACTTCCCTCATATAATTAAGGAAACTACTAGTCCTTCAACAGTGCCTTCCTTTACACTCTTGTCTGTTTGTTGTCCACAGCCCTTCCCACAGCTCCAGAATTTTCCATCTCATCAGGTATAAATTCTCATTCATCCTCACCAAGATTTGTGATTATTAATCATGTGTTGTCTCGACTCAGTACTTTATTGTAAATCTTGCATTTCAAATCACCAATTCTTCCTCAAAGTTTAAATACTTTGTGTCACAATAACTGGTGATAATTCCTTTTAGATGTGGTCTCATTTCAGGTTCTTAAAGTTCATGAATTGAAATTAATACCACCATGTCTTTTCCAGTATTTCTCAGGATTGCCAGGTAAACCAAAGTCATAACAGTGAGGTTTTTATAACACCGATAAAGAGGGCCAATTCCTTGATAAAAAACGTGAGCAAAGACAAATGCTACCACTGGTTCGAATAAGAACCAGAACGGTGAATATCCGAAAACAGGTGTATGGAAACACTTACGCCAATATAATATGAGGTCAAAACTGAACAAAATGGATGCGAAAACATATGTAGGAAAGTAATACGAAAATCAAAATTGATCACATACAAGCAACTTCACAAAAGATCCTTATCAAAAAGCTAGGAAGAATTGACAAAGTGTCACAACACAAATCATCATCTGTCACATAATCACTCATCACCAACAACTCACACACAACTGTCTGTCAATACCTATCTATTTTCACTTGACGGGAAACACACAATTGTGGACAACATGTAGACCGGAGAGTAGATGTCGAAATATCTGTATACACATATAAATATTCAGGTGTGTGAGTCAGTGTTCCAGTGAGGACGTCAGCGTGATCGTGGTCGTGATTGTGACCAGCAACCTCCTGTATTCACTCACTCACATCAAAACAATGAAGGTGAGTGAAATATTTTCACAGGAAGTTGATTTCAACCGTTGTAGTACATCTTCATGCTCATCTGTCTGACAGTTTTCGTCAGTCAAGCACAGTGTCTGAGTGAGTTTAGTCAATTATTTGAGAGTGTGATGCGTGCTCATCACCAGTCATTCACTTGATAATCCTGTCTTCTTCACATCCACTTTCCCTTTCCAATCCAATGCTACCTGTTCGCGCCACACGTCGCCTCGTCTCAACTCGTCGTCTGGTGTCATCTCCTCATCTCATCTCATCTCATCCCACTTCAACTCACCTCACCTCACCTCACCTCGACCAACTCCACACCACACAACACAACACAACACAACACAACATCGACTGGCCTTCCATTCCTGCCATCTGATCACTGTGACGCCGCAGTTCTCGACGCCATGTTCAACATCCTACCACCCGGAATAAAGAAGTTGGTCAAGAAAGTTGTTCACTGGGCCTGTCCGAATGGGAAGTCTGGAGCTGCTGTTGGTTTGGCAGGAGGCGGTGCTTCTGATGTGACCACGACGAAGAAGATAACGAAGACAGTCAGTGAGGATAGGAAGTAGATGTTTGTTGAAGAAGTCTGCCAACGTTTCTGTATGTGTGTATGTGTGTCATACAGGATGAGTTGATTTGAGTTGAGTTAGGTCATGTTGTTTGTTGGCATTTTGTTGTTGGAGACTATTTATTTGAATAAATGATCCCGTTTTATCGATGAATGGCTTGTTTTCTTCTGATTCGACTTATTTCCTTTAGTGCATCGAATGCTGAATTCAATCTTCCATGTCATTCCTTCCAATGGTCAACAGAATGTCTACCCTAAATTTAGTGTGAATTAGCTTTCCCACCTTATTGAAGTGTGTTGTGCATTGTCAGATCGCACTGTATGAATCAACAGGTCATTTTATATCATCCTATGACCTGGATCTGTTACGTATTAAGCCGTTTTGTGTTCACTTGCTCCAGCACATAGTTATTTAGTCCAAAGTCATTTCAGACAATCAACTCGGTGACATAAATGCATTTCGATCTCGTCAGGCATAATAAGAGGGTATTTGTGTGGGGTGAAGCCACAACGATATGTGATGTGACCAGTTAAGTGCAATTAATTGCCGGGTGCATCTCAACCACTGAGATCGATTGTGAGACACATTATATACTTCCTCAAACCACCTATTCAGACTGAGACATGAACACGTGTTGAGAAATTCCAGTTTATTTGCTCGCTTTCTTATCAACAGTTAGGTACCTTACATACCATTCTCACAACATTTGTCTCCTTTGACCTATGCAGATCAAGAATCACCTCGGTTTACAACGTGCATTGGAGTGGAGAGTGTTGAGATATGAGTCATACATACCTCGCCTGTTTAACTAGTTTACTAGTTACTAGCCGGTCCTAAGCCCGGGTAAAGAGGGAAGGTTGGGCATAGGGCTAGCAACCCTACCCCGTAAAACAAATCTAACCGCTAAAGAAACTTCAAAGCACAAACAAAATATAAAAAATGAAAACAAACTTATTCCCCGCTGGAATCGGAGAGGCGAAATGACGCCAGTTGGTGAAAGCCTTCGGGAAGCCAATTGGCCGATGTGTCTTCTCTCGATGAAAGCGAAAGTAAACGTGGGGACATGGAATGTCCGCACGATGTTTGAACCCAGTAAGGCAGCCCAGATTGCAAAGGAGATGAGAAGGTATAACATCGAAGTGCTTGGGATTTGCGAAAGCAGATGGAATGGGAGTGGACTCTCCAAACTGTCAACTGGAGAATCAATAATCTACTCCGGTCACCCAGACGCCAACCACGAGCACACTGAGGGAGTGGCTATCATGATGTCCTCAAGAGCATCGAAGGCTCTCATGCAGTGGGAACCAATCTCCTCCAGGATCATGACAGCAAGATTCAACTCAAAAGGAAGAAAGGTCACAATCATACAATGTTATGCACCTACAAATAATGCAGAGCAAGAGAAAAAGGAGGAATTCTACAGACAACTTCAATCAACACTGGACAAGACGTCAGTTGGCGATATCAAAATTCTAATGGGCGACATGAATGCCAAACTGGGAGGGGACAACACGGGAAGAGAACTAACCATGGGTCGAGAGGCACTAGGTGAAATGAATGAGAATGGAGAATTGTTTGCAGAATTCTGCGCATTCAACGATTTGGTGATTGGAGGCAGTGTGTTCAGGCACAAAGATATCCACAAAGCGACATGGATTTCACCAGATGGACACACTAAAAATCAAATCGACTTTATCTCAATCTCAAGAAAATGGAGACGCAGTCTACTTAACACAAGGTCAAGAAGAGGAGCAGATGTAGGTTCAGACCACTACCTAGTGCAAGGAACCTTCCAAATCAAGTTAAAAGCCTTCAAGGAAGCTGGTGATAGACCTCAACCCAAGTACAACACTCGGAAACTGAAGGATGAAACTACAAAGGAGATCTTCAAGGCAGCCATCAAGACAAAATGGGAGACGTCGAGGGACATCCCTGAAGAAACCTGTGTGGAAGAACACTGGAAGTCTTTGAAAGCTATGTGGAAAGAAACCTGCACAACAGTATTAGGAAGGAAGAAGAAAGAAGACAAGGAATGGATCTCGACGGATACCTGGAAGCTGATAGAGGAGAGGAGGATGGTGAAGCAGAAGATAAACCAGTGCAAGGATGCTCAACGACAAGAGGAACTGAGCACAATGTATAAAACACTGGATAAAGAAGTGAAGAAGAGTGCACGCAAAGACAAAAGACACTTCTACGAAACACTGGCAAGTGAAGCAGAACAGGCTGCAGGTAAGAGAGACCTGACGACATTGTATCAAATAACCAGGTTGCTATCAGGGAAGAGACCAACACAGATGAAACCAATAAAAGATGAAGAAGGAAATTTAATTACAAAAGAAGAGAAACAGAGGAAACGATGGGCCGACCACTTCAAGAAGCTCTTGAATCGACCACCACCTGCACTTCGTCCAGAAATACCACCTGCAGCCGCTGAACTACAAGTGAACATTAATCCCCCAACGAAAATGGAAGTCCTGAACGCCATAAAGCTACTGAAATGCGGGAAAGCAGCAGGACCAGATGGAATACCGCCAGAAGCACTGAAAACAGATGCAGAGACAACAGCGGCCATGCTCACACCACTATTGCAGAAGGTGTGGAAGGAAGAGAAGGTACCTGACGATTGGAAGAAGGGTTACCTTGTCAAACTGCCGAAGAAGGGAGACCTCAGTGCTTGCAAGAACTGGCGCGGAATCACTCTCCTGTCCACCCCAAGTAAAATATTAAGCCGCATCATCCTGGAGAGGCTTAAAGACGCACTGGATTCAAAACTGCGACCGGAACAGGCAGGCTTCAGGAAGTACAAATCATGTGCTGACCAAATTGCAACGCTTCGTATCATCATAGAACAGAGCGTAGAATGGCAATCAGCTCTATACCTCAACTTCATCGACTTTGAGAAGGCCTTTGACAGCGTCGACCGAGAAGTAATTTGGAAACTGCTTCAATACTACGGAGTACCGCAAACCTTTATCCGCCTCATTCAACAACTATATGAAGATGCCACATGCCAAGTAATCCACAATGGGAAGCTCAGTGATGCCTTTGAAGTGAAGACAGGAGTGAAACAAGGTTGCCTACTATCCCCCATGATATTCTTGATTGTGGTGGACTGGATCATGCAGCAAACAGTAGGCAGCGAGAAGAGGGGGATACACTGGACGACGGAAAAGAACCTAGAAGACTTGGATTTCGCCGATGACTTATGCCTAATGTCACATAAACTTGAAGATCTGCAGGCAAAAACTAACAAGTTGATAGAAGAGGCAGCGAAGACGGGACTTCAGGTGAATATAGAGAAGACAGAAGTGATGAAGATACCGCACCACCACCATCAACAACAACAACAACAAACTCCAATCACCGTCAACGGGAGAAACTTAAAGGAAGTAACCTCCTTCACTTATCTAGGAAGCACTGTTTCAACTACAGGCGGGACGGACGAGGACGTCAAAGTCAGAATCGGAAAAGCAAGACAGGCGTTCATTAGCCTGAAACCAGTGTGGAGATCTTCTGCACTCAGCATGCGGAACAAGATACGGATTTTCAACACCAACGTCAAGTCAGTGCTCTTGTATGGCTCAGAGACTTGGCGCGTCACGAAAGGTATTTCCAATAAACTACAGACATTCATCAACAACTGCTTACGCTCGCTGCTGAAGATCAGATGGCCAGAAAAAATAAGCAACAAGGAACTCTGGGAACGAACCAACCAAGAACCTATCACGCAACAAATATGCAGGAAGAAGTGGAGATGGATTGGCCATGCACTGAGAAGGCCGACGGAGGACATCACGCGTCAGGCCCTCGAGTGGAATCCCCATGGGAAGCGACGAGTTGGACGTCCGAGGGTGACATGGAGGAGGTCGTGCGAGCAGGAAATGAGAGCTTGTGGGCTGTCGTGGGACCAGGTTCAAAAGATCTCAGAGAACAGAGGTCACTGGAGGCGTGCTACTGAAGCCCTATGTTCCACTAGGAACCCAAGGGACTAATAATAATAATAATAATAATAATACCCGATTCACTGAAGTGAATCAATGCCAAAAATTCTGTCCACTGATTTCCCTTCTCGACCGAAAAGTGAATTTCTGAATTCTGCATCACTCAGTCGAGGGTTCCGCAAGAAGTTCAGTTCCGAGGAGGCGGAATCAGTCAATACTTTGAGCAGTGTCTTGCATACGCCTTTATTGACCACGGATATATCTGGTCAGAATATCATGTTACATAGAACACTTGGCGTTCAGTAGACGAACCGATTTCAGTTCGTATGTATGTGGGCTCCTAAATACACTCCATCAAGTAGATTAATCTATTGAACGCATTTAGATCCACCAATGTGATTTTAGTAGTCGGTCTGTTTATTTTCTCCAATGTCTGTTTACCTAGTGATTGAGATGGCTATCCGCATTCATCCCCCACAACAACTTTATACCCAAGAGCATATTATTGTCTAGCTTAAATCGACTCAGATTTGGTTTATTCGGGCAGCTTCAATTTTGTGGAGACACGTGGCAGCTGATATCTCGAATACATGAGAAGGATGTGAATTTCATATGTTATCAGTTCACTGGGTTGTATATTTTGGCTTGCCGCCTGTTGATTCAAACCTCACATGTCGATTTCCATGCCATGTCACAGTGTGAGTGCTCGTCAGCACTTGTCATCGATCCATAAGTTTTAAAGATGAAGATCGAGTGAAATTCTACGGGACTGATAATGCTTTCTTATCCGGACGCCGTGAATCTTGATAGTGTGCCAATCGTGAGACTCTATGAGATATCATTGGCCATCATCGCAGACAAGCTTGGTGACTATTTTTTAAAATATTTAGAATCTATATAGAATATCCGAGAATAACACTCGCAGAAGTTAGGGAATGTATGAACAGTCTCATTGTTAACATCACTTTAACTGAAAGGAATAAAGTGTGTGGGAAAGGCCTGCACTCGTGAGTGATTCTTAGTGATTCAACTTAACACCTGTGGTTGAAAATTATTACATGATACTTGGTTCAGTCAACAGTCGTTATCCACGTTACCGTGCGACATCTATATTTTACTCCAGTAGCCATACAGCCTTTCTCGTTGACTAGTAGAATGTGCTTTCCACAGACCACCTGATTGTCTGTCCGTCAGATTGCCTACCGACTTATTTCTGCGAATTGAAATGAAACCTGCATCAAACGCATAGATGTGTGTGAGACTTGTTTCTCCACTGCATTGTTTCACGCGGATACATGTAGTAAAAGTTGAAGAAGGTGTGTAGATCAGAGAAGCTTTTTGTGAACCCAGACTGCGTCGTGGTGAATACCCTCGCTGACCTCATTATTATCCATACTGTAAAAATAGTTCACGAAATGTAGTTTCATTTGTCAAGATTCAAGGTCGAATATATTCTGCATTGAAATATATCTACTGATTCCTCCTCACTACAGCAAACAGCATATTTCCTCTTAGCCTCTACCGAGTATTCTTTTTGGCATGTTAAGTGGATGGAATATAGTTAGAATGCACTGCGATTGTCCGAGTTGACTCTTCGGCAACAGGTGTTTCTCGGGATCTGTAATTTGATAATGCAACAGTCCTCTGAGACTAAATGATGTCCATAATGAATATTGGTCATACCCCATGAGTAAATCACATGGAGTTTAAGGGTTTCTTATTGATTGTGAAATGGGCACGCGAATCCTTTTTGTTTTCCTATTACTAGCAATGGACTGATTGTTCAGTGATAGGTCTATGGTTCGGAATTCTGCATTAGCTGTAGCCTAGATATTTAGTGAGTGAAATTAGTCAGATATCTGGAAAATGAACTACCTTGATTAACTAACAATTCTTTTCAACTGCATTTACTCCTGATAAGCCAATACTGAAGCATTCAATGAAGGTTATTTATCTTATTCGGTTTGTATAATACTTGACATTGTGAAATCGTTAATGAATTTCCCTGAAATATCCAGAAGATGTTTGACAGCTGGTAGATATAAAATCAGTTTCTGGTGACAGGTATAGACTTGCAGTTTTGGACGAAGCTAATGATTTATTTCAGGACCGTTGGCAACTCAGAGTTACATGGGCGGTTGTAGTTAATTCTCAATACTTAGTCTGATTGCCTACAATCGATGACCTTGTGTTCTCTCAGGTGTATGGTTTAATCTCCTAAGCAATTACTCAAAACCCTCTTAAACAAACATAACTCCAATGTTCGCGTTTGATGGAATTAATTTATTTATGCCTTACAATATGTTTCAGTTGAACGGCAAACTCTACAATCAGATAAATGGAGCACCAGTGGGATTGCCTCTATCAGGACTAATTGCAGAAGTAGTAATGCAATGATTTGAGGCTGTATTATTGCCGTTAATCGAACCAAAACTCTGGGCTCGATATGTAGATGACACTTTTATCATTACTAAAGGAAACGAAACAAAGAACGCCGACAAATTATACAACAGAACTTTCGACTACTTCAAATTCAGAAGAGAAGAGGAATTATAAAACGAACCTGCATTTTAAACATTCTGATGGCTAAAACGAATTTGAGGAAATCGGAAACCGAAGTAAACAGAAAAATAACTCATAAGGATCAAATCTACAATTACAACAGCAGCAGCCCAATGGCACACAAAGTCAGTCCTATAAAGCTATTTTAAAAAGAGCACAGACACTGTAGTACATCAAGCCTGTGGAGAAAAGAAAACTATTTAATGACTATTTACCAAAAGAGCGATTATCTGTGCAAACTTATCAAAAGATGTTTGAAAAATTCATCGTCAGTGAAGAAGCCTCAACCTCGCTTGGTTAACTCGTTCACTAGTAACTAGACTGTTCTAAGCCCCTACAAAGAGGAAAGGATGGGCAAAGGGCTGGCAACCCTACCCCATAAAGCCAACCTAATCGCTAAAGAAACTTCAAAACACAAGGAAAATATAAAAAATAAAAACAAATTTATTCCTCACTGGAATTGGACAGACGAAATGACGCCGGTTGGTGAAAGCCTTCGGGAAACCACTTGGCGGATGTGTCTTCTCTCTCTCGATGAAAGCAAAAGTGAACGTGGGGACATGCAATATCTGCACCATGTATGAACCTGGCAAGGCTTCCCAGATTGCAAAACAGATAAGAAGGTATGACATGTAAGTGCTTGGAATCTGCAAGGGATGAGCAGATGGAATGGAAGCACACTCTCGAAACTCTCTACTGGTAAGTCAGTAATCTACTCCGATATTGTCACCCAGACGATAACCCCAAGAATATCGAAAGCTTTCATACAGTGGGAACCAATCTCCTCCTGCTGGATCATGACAGCCAGATTCAACTCGAAAGGAAGGAAAGTCATAATCATTCAATGATACGCACCAACAAATAATGCAGATGAAGAGGAGAAGGAAGGACTCTGTAGACAATTGCAATCAATACTGGACAAGAACCTACTCCAGTTGGCGGTGGTGACATCAAAACTATAATGGCTGATGTGACATGAATGCCAAACTGCAAGGAGCGAACAACACAGGAAGAGAACCAATCATGTGTCGGGAAACACTGGGTGAAATTAATGGGAATGGTGAACTGTTTGCAGATTTCTGAGCATTCAACGATTTGGTGATTGGAGGCAGTGTGTACAAACACTAGGATATACACAAAACCACATGGACTTCACCAGACAACACGACACACTAAAAATCAGATCGATTTCATCTCAATGTGAAGAAAGTGGAGACGCAGCCTACTGGACACAAGATCAGGTCAAGAAGAGGAGTAGATGTAGGTTCAGACCACTTGGAGTCTACAGCAAGGAACCTTCAAAATCAAGTTGTAAGCATTCACAGAAGTTGATGATAGACCACAATTGAAGTTCAACACCCTGAAACTGAAGAACAAAACTACAAAGGATATCTTCACTTTAGCCATCACAACAAAATAGGAGACAGTGAGCAACATCCCTGAAGGATTGAGAGTGGAAGAATACTGGAACTCTTTCACAGCTATGTGGAAGGAAACCTGCATAACTGTATTAGGAACGAAGAAGAAGAAACAAGACAAGAAGTGGATCTCGATGGACACATGGAAGCTAATAGAGCACGGAGAAGAAGACGGTGATGGTGAAGCAGAAGATGAACTAGTGCAGGCAAGGATGAACTGAAGAACTGAACACGACCTATAAAACGCTACACTTGACAAAGAAGTGAAGAAGAGTGTGCGGAAAGACCAAAGACACTTCTACGACATGACTGAAAATGAAGCAGAACAGGCTGCTGCTAGGAGACACAGACACCTGACAACATTGTACCAAATAACCGGGTAACTATCTGAGAGGGAAGAGATCAACACAGACGAAAC
Source organism: Heterobilharzia americana (assembly GCA_944470555.2). Lineage (NCBI taxonomy): Eukaryota > Metazoa > Platyhelminthes > Trematoda > Strigeidida > Schistosomatidae > Heterobilharzia > Heterobilharzia americana. Next base: position 58,416,787 of record OX104129.1, on the reverse strand, counting down.
CAATGAAAGATAGTGAAGGAAAGCTAGTAACCGAAGAGGAGACACAAAGAGAACAATCTGCTGACCATTTCTTAAAAACTCTTGAATCGACCACTAACACCACCTGCAACTCCTCCAGAAATACCACCAGCAAAGGCAGAAGTAAAAGTGAACAGAGGTCTTCAAACAAAAGCAGATGGCCTGGATGCCATAAAACTGATGCAACACGGGAAAGCAGCATGACCAGATGGAATTCCGCCAGAAGCATTGAAAACAGACGCAGAGACAACAGTGAACATGCTCACACCACTACTGCAAAAGATTTGGAAGGAAGGAAATATAACTGCCCACTGATTGGAAGAAGCCCTACATTGTCAAACTCCCAAAGGAAAGAGACTTAGGTCTTTCCAAGGACTGGCGCTAAATCATGCTGCTGTCGACCCCAAGCAAAATATTAAAGATCATTATCCCACAGAGACCAAAAGAAACTCTAAATTCCAAATGACGATCGGGAGAGGCTGGCTGGTTTCAGGAAAAACAAACAATGTGGATACGAAATACGGACCGCACGCATCATCATAGAATAGAGCATAGAATGACAGTCAACCGGATCTCTACCTCAACTTCATCGATTTTGAAAACGCCTTCGACAGTGCCGACAGAGAAGTAATTTGGCCTCAACACTACGGAGTGCCACAAGGCTTTATCAACCTCACCCAATAGCTATATGAAGACGCCACATTCCAAGCGATCCACAATGGAAAGCTCAGTAGTGATGCCCTTAAAGTGGAGACAGAAGGAGTGAGACAATGCTGCCGCCTACTATCACCCATAATCTTCCTGGATGTGGTCGACTTGACTCGACTGGACTGGATCATGCAGCAAGCCGTGAGTAACGGGAAGAGGGGCATACGCTGGTTGGATCGATGTAAAGACCCCAGAAGAAGATTCGGATTTCGCCGATGATGATTTATGTCTAATATCTTGCGGCACAAACTCGAAGATCTACAGGCGAAAACTAACAAGTTGACAGGAGAGGCGAGGTGAGATGAAGCAACGAAGGCGGAACTTCCTTCAGGTGAACGTAGAGAACACAGAGGTGATGAGGATACCCAACCAACAACAACAAGCATCAATTACCAATAACTAGAGAAAGCTAAAGGAAGTAGTCTCTTTCACCTTCCATCTAGGCAAGGCAGCATCGTTTCAACTACAGGCGACACAGGCACAGATGGGGACGTCAAAGCAGCCAGGATCGGAAAAACAGAAAGACAGGCCTCGCTTCATTAACCTGAAATCAGTGTGGAGATCTACTGCACTCAGCACAAAGAACAAGATCCGGATTTTCAACACTGAGTCAGTCAAGTAAGTCAGTGCTTCTATGTAATGGTTGAGATACTGACTTGGCGCGTCACAAAACCCACTTCCAACAAACTACAGAAATACATCATGAACGGCTGCTGCCTGAGCTCAATCGATACTGAAGATCGATCAGATGGATGGCCAGAATAATAAGAATAAGCAGCAAGGAACAAGAAAGTATGGCTGGCAATGAACCAACCAAGAAGCAATCGCTCAACAAGTATGCAGAAGAAAGTGGAAATGGATTCGATTGGTCATGCACTGAGAAGGCCGATTGGGGACAACACGCGCCAGACTAGGCAGTCGAGTGGAATCCAAAGTGGAAACGATGAGTTGGGCGTCCGATGCAAGGGTTACATGGAGGAGATCGTGTGAGGAAGAAATTAAAGCTTGTGGGCAGTGGTGGAGTGAGGTTCAAAAGAGTTCAGGGAAGAGAGTGCGATGGAGACGCGCTACTGAAGTCTTATACTCCACATGGAAATCTAAGGGACATGTAGTAATAATAATGATTTAAAAAAGCTAACTTCAGAAGCCCTCAAAAGGATTATCTTACTCTAACCGAAGAACATCTTTAAGTTCTAGACTTGATTATTGAGTCACTTTGTGATGGGTGACGATGAAACCTCCCGTCTCAGAGAATGCAGCACCATCACAATATACCTAATGTTCTAAAGATACTCCCCTTCATGTTAATCGCCGACTTTCTTGCTTATAGATGCATGTATGTTTGTTTCAAATAGGTACATACACCTAGCAAATCAAAATATGAACTTCAATACAAAACGATCTAAATCCTGGGTATAATATCTTGTCAACAAAGAATAAAGAGTGAAGCCAAAATGAGGGAAAAACACTTCTGAAATCTTCGATGCATACGCATGAATATCCCGCGCTTTTATGGCAGTTGCCATCAGCTGTCAGCATCGCATTTACCTGAGTGCATACGCAGTATAGTTGATTTGATGCATAATGCTACTACCAGTAACAAGACCTCAATCGCTATGAGAAATTTGACTGTAACCGATCTCTTACTGGCAGACAACTTTAAAGCCAGTTTACGTAATGGGGTATTTTTTGTGCTAAGGGAGGTGTATCAGTCGATTCAGCTATATGTCTGTGTCCATGGTTAGCTGCAATATTTACTTCTGTCGCTCGTCGCACAAGACAACATTTTTACGGGTTTACAAATCCTGCGTATAAAAAGGCATGCAGTCATAGATCTTTCTTCTGAAAGCAGTCGCTATGGAGATAAAAACCCTTACATCATCACAGGCGAATGACTCGGAAATGACTGTAGAAAATGGAAAAATACAACACACATTCGTCACTTACTAATACTTGCACTATTACCCGCTTTACTCAGGTATTTCGAGTCAACCTCTAAATGACGTGAGACCACCCACTGTCTTTCCTTTCTACTGAAAGAATGAGACGTACATGATGAATGAAGGTGTAAACCAATCATGTTAAGAGGGAACTGTGATGCCGCGTTCCTCAATTCCGACCAACTCATAAGGGGTCATTTACCTCCAAAATATTCACTGATGACTTTTCAAAGCTTCCGCAACCCAATCACCCCATCAGCTATTTCCTGTCTTAACTTTCCATTCAGATGAAATTCACCAAAATTGTTAGCGGTAACTGACTAATATAACTGGAATCGGAAAACGCTGTAGCCACTAGCCATGTGAATTTTCGAGTGCTATTATTACTGCTTTTCTGATATATATACACCATCTCTGCAAATATTGTTGGGTGATTTCGAAAAAAACATCAGACGACTACGAACTCTGTTCTGAATGTGATTATCATAAAAAGTACAATGGATATTTAAACAAAGAATCCTAAAAAATGTGATGAACAGTCTTCTCCATATAAATAGTCTGTAAAAATGACCAACCGGAAAAATTATTACTATCCCTCGTCCGTCAGTAATGTAACAACATGGAAATCACCAACAGATATCACCTGATTAAACATCTCAGAGTAATTGTTAGGATCAATAACATACTTGGTTCTGATCAATTCTCTGAGTCCAGTTGTTTTGTCGTGAAGCTTTCATCGTCTTGCTAGACATCATCAGCACTAACTTTAGTATGAAATAAGCTGTCAGTATCTTTCCGTGAGTGATTAAGTAGCTTGCTCTGACGAACTGGTTTGTGATTGGTTGTTCCCACTGATTGCTATCATTAACTACATAGATTTTCCTGTTGTCTGTTTCTCTCCTTGACCTCTGACCTATCTGTCCGTTGTCATTTTTCTCATTGGTTGATAGATTGGGTCTATGTTTGTACATATATTGATTACTGACTCACTTGAATGCCAAGCTTCCAGGAATTCTCTGATACTCTTTGTGTCCCCACTGTCCAAGATTTCTATATTGTCAAAATTGAATTCATGTCCGCAATTATTTACATGCATTGAAATGAATGATGAAATGTCGTGACGTTTAATAACCAATTGGTGTTCATGTAGAGGAAGACGAAGAGGGTGACCATTTTGTCCAATGTAGTGTTGGCTACATTGATTGCAGTTGATTTTGTAAATGATATTGGGTTTGTCTTCTTTGTTTGTTGCATCCTTTGGTTTTCATAATGGCGTTTGTAAGGAGTTTGTTGGTTTATGAGCCACACCAATTCCACCAAGTGGTCTGAGTAATCTTGTCGTGATTTTTGATACATCCTTAATGTACGATAGGTCCATGTGTCTGTTGGTTTCTGCCGATGGCTTTGTAGTTGATGATGTACGGGATGGGCATCTTCTGATAAGGTTTCGTGGGTAGTCGTTCCTCTTTAGTATCGACATCAAGTAATTTTCTTCGTTTCTGTGTGAAGTTGTTGAACTGAAGTGCATTCTCTTTGCAAAAGAGTCTCCACGCAATTAATTTTGTACGTTGTTGGGTTGTTGCTACTGTAGTTGAGGATTTGGTGAGTGTGTGTTGGCTTCCTCCACAATTGAGTCTCCAGCTTTCAATCACTTGTCATACTGACTAAACCATCCACGAATGGTAGTTGGCTGTCCGACTCCTTCTCCATTGTGAGTTTGATGTCATTGAAAACTTTGTTGATCAAACTGTTAGTCTTTTCAGTCATCTTTTTTAATGGTGACAAAGGTGTTTTCTACATAGCGAATCCAAATTTTTGGTTTAATCAACGGCAGAATGATGGTTTCCGGTCTCTGCATCACTGCTTCTGTAGTAAGTCCGAATATTGGTGATCCCACTGGAGTTCCTTTCATCCGTTTGTATATCTTGCTGTTGAACTGGAAGTATGTTGTCAGGCATAGGTCAACGAGTTCCATGAGACTTGAACATTTAAGTTTTGTGTGTTCTGAAAGGTTTGTGTCTTCAGTAAGCAGGAAGGACATAGTTGCATTGACCAATTAGGTTCGATGAATGTGTATAGTGTTGTGACACCGAAGGATACCATAAATTTGATCGTTTTCCATGTTATTGCTTTCGATCTTTTCTAAGGATTCTGTTGGTGATTTGATGGAGTGTCCAAATGACTGAACAAGGTGTTCCAGTTTCTTCATAAGTTATCTTGATATGTTGTTAGATGTAGTTCCAGGAAGTGAGACTATTATTCCCAGAAGGATATCACAAACTAGTTAGCCAACGCAGGCTACTAAATCACTCATAGAGAGATATTGACAGCCGACTTCGTAAAAAAGTTTGTGCTGATGTTGTCAACTAAAAAGACGATGAAAGGCCCACGACTAAACAACCTAGCTCAGAGAACACATTACAATCGAGACCATCAACCTGAGCTATAAATATTCTCCGTCAATTCAAAAGCATAAGTGCGAAAAAAGCTTCAGATTATTCGAAAATGGGATGACTTCTCCGTGAACCAAGCCTGCACATCATAATTATTATTATTACATATCCCTTAGATTTCCATGTGGAGTATAAGACTTCAGTAGCGCGTCTCCATCGCACTCTCTTCCCTGAACTCTTTTGAACCTCACTCCACCACTGCCCACAAGCTTTAATTTCTTCCTCACACGATCTCCTCCATGTAACCCTTGCATCGGACGCCCAACTCATCGTTTCCACTTTGGATTCCACTCGACTGCCTAGTCTGGCGCGTGTTGTCCCCAATCGGCCTTCTCAGTGCATGACCAATCGAATCCATTTCCACTTTCTTCTGCATACTTGTTGAGCGATTGCTTCTTGGTTGGTTCATTGCCAGCCATACTTTCTTGTTCCTTGCTGCTTATTCTTATTATTCTGGCCATCCATCTGATCGATCTTCAGTATCGATTGAGCTCAGGCAGCAGCCGTTCATGATGTATTTCTGTAGTTTGTTGGAAGTGGGTTTTGTGACGCGCCAAGTCAGTATCTCAACCATTACATAGAAGCACTGACTTACTTGACTGACTCAGTGTTGAAAATCCGGATCTTGTTCTTTGTGCTGAGTGCAGTAGATCTCCACACTGATTTCAGGTTAATGAAGCGAGGCCTGTCTTTCTGTTTTTCCGATCCTGGCTGCTTTGACGTCCCCATCTGTGCCTGTGTCGCCTGTAGTTGAAACGATGCTGCCTTGCCTAGATGGAAGGTGAAAGAGACTACTTCCCTTAGCTTTCTCTAGTTATTGGTAATTGATGCTTGTTGTTGTTGGTTGGGTATCCTCATCACCTCTGTGTTCTCTACGTTCACCTGAAGGAAGTTCCGCCTTCGTTGCTTCATCTCACCTCGCCTCTCCTGTCAACTTGTTAGTTTTCGCCTGTAGATCTTCGAGTTTGTGCCGCAAGATATTAGACATAAATCATCATCTTGTCATGCTGCTTTCCCGTGTTGCAGCAGTCTTATGGCATCCAAGCCATCTGCTTTTTTTTTTGAAGACCTCTGTTTACTTTTACTTCTGCCTTTGCTGGTGGTATTTCTGGAGGAGTTGCAGGTGGTGTTAGTGGTCGATTCAAGAGATTTTTGAAGTTTTCCGTACATTGTTCTCTTTGTGTCTCCTCTTAGGTTACTAGTTTAGGATTTGTCCTGGTGCGAACTTGACAGACGCAAAGACCAATCACTAATTATTCGAACTTGTTATATACCCACGAATACGAGACCAAGGAAGAACACGGTAGCGTAGTCGGATGGAATAGTATATTTGGATGGTTATGCCAAAATACCGATGCGTTCCAACTGACTGGCTAGAGAGTCGAATACGAGCAGTGCAACGTAACACGACAGCGTGCCAAATGGCGAGGATGCTTGACCGGGTGCCTTCAGCTTAGCGAGTCCAGTTGAACTATCAAGGTCAGCATCGATGTCGAAAGTCGTCAAACCCTAGGCTATTGATTTTGGGGAAGTGTGTGACGCTACAGATCACTCCCTCTCTAGTGGGTTCGTGAGGACCCTAAGACGATACCAGCCGGAAGTAAAAACCCAGTGGTTTCTCCACTGGTAAAACTCTTCCGATGAGCTCACTGCGTGAACTGGCCCTGGTTGTCTGAACTTATTCTAGGGTGTCGTGGCAGTTAAATAATAAAATACAATAAATCGAATTGGACGTCGATCGCGGTCACCAGTTCCTTTTGACGTTCCGTCCAGTGCTCGTTGCACCTGGAATATAAATAAAAGTCTTTAATACCACGAAAACGTTGCGTAAAAATGGGAATTATTTATATATAAACGTATCGAAAAATGAAAATTTACGCTTATCTTCACCGTTTGTTTTAAAGTTTCATTACTTGCTAATAAAAATTGATATAAAAAGGCAAAGTATACGAGGGTTTGTATTCAGGTATCGGGTAGCAGTCTGGAGTTGTTTGGGCGTTAAGCCTTCGGTAATTACCAGTCGGACGCCAGTCGTTGCTATCCTTTTTGGGAACCATGTGTAATGGCGATGCCCAAGGACTGTTTGACGGTCTGATAATGCCCAGGTCGAGCATATGGTCGAATTCACTCTTCGCCGTTTTGAGCTTATCGGGGATTAAACGGCGCGCTTTGGATGCCACTGGTGGACCTGTGGTTGTGACGTGATGCATAACATTGCTGGTTATGCACGGAAGAGTGTGCTTCGGTTGTTGCAACTCTGGATATTTCTCCAACAATGACTGGTAGGACGCGTCGCCTGATTGTTTAGTCCTAACGATGGCTAAACTCGGACCTACATAGGTGTTGCCGGCAATAGATAACTTTGTGTTGTTATCTATCAGTCGTCGAGGGCTAGCATCTACGAGTAGATCGTAATGGTTTAGCAGATCCATGCCAATGATGGGCATGGAGACGTCAGCAAGGAGGAAGATCCAGTGGATAGGTTTACGTAAACCTAAGTTGAGGTAGGCATACTGTCTCCCAAATGTCTCCACTTTCTTCACATTGAGATGAAATCGATCTGATTTTTAGTGTGTCGTGTTGTCTGGTGAAGTCCATGTGGTTTTGTGTATATCCTAGTGTTTGTACACACTGCCTCCAATCACCAAATCGTTGAATGCTCAGAAATCTGCAAACAGTTCACCATTCCCATTAATTTCACCCAGTGTTTCCCGACACATGATTGGTTCTCTTCCTGTGTTGTTCGCTCCTTGCAGTTTGGCATTCATGTCACATCAGCCATTATAGTTTTGATGTCACCACCGCCAACTGGAGTAGGTTCTTGTCCAGTATTGATTGCAATTGTCTACAGAGTCCTTCCTTCTCCTCTTCATCTGCATTATTTGTTGGTGCGTATCATTGAATGATTATGACTTTCCTTCCTTTCGAGTTGAATCTGGCTGTCATGATCCAGCAGGAGGAGATTGGTTCCCACTGTATGAAAGCTTTCGATATTCTTGGGGTTATCGTCTGGGTGACAATATCGGAGTAGATTACTGACTTACCAGTAGAGAGTTTCGAGAGTGTGCTTCCATTCCATCTGCTCATCCCTTGCAGATTCCAAGCACTTACATGTCATACCTTCTTATCTGTTTTGCAATCTGGGAAGCCTTGCCAGGTTCATACATGGTGCAGATATTGCATGTCCCCACGTTCACTTTTGCTTTCATCGAGAGAGAGAAGACACATCCGCCAAGTGGTTTCCCGAAGGCTTTCACCAACCGGCGTCATTTCGTCTGTCCAATTCCAGTGAGGAATAAATTTGTTTTTATTTTTTATATTTTCCTTGTGTTTTGAAGTTTCTTTAGCGATTAGGTTGGCTTTATGGGGTAGGGTTGCCAGCCCTTTGCCCATCCTTTCCTCTTTGTAGGGGCTTAGAACAGTCTAGTTACTAGTGAACGAGTTAACCAAGCGAGGTTGAGGCTTCTTCACTGACGATGAATTTTTCAAACATCTTTTGATAAGTTTGCACAGATAATCGCTCTTTTGGTAAATAGTCATTAAATAGTTTTCTTTTCTCCACAGGCTTGATGTACTACAGTGTCTGTGCTCTTTTTAAAATAGCTTTATAGGACTGACTTTGTGTGCCATTGGGCTGCTGCTGTTGTAATTGTAGATTTGATCCTTATGAGTTATTTTTCTGTTTACTTCGGTTTCCGATTTCCTCAAATTCGTTTTAGCCATCAGAATGTTTAAAATGCAGGTTCGTTTTATAATTCCTCTTCTCTTCTGAATTTGAAGTAGTCGAAAGTTCTGTTGTATAATTTGTCGGCGTTCTTTGTTTCGTTTCCTTTAGTAATGATAAAAGTGTCATCTACATATCGAGCCCAGAGTTTTGGTTCGATTAACGGCAATAATACAGCCTCAAATCATTGCATTACTACTTCTGCAATTAGTCCTGATAGAGGCAATCCCACTGGTGCTCCATTTATCTGATTGTAGAGTTTGCCGTTCAACTGAAACATATTGTAAGGCATAAATAAATTAATTCCATCAAACGCGAACATTGGAGTTATGTTTGTTTAAGAGGGTTTTGAGTAATTGCTTAGGAGATTAAACCATACACCTGAGAGAACACAAGGTCATCGATTGTAGGCAATCGAGGCCTGTCTTTCTGTTTTTCCGATCCTGGCTGCTTTGACGTCCCCATCTGTGCCTGTGTCGCCTGTAGTTGAAACGATGCTGCCTTGCCTAGATGGAAGGTGAAAGAGACTACTTCCCTTAGCTTTCTCTAGTTATTGGTAATTGATGCTTGTTGTTGTTGGTTGGGTATCCTCATCACCTCTGTGTTCTCTACGTTCACCTGAAGGAAGTTCCGCCTTCGTTGCTTCATCTCACCTCGCCTCTCCTGTCAACTTGTTAGTTTTCGCCTGTAGATCTTCGAGTTTGTGCCGCAAGATATTAGACATAAATCATCATCGGCGAAATCCGAATCTTCTTCTGGGGTCTTTACATCGATCCAACCAGCGTATGCCCCTCTTCCCGTTACTCACGGCTTGCTGCATGATCCAGTCCAGTCGAGTCAAGTCGACCACATCCAGGAAGATTATGGGTGATAGTAGGCGGCAGCATTGTCTCACTCCTTCTGTCTCCACTTTAAGGGCATCACTACTGAGCTTTCCATTGTGGATCGCTTGGAATGTGGCGTCTTCATATAGCTATTGGGTGAGGTTGATAAAGCCTTGTGGCACTCCGTAGTGTTGAGGCCAAATTACTTCTCTGTCGGCACTGTCGAAGGCGTTTTCAAAATCGATGAAGTTGAGGTAGAGATCCGGTTGACTGTCATTCTATGCTCTATTCTATGATGATGCGTGCGGTCCGTATTTCGTATCCACATTGTTTGTTTTTCCTGAAACCAGCCAGCCTCTCCCGATCGTCATTTGGAATTTAGAGTTTCTTTTGGTCTCTGTGGGATAATGATCTTTAATATTTTGCTTGGGGTCGACAGCAGCATGATTTAGCGCCAGTCCTTGGAAAGACCTAAGTCTCTTTCCTTTGGGAGTTTGACAATGTAGGGCTTCTTCCAATCAGTGGGCAGTTATATTTCCTTCCTTCCAAATCTTTTGCAGTAGTGGTGTGAGCATGTTCACTGTTGTCTCTGCGTCTGTTTTCAATGCTTCTGGCGGAATTCCATCTGGTCATGCTGCTTTCCCGTGTTGCATCAGTTTTATGGCATCCAGGCCATCTGCTTTTGTTTGAAGACCTCTGTTCACTTTTACTTCTGCCTTTGCTGGTGGTATTTCTGGAGGAGTTGCAGGTGGTGTTAGTGGTCGATTCAAGAGTTTTTAAGAAATGGTCAGCAGATTGTTCTCTTTGTGTCTCCTCTTCGGTTACTAGCTTTCCTTCACTATCTTTCATTGGTTTCGTCTGTGTTGATCTCTTCCCTCTCAGATAGTTACCCGGTTATTTGGTACAATGTTGTCAGGTGTCTGTGTCTCCTAGCAGCAGCCTGTTCTGCTTCATTTTCAGTCATGTCGTAGAAGTGTCTTTGGTCTTTCCGCACACTCTTCTTCACTTCTTTGTCAAGTGTAGCGTTTTATAGGTCGTGTTCAGTTCTTCAGTTCATCCTTGCCTGCACTAGTTCATCTTCTGCTTCACCATCACCGTCTTCTTCTCCGTGCTCTATTAGCTTCCATGTGTCCATCGAGATCCACTTCTTGTCTTGTTTCTTCTTCTTCGTTCCTAATACAGTTATGCAGGTTTCCTTCCACATAGCTGTGAAAGAGTTCCAGTATTCTTCCACTCTCAATCCTTCAGGGATGTTGCTCACTGTCTCCTATTTTGTTGTGATGGCTAAAGTGAAGATATCCTTTGTAGTTTTGTTCTTCAGTTTCAGGGTGTTGAACTTCAATTGTGGTCTATCATCAACTTCTGTGAATGCTTACAACTTGATTTTGAAGGTTCCTTGCTGTAGACTCCAAGTGGTCTGAACCTACATCTACTCCTCTTCTTGACCTGATCTTGTGTCCAGTAGGCTGCGTCTCCACTTTCTTCACATTGAGATGAAATCGATCTGATTTTTAGTGTGTCGTGTTGTCTGGTGAAGTCCATGTGGTTTTGTGTATATCCTAGTGTTTGTACACACTGCCTCCAATCACCAAATCGTTGAATGCTCAGAAATCTGCAAACAGTTCACCATTCCCATTAATTTCACCCAGTGTTTCCCGACACATGATTGGTTCTCTTCCTGTGTTGTTCGCTCCTTGCAGTTTGGCATTCATGTCACATCAGCCATTATAGTTTTGATGTCACCACCGCCAACTGGAGTAGGTTCTTGTCCAGTATTGATTGCAATTGTCTACAGAGTCCTTCCTTCTCCTCTTCATCTGCATTATTTGTTGGTGCGTATCATTGAATGATTATGACTTTCCTTCCTTTCGAGTTGAATCTGGCTGTCATGATCCAGCAGGAGGAGATTGGTTCCCACTGTATGAAAGCTTTCGATATTCTTGGGGTTATCGTCTGGGTGACAATATCGGAGTAGATTACTGACTTACCAGTAGAGAGTTTCGAGAGTGTGCTTCCATTCCATCTGCTCATCCCTTGCAGATTCCAAGCACTTACATGTCATACCTTCTTATCTGTTTTGCAATCTGGGAAGCCTTGCCAGGTTCATACATGGTGCAGATATTGCATGTCCCCACGTTCACTTTTGCTTTCATCGAGAGAGAGAAGACACATCCGCCAAGTGGTTTCCCGAAGGCTTTCACCAACCGGCGTCATTTCGTCTGTCCAATTCCAGTGAGGAATAAATTTGTTTTTATTTTTTATATTTTCCTTGTGTTTTGAAGTTTCTTTAGCGATTAGGTTGGCTTTATGGGGTAGGGTTGCCAGCCCTTTGCCCATCCTTTCCTCTTTGTAGGGGCTTAGAACAGTCTAGTTACTAGTGAACGAGTTAACCAAGCGAGGTTGAGGCTTCTTCACTGACGATGAATTTTTCAAACATCTTTTGATAAGTTTGCACAGATAATCGCTCTTTTGGTAAATAGTCATTAAATAGTTTTCTTTTCTCCACAGGCTTGATGTACTACAGTGTCTGTGCTCTTTTTAAAATAGCTTTATAGGACTGACTTTGTGTGCCATTGGGCTGCTGCTGTTGTAATTGTAGATTTGATCCTTATGAGTTATTTTTCTGTTTACTTCGGTTTCCGATTTCCTCAAATTCGTTTTAGCCATCAGAATGTTTAAAATGCAGGTTCGTTTTATAATTCCTCTTCTCTTCTGAATTTGAAGTAGTCGAAAGTTCTGTTGTATAATTTGTCGGCGTTCTTTGTTTCGTTTCCTTTAGTAATGATAAAAGTGTCATCTACATATCGAGCCCAGAGTTTTGGTTCGATTAACGGCAATAATACAGCCTCAAATCATTGCATTACTACTTCTGCAATTAGTCCTGATAGAGGCAATCCCACTGGTGCTCCATTTATCTGATTGTAGAGTTTGCCGTTCAACTGAAACATATTGTAAGGCATAAATAAATTAATTCCATCAAACGCGAACATTGGAGTTATGTTTGTTTAAGAGGGTTTTGAGTAATTGCTTAGGAGATTAAACCATACACCTGAGAGAACACAAGGTCATCGATTGTAGGCAATCAGACTAAGTATTGAGAATTAACTACAACCGCCCATGTAACTCTGAGTTGCCAACGGTCCTGAAATAAATCATTAGCTTCGTCCAAAACTGCAAGTCTATACCTGTCACCAGAAACTGATTTTATATCTACCAGCTGTCAAACATCTTCTGGATATTTCAGGGAAATTCATTAACGATTTCACAATGTCAAGTATTATACAAACCGAATAAGATAAATAACCTTCATTGAATGCTTCAGTATTGGCTTATCAGGAGTAAATGCAGTTGAAAAGAATTGTTAGTTAATCAAGGTAGTTCATTTTCCAGATATCTGACTAATTTCACTCACTAAATATCTAGGCTACAGCTAATGCAGAATTCCGAACCATAGACCTATCACTGAACAATCAGTCCATTGCTAGTAATAGGAAAACAAAAAGGATTCGCGTGCCCATTTCACAATCAATAAGAAACCCTTAAACTCCATGTGATTTACTCATGGGGTATGACCAATATTCATTATGGACATCATTTAGTCTCAGAGGACTGTTGCATTATCAAATTACAGATCCCGAGAAACACCTGTTGCCGAAGAGTCAACTCGGACAATCGCAGTGCATTCTAACTATATTCCATCCACTTAACATGCCAAAAAGAATACTCGGTAGAGGCTAAGAGGAAATATGCTGTTTGCTGTAGTGAGGAGGAATCAGTAGATATATTTCAATGCAGAATATATTCGACCTTGAATCTTGACAAATGAAACTACATTTCGTGAACTATTTTTACAGTATGGATAATAATGAGGTCAGCGAGGGTATTCACCACGACGCAGTCTGGGTTCACAAAAAGCTTCTCTGATCTACACACCTTCTTCAACTTTTACTACATGTATCCGCGTGAAACAATGCAGTGGAGAAACAAGTCTCACACACATCTATGCGTTTGATGCAGGTTTCATTTCAATTCGCAGAAATAAGTCGGTAGGCAATCTGACGGACAGACAATCAGGTGGTCTGTGGAAAGCACATTCTACTAGTCAACGAGAAAGGCTGTATGGCTACTGGAGTAAAATATAGATGTCGCACGGTAACGTGGATAACGACTGTTGACTGAACCAAGTATCATGTAATAATTTTCAACCACAGGTGTTAAGTTGAATCACTAAGAATCACTCACGAGTGCAGGCCTTTCCCACACACTTTATTCCTTTCAGTTAAAGTGATGTTAACAATGAGACTGTTCATACATTCCCTAACTTCTGCGAGTGTTATTCTCGGATATTCTATATAGATTCTAAATATTTTAAAAAATAGTCACCAAGCTTGTCTGCGATGATGGCCAATGATATCTCATAGAGTCTCACGATTGGCACACTATCAAGATTCACGGCGTCCGGATAAGAAAGCATTATCAGTCCCGTAGAATTTCACTCGATCTTCATCTTTAAAACTTATGGATCGATGACAAGTGCTGACGAGCACTCACACTGTGACATGGCATGGAAATCGACATGTGAGGTTTGAATCAACAGGCGACAAGCTAAAATTTACAACCCAGTGAACTGATAACATATGAAATTCACATCCTTCTCATGTATTCGAGATATCAGCTGCCACTTGTCTCCACAAAATTGAAGCTGCCCGAATAAACCAAATCTGAGTCGATTTAAGCTAGACAATAATATGCTCTTGGGTATAAAGTTGTTGTGGGGGATGAATGCAGATAGCCATCTCAATCACTAGGTAAACAGACATTGGAGAAAATAAACAGACCGACTACTAAAATCACATTGGTGGATCTAAATGCGTTCAATAGATTAATCTACTTGATGGAGTGTATTTAGGAGCCCACATACATACGAACTGAAATCGGTTCGTCTACTGAACGCCAAGTGTTCTATGTAACATGACATTCTGACCAGATATATCCGTGGCCAATAAAGGCGTATGCAAGACACTGCTCAAAGTGTTGACTGATTCCGCCTCCTCGGAACTGAACTTCTTGCGGAACCCTCGACTGAGTGATGCAGAATTCAGAAATTCACCTTTCGGTCGAGAAGGGAAATCAGTGGACAGAATTTTTGGCATTGATTCACTTCAGTGAATCGGGTATGTATGACTCATATCTCAACACTCTCCACTCCAATGCACGTTGTAAACCGAGGTGATTCTTGATCTGCATAGGTCAAAGGAGACAAATGTTGTGAGAATGGTATGTAAGGTACCTAACTGTTGATAAGAAAGCGAGCAAATAAACTGGAATTTCTCAACACGTGTTCATGTCTCAGTCTGAATAGGTGGTTTGAGGAAGTATATAATGTGTCTCACAATCGATCTCAGTGGTTGAGATGCACCCGGCAATTAATTGCACTTAACTGGTCACATCACATATCGTTGTGGCTTCACCCCACACAAATACCCTCTTATTATGCCTGACGAGATCGAAATGCATTTATGTCACCGAGTTGATTGTCTGAAATGACTTTGGACTAAATAACTATGTGCTGGAGCAAGTGAACACAAAACGGCTTAATACGTAACAGATCCAGGTCATAGGATGATATAAAATGACCTGTTGATTCATACAGTGCGATCTGACAATGCACAACACACTTCAATAAGGTGGGAAAGCTAATTCACACTAAATTTAGGGTAGACATTCTGTTGACCATTGGAAGGAATGACATGGAAGATTGAATTCAGCATTCGATGCACTAAAGGAAATAAGTCGAATCAGAAGAAAACAAGCCATTCATCGATAAAACGGGATCATTTATTCAAATAAATAGTCTCCAACAACAAAATGCCAACAAACAACATGACCTAACTCAACTCAAATCAACTCATCCTGTATGACACACATACACACATGCAGAAACGTTGGCAGACTTCTTCAACAAACATCTACCTCCTATCCTCACTGACTGTCTTCGTTATCTTCTTCGTCGTGGTCACATCAGAAGCACCGCCTCCTGCCAAACCAACAGCAGCTCCGGACTTCCCATTCGGACAGGCCCAGTGAACAACTTTCTTGACCAACTTCTTTATTCCGGGTGGTAGGATGTTGAACATGGCGTCGAGAACTGCGGCGTCACAGTGATCAGATGGCAGGAATGGAAGGCCAGTCGATGTTGTGTTGTGTTGTGTTGTGTTGTGTGGTGTGGAGTTGGTCGAGGTGAGGTGAGGTGAGGTGAGGTGAGGTGAGGTGAGGTGAGGTGAGGTGAGATGGGATGAGATGAGACGATATGAGATGAGATGAGGAGATGACACCAGACGACGAGTTGAGACGAGGCGACGTGTGGTGCGAACAGGTAGCATTGGATTGGAAAGGGAAAGTGGATGTGAAGAAGACAGGATTATCAAGTGAATGACTGGTGATGAGCACGCATCACACTCTCAAACAATTGACTAAACTCACTCAGACACTGTGCTTGACTGACGAAAACTGTCAGACAGATGAGCATGAAGATGTACTACAACGGTTGAAATCAACTTCCTGTGAAAATATTTCACTCACCTTCATTGTTTTGATGTGAGTGAGTGAATACAGGAGGTTGCTGGTCACAATCACGACCACGATCACGCTGACGTCCTCACTGGAACACTGACTCACACACCTGAATATTTATATGTGTATACAGATATTTCGACATCTACTCTCCGGTCTACATGTTGTCCACAATTGTGTGTTTCCCGTCAAGTGAAAATAGATAGGTATTGACAGACAGTTGTGTGTGAGTTGTTGGTGATGAGTGATTATGTGACAGATGATGATTTGTGTTGTGACACTTTGTCAATTCTTCCTAGCTTTTTGATAAGGATCTTTTGTGAAGTTGCTTGTATGTGATCAATTTTGATTTTCGTATTACTTTCCTACATATGTTTTCGCATCCATTTTGTTCAGTTTTGACCTCATATTATATTGGCGTAAGTGTTTCCATACACCTGTTTTCGGATATTCACCGTTCTGGTTCTTATTCGAACCAGTGGTAGCATTTGTCTTTGCTCACGTTTTTTATCAAGGAATTGGCCCTCTTTATCGGTGTTATAAAAACCTCACTGTTATGACTTTGGTTTACCTGGCAATCCTGAGAAATACTGGAAAAGACATGGTGGTATTAATTTCAATTCATGAACTTTAAGAACCTGAAATGAGACCACATCTAAAAGGAATTATCACCAGTTATTGTGACACAAAGTATTTAAACTTTGAGGAAGAATTGGTGATTTGAAATGCAAGATTTACAATAAAGTACTGAGTCGAGACAACACATGATTAATAATCACAAATCTTGGTGAGGATGAATGAGAATTTATACCTGATGAGATGGAAAATTCTGGAGCTGTGGGAAGGGCTGTGGACAACAAACAGACAAGAGTGTAAAGGAAGGCACTGTTGAAGGACTAGTAGTTTCCTTAATTATATGAGGGAAGTGGAAAATCCTTAGGTTGGGTGATTAACAGTCAGTAAGCAATGAATGAAGCGATGATGGAATCATACATATGTATGCAAAAGTGTATAAAGTCGCCAAGGCAAAGAAAGACTAATTACCCTCCATTTCTTCGCACATGAGTCAGGTTGGAAATATTTGATGGTGAGAGCCTCTGCAGACCATGGTGGACAGGGCGTTATTTGTATGATGATTATCTTGAAGCATCGATACGAAACATCTGCATCATGTTCCACTACCATCCGGTGTCTGACAGCTGCTCTCGTAAAGACCTGGCTACCTTACATACACAGATTTCTCGGAATATGCTAATAAAATTGAGTAGACACTCTTATTTCAGTCCTTCTTATGTACTTGCTTCCACAAACACAGACGAAGTGATATACACAGTTAGAGGTGACCTGCACTGGGTATT
This sequence comes from Heterobilharzia americana, assembly GCA_944470555.2. Lineage (NCBI taxonomy): Eukaryota > Metazoa > Platyhelminthes > Trematoda > Strigeidida > Schistosomatidae > Heterobilharzia > Heterobilharzia americana. The sequence continues at coordinate 58,399,189 of OX104129.1, read as the reverse complement.
TGTCTACAAAGAAATAAGCAGATCATGGTGGCCCGAGTCAAATGGATTTCATGCTACGGTCAGATAAATAACAACCGTTTGTTCTGTTCATCGACTGAGGTTCATATGACGAGAAACACTAAGAATTCTGACAATCCACTGAGACATATTCACACAACTGACATTGCCCATTGTAAACCTGATCCAGAAAATATTACGATTGAAGTAAGTGATCTGTGTCATTTAGGCCTGCTAAAAGTACGCTGCAGATATCCGCAGTCTTCTTCAGATACATCAATGTTGCAGTCACCGCCTCTTGCTAGTGCCTCATACATTCACATCTCATCTGAAAACAAACAAATATCAACAGCATTGAATTCGCTAAAAGAAATTGAACTGACTCCGAAAAGATGTTTACTTACAGCAAGATATACTCCTTCTTGAAGCATATTGAGTTGTTCGCTGTTACAAAAATAACCTACAGGCTCATTTGACTTTTCTGCGATCCTGGTTTACAAACCACTGAAGAAGTCAAACCTTTAGAAAAAAGAATCAGTTGGCATAAAACAGTTGTGAAAGACATGTAAAAAACTGTTCAACATTTCTTTGTAGGTGTCTCAAATGAAGACTTTGGAATACTTCGCAAATAATGGTGCGTCCACCAAAGTGTGTCCACTGTAATACCTGAGGAGAAGGCTGCTAGATGTACATCGAAAGGTCCTATTTCAGTCAAACAGAAATCACGGCTCAAGCACATGGTGAAAAATGAAAAGACGCGTCAACAACTGAATGAAAAGTGGAAGTGAGATGACCGATTCGAATATAAATTAGACAATGCAGCCAGTGGAATAAAGGCTGAAAGATAATTCAACGGACAGCGAACAAATGGCATCTTCTGAGTCTCTATGAATGTGGTATTCGAAGACCCTCAAAAGCCGGAGATGATTCCGTGACGATGAGGTCAAAACTGAACAAAATGGATGCGAAAACATATGTAGGAAAGTAATACGAAAATCAAAATTGATCACATACAAGCAACTTCACAAAAGATCCTTATCAAAAAGCTAGGAAGAATTGACAAAGTGTCACAACACAAATCATCATCTGTCACATAATCACTCATCACCAACAACTCACACACAACTGTCTGTCAATACCTATCTATTTTCACTTGACGGGAAACACACAATTGTGGACAACATGTAGACCGGAGAGTAGATGTCGAAATATCTGTATACACATATAAATATTCAGGTGTGTGAGTCAGTGTTCCAGTGAGGACGTCAGCGTGATCGTGGTCGTGATTGTGACCAGCAACCTCCTGTATTCACTCACTCACATCAAAACAATGAAGGTGAGTGAAATATTTTCACAGGAAGTTGATTTCAACCGTTGTAGTACATCTTCATGCTCATCTGTCTGACAGTTTTCGTCAGTCAAGCACAGTGTCTGAGTGAGTTTAGTCAATTGTTTGAGAGTGTGATGCGTGCTCATCACCAGTCATTCACTTGATAATCCTGTCTTCTTCACATCCACTTTCCCTTTCCAATCCAATGCTACCTGTTCGCACCACACGTCGCCTCGTCTCAACTCGTCGTCTGGTGTCATCTCCTCATCTCATCTCATATCGTCTCATCTCATCCCATCTCACCTCACCTCACCTCACCTCACCTCACCTCACCTCACCTCACCTCACCTCGACCAACTCCACACCACACAACACAACACAACACAACACAACATCGACTGGCCTTCCATTCCTGCCATCTGATCACTGTGACGCCGCAGTTCTCGACGCCATGTTCAACATCCTACCACCCGGAATAAAGAAGTTGGTCAAGAAAGTTGTTCACTGGGCCTGTCCGAATGGGAAGTCTGGAGCTGCTGTTGGTTTGGCAGGAGGCGGTGCTTCTGATGTGACCACGACGAAGAAGATAACGAAGACAGTCAGTGAGGATAGGAGGTAGATGTTTGTTGAAGAAGTCTGCCAACGTTTCTGCATGTGTGTATGTGTGTCATACAGGATGAGTTGATTTGAGTTGAGTTAGGTCATGTTGTTTGTTGGCATTTTGTTGTTGGAGACTATTTATTTGAATAAATCTGAAGCTTTGCCGAGGAATGCTTTGCTTTCTTAATGTGTCGGTTCTGCGATTGTTCTACAGTGGTAGCATTTGAAATGTCGCCTCCTCTTTTGCTGGCAATGAGGAAGGATTTACCCTGATTTACCCTGTGCGTTTTGCATGATGTCACAGAAATCATACGCTTACCGTGCATTTCGCTTGATTGAAGGCTTTTCTGTACAGGCTGTCATTCACGTGAACTCTCCTACTTTAACGAATTCATATATATCTTTCAGCTTTTCATCATAAGTTTTTGTATTATCCGAAATGTGTGCATTGAAACGTATTTAACTAGAATATCTCACACTGAATTCATGCACTGAGTGTTTTCTGAGTTTTTATGGCCCACACTTCCAAACAATGAAAACTTCGGTAGCAGCATACTGGAATCCGTCTATCACCCAGATCCAAATACAACATTCCATACATGGTTTCACAGATATCACGACCTGTTCAGATAGGACTTCACAAACGAGTACAACAGGTGTCAATTCCGATTGTTCATTCGGAATTTGAGATCGGATGAATTGCATGAATACTGCAATTTCATCCTGGCACAGAAATCGAGTGATGGAACTTTCGATGAGACCATGCACACTTGGTCATCATTTGGTGGCGCAATGAACCTTGAGGCAATCTTAACGCATCTGTGTTGATGACCACATGCAAACAGAGGCACTTCGTTCGTTTTGAGCCATTTTGACGACACAAAATTACAATCGTGAATAGGTTGTTAGAATAAATCTCTTTTCTTCTCGTAATTATTGCAAGAATTAGTCGCCGTTCACCAACATCGCATGCGTGCAACGTGATTACAATAATATATTTTTGCCAGTCATCTTCAAGATATTCTTCAGTGCTCACTTCGAGTAATAACAATAATTTGGTCAGTATGTCGTGTTTCGGAAAACTTTTTTAGGCAGTTTATTGGAACTGATTGCTATTATTTCTAGCTTTTCTTAGTTTCCTACAGTAATCAAAATACTTTAACATACACCCATCAGTCTTGAAATTTCGCTTTGTATGTTTGGAATATACTCTTGATTCATTCACAGGGTTTGTCGATATCCTCTCAGATTCAGCACGGCAGTTCTCACTCATATCGTTTATTTGCATCTCACTATTATCAAGAAATAATAGCTACTAGGAGAAACTATAAAGACGTCATTGCAGCTACATCCTAGAATAATTTTCACCTGATGCATTGACTTGTTTTGTGCAGAATGACATTTCAACTCTCCCACCTTTAGCATTTCATTTTCCGTTGTGTCATCCCATCTGACATTCATAAGCATTTCCATAACACTAATGTACATGTGAAGATGTCACAGTCACGAAACAGGCTGGAAGATTTGAGGTTGGGTAAAGTTCAGCAGGATTTACGTGAATGCTTGTGTGTTGCATGTTTCGATGCTGTGGGAGGAGGTCATTCACACACACACACTTTTTCAGTGCACCTACGTTTTTTGTATTCATTCACTGATGGATGTCACAGTCTTCCTAACATTGGTACGGATTGTTCTGCCAAGCCATTGGGATAAGGATGACATAGGGGAGTTCATATATGTCAGCAGCTAATATCTTGAGGGAAATCGGTGTTCTTCTCGGTAAAATAAGTTCAGTTATCAGTGCATCCTGTATTGCTGTGCTAGCTATCTCCAAGGCGATCATAACATAGGAGGCAATACTGAAGCATCTACACGAGTTCCCATGTGCACACAGATGTTGGTGGTTTGATTCAACCCATTACAACGACACATGACTATAAATATGAATAGGTTGTTAAAACAGCTCGCTGGTATTGAATGCCATGGCAGGTGCAGTTTGGCGAGTCATACTATATTTTGGTTTCCGGAGTGTGGGTTAATTGAAACTATCTCAGGCCAATTTGAATAGGTGTTCACATGGCTTAAGCAATACCAACCGTCTAGAGGTCCAGGAAATTCCATGTACAGTTGAACCGTGGTTATGATGCGGGCGACGCTTCTAGATATCCTGTCAGTTGCTCTGGCGTAATAGGCATCTTCTCGATTGATGACATCTTTCTGCCTTAATGACCGTGATAAATCTTTCTTCTTCTGGCAAAGGCCAGTCACTCACTAAGTTCGAGGCAGCATATGTGCTGTCGAAATTTTCTGTTCAGTAATATATAAGACGTTACGTGCCTCCGTATTTTATTTGTTTAGGTGCTTGTATCTATCCGACTCTAACAACCTGTTTGATTTATTGTATTACCTGTCATTCCGTTTTATGATATCACACTTTGATAGTTAATAGTGATGTCACATCCCACTTCTTTCTAGTAGCCATGAGCAGTCGACCAAAATTAGCGCCTTTTCCAAACAGCTTTCCCGCTCAGCTTCCATCCAACTCAAAGAACGAAATGACTTTCTACAGAGTCATTTCAAATGTTTGCACCATTGTGACCACCTGTTATTCAGGAGTTACTCTCAGCTTGGTTTCCTGTTTCAATATTCTACACCATGGAAGTGAAGAGTAACGGAATGAGGTTTGGAAGTTTCTTTTTGATTCTATTAGGCAGAATAATTCTGCTTACCAAACACTTTACAAAGATTGAGAGGTGAAATTTGTCTGCTACGACTAGCGCAGAAACGAATTCAACCGATCTCGATGAGTAGACACTATTAGGTGACGAATCTGGCCGAAAATACAGCCTCAGCCATGCATATCATCGTATAAGAAAATGCAGCAGGATGGGATAGGCTGACAGCCCCTGAAAATAAATTGATGCGTCTGATTGAGAAATCGATAACTGAAGCCTGTTTTTATATCAGCATAGGACGAATATAGTAGGAATGACTCGGCTCCTGTTTCTAATATACGGAAAACGTTACTACTCAAGTAACATTAGTAGAGAAACAATCAAAATTGTGTGAAACAAATCTCAAATTTGTGGCATTCACCTTGAAATGTCTCTGGTGAACAATTTGCATCTAAAATGTTACCCAGTGAGCGCAAAACGTTTCCTATGTGATGCATTTAATACATCCAGCAATACAGAAATACAATCTACCATGGTGCACGAGTTCTGATGATATGGGTTTCTATACTACTCATAGATTTCAGCACGAGATATCGATGGAACTGGCTCCTAGACTTTGCCGGTCATTCTGTTTAAAATAACCATCTTTATGTTTGATGGTATGCCATAGTCGGCGTTTGCAGTGTTTGAACTGGTACGATTTCATTAGGTGCAAAGTATTGCAGTGCCAGGCTGGTGTGGGCCGTTTCTGAAGCGGTGAGTTCGATGTTGACGGCACTGGTTATAATTCCATATCAGATTTGTTCAGTTGGTTTAATACACCTAGTGATACAGTATTATTTACTTGATGACGTTTCAAGCCCGAATTACTGCTTATAATCATATGATTATGAACAATAATTTATGCTTGAAACGTCATCTAGTGAATGATACTGTATCATTGCGTGTTACAAATCAAACTGAAAAATCTAATACGAAATTAAATTTTACCACAGTGCCCACGTTTTACACCTATATTAAGTCATTGATTATAATTTACGTAATTCTTCTGCACTGTGACATCCAGACTGGATCAAGTCTGTCTTCATGAAGGTTGGTCAGTAGCTGATATTCTTCTCTAATATATTTCACAGTCATTTGTGGATCCTGTTCTATTTTGTTCACCAAGCGTGTTCATGTATCCACAAACGTGGGAGACTCTAGTCCGCAAATGAAAATCCACGAATTAAAACTGGTCTGTCAATGATTTCAAATTGAAGCGTTCACCGATGCGGTCGACTATACTTAAATGCATGTGAATATCAATGTTTTCTTTCAAGAGCAGCTTCATGCAATGGTAAAGCGTATTAAACGACGACCTTTGATCATCAAACTGACGACTTGAAGTTTGCATGGTCTCATCGAAAGTTCCATCACTCGATTTCTGTGCCAGGATGAAATTGCAGTATTCATGCAATTCATCCGATCTCAAATTCCGAATGAACAATCGGAATTGACACCTGTTGTACTCGTTTGTGAAGTCCTATCTGAACAGGTCGTGATATCTGTGAAACCATGTATGGAATGTTGTATTTGGATCTGGGTGATAGACGGATTCCAGTATGCTGCTACTGATATTGTGATTGGCTGGAGATGAATCAGGTGGGGATGTTGTTCGTAACCGAACCAAGTGACTGCGTCATTGTAAGCTACCTATCCATCTGTTTGTCAAAGCCTGACCGGTTCATTTCAAAGAACACTCGTCACCAATTTGCTGTGACTGGTAATGCATCTCAACATTCTTCAAGCGATACGAACCTAACACGCAAAATGATCTTCTCCAGTCGATAATCAAAACGTCATACATCACTATAATGACACCAATGGTAGTCGAAGACAAGAATAGAAGACAGACCATTGATAGAGAGCCTTTATTGTACCAATAACATTCAAAACAGTTGAGAGTGGTGTTGAATACATACATTCTAAATGACTTTGAAAGACACCAAATTCACTAACAAGTCAGGAAAGATTTCAGCCTTCAGAAGCAGTGGGAAGAACAAAGCTAGCAGCAGCAGAAAGAGGGCAAGAAAATTTACAATAATAAACCTATTTTCAGGTTTTGGGCAAAAACTAAGCAGAGCAAGAAGTACATAACAGTAACCACAGTTATTGTTAGTCAAACTAATTTGATGCCCAGGTATACTTTTACTACAGTGGTAAGAAATAGCGAGAAAGGAGATCAGGCCTAAACTAACTGCTGAATAAACTGATCACAGAGGTTGGGTGGAAACTGAGGGAAATATCTGTTTGGAAACAGCGCTACTTGTAATCGGTTCCTAGTAATACTCACCAGGAGGTGGTACCTGGTATCACTACTAATCAGCCTAATGGGATATCATAAGAGGGATCCACTGGCTGTTTTAGGTAGGGGACTACCTGAATCAAGTTATTAGAGTGAGAAGGCTACTACCAGACTCAAACCCTCAGTCGAATATCGTGCAGGCCGAGTTCTTATGAACTTTACTTGGAGACAGCTAGCTATGCAGTGCTCATGTTGTCAACTCTCCAGACTGTTATTCTTAATAAACTCTTCTAAAAGAGTGTTTCGCAGATTAGGTTTTGAATCTCTCAACTACACGGACTCCATACACACTGTTACCATCCTTGGAAGAGACATAGCATTGGATACATACTGAATGCTGGAAACATTAGGAATTCCGAATAATGGGTATATGTGTAGAAACTAAGCACTGTTTATTACAACAAATTTTAACTGGGCGCTGGGATTCATTGTAAGAGCTAAGTAATTACATTTCGCTTAACAAGAGATGCTTCTATTAATGACCGCGGTAAGAATATCGGCTGAGTAGATGGACACCAGTAAATAGAAGTACCGTTAGAGAAAATGAGTTACTACCGGTCACAGAGAGGTAATTTATCAACCGACATTTCAAATGAATAAATGCCATCGGAAGTGCTAAATGGGGACGTCTTCTACCTGATTAATGCATCCGGAGCACACATCGCCTAATTTTCAGACATGCCTGAGCGGTGGAGAACGTCAAGCTATCTGTAGGAGGAAGGGAGCCTATAAGAGAGTCAACCGACGTGCACAATGGATAAGACACGTCGGAACATTCGTAATGGGCTGATCTTGTCACTAGTTAAACAACAGTTTGAGATGAATGTGTTGTTGGCAAGAGCTTTGATTTCTACATTGATTAGTGTTAAGATGAATACCCATAGTTTGGAGGAGATTTCAGAAGGCTGTGTCATGACTTTCAACAACTGCATAATTCACATGTTACGGCATACCTGCTGGAAAGTTTTGGTATCTGACCAAGACCAGTTAGGGTAACTAGCCCCACGCATTCCGTAACATCATTGAATAGGTGTGAACAGGCCAGAAAGAACATGGTTTAGACATCCGATTTGAATGTCTTCTGTGTCTTTATCATAGCTATCGCCATTCTTTTTCTGTCGAAAGTGATCTAACAGTTATCACTTTAAGCGTAAAAAATGTAGGTAATCCACAACTACATAGGGTAAAGGAGAGTAGTAAAGTTGCATGCACTAGACAAAAAATGAGGATGTCTTGGATAAGTTACGTTGGTTGGAATAGTTCTCAAAAACGGACTTAAAAATATGTATTTTCAAACTGCTTTTGGTCACAGCACTGAAGATCTAATCACCATTAATGTTCGATTCAGACCATGAGTTCCAGCACTTTGTGCTAACATTAGTAACTACAATACTTCAGAAGGCAATGAGTCAGATTACATTTGGATTAGAAGGTGTAATATCTAATCGGGATGACATTACTGTTCATACTTCAAGTACTGGATTCTATCATGAACGTGTCTTGCAACTGATCGGGTGTTTTTGTGATGTATTCATACAAACTCCAGTTTGAGTTAACAGATATTTTCTGCTAGGGACACATCGTAGGTTCCTATGGTTTCACGCCTCACTTCAGTCACCTTCGGATATTTCATCACTGACATTATCGGATGATAATCTTGAGTCTTCATGGACATTTATCCTTGATTCCATACAATTATTATCTTAAATCTTCAACGTTGTTTATTTTCAAACCACACCATGGGAACATACTATGAAGCACTTCTGAGTTTATGAATAATTGGGCTTTCCTAGACCTCTTTAGCTTACAGAAATACCTGTTCTTGTTGGAGATGCTCCTCCTATCGAGAGGGCTGCAGTATTACATGGAAATGAAAACGCTGTTATTTGTGTTTCAAGACGCGTAAGCTAGAGGGGACAAGGTAGTCCCAAACACAAAAAAGCGATTATTGCTCACTGTAGCGTCTATTCATAATGAAGTTTTATATTTCAGCAAACCCTCAGACTTTGTAGTTTAGTTATGTCCAGATAAGGCATTAGATGTATAATCTACTGTTATGCTACAGAGACGGAAAATTATACTAAGAGATGACGAATATTCAATTGAATATAGACTAACCGGAGAAATAACATTTATCTATTCTCCATAAGGTGGTTTTTAATTCCTGAGTACTCTTAGTGGTACCAAATGCTAGCTAGTCCAATTACTATCCATCAAAAGAGTGCAACTCACGTAAAAAATGCGCAAGTTAGATTAAAGTATAGTTAGTGATACTGATATGGACAAAATGAGCGAAAAACTCATTGATTCCTTGAGCTCTATGACTGAGGGGAACCAATATGAGTGAAAACAAAAGTAAATTCTTCTTCGAAGTTTGGTATTATCAATCAGCTGGCATAAGGAACTTCAGTATCGAATGATATTTATATAGCATACCATGCAGCTTGAAAACTTAAATAATCAGCACGCATGCGATGTTGGTGAACGGCGACTAATTCTTGCAATAATTACGAGAAGAAAAGAGATTTATTCTAACAACCTATTCACGATTGTAATTTTGTGTCGTCAAAATGGCTCAAAACGAACGAAGTGCCTCTGTTTGCATGTGGTCATCAACACAGATGCGTTAAGATTGCCTCAAGGTTCATTGCGCCACCAAAATGATGACCAAGTGTGCATGGTCTCATCGAAAGTTCCATCACTCGATTTCTGTGCCAGGATGAAATTGCAGTATTCATGCAATTCATCCGATCTCAAATTCCGAATGAACAATCGGAATTGACACCTGTTGTACTCGTTTGTGAAGTCCTATCTGAACAGGTCGTGATATCTGTGAAACCATGTATGGAATGTTGTATTTGGATCTGGGTGATAGACGGATTCCAGTATGCTGCTACCGAAGTTTTCATTGTTTGGAAGTGTGGGCCATAAAAACTCAGAAAACACTCAGTGCATGAATTCAGTGTGAGATATTCTAGTTAAATACGTTTCAATGCACACATTTCGGATAATACAAAAACTTATGATGAAAAGCTGAAAGATATATATGAATTCGTTAAAGTAGGAGAGTTCACGTGAATGACAGCCTGTACAGAAAAGCCTTCAATCAAGCGAAATGCACGGTAAGCGTATGATTTCTGTGACATCATGCAAAACGCACAGGGTAAATCAGGGTAAATCCTTCCTCATTGCCAGCAAAAGAGGAGGCGACATTTCAAATGCTACCACTGTAGAACAATCGCAGAACCGACACATTAAGAAAGCAAAGCATTCCTCGGCAAAGCTTCAGATTTATTCAAATAAATAGTCTCCAACAACAAAATGCCAACAAACAACATGACCTAACTCAACTCAAATCAACTCATCCTGTATGACACACATACACACATGCAGAAACGTTGGCAGACTTCTTCAACAAACATCTACCTCCTATCCTCACTGACTGTCTTCGTTATCTTCTTCGTCGTGGTCACATCAGAAGCACCGCCTCCTGCCAAACCAACAGCAGCTCCGGACTTCCCATTCGGACAGGCCCAGTGAACAACTTTCTTGACCAACTTCTTTATTCCGGGTGGTAGGATGTTGAACATGGCGTCGAGAACTGCGGCGTCACAGTGATCAGATGGCAGGAATGGAAGGCCAGTCGATGTTGTGTTGTGTTGTGTTGTGTGGTGTGGTGTGGAGTTGGTCGAGGTGAGGTGAGGTGAGGTGAGGTGAGGTGAGGTGAGGTGAGGTGAGGTGAGATGGGATGAGATGAGACGATATGAGATGAGATGAGGAGATGACACCAGACGACGAGTTGAGACGAGGCGACGTGTGGTGCGAACAGGTAGCATTGGATTGGAAAGGGAAAGTGGATGTGAAGAAGACAGGATTATCAAGTGAATGACTGGTGATGAGCACGCATCACACTCTCAAACAATTGACTAAACTCACTCAGACACTGTGCTTGACTGACGAAAACTGTCAGACAGATGAGCATGAAGATGTACTACAACGGTTGAAATCAACTTCCTGTGAAAATATTTCACTCACCTTCATTGTTTTGATGTGAGTGAGTGAATACAGGAGGTTGCTGGTCACAATCACGACCACGATCACGCTGACGTCCTCACTGGAACACTGACTCACACACCTGAATATTTATATGTGTATACAGATATTTCGACATCTACTCTCCGGTCTACATGTTGTCCACAATTGTGTGTTTCCCGTCAAGTGAAAATAGATAGGTATTGACAGACAGTTGTGTGTGAGTTGTTGGTGATGAGTGATTATGTGACAGATGATGATTTGTGTTGTGACACTTTGTCAATTCTTCCTAGCTTTTTGATAAGGATCTTTTGTGAAGTTGCTTGTATGTGATCAATTTTGATTTTCGTATTACTTTCCTACATATGTTTTCGCATCCATTTTGTTCAGTTTTGACCTCATCGTCACGGAATCATCTCCGGCTTTTGAGGGTCTTCGAATACCACATTCATAGAGACTCAGAAGATGCCATTTGTTCGCTGTCCGTTGAATTATCTTTCAGCCTTTATTCCACTGGCTGCATTGTCTAATTTATATTCGAATCGGTCATCTCACTTCCACTTTTCATTCAGTTGTTGACGCGTCTTTTCATTTTTCACCATGTGCTTGAGCCGTGATTTCTGTTTGACTGAAATAGGACCTTTCGATGTACATCTAGCAGCCTTCTCCTCAGGTATTACAGTGGACACACTTTGGTGGACGCACCATTATTTGCGAAGTATTCCAAAGTCTTCATTTGAGACACCTACAAAGAAATGTTGAACAGTTTTTTACATGTCTTTCACAACTGTTTTATGCCAACTGATTCTTTTTTCTAAAGGTTTGACTTCTTCAGTGGTTTGTAAACCAGGATCGCAGAAAAGTCAAATGAGCCTGTAGGTTATTTTTGTAACAGCGAACAACTCAATATGCTTCAAGAAGGAGTATATCTTGCTGTAAGTAAACATCTTTTCGGAGTCAGTTCAATTTCTTTTAGCGAATTCAATGCTGTTGATATTTGTTTGTTTTCAGATGAGATGTGAATGTATGAGGCACTAGCAAGAGGCGGTGACTGCAACATTGATGTATCTGAAGAAGACTGCGGATATCTGCAGCGTACTTTTAGCAGGCCTAAATGACACAGATCACTTACTTCAATCGTAATATTTTCTGGATCAGGTTTACAATGGGCAATGTCAGTTGTGTGAATATGTCTCAGTGGATTGTCAGAATTCTTAGTGTTTCTCGTCATATGAACCTCAGTCGATGAACAGAACAAACGGTTGTTATTTATCTGACCGTAGCATGAAATCCATTTGACTCGGGCCACCATGATCTGCTTATTTCTTTGTAGACAAATACCCAGTGCAGGTCACCTCTAACTGTGTATATCACTTCGTCTGTGTTTGTGGAAGCAAGTACATAAGAAGGACTGAAATAAGAGTGTCTACTCAATTTTATTAGCATATTCCGAGAAATCTGTGTATGTAAGGTAGCCAGGTCTTTACGAGAGCAGCTGTCAGACACCGGATGGTAGTGGAACATGATGCAGATGTTTCGTATCGATGCTTCAAGATAATCATCATACAAATAACGCCCTGTCCACCATGGTCTGCAGAGGCTCTCACCATCAAATATTTCCAACCTGACTCATGTGCGAAGAAATGGAGGGTAATTAGTCTTTCTTTGCCTTGGCGACTTTATACACTTTTGCATACATATGTATGATTCCATCATCGCTTCATTCATTGCTTACTGACTGTTAATCACCCAACCTAAGGATTTTCCACTTCCCTCATATAATTAAGGAAACTACTAGTCCTTCAACAGTGCCTTCCTTTACACTCTTGTCTGTTTGTTGTCCACAGCCCTTCCCACAGCTCCAGAATTTTCCATCTCATCAGGTATAAATTCTCATTCATCCTCACCAAGATTTGTGATTATTAATCATGTGTTGTCTCGACTCAGTACTTTATTGTAAATCTTGCATTTCAAATCACCAATTCTTCCTCAAAGTTTAAATACTTTGTGTCACAATAACTGGTGATAATTCCTTTTAGATGTGGTCTCATTTCAGGTTCTTAAAGTTCATGAATTGAAATTAATACCACCATGTCTTTTCCAGTATTTCTCAGGATTGCCAGGTAAACCAAAGTCATAACAGTGAGGTTTTTATAACACCGATAAAGAGGGCCAATTCCTTGATAAAAAACGTGAGCAAAGACAAATGCTACCACTGGTTCGAATAAGAACCAGAACGGTGAATATCCGAAAACAGGTGTATGGAAACACTTACGCCAATATAATATGAGGTCAAAACTGAACAAAATGGATGCGAAAACATATGTAGGAAAGTAATACGAAAATCAAAATTGATCACATACAAGCAACTTCACAAAAGATCCTTATCAAAAAGCTAGGAAGAATTGACAAAGTGTCACAACACAAATCATCATCTGTCACATAATCACTCATCACCAACAACTCACACACAACTGTCTGTCAATACCTATCTATTTTCACTTGACGGGAAACACACAATTGTGGACAACATGTAGACCGGAGAGTAGATGTCGAAATATCTGTATACACATATAAATATTCAGGTGTGTGAGTCAGTGTTCCAGTGAGGACGTCAGCGTGATCGTGGTCGTGATTGTGACCAGCAACCTCCTGTATTCACTCACTCACATCAAAACAATGAAGGTGAGTGAAATATTTTCACAGGAAGTTGATTTCAACCGTTGTAGTACATCTTCATGCTCATCTGTCTGACAGTTTTCGTCAGTCAAGCACAGTGTCTGAGTGAGTTTAGTCAATTGTTTGAGAGTGTGATGCGTGCTCATCACCAGTCATTCACTTGATAATCCTGTCTTCTTCACATCCACTTTCCCTTTCCAATCCAATGCTACCTGTTCGCACCACACGTCGCCTCGTCTCAACTCGTCGTCTGGTGTCATCTCCTCATCTCATCTCATATCGTCTCATCTCATCCCATCTCACCTCACCTCACCTCACCTCACCTCACCTCGACCAACTCCACACCACACCACACAACACAACACAACACAACATCGACTGGCCTTCCATTCCTGCCATCTGATCACTGTGACGCCGCAGTTCTCGACGCCATGTTCAACATCCTACCACCCGGAATAAAGAAGTTGGTCAAGAAAGTTGTTCACTGGGCCTGTCCGAATGGGAAGTCTGGAGCTGCTGTTGGTTTGGCAGGAGGCGGTGCTTCTGATGTGACCACGACGAAGAAGATAACGAAGACAGTCAGTGAGGATAGGAGGTAGATGTTTGTTGAAGAAGTCTGCCAACGTTTCTGCATGTGTGTATGTGTGTCATACAGGATGAGTTGATTTGAGTTGAGTTAGGTCATGTTGTTTGTTGGCATTTTGTTGTTGGAGACTATTTATTTGAATAAATGATCCCGTTTTATCGATGAATGGCTTGTTTTCTTCTGATTCGACTTATTTCCTTTAGTGCATCGAATGCTGAATTCAATCTTCCATGTCATTCCTTCCAATGGTCAACAGAATGTCTACCCTAAATTTAGTGTGAATTAGCTTTCCCACCTTATTGAAGTGTGTTGTGCATTGTCAGATCGCACTGTATGAATCAACAGGTCATTTTATATCATCCTATGACCTGGATCTGTTACGTATTAAGCCGTTTTGTGTTCACTTGCTCCAGCACATAGTTATTTAGTCCAAAGTCATTTCAGACAATCAACTCGGTGACATAAATGCATTTCGATCTCGTCAGGCATAATAAGAGGGTATTTGTGTGGGGTGAAGCCACAACGATATGTGATGTGACCAGTTAAGTGCAATTAATTGCCGGGTGCATCTCAACCACTGAGATCGATTGTGAGACACATTATATACTTCCTCAAACCACCTATTCAGACTGAGACATGAACACGTGTTGAGAAATTCCAGTTTATTTGCTCGCTTTCTTATCAACAGTTAGGTACCTTACATACCATTCTCACAACATTTGTCTCCTTTGACCTATGCAGATCAAGAATCACCTCGGTTTACAACGTGCATTGGAGTGGAGAGTGTTGAGATATGAGTCATACATACCCGATTCACTGAAGTGAATCAATGCCAAAAATTCTGTCCACTGATTTCCCTTCTCGACCGAAAGGTGAATTTCTGAATTCTGCATCACTCAGTCGAGGGTTCCGCAAGAAGTTCAGTTCCGAGGAGGCGGAATCAGTCAACACTTTGAGCAGTGTCTTGCATACGCCTTTATTGACCACGGATATATCTGGTCAGAATGTCATGTTACATAGAACACTTGGCGTTCAGTAGACGAACCGATTTCAGTTCGTATGTATGTGGGCTCCTAAATACACTCCATCAAGTAGATTAATCTATTGAACGCATTTAGATCCACCAATGTGATTTTATTATTCGTTCAATTTATGTCCCGTTGTCTGTAATTTCTCCTTGAATATCATTGTGACGATTAGTTTTTAACAGTCATGCCAGATCGTAATCATTCATGTCACTGTGGTAATAGAGTGTTTTTTATTTTCGGATGAGTGCAAAGTTGTAGGTTTGTTACTCTGAGAATGTTTGCGTTATGCACTATAAGATATTTTAACGGCTAGTTTACTTTTGTTCACGTTTATATGAAGTATAAATTTCTAATTCCTTTTGAGTATTGATGAAACGCGTCAAAAATTGTTTTCGTTGCATTCGAATTCACGATTTCTCACTTGATTACTTCTTTTTAGATTCTAACTTACTCTATATGTGAAACGTTAGGCGTTGCATACCAATATTCATAGTCTTAAGTCAACCGTTATACATTTAGTTTTATCTTTTTATCATTCATTGAGTACACATATGCCTTAGTGGTGTTCGTTGCTAGGAATGATGCACTTATCCGATACTTTTGATATTCCTGTCGACTTTGATGCTTGTAGATTAATTAAAATCAGTTTATTCTTGTGCTCATTAATGAAAAATTTCTAGAGGTACCAGATGATATCTGCTGAAAAGCAAAAGATTGTTTATCAATATAAAATTTGTCTATGGATAATAAAGCTCAGTGATCACAACATATGTTAAATATATCCATCAGAATATCCGAGACAAGAACAAGTATTTCAGCAAAGAGTCTCTTTTCGGTGATTTCATTTTCAAAGCTGTACAATTGCAAATTCATACATTTTTTTAATGTAAAGATTTGATAGTTAAAGAGTTTATCAAGCATGGCAAAATAAATAGTGTCAATAAACGAGCTGTCATCAAAATCAGGAAAAAAAAACACTGATGAGTAGTGAATATTAATAGAAATAATTTTAGTGTTATTGCTTGTATTACACCGTCGTTGATGGGACCGAATTGATCAGCCTCTGTTGGTATATGGGCTCCTATGCGGATGCCTCGATATGGCCTGTCTTTTAACTATGTTTAGTAATGATGGGCAGTGGCTAGCAGTGGAATCTAGGATGCGCATTTCGTCCTATTTGGGACTCGTCAGCTGGATACATCTACCTACTAAACATAGTTAAAAGACAGGCCATATCGAGGCATCCGCATAGGAGCCCATATACCAACAGAGGCTGATCAATTCGGTCCTATCAACGACGGTGTAATACAGGCAATAACACCAAAATAATTTTAGACAAGAATTTTCGAAGGATAGCAGCAAGAATGATTAATAAAACAGAAAAATGAAAAGAAAAGGGGACAGGGGGGTTAGAGGAGATTTCAGAGACTTGAAACTAAAACCATGAAAGGAGAAGGGGCTGAATAATATATTTCTGTGTACGCAGTTCGGGTTTCTCCATATGGATGGCTAGAGCTCCGGCGATGCAGAGAATACGAAGACATAAGGCCTTTGGAATATTTCTTTTTTTACTTTATAGATGACTTTGAACAAGGAAATTCTTGAGATGACGTGATTCATGTTCATGAGGTATTCAATTATAGCGCAGTTTATCGATCCATTGTTACCTGTTTGTACCCATGTGGGATAGTGCTCTTGAGCTCTTTAGAATAACAGTTGCATCTAACTACTTTTACACCTGGCTCTACAAGAGCAGGTGAATTGATAATATGCACACAGAAGTAGTCAGATTTGAAAGTTTCCCTTTTGAGTTGTTAGATGTCATTGGTAGACAAGAGAATACTAATCTCAGTGTTAATGCAACGAATGTTCTCCTTAGAGCGTTTGATATCCTCCTTTTTAGTGTCAGTGGCAAAATCAACTTTCAAGTTCAGATTCATATAGAGTGTCTTTTTAGCACGGTGGTAAAATTATCTTTGCTAGGTTTAGATATGATGTTTTTGTCAGTGGAGCGTGTTGGGAATCCATTTTTTTAACTATCAAATTCTTACACTAGAAAAACGTTCAAATTTGCTATTGATTAGCTTTGAAAATGAAATTACCGAAAACAGACTCTTTGCTGAAATACTTGGTCAAAACATATCCATAAATTAATGGAATTTCGATACGTTATTGCATGATATACTGTTTAGAAAACTATTAGATGCAAACTTACTGATAGACGTGTACAGCAGGTATCTTTTGCAGAGGACATCGATTTCTTTCATATCCACCTATTTGTACTTTCAAGTAATTTGCAATTGTGTTTTGCAAAAGATTTCAACTTCTTTGCTAAAGTGAATAACAGTGTGTTAGTCAAGAATCCAACCTGAGTCTTGAAATCCTTAGATTCTTTAGTTACTTACATTTCAAAGTAATATGTCATCAATTTACTTGATTACAGTTATTATCGTTATTATTATTAGAACACAAACATTGTACAACAAGGGAACCATGAAATGCACCATACAAAATAGTATAACAACGACGTGGAGATATAAACGATGAGAAGAGGGTAGGTTAGAAAAAAAAAGCAATAAGAATAGTATGATTAGAAGGGAAGTTCAGTAAGGCACATTCTATTACTTTTTAGCAGCAGAAGATGAAAGGAATCTGCAGCATGAGTGCCACAGCTCTCGATTCTGAGCCATATCTGAGTTGCATGATCTCTCAGACCCTACCCAAGGGTTGGTAATGCTGCCCAGCAGATGCCAACCCGATACAACTATCCCTCACCCCACGGCGCCACCTTGTACATTGACCACTCCTCCATTTCCTTCACCTAGTCCCAGGGCCAGCAACCAATGAACAGTGTGGCAGTTGTTGGGAAGACATGAGTAGCACATGGCGAAGTCACCAAAGCTGGTGTTTCCAGATGACCTGACTTGTTGGATGACGATCTCTATCATGCTCGAACACGTGCTGTCGTACGTCAGGATTACTTACATGGCATTGTCACCGGATCTGAGCAGTCCTACAGAGACATTGACGGTGTTATGCGCTGGATAGTCGCATACCCTCACCTCGTAAAGGTCAAGTTTCTTACGGATAGAGCAGAACCGCTCGCACCGGAGGGTTGTAAACCCGACATTTTTTAGTCAGACTAATGTCACGAAGGCGCCAAAGGCTGGTCAAATTGGCGCATGCTAATCTGGCTTTTGATAGGTGGTCGGAAATTTCACTGCCCACACCTCATCAGCGCTCACACAACTACCCAGATACACGAACGTTTCGACTACTTCAAACAGGTCGCCACAGAGAGTGGGCTGAGGCCCAGGCTCCTGGCAATCTTGCAAGAGTACTTAGGAATTCAAACGTTCAATGTACATACCGTGCTTAGGGACACTAATCACCAACTGATTAAGCGCGACTTGAATAGCCTGTGTTTTTTATCGCACAGTATGACAATTTCGTCCGTATATTCGAGGTTCAGTAGCCACTCTGTGGGTAACAGATCTACACAACCATGTGGAACTTCCTTCAGAGCTGGCTTAAGAATGTCATCGATGACAAAGTTAGAGAGTGGTGGGGAAATCGGTCAATCCCTCCTAACCCCTCAGCAGGTTTGGAACAATGGAGACAGGTGGTTGTATACCCTCACTCTACCTGAGGCGCTTTTATATAGGGCTTTTAGGATGTTAATAAATTTCTTGAGCATGATACTACCCAAAAGACAATTCCAGAGTACACCTCTGCCCAACAAATCGAAAGTAACCATAATGTCGAGAGTGTTGGCCTACAATGCCTATGGAGATTTTTAAGCATCTGGTGGATCATTTCATCCACGACTTGAACAAAACTCGGCCTATCCCTCGTGAATCATTATCTCACGTGTTTTGAAAAATCTACGAAGTATGATAGCAGCCAATATTTTGACGCGATTGGTAACAGACCAATACCGCGATGACTGTCACATACATAACGTAGATCATTGTTAAAGATGAGCACAACGATGGCTTCATTTCAGAGTGATGCAGTACTCTCAGTTTGCCATACCTTCCAGGATAATCTGGTCAGTTCCCCGACTAGAGTCGTTCCTTCATTCTTAAAAGGAGTCGGGGTAAACTGTTTGGGCCGAGACTCTTGCGATGTCCCAGAATTTGGGGTTACTTATGCACCTCTACCTTGTTAGGTGGGTCAGTGTGAATTGACTGCGGAGAACAGTACACTGAAGCTGACAATGCTGGAGACGTGGGACAACTAAACAGCTTTCAAAGTGATCCACCTAGCGTTCCAGGCGTCTTTGAAGACTGTTTATTAGTGTACTATTTACCTCACAGACCGTCTCACTGACATCAGGCTTCTTGCTGCCAGTGGCTTGGATGAGCTGGAACCAGCTTCTGACTGCTACCAGATACAACTGTTGCTTCTATCTCATTAGCATGTTCTGATCACCAGGCCTCACAGCCTCCGAGTAAGCGTTGCGTAATCTTTCACATAAGAGACTTTCAGGTGCAGCCAATGCTCGTTTAAACTTTCTGGAGGATCGGTAGCTGGCCTTAAATCTAATTCAGATTGGTGTTTAGTTGCAATGTCAGGTGCAACTAATATTTTTGCATCGACCCGATTAGGCTGTTGATTTTAAGGACCACCAAATGCAAGACGCACTTAGCAGACACTAGATCATAACCAGAGTCCAGACAAGCACTCCATATGAAGCAGCAGCCCTGCATGCACCCAAGCCATAGGTAGCCGATTGCGATATGATATATTTGAGCCCAGGCTTGAGTGGAAGAGTGAGGACACCAAGTAGCACGATGGCGATGGCTGTGTCGGAAGTTGGTTCTGGCTAGAGACAGGTTTTGTTCTGCGTAGAGCTGCAAAAGACGATCCCTATTATCCGACCTGTGACCAACTAGTCCTTATTGGCCACCTAAATGACTCTCTTCTTGCTCTTGACGCCCGACCTGCATATTCAAGTCCCCAACTAGCACTGAGATATCTGTCAAGCGTATTTGGTTGAGAACGTCACTCAGTTGATAGAATTTGGTCTTGGTTGCATTCTGGCAGAGATGACAAAGAGACATCGTTTCTCTTGCTAGTTGCTGCTTACTCGAGATGAACCTTCTAGTCTAACAGTACACAAACGACTGTTGATGGGGATCCACTTGAGTGATGCAGCTTCGGTTTGAGCACCTAGTGAGACACCAACACCAGTGACGCCAGTTGCCGATGCCATGAGGTCCCTGGACAAGCGCACATGAGACACTTTTCGAGATGACAGATGAGGAACTAAATCAAAGCACTTCACTAAGATTTTGTATGCAGGTCTGCGAGATGCAGCATATATCAAACAACGTGGCTTACCAGAGTCCTAGCTAAACCTGCCCGTTGGCCGATCTGTATCAAGTTGCGAATGGTGAAGGTAGCGAGCTTCACTGGTACGCATGGTTTCAAAATGGCTGTTCCAGATGGCGCACTGAAGGACAGCTTTATGGGAGTTTCTGTTTAGCGGTTCAATAAGGAACAGAAAAATCAGAGGTCTAAGCAATGGAGAACAGCTGAATGAAGTGAAGATAAAGACAAAAGCATAAACGGTAATGATAGAAAAATACAGTCTATATGTGAGAACAAAAAACCAATAGAATAGCAATGAATTTAGTAACCGGTCAAGCATTTCGCAGTGCGGAGATCTTCAGTATTCGCAAAAAAGTTGATAAGTAGCATCGAAATCTTCTTTATGCATTGTAAATTCATGTCTTGTATGCGGGGTGGAATACTGCTCGGGTGCCGAGAACGAAGCAGATGGTTGTCGTAAGGGAGCCACTCCCCCAGCCTTTGACTTTAAGTCTAAACGACAAGGTAGTGAAACATCAAAAGTTGCATTCCTATGGCTGCGAGCAACTAAAAAAGTTCATTTGCTATCCGTTCCATCTAGAACGTGGAGTTTATGACCATCATTGGTTTGGAATCAGAGTTTTCTAACTCATCTGGATGGATTCTCAGTATCCACCAATCCAGTGTTAAGCACCGAATATTCTTTTAAGCCCCTTCACTTCTGTGAAGGCAGTGAATAGGCAGAGGCTGTGAACGCGTATCAGAGCATTTGGGGGCAGTTATAGCCGTCTGTTACCAGTTGAAGGTTACAGATGAAATTCACAATTGTCATTGGTTATAAAAGTCCACGATTTCGGTTTTTCTCTTGATAGGGAACTCAAATCAAATGGCGTACAGCATGTACAAAGCCATAAAACGTTAATGTCGTAATGCAAAACAAGTTTCTTCAAAACTGAAATCAGGTAACATTCTAAGAAGATAGTGAGAATGAAAAAGTCTTAGAAATCATTGACGAAAAGTGATTCCAGCAGAATAACAAAAGCGTTCAGTGAATCCAAGAAACAGATGAATAGATATGATATAAATGAACTGAATTAGTTGTTTGAACTATAATTATTACCTAAAGATCAGGTAGTGATTGAAGTAACAACAGAGACCAGCTAGATTATGAAACCTAATTATTTCACGAACACAGTTGAGGTGTGGTAGATCGATCAATCCATAGTGAAAGAAGTTTATTATTATTATTTTTCCCTTAGGTTTCCATTGGAACATAGGACTTCACTAGCACACCTCCACTGCACTCCCTTCTCTGCAGTCTTTTCAACCTCACTCGACCACTGCCCACAAACTTTCATTTCTTCCTCATATCATCTCCTCCATGTCACCCTCAACTCGATGCCCAATTCGTCGTTTCCCATCTGGATCCCACTCAAGGGTCTGGCCTGACACGTGATGTCCACAGTCTCCATCCTCACTGTAACCTCAACTCATCTCAACTTCCTGATGCATTTTTATTGAGCGACTGCTTCTTGCTTGGTTCATTCTCAGCCAACCAGAGTTCCTTGTTGCTTATTCTCATTATTCTGACCATCTGAGCTTCAGTAACGAGCCAGTGTAGGCAGTTGGTGATGAATATCTGAAGTTTGTTGGAAACCCCTCTCGTAACACACCAAGTCTCTGAAACATACAAAAGCAGTGACTTGACGTTGGTGTTGGAAATCCGGATGTTGTTCACGCTTTGTGCTGGCTGAGTGCAGTGCAGAAGATCTCCACACTGATTTCAGGTTAATGAACACGCCTATCTTGCTTCTCCGATCCTGACTGGCTTTGATGTCCTCGTCTGTGCCTGTGCCGCCTGTAGTTGAAACAGTGCTGCCTGCCTGGATAGCTGAAGGAGGCTACTTCCTTTAATTTTCTCCCGTTGATGGTGATTGGAGCTTGTTGTTGTTGTTTGTGGTGGTGGTGTTGTTGGTTTGGTATCTTCATCACATCTGTCTTCTCTACGTTCAGCTGAAGTCCCGTCTTCACCGCCTCTTCTCGCATGTAGATCTTCAAGTTTGTGTGACATTATATATATATATATATATATATATATATATATATATATATATATATATATATATATATATATATATGGGTTTTCGACGGATGTTTTGAACCTGTAAATTCAGTTGTAGGTGAAATCCAAGTTAGGTATGACTGAGAAAGTGAAGCAACACCAGCTTCGGTGAACTGAGCAATGAAAAAGAGTACAATGCAAATGCTTAGACATTAGGGTCTCCTGAAATCCCTTATATTCGAAAAGATTCTTGGACTTATAATCATTTCACATCACTTAAATTATGCCTAGTGAATTATTTGAACAGCTGAATGATATGGGTAATTTAATAAAGCGAAGCCTTAATATAAGAGTAAAACTTGGGCACTGTGATCGACTTTAATACCATTTTATTCTGTTTATTAGAAATATCACAGTGAAATTCATAAGAAATGGAAATAAAAATACTAGCAGTGGTAGCAACAGTAGTACAGGTGTTATTAATAATAATTATGCTACAAATGGTAATAATGGTAACAGGTTTAAGAAAGAATTCAAAGCCTCTGCTGTGTTTTCATACTAGGAAGGCACCTCAGAAGCATTAAGAAGAATTTTCAGTAAGGCTGGGATTAAAGTGGCATTTAAACCAACAAACTATCTTAATAGCAAGCTTTGTATGTTAAAAGATCCTATCGATGCAATTGAGCAAAATAATCTGGTTTAGCAAATCCCTTGCAATGATTATGAGGTCAAGTAGATAGGTCAAACCAGTCGACCAGGGTCAATTAGAACGACAGATCACAAAAACTTAGCTAAATCAAGAGTAGTTGATCCTAAGATCATAAGAAATGTAGAGAAAAGCTCGGCTATAGCTCTGCATGCCATGACACACAATCACACAGTAGGGTGGGATAGAGCGACAACGTTAAAAACTAACTTAGTTGGGTGGAGGGACAGATTGATGACTGAATCTTTGTTTATCGAATCAACACCAAACACAAGCTATAGGGATGATTCTACACCTGTCCCAGAAATATGAAAAATTCTACTACCCTTGTCATCACAGAGAAGAGAAAATTAAGAATAAAGTTTGTCTCGAAGTTGTGGAGTTACGTGATATGAATATAGACAATAAATTGTGTCCAAAACGTTATCCAGTAAGTGCTACTGTTTTACTGTGTGATATTTCTAATAAACAGACTAGAGTGGAAAGCGAAGCCTATAAAGTAAACCTTACCACTCAATAATTTTCCTTGTATACTGTTTCAAAAATGAGAAAGAAATTGCGTAACGCAAATGAATGGTGGTTGTAAAGTGGACATACAGTATGAATCATAACTCCCAAAAACTAAGAAGCAGAAAAGAAGAGATAGTTCAGTGTAGAAAAGTTTCCTCCTTGATGATATCATTTTCTAAAACTATACAGTCCTATTTATATATATCACAAACGCATAACAGTCTATTATTAAACAATAGGGTATAATCCCATAATTAAACTGATGCTAGTAAAACAAACTCAAGAATGGAAAGTAATGTCGTAATAGTTCTTATGATACTTTCGGTTTCCCACTGCTATACAGAGCCAATTTGTTCCACCTGTGTTGGCAGATGTCCTTTATCAAAATTCTCCGATACTGTGATTACTCATAATATTATATTGATCCTGGCGATCGGTATAAGAATACAAGACGCGCATTTCGTCATACGTTAGATTAAGCTGGACGTACCTGGACTGCAGTCAGTGGTGTTGTTCCCATTGGGGTTCGAAACCAGTTCCCATTCCAGTTAGTATACGGTGCCGAATCAGTCGGCAGTGTCAAGGAGTCCGCATAGGTTCCCATATGTCAGCAGACGTCAAATAGTTCGACTATGTATTATCATCATTATTTATATAATTTGTCCACTGGGATCCTAGTAGAAAAGAGGGCTTCACTAGCACGTCTCCATTGCACTCTTTTCTGTGCAGTCATTGAACCTGGCTCCACAACTGCGCACAAGATTTCATTCCTTCGTCACACGATCTCTTTCATGTCACCCAACCGCAGACCCCCACCTCCAAGTTTCCAATATAGTTTCCAGTCGACAGCCTGGTCTGGCATCTGGTTTTCTCAGAGTTTGCTAAGTACGTCTCACCTTTATTCTGCATAACTGCTGGGCGATTGCTTCTTTGCCGGTTCGTTGCCAGCCACACTTCCTTCTTCTTCGTTGCAGATTTACTTCTACGTCTCCTCCACAGAGTTCCACTGTTCTCCAATGCAGGTTTATTCACGGATGTTGCCTCATGTCTCCCACTCCTTCCTCGTAACCAAATGACACGAATATCACATTTATAGTTTCCTCCTTCAGTTTCTCTTCTCGGTATTCAACTACAACTGTCGTCTATCATCAAATTCTCTGAAGCCTGTCAACTTGATTTTCAAGGTAGGTTCCTTGCACTACATAGTGAGTGGTGTGAACCAACATCCACTCCTCTTCTTCATCTGATCTCGTGTCTGCTAGGCTGCTAGGCTGCATTTCCACTTTCTTCACATTCAGATGAAGTCGATCTGATGTTTAGTGTGTCCTGGTGTCTGGTGAAATCTAATCCATGTCACTGACTTGTCAATATCCTTGTGTTTGTACACACTGCCTAGCCTCAAATCACTAAATCGTTCAACGTGCAGAGGTCTGTAAACAGTTCTCCATTCTCATTCATCATTTCACCGAGTGCTTCTCGACACATGATTGCTTCTCCTCCTGTGTTATCCAATCCTAGTTGGGCACTCATGTCACCCCACCCATCGGAATTATGATGTCACCAACTGAGGTGAAGTCTTATCCAGTACTGATTGTAGTTGTCTGTAGAATTCATCCTCCTTCTCTTCATCCGCATTATTTGTTGGCGCATAGCACTGAATGATTGTGACTTTCCTCCCTTTTCACTTGAATCTGGCTGTCATGATCCTGGAGGAGGAGATTGGTTCCCACTGCATGTGAGAGAGCCTTCGATGTTTTTGGAGACATACTGATAGCCACTGGAAAGCTCAGTGTGCTCGTGGTTGTTGTCTGGCTGGATGACAATATCCGACTAGATTATTGACTCTGCAGTCGAGAGTTTGGAGAGTCCACCTCCATTCCATTTGCTGATTCCTCACAGATTACTACCACTCCCACACCATATCTTCTCATCTCTTCGGCAATCTGGACAGTCTTGGTAGGTTCATACATGGTGCAGACATTCCATATCCCCATCCCCACTTTCGCTTTCATCGAGGGAGTGAAGACACATGAGTTAATTGGTTTCCCGAAGGCTTTCACCAATTGGTGTCATTCCATCTCCCCGGTTCCATTGAGAAACAAGTTTGTTTTCATCTTTTATATTTTGTCTGTACTTTGAATTTTCTTTAGTGATTGGATTGGCTTTATGGGGTAGGATTGCTAGTCGTATGCCCAACGTTCCCTGTTTATCCGGGCTTAGGACCATCTAGTAACTAGTGAGCTAGTTAACCATGTGAGGTTTGTGTCCTGTGTGGCAAGGGGAAACTTCAAGCATCACACCAACACGTGATACTCGTTGTACAAGGGGTGGGTATCCTGTGTCAGTAGCTTGGTGAATTAAGCTGTGGCGTTTGAAGCGAAGGATACTGTGTTTCAGCCCCAGAGTCTATAACTTTAGGTTAAACCTTTGTATTCAATGCATGATGATGATAGCTTGATGACTGTTATCTAGGCTTGATTTAAAAAACTTACAATTAATTGTATATTATTTTGTATGTGAATTTTATTTGTGACATCACAATGAAGTAGAAAAGCAAGTTTCTGACGTTTTGTGACGTAGTGGAAACCGCTTCTTCATAAAATAAAATGTTTAAAAGTTATCGACTGTTTAAATACAAAGTGGACTATTTCATTCATAATTGATTCACTCAACGCTTAATTCATTCAACTCTGTGAGGTCACATTTTGATCCTGAAGTTTAGACAATATTATTCTGGATTTATTTTACTCATACGGTGATACTTGTCATTGATATTGTTGTCGACTGACATTATTCAACTTTCATCAGAGAAGAGGAATCTTAAAAAGCAGGTTCGCTGACTTGTTTATTTGTTCCATTGCTCAGTTAAAATACGTTCACTGATACTAATGGCAACACAGAATAGAAAATTCGTAAGATATGGCTTGAATTATTCCGTTATTGATTGAAGCAAAATTCATGGATATTTATTGGCGGACGGGCCCTACAAGCATGCCTTCATATCGTTTGTAATTTCCATTTTATATCAATGATGGATAGTGACTAGTTGTGGCATTCAAAACGCCCCTGTCTCTCTATTTAGAACTCTTTAGTTGGATGTATCTGACTCCTAGTGAGCGATGTTTTTCCCACTAAAACTCAATCCGTGAACCAATCGCTTCAATCGCCAAAGTGTTATCCACTAAGCTATCGAGTCACTTCAAACAACTGTGGGATAATATAGGCAGCAATATTAAAACTATGCCCGTCGCATAAGAAGTGGCTAATATAACCCGGTTTTCCAGTGGGTAACACTCTACCATTTGAAGCAATCAGTTCCAGATTCGAGTTCTAGTGGGGACAACATAGCTCATTAGAAGTCAGGTACACCCAGATGATGAGTCCAACAGAGGACGAAACGGATGCCTTAAATCCCACTGTTAGCTACTAACGTCAATATCAAAATCGTTAGTTGTTTAGAACAGTTATACAAACTTCATGATTTCCTTCTTAGATCATGTTTTGGAATCGAATAAACAGATTTTACCAAGATTTAATTAACCTCTTCAAATATTTATTATGCTGTGAGTTTGGAAAAAGTTCTGTAGACTATGTTTTATAAGGATGTGCAGTTTACTTCATTTATCAATGGTTTGATTAGGACCAATGAAAAGCGAAATTGAGGACGTCATGTATGCACATTGTTAACCTGTCTTTCAAATGATATATAGTTTTTTTTAGTATGAAATGATGCTTTAGTGATAATATGAAATATTCAACATTTTCACAAGGTACACGAATCAACAAAGTAAAATTACCTCTGAAATAAATGGGATGAAAATGCGAAACTATAAAACATAAAATATTAGTCTTATCTACAATGGGATCAGTCAAGGTTAGAAGAAGGATATTTTCAAACCCGAGAGTTTCTAATATCTTTGAAAATCTTACTTAACAAACATATTGAAATCATTTTAGCTTGAATTATATGGTATGCCTATGCATCATAGACGCATAAGTGTATACAGTGCAACCTACTTTGCATACTGCATGCACCTACCCTACGGGAAAATAAAAAGAGGTAGAAAATGAAGTATTTCCTAGGTCAACAACAGAAATGAAAGTTTTTCTTCAAGGTAAAAGTTTGTTAATTAACTGAAATTTTGTACGAAACACATTTTCAGTAGTGAATGTGAACTTTATCCATGTATATGTTGCATATTTTAGCCAAGATGTTAATTTTCCCTGAAATTTTTTCCTACATCTTCCGAGAAATTTAGGTGTAACATTTATTAATGATCGATTAGTAAACAGCGTCATATTGTTGAGTTGTAATTGCTGACGATCACGTTTGCAGTCCAATCACTCAGCTGGGTGACTGACTATTACAGTCAAGTTTGTTGAGTTGAGATGGTCATATCCCTATAGGGACATTAGTCTGTTTGAGGTCACACGTAGACCCCACTGAAAAACTTAACAATCATGAAATTTAGGTCTGTGGCTTTCCACTATCTGCCTACTACCATCAAATGCACAAAGATTTTAGTGATTAAATCATCTTATATGATTCTGATCGATGGACCGGTGTTCATGCATACAGGGCTGATGAAATGAATTGAAAGAAAATCTAGGTTGCAGTGTTATTCAAAGCAATAGCATCTGAATCCTCCATTCAATTCTCTATAAAAGCTTTGTTTTAGAACCCAACTGCTTAACAGGTTTCATTATCACTCAAGTTCCCCAAAATATTCCCTTGTTAATATGCTTGTTTGGGGCTCTCAGAGCTTTAGGGTTTGTTCTTTCGCGTTTTGCTACCTAGTTAGAAAAATTCCTTAGCACTCACTCTGTACAAAAATGAGTGATTTTAGGTTGCATGAGAGATATTTGCCGAGGTTGAAAATTATTAACTTGTAGGTGAAAAGGTGACCTAGCCTTGGTTTTTATCATAGCTGACGTCTATAATTGTTGTTGTCGTTCGACTTATTCTGTTGACCTATTATAAGATTGTTCGTTTCCTTCACTTATTTTCAGTTGACTGATCCCTTATTAGTAACCCGTATGTTAGGTCAATGTACACGTGTCTGTTGATTGTCATCTGATTGCAGTACCATGCTTCCAGGA
Source organism: Heterobilharzia americana (assembly GCA_944470555.2). NCBI lineage: Eukaryota > Metazoa > Platyhelminthes > Trematoda > Strigeidida > Schistosomatidae > Heterobilharzia > Heterobilharzia americana. The sequence goes on along the minus strand of OX104129.1, from coordinate 58,370,224 downwards.
ACTCTTGTAGTTTTCAGCTTATTTGTTGTAGTACTTCCACACCCTGTCAGTCGAAGTTGTGCTTGTGGTCATCTACACGCATTGATGTCAATGAGCAAATATCATGTTGTCCGGATCCAAGCTGGCGTTCATATTTTCTTTGCGCTATTTGTCAACTGCGTTTGACAACGTAGTGATGTTGACCGTTTTTGCAAGTAATTTTGTAGATTATATTCGTCTTATTTTTTTGGGTAGTGGAGCCACTAGAATTCACAGGGTTTTCTGTAGACACTTAGATGGATGTGTGTGTGTGTGACATTCTGGCTCTGAATGCGTGAAGAAATTAGTTAACAGTCTCTGAGACATGTCTGGCGTATTCCGATGTGATTCATTTTGTAGGATGTAGTAGTCGTCTTGAAGCTTGTACTGTTGACAGCGGTTTCTTGATGAAGCTGACTGCATGGTCATTGACTGTTAACACCTTGTAGGCGTGATTTCTTCAGAACTCTATAGTTATTCAGTGCACGCATGAATAAGACTTGTATACAACTCTTCTTGTGAGACAATGGGTTGTTACTCTTATAGTAGTAGACTTGACCTGAGTACTAAGGTTTCTTCATGTGTTGATAGAAAGATCTACAAGCGTGATTTCGTCTTTTTACCTTATTTCCTTTGTGAATTGAACAACTCCACAGGTCTGATTGATGAGATTGAATGTGTTCTGCGATGCACTTGTGCTGATTATCACAAAACTTTCATCTACTTGACGAATCCAAATTTTTGATTTGTTCATTGGAATGACTACTAATTTTAATCTGTGTATCACTGCTCCAGAGATCAGTGCAGATACTGGTGAGTTCGTAGCAACTTCTTCAGCTTGCTTATTGACCTTCTCCTTGGGGTAAAATTACATCATGAGAAATAGGTTGATTAGTCCTATCATGCTTGTAGCAACAATTTTTGCATAGCTTCGAAGAGTCTGGTCACTGTTGGGAAGTATATTTATTGTTTCTTTGAGGGTAACTAGGTTGACTGATGTGGAAAGAGCAGTTAAACTAGAGGACATTATTTTTTCGTCATCTATCTTGACGCCTTTTACTTTCTCAAGGAACTCACTTGGTGAACTGACCAAGACGTTACTTCTATCGAAAGGATGTTTTAGTTTGGTGTATAATTCATGCTTGGTTAACTATAGAATCTGGACAGGACTGAGTCATTCATTTTCATCCGCCATTGTTCTTCTCTAGAGACTTGACCGATCGCGACCGGATTGTTTAAATTTCCTTGAATTTGGTTATCTAGTTGCTCGACAGGAGTCTTGACCATCAGTTCATAAGCGTTCTTGTCAGTGAGTGCCTTTTATGCTTTTACCATATAATCGACTTTATTCATAACGACGCTTTTCCTTCCTCTCTCTCCCAGTACTATCGCACGTTTGTTGTCTGACATAATTCGGTTCAAGACTTTCTTTTCATCTGTGCTGAGTTGGCGCTTCTTTTTCTTAGTTTCTACCAATAGTATTACTAGTTGTCGTAGTTCTTGCTGTTACTGTGCTTTTATTCCTGTAGATTTGAGTGCAAATTCAAGGGCTTCACTGAAATTCAACATATTCGCATTCTTTGCATTTTATCTTAATCCTTTTCGAAGTCAGTTTCATTATATAAAGTATCAGCTCCCTTATCAAAAGTGAATCACTCATTACTGTTCTGTTTCTTCCCACACTGATTTAAAAGGCTTAAGTGGTTTGTTTCTCAGTTTTTGTTTCTTTTTTGGCTACAGTGGCCTCAGTGTCATATTCTATGTTGTTCGTCAGTGGACTCATTATCTCTGTTCCTGGGATCAGTTTCAGCATTTGTTAGTGAGTAGTGATTACCCTACTGTATTTCTTGTGTATATTGTATGTACTGGACATCAATAATCATATGCCATTCTTCCACGATTCTGCTCAGTTATCATCCATCCAAAGGGAAAAGTGATGACTGGTTTCTTCGTTACTCAATAAACTTCGCCTATCATCAGATTAGCAGCTCGTTGAGTACTTGGAACCCGAATCTAGCAATAGATAAAGTAGAAAGAGTTTCTTGACCAAATTACCATAGCGATACATATATATAAGAGGAATGAATATTGTATTAGTTGACTTTATTGAATTTCTATGTATGTAGTATATCAGAAGTTGTGCATTGTAGGATCATGCCATTTTATTAAGCGATATATAAGTTAAGATATGAAGGATGCATTGGTATTCTGCTATCACACCATATTGTGATTACTTTGCTCACGTTTCCAACCATTTTTTCGTTAAACTTACAACACTGTAAACGAATTAGAAAACGAAAATAAATATACAGAATTCTGGAATATATAAACAGAAAAACAATCAACCTACCATTCAGATATTTTATTATTCATACACAAATCGATACACTCAACCAGTTGGAACGGAGTAGAGTGTAATCCAGCTGAAATTTATAAATGGATATATATATATATATATATATATATATGCTTCCGAGAAGGTTGACTGACCTTGAGGAATTTCTGTTTGTTTGTACGAAATTATTTCATGTTTGAATTCAAACGCCGTGTGGTTCATTAACGACGCAGATGAATGATCACACCACGATTTAGTTAAGATTGAATGAAATCTATCTGAGCCAAAACAGAAAAAAAGGTATATGAAGTAATAAAAGATGAAGAATTAACTCGAAAACTTATATTAAGTAAACAAAATCCTTTTTCTGATACATCTATTTATTTGTCAGTGAACGAGAAGCATGCATCTTATTTATAGAATCTTAATAGGAGATTGTAGCTCACATGTTAGGACGTGGGAAAGTAAACCACAAAGTAAAAATAAAATTATGATTATCAATCAATAAGAGTAAGATGAATGCTGAAGCAATAAAGAAACTCAAGGGAAGATTATGACGACAGCAGAACAAGAGAATGGACTTACCTCTTGTGTAAGTGAACCTCAAACTTTAACCGTTGGATTGCCAAAGCCTCTGTTATACATAAATGACGATTACACACTCTTTTCGAGCCTTTGGCTTGACTTTTTATATGATTTTGAAAGAAGACCGTGGTCAACCCTGGTTACTTTCCTTCCCCACAAATAAATCTGTAACGTCGCTCCTTTGATGCTAGTTATTAGGCCACATTAAGCATAAACTTTACAGATTTATCTCTGAGCACTTTCATGCATAGCTGTTGAGGGGAGACTGTAAATCAACCAGCAGTTAAATTCTTGAACATTTGCTTAACTCTGGATATATATCTCGTCCACAGCCCCTTTTAGTGTCATTTGTAGAGCCAAAAGCAGATAGCTCAAAAGGAGTAAGTTTTCGAAGGTTGTACAGAAGCATTGGTGATTTACCATTTCAAGCCTGATCTCTGACTGAAGGAGGAGTGTGTTCAATCTCTCATCTTACCATTGCCTTACCAACTTCATAATTGATCGATTTCATTATAATTATATATTGTACTGTTGTCGACTTCATTGTAACTCCTTTTTGTTTCACCACCTTGATTTGTACCGGGTAGAGAGCAGATCTCTGCCTTTTATAATTCTCACCTTAATATAGGTGGAAAACTTGTCAAACTCCAAACCTTTCTCATCATTCCCACTAGCTAAAAGCATAATAAGTAATTATTCATATCACGACCAGCAGAAGAATCCAAGACGCTCAATTCATCCTGTTTGGGACTCGTCGGTGGGATATAACTGCAGCCAAGTCGGTGTTGTCCCCACTGGGGCTGAAGCACAGTATCCTTCGCTTCAAACACCACAGCTTAATTCACAAAACCACTGACACAGGATACCCTCCCCTTGTACAAAGAGTATCTCGTGTTGGTGTGATGCTTGAAGTTTCCCCTTGCTACACAGGACACAAACCTCACATGGTTAACTAGCTCACTAGTTAATAGACGGTCCTAAGCCCGGATAAACAGGGAACGTTGGGCATACGACTAGCAATCCTACCCCATAAAGCCAATCCAATCACTAAAGAAAATTCAAAGTACAGACAAAATATAAAAGATGAAAACAAACTTGTTTCTCAATGGAACCGGGGAGATGGAATGACACCAATTGGTGAAAGCCTTCGGGAAACCAATTAACTCATGTGTCTTCACTCCCTCGATGAAAGCGAAAGTGGGGATGGGGATATGGAATGTCTGCACCATGTATGAACCTACCAAGACTGTCCAGATTGCCGAAGAGATGAGAAGATATGGTGTGGGAGTGGTAGTAATCTGTGAGGAATCAGCAAATGGAATGGAGGTGGACTCTCCAAACTCTCGACTGCAGAGTCAATAATCTAGTCGGATATTGTCATCCAGCCAGACAACAACCACGAGCACACTGAGCTTTCCAGTGGCTATCAGTATGTCTCCAAAAACATCGAAGGCTCTCTCACATGCAGTGGGAACCAATCTCCTCCTCCAGGATCATGACAGCCAGATTCAAGTGAAAAGGGAGGAAAGTCACAATCATTCAGTGCTATGCGCCAACAAATAATGCGGATGAAGAGAAGGAGGATGAATTCTACAGACAACTACAATCAGTACTGGATAAGACTTCACCTCAGTTGGTGACATCATAATTCCGATGGGTGGGGTGACATGAGTGCCCAACTAGGATTGGATAACACAGGAGGAGAAGCAATCATGTGTCGAGAAGCACTCGGTGAAATGATGAATGAGAATGGAGAACTGTTTACAGACCTCTGCACGTTGAACGATTTAGTGATTTGAGGCTAGGCAGTGTGTACAAACACAAGGATATTGACAAGTCAGTGACATGGATTAGATTTCACCAGACACCAGGACACACTAAACATCAGATCGACTTCATCTGAATGTGAAGAAAGTGGAAATGCAGCCTAGCAGCCTAGCAGACACGAGATCAGATGAAGAAGAGGAGTGGATGTTGGTTCACACCACTCACTATGTAGTGCAAGGAACCTACCTTGAAAATCAAGTTGACAGGCTTCAGAGAATTTGATGATAGACGACAGTTGTAGTTGAATACCGAGAAGAGAAACTGAAGGAGGAAACTATAAATGTGATATTCGTGTCATTTGGTTACGAGGAAGGAGTGGGAGACATGAGGCAACATCCGTGAATAAACCTGCATTGGAGAACAGTGGAACTCTGTGGAGGAGACGTGAAAGTAAATCTGCATAACCGTGCTAGCAAGAAAGACGAGGTACAAGAAGGAATCGATCTCGATTGATCTTCACATGAGAGTTGGTGAAGGAGGGGGATGAAGATGGTGATGGTGACGCAGAAGATGAACCATTGCAATGTAGGGATGAACAAGGAATAGAGGAACTGAACGCAACCTGTGCAACACTACAGTAGACAACGAAGTGAGTAAGATTTTACAGAAAGACCAAGGATACTTCTGCGGCACATTGGCAAGTGAAGCACGACAGGTTAAATGTAGGGGAGACAGACACCTAACATCGATATATCAAATAACCAGGTTAATATCTGTGAGGGAAGAGATCAAATGAGACGAAAACGAAATGAAAGATAGTAAAGGGAACCTAGTCACCAGAAAGGAGAAACAAGGGAAACAATGGGCTGATCACTTCGGAATGCTCTTGAATCGACCACCACCACTACCAGCTGCAACTCGTCCCGAAATTCCAGCAGCAGCTCAGCCACTGAATTACCAGTGAATACAAGCGCTGCCAAAATCCGAAGTGAGGTCCTGAACGCCCTAAAGTTGCTGAAATCCGGGAAAGTAGCATGAACACATGGAATTCCTCCAGGAGCACTGAAAACAGACACGGAGACAACAGCGGACATGCTCACATCACTACTGCAGAAGGTTTGCAAAAAGGGAAAGAAGGGAGGAAGGGAGGAAGGAAGGAAGGAAAGGAGCCTGCCTATTGGTTGGAAGAAGGGCAACCCTGTCAAACGTGCAAAGAAGAGAGACCTAAGTCTTTGCAAGATCAAGAACTGGCGCGGAATCACGCCGCTGTCCGCACCAAGCAAAGTATTACGCCGCATTATTCTTGAGAGATTAGTAGGTGTGCTGGATTCAAAATTACGACGGGAATGGACGGATCAAATTGCAACGCTACGCTACACATCATCATAGAACAGAGCACAGAATGGCAGTCAACCTCAATTTCATCGATTCTGGAAAGGGCGACCTTCGACAGCGTCGACCGAGAAGTGATTTGGCAGGCAGCTGCTTCAACACTACGGTCTTAGTGCCAAAAACCTTCATCAACCTCATTCAACAACTACATGACGACGCCATATGCTGACTGATTGACAGTGGTGAGCTCAGTGGTGATGCCGCTGAAGTGAAGACGGGAAGGAGTAAGACAAGGTTGCCACCTACTATTACCCATGATCTTCGTGATCGTGATCGATTGGACTGGACTGGATCATACAACAGATATCTGTGAGGAGCTGTGAGAAGAAAGGCATGCGCTGACTGTACCGGTGAGAAAACCCTACAAGATTTGGATTTCGCTGACGATGATGTATGCCTGTCTAGTGTATTGTCGCACAAGCTCGAAGATCCACAGGCAAAAACTAACAAGTTGACGAAAGAGAGATGGCAGGGCTTCCTTCAGGTGAACGTGGAGACGACAGAGGTGATGAACACGCTCAACCAACAACAACAAGCACCAATCACCATGAATGGGAGAAATATGAAACAAGTTGTCCCTTCACATACCTACTTAGTCAGCATCGTTTCAACTGTAGGTGACAGAGACACAGATGAGAACGTCAAAGCAGCCAGGATCGGAAAGACAGCAGTACATGCCTCACTTCATTAACCTGAAGTCAGTGTGGAGATCTAATGCACTTCACTCCACTCAGCATAAAGAGTCAACAAGATTCGGATTTTCAACACTAGTATCGGTCAAGTAAGTCAGTGCTTCTATGTGATGGTTGATATACTGACTTGGCGTGTCACGATAGCATTTCCAAAAAACTGCAGACATTCATCATCAACAGCAGCCGTCTGTCGTCACTCGATATTGAAGATCAGATGGCCAGAATACTATGAATAAGCAACAAGGAACAATGAAGTATGGCTAGTATCGAACCAACGAAGAAGCTACTGCCCGACAAATATACAGAAGATAGTGGAGATGGATTGGGCACACACTGAGAAGACTAAGGCTTTGAGTGGAAAGTACATTGGAAACGACGAGTTGAGGGTCCGCTGCGCGGGTGTCATGAAGGAGATCGTGTGAGGAAGGAATGAAAGCTTGTGAGCAGTGATGGAGCAAGGTTCGAAATACTTTAGATAACAGAGTGCAGTGGAGACGTGCTATTGAAACCCTATATTCCACTAGGAACCCAAGGGACAAGTAATAACGAGAAATGCGATTCAGTTTAATCAAGACGTGGCAAACTTGGTTGCTAGACTTCAGTCAGCTTTATCGACTTGATATAACTCATCACATGATTGCATATTATTTTACTTGAGTCACACAACTTTTAGATGGCCGTGATTTGAAAATTTACTTAGTGGTAAAATTACGCAGTTTGAAACTTGTTATAAATCCACTTCATTGATGAGTGACAACAAAGCATATGTTCGATGTTTCTTTCTGAATGAGTCCTGATATTTAGTATCGGTGTATTCTTCAGCTGCAGCAAAGTTTCAAATTAAGAATCTAAGGCTTTCATTTGCACAAGCACATTCGGAGATTTTATATAAAATTCGAAGCTTTATAAATTTACAGCATACAAAGCAATAACGGGATCGGTCACAAGGATTATTCAATAACTGAGCTTCTGCTGGTGATAAATGTTATAACTGTGATAAACTGCAATAACTTTTATCAAATGACTGAGGCTAACTCTCTGGATTTTTGTACTGAGGGATGGTTTTCTCAAGCTGATGAGTTTCTGGTTGAATTGAACACAAGACGGGATATTCACACTCCTACACTAGCGGCGTCACGGTTTGCCAGCTAATGTATTCAATTCAGCAAGATGATATTACTATATTAAAATAGATTATAAACATAAAGCTAGTACAATTAAGCTTTAAAATAGTAGATACAGCGAACAGAACATTAACAATTATTCGTTAACAATAAAGCAGGTATCAATGATGAATAATAGCTGGCAGTAGAATCTAGGAGGCGCATTTCGTCCTATTTGAGACTCGTCAGACGAATATGCTTGCCTTCCAGTAAGCGACTTTATTCCTACTGAGACTTTGACCAGGGGCCGAGCACTTTAAAGGCCAGAGCGTTACTTACTAGGCCACTGAGTCACAGTGGAGATAATCTGAGGGAATTTCTGTGTATTCGTCATGGTATTCAAAATACTTTGCTGAGAGTTAAGACTGTATGACATTAAAATAGGTGACGATGAAATAGCCGGTCATGATACTGAGCAGAATTCTATGCATTTTATATGCATGTAGGAATATTTCTGGATAGCAGCGCTGACGGTTTTCAAAGCAGTATATTTATAAACCTCGTTCTAAGTTTTTTAAACAGTTCAACCGAACTATTCAATAAGGCTATGCATTGGACACTTATGCACAGCTCAGGTTTTGGCAATATACAGCTTCAAGTGTTAATTGTGCATTCTAAAGAAACATGTTGAAACACTGTTTCTGCTGTGGGCTTAATTAGATACTCTACACTTCTGCTTATATGTCATTTTTTTCATTTTGCTTATTTATTTATTTGTACCAAATATCAAATCTTATTGTTTACAGCACTTTATCGAAATTATTGAGATTATTTTTCGTGTTACTTAATATCATTTCATTCCCTATATACACCTATTGACAAAGTTTTACCTTTAATCGGAAACTTATCTAGGACATTCCGTCATTTAGTTTATATATTTACTAATGTGCAGACATGAGAATGAATCGACAAAATGATCTTCTCTGTAACCTCTATTTTGTTTTTTTTAGTGTTTAATCGCCTTAGAAAAGTATACCATATTAGATTCAAGTTTCATTACCATTATCTGTGATCATTTTATTCCACCAATAAATTTGAACTACTTAATTGTAAAAACGATTGTTAGATAGCTATATTTAGAGCTAATAGATAGGTATTTAACACAGATAAAGTGTTGAGAAAGACGATTGAATTATTGGCTTCTCAACCATTCACAACTGTTCACCGTTTATGATATCGAAGCATAATAAAACTGGAAATTTATTGGTAAGGTTAATTAAGTATTTAGTTTGAAGATTGATCTTTCTGAAATTCAGTCAGTCAGAAGCTGTCATACACTTAGTTCACTTAACAAATTTGAACATTGCTGCGACAAAGGTATTTGGAGAACAAAATATCCTCATTTCATTTCATGGTCTTTCATCATCTGAAAGCAGCCTACATCTAACATGAATTTTTAGAAATTATTAGAAGTAAGTGAAGACTTGAAATTCAAAGTTTAACACTGAGTAAACTGTCGAGGAAACACAGTATCAATAATCACAAACCCTAGTCAAAAGCAATGGCAGTTTATATCTGATAAAATTGAAGATTCTAAAGCTGTGGGAAGGGCTGTGGAAGACAAATAGACAAGAGTGTAAAGAAAGGGGCTGTTAAAGAACTATAAGTATAAGTAGTTACATGAAGAAACTGGACAAACGTTAGGTTGAGTGATTAACAGTCAGTAAGTAATTGATGAAGAGATGATAAAATCAAAAGAAAAGGGAAGACTATATACCCACATATTCAAAAAATCATATACATTTACCATGGTGAAGAAAGGTTAATTTAAGTCTCCTTCTGAGCACATGAGTCACTCTGAAAATGTTTGATAGCGAGAGGTTCCGCAAACATTAATAAATATGGTGTTCTTTGTTTGTCCTGAAAGATTGAGAAACATCTATTTGATGTCCTGTTTCCATCAAATGTCTGCGATTGCTCTTTTTGAGACCTTTCTACCATTCAGACACAGATTTCTCGGAATATGCTAATAACATCGAGTAGATACCCTTATTATTATTGAGTTGACTGTTCTGTAAACTGAGATCAGTCTGACAGAAGGGAAGCTCTTTTTCAGTACAGCTCTTATTCTTCTGTTTTTATGTTTTATATTTTCTTCGTGCTTTGAAATTTCTTTAGCGACTGGATTGGTTTTACGAGGTAGGGTTACTAGCCCCATGCCCAGCCTTCCCCCTTTACCTGGGCTTAGGACCGTCTAGTAACTAGTGAACTAGTTAACCATATGAGGAGTAAGAAGAGGGGTATACACTGGACCGATGAAAAGAGCCTAGAAGATTTGAATTTCACCGATGATGATTTATGCCTGTCTAGTGTCTTGTCGCACAAGCTTGAAGATCTACAGACGAAAAGTAACAAGTTGACCGAAGAGGCAGAGCAGGGCAGGGTAGTGAAGGAAGACGGAACTTCCTTCAGGTGAACGTGGAGAAGACAGATGTGATGAAGATACCAAAACAACAGCACCAACAAGCTCCAATCACCATCAACGGGAGAAAACTAAAGGAAGTAGCCTCCTTCACCTTTCCAGGTAGGCAGCACAGTCACAGACGAGGACATCAGTGCCAGCTAGAAGTAAGATAGGCGTGTTCATTAACCTGAAATCAGTGTGGAGATCTCCTGCACTGCACTCAGCCAGCACAAAGCGTGAACAACATCCGGATTTTCAACACCAACGTCAAGTCACTGCTTTTGTATGTTTCAGAGACTTGATGTGTTACGAGAGGGGTTTCCAACAAACTTCAGATATTCATCACCAACTGCCTACACTGGCTCGTTACTGAAGCTCAGATGGTCAGAATAATGAGAATAAGCAACAAGGAACTCTGGTTGGCTGAGAATGAACCAAGCAAGAAGCAGTCGCTCAATAAAAATGCATCAGGAAGTTGAGATGAGTTGAGGTTACAGTGAGGATGGAGACTGTGGACATCACGTGTCAGGCCAGACCCTTGAGTGGGATCCAGATGGGAAACGACGAATTGGGCATCGAGTTGAGGGTGACATGGAGGAGATGATGTGAGGAAGAAATGAAAGTTTTTGGGCAGTGGTCGAGTGAGGTTGAAAAGACTGCAGAGAAGGGAGTGCAGTGGAGGTGTGCTAGTGAAGTCCTATGTTCCAATGGAAACCTAAGGGAAAAATAATGATAATTATTTTATTATTCTGTCTATTCTTTCAGATATCTCATCACTTTTGAATGGCCAGATGAAGGGAAAGATGGTGTCTTCTTAACAATTGTGTATTTAGATCTCTCAATAGATTCATTTTAATTCTTCAAGATGGATTTCTTCGGATATCCATTCTCTGTAAGAGCCTTTTGAGTGAAAGTGAATTCATCTTCCTGTTTGTCTATCGAGAACAACTTTCTTATTCTAGTAAAGAGCGTTCTGTTTAAGCTACGCTTATAGCTGTCATTATTACTACCAATACTGCATTTCAATTGTAGGCCGATGAAAGGCCATGAAGTAAAGTGAGCTCATTTTATTCTGTACATTTGTTCGTTCTTGTCTTATTCAAATCGGAAGCTACTTTTTTTAATTTTCCGCCTAAAAAATTCTACATTTAACATGCATTTACAGTAAGTGTAGATGTTTGCATCTCATACAAGCCACTCCTTATCTATGTCATCCATAAGATATCTTATGACTCAATTTTAATTGTAGTCATTTTTTTCTGGTAATAAAAATGATATTGTATATTAGCGTATTTTATCCTGAGATATACTAAGATATATAGGGGACTATTCTTTATATACTTCCTCCCTATCTAAATTAAGAAACGTTAAAGTTCTCAGAGAGATAAACAAATCTGTAGTACCGTCATTTACTATCTTAACCACTATTTTTACATCTATTTAATAGTTATTTGTATAGATTAAGAAAGCTTAGGAAAAGTTATGCTTTAGTTATAAATTTTACTAATGTATTTTGAAAAGAAAATGATTTACCCTTGGGGCTAAAAAATGTCCACCTAATTTTTCAATACGCATAAATGATGTTGTCTCTATCACAAAAAACATTTCCGTGTTTAGTTTGCTTTGCTATGATTATAATAATGACATTAATACCTGTACTCATCATAAACTAACATGACAAACAAAGAAAATAGAGATTTTCATGTAGAAATATATCTTTTTCTACGTAAGGTTGAAATATAAGTCAATATTTTGTTGGCTTACGGAATCGTGAGTCATTCAGCTTAATGGGTAATACACACAAAGAGATTCGATTACGAAATAAGTTTTCTATTATCCTCAATATTTGCATATTCATTGGAGAAAGTATATGATTTACCAGTTAATAGGGTAGAAATTGAGTATACGTTATACATACTAACCAACGACTTGTACACTCCTGCATTACTTCTATCAATCTTCTTCGTGATCGGTGAAGCACAATCCTGATGAGTACTAAGAAACACAAAATCTGAATTCAGAACTTTCTGTAAATTATTTACAAAACCTTAGTAGTCGACCTTACGAGAAATGACAAGGATTTTCAATATATTGGACAAAAGTGGTCACTTTCTTCATCTTCGCTTTATTTTACCTGAACACCAATTAGCTTTTAAACGTTACGATATTTCATCGTTCATTTCAATACATGTGGATAATTATGGACATGAATTCAATTTTGACAGTGTATAAATTTTGGACAGTGGGAACATAAAGAGTATCAGAGAATTCCTAGATGCTTGGCATTCAGGTCAGTCAGCAATCAATAGATACACAGACATAGACCAAATCTATCAACCAATGAGAGGTCGAGGAGAGGAACACCAAACAAGAAAATGTATACAGTGAATGACACAACAGTCAGAGGAAACAACTAATCACAAACCAGTTCATCAGGGCAAGCTATTAAATCATTCATGGATAAATATTGACATCTCACTCCATATTGAAGTTAGAGATGATGATGTCGTCTAGAAAGATGATGAAAGCTTCACGATTAAACAACCCAGCTCAGAGAACACAACACAGACAAGATTTTCATAAGTGTATATATTGGTGTAGACATATGAATGTGAATCTTTTAGAATGAGGCAATTTTTGCTGATTCATAAAATATCATTGTCAGAAAATTGCATAGAATCTGCCAGAAGTTTCTGTCATATATACATATATATATATATATATATATATATATATATATATATATATATATATCATGCATGTATAAGTTATTCAAGAATTTTATCCGAATAATTTGTAGTATCAAAGTAAAAATTTGTCTGAATTGAAAAGATTGCTGTTCGTTACTAAGCAACGAGAATGCGTTCATGAATTGTTTAAAATAAAAATGGTAGAGTATTAAGACATTTATTTCTCTGGGTTCATTCATTCTTTATTTTTGTATTTTGGCATAAATTAACTTTTTATTTCACAAAACCATGTCACATTTAAGTTGAATCGACTCTCAGATAATAAGCTCAATAATATTCATTTAGTAAATCAAGATTAAAATACTTTTATTACGAATCAGTGGGATTATTATTTTTTTTAAAGAAAGAGCTAAATAATCTTATTATTCAGGAAGTATTAACTAAACTGCTGATAGATAAAATGCTGCCATCAAACCAAACTGCGCTTAATTTCTGAATGTCACAGTACTCTTTTAGTCATATAATCTTGTTCTAAATCTTCTGTAAGCGAACTTGTCATCAGCACAGGCTGCTTTAATAGTTATGATAGAGATAGTGGCTAGTAGTAGAGGTCAGAATACGCTTTTCTGTTTATTTGCAACTCTTCAGCTGGATACACCTACATCCTAGCGAATGATGGTGTTGTTACCGCTACTCAAACCTGGTATTTATTGCTTGAAACGTCTGAATATTATGCATTAGGCTACTGACTTGTGATAGCTATTGTTTCTGCAATGATCATAGTTTTGGCGTCATAGCATGTAGTTTCCCACTGTTAGTTCGATGAAATTGATGGGCAATTATTGGCATATAGCCCACTGTTTGAATCTCTCTATTTGACTGATGATTTTACCCAGCGTAATGAGAAGACGAAGATTATCTGAAACATGTGATGTATTAGCGCTATACATTTCGAACAATCTGACTACACACGGACTTGTCGAACTATTTATGTGAAAATTTACGAAAAAGGTCAATGAAGTTAATAGGAAACATAGGAATAGGAAGGTATAGAAAAAAAACCTTACTCTTGATATGAAAATTAAAATCAATACTACCAAGGTAGGTTCAACGTGAGTACGAATTGTTTTATGTATACGTAAAGGGGGTTTAAATTTACGGATGGCAAGAGCTTCAATAAATTTAAGCACTCGGCTCTGACCACTTTTATGTAGTACTTTAAAGGTTGTCTTCATGTCTATCCTATGGTTAGTTTCTAGTGTATGTTTAGCGATAGACGAAGATGGATGTTTGTCACCTGCACTTATTGGATCTGTTGAGGTCATTTGTTTTTGTAGCCACTTAGGTACATGTTCAACCTTCCTTAACTGCATATCACGATTACTCCTCCCTATATATGTGTGTCCACACATACATGTAAATTGATAAACACAGTGGGATGTGATGCAATCGTTTATATGTTGTTTCGGTTTGTGCTGTAACATGGATTTGGTCTTCTCAACAATGATGACCTTAGCTGCATAATACGTTTTACAGATGGCCGATCTAAGTCTTTTCCTCACAACAAAGCTATGTGAATCACCTCTAAATGGTAATGAGATGTAGACATTTTTCTTAACAACGGAACACTGTGTACTTTTCAATGGTACAAAACTTTTGCACCGGTTGATAAATCTCAACGGCTATCCATTCTGTGTCAGAGTTGTCGTCAGTAAGTTGGTTTCTTCCTCCCTGGTGTCATCGGTGCAGATACGGTTTATCCTGTTGGACAAGCATCTGACTAAACCATGTTTATATTGGACTGGGCAATGGATATGGGAATTAGGGTATTGCCCTGTCCATGTAGGTTTCTTGTAGATCGACCTCCTGATCGAGCCATCCTCCCGTCGACTGAGCAATACGTCTAGGAACGGTAGCTGGTTGTTTGTCTCTTGTTCACAAGTCAGACTAATGTGATTTTGAGCCGTGTTCATTTTCTGTAGCAGGCACATTACATCATCAGGCTTTTCACATATAATGACTATATCATCAACATATCTTTTATAAAGTGAAACCCTTCTGATGAGATCGTCAGCCATGTTTTCAACATATGACATGTATACATCAGCTAGCAACGGTCCTAATGGACTACCCATCGCGACACCATCAATCTGTTGAAAGTGCTCCCCCTCGAATGTGAATTCAACTTTATTAGTGCATAATAACAATTAATTTACGTTTGAGACATCCACATAGGAACCCATATGTTAAAGCTTGCCTATCAATCCGACCAACAAAAAATTACGGGAAACTAAAAGCCATATCATAAATACAGGTCATTTTATTTGGGAAATTTTCACATACAAAACCGTTTATAACGTAAAAAAACCTTCAATATCCTAAGGACTACTAAAAATCTTGCCACTCATATTTGTGAATTCTCTGTAGTGTACAAACAACAGAATTCCTCTACTCTTTTTCTTTTTATGATACTAATTTCCGACTTTTGTAGTTATCAGTTCCCTTTGTTGTGTTGCCTTTTTAAGGGAAAATTACTTCATTTCCAAGTTCATATTCTTTTGGATGATAAAAAGCTTCTAAATGCGTTTCCATGTTAGATAACTTGGTACACAGTCTCAGTTCTTTTTATGAAATGGTCTGTCTTATTCAGATTGATCTTTACTATCCAAAATAATTTTGAATATTTTATGATCGGAATGTGACTTTGGGGTTACCAATATATCAAGTTGGTATTTATCATGAAATGACATCAGCTGGAGGAACATTGGAATCCTGGGAGCACTGGTCACCTGTTTCATCCTAGTATGGGAATCCCCACCAGTGCTTATCCATGACCCAGCCAGAAATCGAAACCTGAACCTTCATGTTCAGTGGCCACCATGTTATCATTAATCTACAGGGTTGGAATTCCTTGATCCATATTTTATATTACTGATATTTAGTTTTCCTTGTTTCAGATACTTGTATCAGATACAACATAGGTTGAAACGAAAAAAAGGAAAACCTTGAGGACAACCAGTCAGGTTAGAGATTATTTACCCAAGCTATTCGTTATTGTGTTCTTGACGCTGCATAAACCGTTGATGAGTTAAGATGAAAATCACTTTGTAGGCTATATGTAACATTTGTTGAAGGTAATGTGGTTGAAATAGATAAATATCTTGTTTGGGAACATGAATATAACTTACGAGTATGAATTAAACAGCACTCGGTCAGTTATAACTTACCTAATGTATATGTTACATACATTTGTCTTGGCAAAACATAGATTCTTGGTATATGAGACCAAAATATGAAGAAGAAACATTTTCAATGGACAAAGAATATATCAGAAAAAACTACCCTAGTAACTTTGTGAAAGCACGTGGTATTAGGTATCACAATCTACAAAGACATTTAGAAGTCACACATGCATGTGTATGAAATAGGTTACCCTCATCAAGCTTTTGTTCATAGAAGACACTTCGTCAACCAGATTACTGCAGTGTATGTAGGCAACTTTGAAAATCTGTCAAGTCGTCTTAGAAATTCCTCAAGACCTTTAACGGGATCACGACGCGAAGTTTCCCAAATGTCCTGTAAACGATATTGTCTCATATGGATTGGCAGCAGTGCTGGCGATGGTATGGTTTCAAAGATGACAAACCTATTTAAAATCCAGGTACTATTATTTCTCATGTAAAACAGGCTAGCAAATTGTAAATACAGTACTATTTCCCTGAATAAATACTTTGTCCTTCATACTCCTGACTCTTACTGGTCAGGGAATACCTGAACATGATTCACTATAATCATGAATAGGGTAATCAGTAGAAACATCTAATGTAGTCAGTTGTGCGAACTAATGAAAATGAATTTTTGTAAAATTTAACAACATAACTTTATGTGTTAGGGAAAAAGTAATTTAAAAATCCCAATGAATCATAAAACAAATGGAATTCAGAGATTAGTTACTGTTTTCACAGATTTTTTCTCAAGCTATACAGTTGCATATATATGCTTGACAACATAAAAGGGGTATTTCTCAAAGCATGTTAACAGTAGTCAGCTGTCTGATTAAAGATCTCGAAATTGAGAAAGGAATCACATAATGTGAAGGCAGAGAACTTTGACCACCTGAGAAAGTTGTGGTTTGCTAGACTAGTACTGGGTGATGGTTGAAGGTGAAATGAAAGTTTGAACCTCACCTGGATTCTAACCAGCGACCATCGGGTTTCCAGCCCGATGCCTTACCAACTGAGGTATGAGATCAGACTGCTGATCACTTCAATCACCGTGGGTTTTGTCCGACTACTATGTAAATAAGCAGTTCACTACTATCGCTTGATCGTATTCACACTGGCTACCTAGTCAGGACTTGACATCCTAGTCCAAATTTTAACTAAATTAGAGGGCAGAAGCATCATACTGACTATCATTTTGGTTATCTGAGATGACAGCCATGGTTTGACAGACTGGTATTGTATCTGGGTGACGATACAAAGCGAAATAAAAGGCTGAAAGAAGATTAAATGACTATATTATATGACGTAATACAGATAAAAGGAAAAGGCAGGCTACTAAGATAGACCGGTATATCAAGCGCAATAGTTTAATAACGGCTCAAAAGAAAACACTTTTCAAAGGTAAAATCTGTACACAGGTTAAATTCAATGAAAGAAATAGACGTTAAAAACGTGGTGTACAGAAATGGATGTCTTTGAAATAGGACTTCATTTTCATCGTAGTATAAATCAGTAATCTGTATATTTCTAGTTTATTCTAAAGCAATAAATTAAAGGACTTTGATGATAGTTTTCAATTTCAAAGTTTCCACCATCTATGGAGGCTACCTTTTGCATAAGAACCATATTCAGTCGGTCCTGTTAACATTGCATATCACGCCATATATAACATCTTGAAACATAGTAATTATGTTAAAGTGGTGTATAATTAAACTATTATTCACCCCTTATAAAAGTTACCAGAGAAATGTAAAGCCGGGGAATAATATTCTTAAGAATTGACAAGATAACATATTTTATAGCTATATATATATATAAGGTGAATACATTCTTATCGGTATTATTAATGATAGTGATGTTGATAATAAGAATAATAATTGTAATAATAGCATACATACAGTATTACTGAATTGGCTAGCCAATAATTTATCAATCCCTCCTGAAGAATAATGCCAATAAAAAGTAGACAGGCATCAAAGCATACACACAGAAAACGAAGTAAGGTAAGAAACACTACAAATGAATGGAATAACAAAGTAAACAACTTGCTAATTAGATAATGTCTGCGTTGAACAAGAGTTTGGAAATTTTTCGCATACTATCGCTAATCATCACTTCCAGCTTTCAGATATATCAGTTCCATTTGTAGAAACAATAATTTTTATGATTGTTGATTTATTTCAAGATTTGGTTGGCGTTTGTACTTGAAGCAAAAATTATTTCATAGGGGAACTATTACCTCATCAGCAATTTCAATTACTTGGTGTACTGGATGATTGTGAGCTACGAACAGGATAGTGAAGAATTAGATAACTCAAATGCTATTTCTAATCAGCAAAATAGCTTTTTAGGTCTGTATTCATTATGGACTGACACCATTTAGAGGAACAGTGAAAACCTGGGAGTACTGGACAGCTGTTTCTGCCTACTATGGGACTCCTCAGCAGTACGGATCCATGACCCCACCTTCACTTTCTACGGCCAGCACTTTACCAATGAGCCACTGAGTAGGAATCCAGCGGTTCATATTTTCTACCTTTGTCAGTTTACTATAAAGCGTGATCTCCATCCGATATTGTCGTTGAGTAACTGTCCTCATATCCAGTTTTGTTGACCCCACCAAACACGACTTCGCATTGAAACTTCGGGAACCACCTCTCAAAGTGAGCACTAAATTATTTCAAATTGGAAGTTTATCCTGACATAAGATATCAAGCGACGTTTGCCTTAATATAAGCTAACTTTCCAAACTATGCAAATATACTTGTATTAAACCCCGATGACTGGAACGAATCGTGCGGTCTCTACTGGTATATGGGATCCTGTGTGGATGCCTCGATATATTTGTCTTCTAGTCAAAGTAAAGATGGATAGTCGCCAGCAGTGAAATCCGAGATGTGCATTTCGTCCTGTTTGGCACTCTTCAGCTGGATGTACCTGCCTCTCAGTGAGTCATGTTGTTCTATCGGATCTACTTGATTTGTGGCTTTAAATGCCACACTAATCTCAGACATATCAAGAGTTCTTGGCAAAACTTCTGAGGTACCCCTTTGGTATGATAACACAGTGGAGGCTTAGAATTCTCTCCCAACCCCGTCACCCTTATCATTATCACAAGCAACAATACTGAAACTATGCTGGTTGCACCAGAAGTGGGTATCGTAGCTCGGTGGTCTAGTGGATAATGCTGTAGCGTTTGGAGTGGTCGTTCCCGAGTTCGAGTCCCGGCGGGAACAAAATCACTTATAGAGAGGCAGGTATATGAGACTGATGAGTACCAAATAGGACGAAATGAGCATTCTGGATTCCACCGCTAGCCACTATCCATCTTTACTGTGCAAATATACTTTTAGATGCAAAATATAATGCAGATGTAAGGGGGCCTGCTTTCCATCGCTTAATGATAGGATTAAAAATATCATCACTCTTCCAGATATCATCCAGGGATATCTGAAAACCAATCTACATAGAAATGAGAGCAACACAACCTTCCAAAAATTCTGTTTGTTCAGACATCATTAGTGACTCTGTAAAAGAAGAACTAAAAACATCTAATAGTATAATAATAAAACGAAGGTTAAGCTCTTCTATTAGCAAAACATACTATGCAGCTAGGCTTATCGAAAATGAGAAGACTGAACACCTGCTGTAACATGGACCTCAATGCTACATAAACAATTGCGTCACATCTCATTACGTTTATAAACTTACATGTGTGTGTTAACAAACATACTAATCGTGATATCCACAAAAGCGGCTGGACTCACAAACATCAATAAGCACAACTGGCAGTAAACCATCATCATTTATTAAAAAACAAATCACTGATAAAAGTATCTGAAAAGTAGTAGGATTCTACGATGCTTATAGCTTTAAAAGAAACTGACATCAGCACGATTCATCGTCTTACAAGTTGTTGTGTACTTCTACCTTATAAATCACAGAAAAACTGCATGTCATTATTTGACCAATTATCATGCCAGTCCAGTAATGTAAAACACTATGCAGTTCATAAAAATGTGTAGATCTTTCGACTGCTAGACCGTCACAAATCACTGATATAGTTATCATACAAAAAGTAATTTTCATTCTATCCAGACTTGTTATCATACCTGTTGCACAAGAGGTGGCCACTGTACTCCAGTGACTTAGTGAATAACGCTTCGGCTTTTGGAGCTATATATTCAGGGTTGCAGTTTCAGTGCGAACAACATCACTCATTGAAATGAAAGTACATTCAGCTGACGAGCCCTAAATAGGATGAAACACGCGTTCTAGATTCCTTTGCTAGTCACCGACGCGGCTATGATAGGAATTCTGTTTTATTGCAATGGGAATGGATTACAACAGAGTGAGTAGTAACGTTCTATTGATCCGCCAGCCGGTAATCATCATCAAAATAACCTTGTAATTTTAACACATAATTTATGCACATAAAACAAATAATAAAGAAATTTAGAAGTAGTATACATCATGGACTGACATCAGTTGGGGAACCATTGAAAGTCTGGGAGCACTGGACAACTGTTTCGTCCAACTAGTATGGGACTCCTCAGTAGTACGCACCCACGACCCGGCTAGGGGTCGAACTCAGGACCTGCACGTTTCACGGCGAACGCGTTGACCATTCAGCCACTGGGTCGGTTTCTAATGGTTCACAATTTCCAACTTCTGTCAATTCACGACATAGTGCGACTGTCACCCAAGGTCTTCAGTTAGCATCCACTTCACTTCCGACCGGTTGACCTCACAGATCATACAGGTCAGTCCATGATGAATACTACTTCTAAATTAAAAATCCCCATTCATCTCAAAAACACATTGTTCTATAGTGCTCACTAGTGACTTGCTTCCAGATGGATGTTAGGAAGTTCTAATGAGAAGCCGTGACCTGTGGGGTCAACCAGTCGGAAGTGAAGTGGATGCTAACTGAAGACCTTGGGTGACAGTCGCGCTATATCGTGAATTGACAGAAGTTGGAGATTGTGAACCATTAGAAACCGACCCAGTGGCTGAATGGTTAACGCATTCGCCGTGAAACGTGCAGGTCCTGAGTTCGATCCCTAGCCCGGTCGTGTATGCGTACTACTGAGGAGTCCCATACTAGATGGACAAAACAGCTGTCCAGTGCTCCCAGGTTTTTCAATGGTTCCCCAACTGATGTCAGTCCATGATGAATACTACTTCCAAGTTCAAAAAAATCCCCATTCATCTCAAAAATAAAGAAATTATTCATAAGCTAAATGATTGTTTTCAAGTAATACATTCAGCCCTCATACCTTTTATTTCAAACTTGACTAGATGATTTGTAGAATTCTCAGATTGTTTTTACCAATCTATAGTAATTTGTATTTTGAGGGAGTTGTGGAGATTTAAAAATATTTCAAGTTGTTATTCATCGTAGACTGACATCAGTTGGAGGAACAAAGGAAACTTGGGAGCACTGGACAGCTGTTTCGTCCGACTAGTATGGGACTTCTCAGCAATGCGTACCCACGACCCCACCAGCAGGGATCGAACCCGCGACCTTCAGGTTCCGCGGCTTGCTCGTTTGATGAGATTACATCCACCTTTTTTTCATTTAAAAAAAATATATTAACTGGCTTTTTTCAGACATTAAAAAATGGAATTAGACAATAGACGAATGTATTCATCGAATTAATCATATTAACTAAATTCACAGTATGAGTCAATGTTCGAAACCTAAGCAAATTTTACACATATGTTAAAAAGAAATGAATTTTGATAAGACGGCTAAAATGTTTAGCATAAGGCAATGCTTAATTATTCGTTTCAGTTAAATATATATTTCACTCATATTCAAATTACTTAAGTATTCACAGTGAAGACTGTAAAATAGTAACCAGAGATTAGTATTGTTTCATTCACTGAGGAAATTAATATATGAGTGATAGAGTTGGCGAACAAGGTCGAATGATACAGGGAACCAGTATGAATTATTATAATAGAGATCAACTATTTAAATTAGTTGATCATTAAGCACGGATAATACTGATACTGATGACATGAAAACATGATTCCCAACAGGAATGTTGTTAGTAATCATAGTACTAATTACTAAGGGTATGATGAAACTGTATAGTGACAATGATAAAGAGTTAAATATGCTGTGAAATTCCGTCCGAAGTAGGATGGTTGAGTTTCAGAGGAACTAATATCAGACGTAATGATGGACAGTGGCTAGCAGTAGAATCCAGGATGCTCATTTCGTCCTACTTGGGACTCATCAGTCTCATATACCTGCCTCTCTATAAGTGATTTTGTTCCCGCCGGGACTCGAACTCGGGAACGACCACTCCAAACGCTACAGCATTATCCACTAGACCACCGAGCTACGATACCCACTTCCGGTGCAACGAGCATAGTTTCAGTATTGTTGCTTGTGATAATGATAAGGGTGACGGGGTTGGGAGAGAATTCTAAGCCTCCACTGTGTTATCATACCAAAGGGGTACCTCAGAAGTTTTGCCAAGAACTCTTGATATGTCTGAGATTAGTGTGGCATTTAAAGCCATAAATCAATTAGATCTGATGGAAATAATTCTACACCTATCCCAGATATAAGAAAACTTTTACTACCCGTATCACAAAGCAGGAGAGAAGAAAAGAATTATGTGAATAATGTCTGAAAGTTATGGAGTTACACAATATGAATATAGACAATAAACTGTATCCTATAAGTTGTCCAGTAACTCATAAAGTATTGTTTTCCTGTGTGGCATTTCTAATAAAGGGACCAAAAGTGTTATTAGTCTCACTTTAGTTTGCTTCTGATCCTCAGTATCTGACAGTCAGTTCCACGATACACCTAGAATAGAATGACAATATCTCATTCCTTGATTTCTTACTTGTGCAAAGGTGAAATGGGATCCTATAAGCAGCAAGCATCAACAGATAAGCATATCATTATTGCTAGTATTTCGTCCGCTTGATATAATTGAAATGATATGAAATATTTAACTTGCTGTACGAAAGTCATTTTCTTTGATGACACCATGGAGGAAACGCTAAGAATTATCTGTCATTTGCTCGATAGAATTGAATGTAAATTCAAGCCTTCTGTCGAGCATATGGACGAGTTGTAAGCTAAACTGTGATTGATCACAACTTGTAATAAGCCAGTCTTTTGTTCCTTGAAACAACCTTCTTTGCTTAAAACACGCAGAATGGCTCGCTCATAACTAGACGTCTTAGTTGACTGAAGTTAACTAGGTGAACCGGTTTTCTTATGTAAAAGCAATAGAAACATGTGATATTGGCTTCACATTTCAAAATGGAAATACGATAATTTTTCTGTTTTGCTCACTCGTTAAATCTAAGCCTTTGCTTCATAACAGGCTTGCACAACCTCCAAACTTACTAATAGATATTGAAATAATTTGGCTTATGAATGACTTCTGTTGTATGTACGTAAATTAATTGTCAGTGAAACTTTATCATAAATGCACAACATCGAACAATCTACCCCAATCATTGTATGAATTGCAATAATTAACATTTTATAAAGAATAAGAGCACAATGATACCATAAGTGTGACAACCAAACAGCTACTTACTTTGACCGCGGAGAGCAGTTTAAGTGAGCAGATTGCTGGTATTATACAACTGGTATCTTGAGAACATTTTCTGTATGTAGTAGAATCATTCAGGGTGGATATATCAGATGCCATATAGGGACTTCACTGGAAAGAAGTACTACCACCTGTGAAATTCTACACTTGTGTAAACAAATTCCGGTGGTGTATATCACTCATTTTGAATATTCTTCTCATGAAACGACTCTGTACCAACTTTAGGCTTCGTATTGATTTTTAATCTTAAGAATATCTGTTTCAGTACTCTCCGTCCCATATTTATAGCATACTTCTATTGTTTATATCATTTTGACTATATATGAGGGCAGTAATCTGGCAGACTGGTTTTGATACTGGGTGATGAATGAAGGTGGAAAGGAAATTTGGACCACAGCGAAATTCGAACCAGAGGCCACTGGGTTTCTGGCTTCGTATCAGGCCGGATGATGCTCCGCCTTCCTAATTCAGTTAAATTCAGATGAAGATGAGTAGTCTTGACCAGTTAGCCAGTGTGAGCATATTCAGGCTATAGTAACACATCATGAATTCACATGATAGTCGGCTAAAACACTTGATAATTGAAGTAAAATAAAAATCTGGTCAATTGTTAGAGCACAGGATAGGAAACCCAGTAATCACTGGTTTGAGTCCGGCAGCGGTTCATATTTTCATTTCACCTAGTATTATTATTGATGTAGCTCCATGAAGACTTAACGTCATTAGAAACGAGGTAAACAGAACGTCATAGCTAGTTTATGGCAAGAACTTCTTAATATGATATCTGGAGAAATATTTACCTTTGCCTACCAATGTGCATTCAGATATTTTATTAACAATGAGTTAGTGTTTTGGTGTACAACTTACAGCACATGTCAGTCAAACTCAGAAGTAGGAAGTTGATCATCTCATATAAAATACTACGTAGCATTTCCGAACAAGTATATGATAATACCTCAAACAGGCTGAAAAATGTAAATGAATTCCTGTTGTCGACGCAAAATAAAATTCTTTCAGTTTTGTCCCTTTTTGAGCATTATATTCATTCTACCTATTTCAACGTGAGATTTTTATGAATGAGCCATTTTAAAGCTTTCAAAATACGGGATAGTAACTGTCCATCAATCCCACGTTTCAGGAAAATATTTCACTTTCATTACTGAGTAAAGAATATGTGAGCCGTACAGGAAGATGACATAAAGTCAGTGAGTATTGTTTCTAAAAACTACCCACAAATCCAAAAATACTTTGAGACAGAATGTACGGAATAAAATAAAAATCTTAGGTTTGATTCTAATTCAAGGACTATCATCATTACCATTTATTCTTTGAGTTCCTAGTAGAACATACCGCCTCAGTTGCACATCTCCATTCCACTCTCTTCTCCGCCAGCCTTTGAACTGGCTCCATGATATCCCACAACATCTCATTTCTTCTTCACACGATCTCCTCCATATCACACTCACCTAGGACGCCAAACTCCACGTTTCTCATCTGGGTTCCACTCGACAGCCTGCTCTGACAAGTGATGTCCCCAATCAGCCTTCTCAGTGTATGCCCAATCCAGTCAATCTATACATCCCTCCACTGCATATTTGTTGAGCGATAGGTTATTTGTTGGTTCACTGGCAGGTCAGAGTTCCTTCTTGCTCATTCTTACTACTCTGGCCATCTGATAGTCAGCATCGAGCCAGCGTAGACGGCAGCTGTTGATGAATATCTGTAGTTTGTTGGAAGTGCCTTTCGTGAAACACCAAGTGCCTGAACCATGTGGCAGCACTGACTTGACATTAGTCTGGAAAATTCGGATCTTGTTCTCTGCGGTGAGTGAAGTAGATCTGCACACTGATTTCAGATTAGTGAACGCCTGTCTTGCTTTTCCGATCCTGGTTGGCTTTGATGTCCTCGTCTGTGTCTGTGCCGCCTGGAGTTGAAACGATGTTGCCCAGATAGGTGAAGGAGGCTACTCCCTTCAGGTTTCGTCCGTTAATGGTGATTGGAGCTTGTTGTTGTTTGTGATGGTGGTGTTGTTGGTTGGGTGTCTTCATCACCTCTATATTCTCCACGTTCAACTGAAGTCCCCTCTTCCCTCACTGCCCTACCTCTCCTGTCAACTAGTTGGTTTGCGCCTGTAGATCTTCACGTCTGTGCCACACGACATGAGACATTAATCATCATCGGCGAAATCCAAATCTTCCAGGCTCTTTCCATCGATCCAGCCAGCGTATACCCTGCGTCTCACAGCTCCCCACTGTTTGCTGCATCATCCAGTCCACCACAATCAGGAAGATCATAGATGGTGATTGTAGGCGGCAGCCTTGTCTTACTCCTTCCTGTCTTCACTTCAAAGTCACCATCACTGAGCTTCCCATTGTGAATTACTTGACATGTGGCGTCTTCATATAGTTGTTGAATGAGGTTGATGAGGGTTTGTTGTATTCCATAGTGTTGAAGTAACTGCCTGCCAAATTACTTGTCGGTAGACGCTGTCGAACACCGTCCTTTTCGTAGTTGATGAAGTTGAGGTAGAGATTGAGTTAACTACCATTCTGTACTCTTTTCTATGATGATGTGTAATGTAGCGTTTCAGTTTGGTCCTCACATGATCTGTACTTCCTGAATCCAGTCAGCTGGCCTGTTCTTGTCATAGTTTTGAATCCAGCGCATCGTTCATTCTCTGCAGCATGATGCAGCTTAGTATTTTGCTTACTCATATGTTCAAATACATTGTTTTCCGGGGGTTTCTTATGGTATAGTTATATATATTTCGCCGCTTTTTTCAAGGTTACTCTTTTATTAGCTGATCTAAATTTCAGCATATTAATCACGTGAACTTTGAACAATATCAAAATTCCTGTATGTTAACGCACCTCCTGGAACCTATGTATTTTTTTATTCTGTGTTTATCTGAGATGTTCAAGTTTTTAGTATCTCTTAGATTGAATTAAATGTCTTATGATTATTGAATTTATTAGAATATACTTGGGCAGGTGACAGAAAGTGACAGATACCCTTAGGTTATCTGAAATTACGCGCACTGTATACCACTGTGAATATATACTGCCGTTTATACTTAAACGCAGTGATAACCTGGATGACGTAGTGATAAAAGTTAATCAGCATAGTATGGGGAGGGAGGAAAGTGCATGTACATTCGTTACTTATCAAACCATCCGAAGAAGAAATCCCTTCAAGCAGGAAACGTCCCCTAGATACCTATTTAATCAATATAAAGAGTAGCTTATACTCTGGCGTTTCAACCTGAAATTCATTTTAACTACTCACAAACACTGTAAGTCGTAATGACGTGGCAATTTCAGTAGAACAGATGAGCTGATCCCTCAAGTAGTCAAGAACGTGCCCGATTTCAAAGTTTTCTTTCAAGTTGTTAGTTCAGCACAACTCTGGATATCTGATCACCCCAAAAATGTCATTACTGAGAACTATAGAAGAATGTAAAAGCAAGAATCTAGGAATCATTTCTCAGCAAGTAGCCGGAATTCTTAACAGAAAAGAGTGTATTTAAACAATTATTTTACATTGTCACTAACTGTCAGCTTTGACCGTGAATGATTATTATTTTCTGTATCAGTGAACAGTGAACTAATATAATACAATACCAGTAGTATAAGACTTGGCCTACATAAGAGAAGAACCTCGCCTGGTTAACTAGTTTACTAGTTACTAGCCGGTCCTAAGCCCGGGTAAAGAGGGAAGGTTGGGCATAGGGCTAGCAACCCTACCCCGTAAAACAAATCTAACCGCTAAAGAAACTTCAAAGCACAAACAAAATATAAAAAATGAAAACAAACTTATTCCCCGCTGGAATCGGAGAGGCGAAATGACGCCAGTTGGTGAAAGCCTTCGGGAAGCCAATTGGCCGATGTGTCTTCTCTCGATGAAAGCGAAAGTAAACGTGGGGACATGGAATGTCCGCACGATGTTTGAACCCAGTAAGGCAGCCCAGATTGCAAAGGAGATGAGAAGGTATAACATCGAAGTGCTTGGGATTTGCGAAAGCAGATGGAATGGGAGTGGACTCTCCAAACTGTCAACTGGAGAATCAATAATCTACTCCGGTCACCCAGACGCCAACCACGAGCACACTGAGGGAGTGGCTATCATGATGTCCTCAAGAGCATCGAAGGCTCTCATGCAGTGGGAACCAATCTCCTCCAGGATCATGACAGCAAGATTCAACTCAAAAGGAAGAAAGGTCACAATCATACAATGTTATGCACCTACAAATAATGCAGAGCAAGAGAAAAAGGAGGAATTCTACAGACAACTTCAATCAACACTGGACAAGACGTCAGTTGGCGATATCAAAATTCTAATGGGCGACATGAATGCCAAACTGGGAGGGGACAACACGGGAAGAGAACTAACCATGGGTCGAGAGGCGCTAGGTGAAATGAATGAGAATGGAGAATTGTTTGCAGAATTCTGTGCATTCAACGATTTGGTGATTGGAGGCAGTGTGTTCAGGCACAAGGATATCCACAAAGCGACATGGACTTCACCAGATGGACACACTAAAAATCAAATCGACTTTATCTCAATCTCAAGAAAATGGAGACGCAGTCTACTTAACACAAGGTCAAGAAGAGGAGCAGATGTAGGTTCAGACCACTATCTAGTGCAAGGAACCTTCCAAATCAAGTTAAAAGCCTTCAAGGAAGCTGGTGATAGACCTCAATTCAAGTACAACACTCGGAAACTGAAGGATGAAACTACAAAGGAGATCTTCAAAGCAGCCATCAAGACAAAATGGGAGACATCGAGGGACATCCCTGAAGAAACCTGTGTGGAAGAACACTGGAAGTCTTTGAAAGCTATGTGGAAAGAAACCTGCACAACAGTATTAGGAAGGAAGAAGAAAGAAGACAAGGAATGGATCTCGACGGATACCTGGAAGCTGATAGAGGAGAGGAGGATGGTGAAGCAGAAGATAAACCAGTGCAAGGATGCTCAACGACAAGAGGAACTGAGCACAATGTATAAAACACTGGATAAAGAAGTGAAGAAGAGTGCACGCAAAGACAAAAGACACTTCTACGAAACACTGGCAAGTGAAGCAGAACAGGCTGCAGGTAAGAGAGACCTGACGACATTGTATCAAATAACCAGGTTGCTATCAGGGAAGAGACCAACACAGATGAAACCAATAAAAGATGAAGAAGGAAATTTAATTACAAAAGAAGAGAAACAGAGGAAACGATGGGCCGACCACTTCAAGAAGCTCTTGAATCGACCACCACCTGCACTTCGTCCAGAAATACCACCTGCAGCCGCTGAATTACAAGTGAACATAAATCCCCCAACGAAAATGGAAGTCCTGAACGCCATAAAGCTACTGAAATGCGGGAAAGCAGCAGGACCAGATGGAATACCGCCAGAAGCACTGAGAACAGATGCAGAGACAACAGCGGACATGCTCACACCACTATTGCAGAAGGTGTGGAGGGAAGAGAAGGTACCTGACGATTGGAAGAAGGGTTACCTTGTCAAACTGCCGAAGAAGGGAGACCTCAGTGCTTGCAAGAACTGGCGCGGAATCACTCTCCTATCCACCCCAAGTAAAATATTAAGCCGCATCATCCTGGAGAGGCTTAAAGACGCACTGGATTCAAAACTGCGACCGGAACAGGCAGGCTTCAGGAAGTACAAATCATGTGCAGACCAAATTGCAACGCTTCGTATCATCATAGAACAGAGCGTAGAATGGCAATCAGCTCTCTACCTCAACTTCATCGACTTTGAGAAGGCCTTTGACAGCGTCGACCGAGAAGTAATTTGGAAACTGCTTCAATACTACGGAGTACCGCAAACCTTTATCCGCCTCATTCAACAACTATATGAAGATGCCACATGCCAAGTAATCCACAATGGGAAGCTCAGTGATGCCTTTGAAGTGAAGACAGGAGTGAAACAAGGTTGCCTACTATCCCCCATGATATTCCTTATTGTGGTGGACTGGATCATGCAGCAAACAGTAGGCAGCGAGAAGAGGGGGATACACTGGACGACGGAAAAGAACCTAGAAGACTTGGATTTCGCCGATGACTTATGCCTAATGTCACATAAACTTGAAGATCTGCAGGCAAAAACTAACAAGTTGACAGAAGAGGCAGCCAAGACGGGACTTCAGGTGAATATAGAGAAGACAGAAGTGATGAAGATACCGCACCACCACCATCAACAACAACAACAACAACAAACTCCAATCACCGTCAACGGGAGAAACTTGAAGGAAGTAACCTCCTTCACTTATCTAGGAAGCACTGTTTCAACTACAGGCGGGACGGACGAGGACGTCAAAGTCAGAATCGGAAAAGCAAGACAGGCGTTCATTAGCCTGAAACCAGTGTGGAGATCTTCTGCACTAAGCATGCGGAACAAGATACGGATTTTCAACACCAACGTCAAGTCAGTGCTCTTGTATGGCTCAGAGACTTGGCGCGTCACGAAAGGCATTTCCAATAAACTACAGACATTCATCAACAACTGCTTACGCTCGCTGCTGAAGATCAGATGGCCAGAAAAAATAAGCAACAAGGAACTCTGGGAACGAACCAACCAAGAACCTATCACGCAACAAATATGCAGGAGGAAGTGGAGATGGATTGGGCATGCACTGAGAAGGCCGACTGGGGACATCACGCGTCAGGCCAGTTGCTCGAGTGGAATCCCCATGGGAAGCGACGAGTTGGACGTCCGAGGGTGACATGGAGGAGGTCATGGGAGGAGGAAATGAGAGTTTCTGGGCTGTCGTGGAACCAGGTTCAAAAGATCTCAGAGAACAGAGGTCACTGGAGGCGTGCTGCTGAAGCCCTATGTTCCACTAGGAACCCAAGGGACTAATAATAATAAAAAATACATAAGAGAAGAATGACTGGTCTAACTACAGATAACACTTTACTGTGAATTTATAAACAACAATACAGTATTACTTTCCGGATAAATAGGTGATTGACAAACAAAGCCATCTGTGAATAATATTAACCGCTCTGATTTAGTTTCTGCAACAAGAAATCACACAGGATGTTTGCTGCCATTAGGATTCCTAAAGATTGTCCTATAAAACAGACAGTTAACTTTTTAAAAAACACCATTATATGAATTATCCAATTATTTAGTTGCACTATCATGTTCGATTAAAAATCGCTCAAAAACTGGTTGACCAACGAATAAGGAATTAACACAAAGACTAAGCAATTTGAAGCTCTCATAGAATGTAAAGGTGATCAGTTTCGACGTAACAGACCTCTATATATTGATAAGTATGATGCTAAAGCTAGGTAGGATTAAGCTCAACCCAGATCATGAACTCATCAATAGAACTAAAACAACGGTTGAAGCGACAGTACTAAGAATATAGTTATGCCTCATCTGCACAGTCTTCAAATTTTAAGGAAAAATATGTCAACAGTCAGAAGGTCCTCCAACATTCCGTATTTCAGCAGATATATTTATAGATGAGTGAAAACAAATGACATGAAATATCTTTCATTCCATCACAAGAGCATGATAAATTGATCTAACTGACAGACTTACTATGCTGAAATCAGAATACCGCACCTTTTCATAAACCTAAACTATGTTTGCAATACAATTCACTTGTGAAGTAAAATATAGATGCGTGAAACTACCAGTGTTAGTGCGCGAACTAAGAAAAATCCAAAGAATTTGAATATATCAAAGACAGTAACACTCACTAGTTATCGTGCACCCTGCATAACCGTACTAGGAAGGAAGAGTAAATAAGACAAGGAATGGATCTCAACGGACACATGGAAGATGATACAGCAGGGAGAGGAAGATGGTGATGCTGAAGCAGAAGACAAACCATTGCAAGGATGCACAACAAAAGGAGGAGGTAGGAACAACCTATGAAACACTATACTAGACAAAGAAGTGAAGAAGAGTGCATGCAAAGACAAAAGACACTTCTTATACGACACACTGGCAAGAGAAGCAGAACAGGCTGCAGGAGAGCCAGAGACCTAAAAACATCATATCAAATAACCAGGTTACTATCCGAGAAGGAAGATATCAATACAGTCGAAATCAATGAGAGATAATGAAGGGAACCTAGTTACCAAAGAGGAGAAATGAAGGAAGCAATGGACTGACCACTTCATAAAACAGTTTAATCGACCACCACTATAACCTGAAACTCGTCCAGAAATAAGACCAGCAACGGTGGAACTACCAGTGAACATAAGCCCTACAACAAAATCCCAAGTCAAGTCCTGAACGACAAAAGGCTCCTGAAATGCCAGAAGGCAGCAGGACCAGATGAAATTCCTCCAGGAGCGCTGGAAACAGACACAGATAAAACAGCAGACATGCTCACATTACCCCTACAGACGTTTCGCAAGCAAAACAAGGCGTTGGAAGAAGGGCTTCTTTGTCAAACTCCAAAAAAGGAAGACCTAAGTCTTTGCAAGAACTGGTGAGGAATCATGCACCACTCATATACACCCCAAGCAAAATATTAGGCCGCATCATACTACAGAGAACAAAGAATGCACTGGATTCAAAACTATGACAAGAACAGGTCAGCTGACTGGATTCAGGAAGTACAGATCATGTGAGGACCAAATTGCAACAATACATTACACATCATCATAGAAACGAGTATAGAATGACAGTCAACTCAATCTCTACCTCAACTTCATCAACTACGAAAAGGACGGTGTTCGACAGCGTCTACCGACAAGTAATTTGGCGAGCAGTTACTTCAACACTATGGAATACCACAAACCCTCATCAACCTCATTCAACAACTATATGAAGACGCCACATGTCAAGTAATTCACAATGGGAAGCTCAGTGATGGTGACTTTGAAGTGAAGACAGGAAGGAGTAAGACAAGGCTATCGCCTACAATCACCATCTGTGATCTTCCTGATTGTGGTGGACTGGATGATGCAGCAAACAGTGGGGAGCTGTGAGACGCAGAGTATACGCTGGCTGGATCGATGGAAAGTGCCTGGAAGATTTGGATTTCGCCGATGATGATTAATGTCTCATGTCGTGTGGCACAGACGTGAAGATCTACAGGCGCAAACCAACTAGTTGACAGGAGAGGTAGGGCAGTGAGGGAACAGGGGACTTCAAATTGACGTAGAGAAGACAGAGGTGATGAAGATACCCAACCAACAACACCACCATCACAAACAACAACAAGCTCCAATCACCATTAACGGACGAAACCTGAAGGGAGTAGCCTCCTTCACCTATCTGGGCAACATCGTTTCAACTCCAGGCGGCACAGACACAGACGAGGACATCAAAGCCAACCAGGATCGGAAAAGCAAGACAGGCGTTCACTAATCTGAAATCAGTGTGGAGATCCACTTCACTCACCGCAAAGAACAAGATCCGAATTTTCCAGACTAATGTCAAGTCAGTGCTGCCACATGGTTCAGGCACTTGGTGTTTCACGAAAGGCACTTCCAACAAACTACAGATATTCATCAACAGCTGCCGTCTACGCTGGCTCGATGCTGACGATCAGATGGCCAGAGTAGTAAGAATGAGCAAGAAGGAACTCTGACCTGCCAGTGAACCAACAAATAACCTATCGCTCAACAAATATGCAGTGGAGGGATGTATAGATTGACTGGATTGGGCATACACTGAGAAGGCTGATTGGGGACATCACTTGTCAGAGCAGGCTGTCGAGTGGAACCCAGATGAGAAGCGTCGAGTTTGGCGTCCTAGGTGAGTGTGATATGGAGGAGATCGTGTGAAGAAGAAATGAGATGTTGTGGGATATCATGGAGCCAGTTCAAAAGATGGCGGAGGAGAGAGTGGAATGGAGATGTGCAACTGAGGCGGTATGTTCGACAAGGAACATAAGGGAGAGTTAATAATTATTATTTTCTTGATATATACTTTCTAGTCAGGTTTTAAATGAAGTATATGACAGAAGAGATATCAACTGCATTGGTAATCCCAACATGAGTAAGTAATAATTGATTTTCTTTGTAGTGTTTTCATCTAAACAAATGCTACCAGAAATTCTACAGTGTAAGAATTAAATGGGCAACAGATTCCGGAAACTCACTCTTTGATTGCGTGATCATGTAACTATATATAAAAGTAACAGTTCAAAATTATTTATAATATCGGTAGAGGGAAATGCAGAATGATAAGACCTACTAAGATGTTTAGTATATTCACACTACAGGTTGTATAAGAGTGACATGTCTAAAATTCAGTATAACTTCGCAAATTCTTATTTATGTATTTAGCAGGTGATATTTGCAACGAGTCTGTTGATGCTCAAATAATCTGAGTATAACCAAAACTTTAAATAATGTGGCGTTTTACACTAAGAACACGATATTCAAACATTGTATGAGTATCTTTATTTGATTATGATCAATAAGTTCCAGTGGAATTATCATCTTGTAGATAATATTGCATCAGTATGTGCCATATTGAATACGAGGGGAAATGAATTACGCTATATCTTGTCAGGGTTGATCTGACAGTCGTTGGTTATGCACGTATCACTCAGTGTATTGTTAGATATTGTTTCCTTATTATTAATCTTATCTTGGTTCATTTGTTTCCATAGAGAAAATGAACTGAATCACCTCCATCTCTACTCTCGGAACCTGTAATCCTGTCATAAACAGAAAATACTGTAAATATATAAATGTTAAACTATGTCAAAGAGAAAACATGTTAACAATTCTTGGGCAATTCGTTAATATTGAAAGTTGACATCGTTGGAATAAGCTATTTAAAGTGGATGGCATTTTGAAAATATTTACGGGTGAAGAGTAATGTAAGCGATTGTCTATGTTACAAATATATGAAAGGTATTTCGACTTTCCACAGAATATTGTGAGGTTGATTATATTTTTCTTATTATTAAACAAATTAGGTTGAAAGAATTTTTTATGCTTGAAATGTTATTTTTACATCCTTAGTTGAAAAGTAAGCTGTCATCTTGATAAAGGTGTAGAGATCACTGATATTTGCATTCTGTTGGTTATCTTTAGACATCAGAAGTTGAGAACTTGAATCTAAAATTTGATGTTAAAAGTAGTATGATTTAACTTTCACTTTTACCAAAGTGCAGCTTATGACATTCGGAACATGAATACTAGTAGTCGATAAGATAATTAACCTCTCCTAGTTAACTAGCTCACTAGTTAATAGATGGTCCTAAGCCCAGATAAACAGGGAACGTTAGGCATACGACTAGCAATCCCATCCCATAAAGCCAATCCAATCACTAAAGAAACTTCAAAGCACATATAAAATATAAAGCATACGACAAACTTATTCCTCAATGAAATCGAAGAGATGGAATGACACCAATTGGTGAAAGCCTTCGGGAAACCAATTAACTCATGTGTCTTCACTCCCTCGATGAAAGCGAAAGTGGGGATGGGGATATGGAATGTCTGCACCATGTATGAACCTACCAAGACTGTCCAGATTGCCGAAGAGATGAGAAGATATGGTGTGGGAGTGGTAGTTATCTGTGAGGAATCAGCAAATGGAATGGAGGTGGACTCTCCAAACTCTCGACTGCAGAGTCAATAATCTAGTCGGATATTGTCATCCAGCCAGACAACAACCACGAGCACACTGAGTTTTCCACTGGCTATCAGTATGTCTCCAAAAACATCGAAGGCTCTCTCACATGCAGTGGGAACCAATCTCCTCCTACAGGATCATGACAGCCAGATTCAAGTGAAAAGGGAGGAAAGTCACAATCATTCAGTGCTATGCGCCAACAAATAATGCGGATGAAGAGGAGGAGGATGAATTCTGCAGACAACTACAATCAGTACTGGATAAGACTTCACCTCAGTTGGTGACATCATAATTCCGATGGGTGGGGTGACATGAGTGCCCAACTAGGAGTGGATAACACAGGAGGAGAAGCAATCATGTGTCGAGAAGCACTCGGTGAAATGATGAATGAGAATGGAGAACTGTTCACAGACTTCTGCACGTTGAACGATTTAGTGATTTGAGGCTAGGCAGTGTGTACAAACACAAGGATATTGACAAGTCAGTGACATGGATTAGATTTCACCAGACACCAGGACACACTAAACATCAGATCGACTTCATCTGAGTGTGAAGAAAGTGGAAATGCAGCCTAGCAGCCTAGCAGACACGAGATCAGATGAAGGAGAGGAGTGGATGTTGGTTCACACCACTCACTACCTAGTGCAATGAACCTACCTTGAAAATCAAGTTGACAGGCTTCATAGAATTTGATGATAGACGACGGTTGTAGTTGAACACGGAGAAGAGGAACTGAAGGAGGAAACTATAAATGTGATATTCGTGTCATTTGGTTACGAGGAAGGAGTGGGAGACATGAGGCAACATCCGTGAATAAACCTGCATGGAAGAACAGTGGAACTCTGTTGAAGAGACGTGGAAAGAAACCTGCATAACAGT
Source organism: Heterobilharzia americana (assembly GCA_944470555.2). Classification (NCBI taxonomy): domain Eukaryota; kingdom Metazoa; phylum Platyhelminthes; class Trematoda; order Strigeidida; family Schistosomatidae; genus Heterobilharzia; species Heterobilharzia americana. Next base: position 58,333,915 of record OX104129.1, on the reverse strand, counting down.
ATTAGGAGGGAAGAGGAAGGAATATAAGGAATGGATCTTGACGGACACATGGAATCTGACAGAACAGGGGCGGAGGATAGTGAAGCAGATGATAAACCATGTAGTGTCTCTATAATATTCCAATTTGACTCGCTTTATTTGTTCTGTTGTTTCTCTGACAAAGTCACATAAATCTCCTCTGTTAGGAAATTAATCTTCAGACGCATGTTTTTATCCAAACCAATCTTGTTTGAATTAGTTATGTAATGATTTGTCAATCATACGAAGAAATGCATATATAGAAGTCACCTATAGATAGCTGCTTATTTACTCACTGCTGACTAAAAAGAAAGTTTAAAAACAATATTACCTAAGTATTCTTAGCTACTTATTTAAGTAGTATCAATTTCGAGTCACTGATTATCACTATTTATTGATATACTTTTAGTTCTCCGCTGTTGTTTTTTCTATCGGATTGAGGCATCCGCATAGGAACTCATATACCAATAGAGGTCGAACAATTCGATCTAGTAAAAATAAAAAACAAGGGGAGAACTACTAGTATATCAACAAATAGTAACAACCAATACCCGTTGTGCAAGAAGTGGCTATCGTGCCTCCATGGCATAGTGGATAACGCCTTGGCGTTGGAACCGATGGTTAAGAGATTCGATTCCCAATGGGAACAACATCACTGACTGGGGTGCAAGTACATCCAGCTGACTGGGTTCAAATTAGACGAAACGCACGTCCTGGATTCTTCTGCTAGCCACAACCAAATCAATAACTTACTATTTTTTACAAGACTCGTGACCAAAGCTTATAAGATATCAACAGAGATGGACTGGATCTAGTGCAAAAACAGGCACCTAGCGATCAAAACATGAACCATCTGACTTGAATGAAGTGGTTATATGAAGTAAGTTTGATCTCGTGTGGACTCAGTGACTTGTTATATTAAGACAGTTGCGAAGTGTTTCCAGTTTTTCAATGTTTACCTAGTCGATTTTAACTCATATTCGAAACCACTTTAAAAGCATTCATCTCCTTAGAAAAGTCCGAATTCTATAATATGGATAAATAACTTGAGAACCTTTGGTAGAAAGTAGAGTGAAAAAAAATCATATTCGTTTGACTGTCTCAGTCGAATATTTTCGTTTATAATTGGTTGGATGGAAGATTTTCGAGTTTGGGCAAGCAGTCATCTGCTGTTCTTTGATACTTGTAATTTTCCTTCGCTACACTAGATCAAATTTCTCAACTCTATTGGCAGATAGGCTCCTATGTAGATGCCTCCATAGTACCCGATATTCACAAAATTTTATTCACCTTGGTGACTCGCAGAGGAATCCAGCACGCGCATTCCATCCTATTAAGGACTCGTTGGTTGGATGTACCCGCTTCTATATTTAAAGCGGCGGGTACTTGGTCCAAGCCTCGGTGGGAATAAGATCACTCACTGCAGTGAAGGTGCACCAAGCTGAAAAGTCCTAATGAAACGGGCGTCCTGGATCCCAAGGAAAGTCACTAAGACGAATACAAAAAGAAGCCATTTTCAAGTTTTGTATAGGTGGTCAATTACTCTTAAAACAAAGCGTAGGTAGATATGATGGATCCTGACCCGTTAACTAGTAATTGCGAATGAGGTTTCTACATCATTGGGTCATAGTTCTATATGTTCCATATGTTTATACTAGAAGGGTTGAAGAATGTAGATAAAAACGGTGCAACCGCCACACTGTTTGCACTTAGTAAAAACAGGCAAACTGGTGTGTTTATTAACTTACAACTATTTCTACCGGTGTTATCAAATTTTATCTCCTCTCGTCTTTTCTTTCAGGTCAAACAGAAAACTTGTTGAGATTTTCCCTGCTGATTTTGTGTTTTCTTGTTTTACTTCGTGGTTTCTCACTAATTACATCTATTCATGCCTAAGATGTATGCTTCAACTTTTGTTAGAAGAATTATGTAAAGAAGCCATGCATCTCAATTTCTTACTTGTTGGCACTTGTCAGCAACGAGTAACTGAAAGCTCAACGTGGGTAATAGCTCTTCAGAGATCTGAACCTATAACACCCAATGCTAGGGTCGAAGACGCTAAAACCAGGTTACTCAAGTCACATCTGGTCTCTTGCAGTACTCAAGAGTGACCAATTCCATATTTTCTAGTCAGCATTATCCAGTGTAACTCAATTGTGATATCACTTATAGCAATAATGAGCTATGCAAACTGAGACATCAGTTTCCTTGAGGTTACAGACAAACCACACTGATGGGTGCCAAAAAGTACAAAACCTAAGTCCATCTACCATTAAAATTTGCGTTCATGTCAGTTTTCTTACCTTCAGTAGAAAACTTGTATATTTGGAAGTCATCTTAAGTGAAAAAAATAACTGACAATGGTAACATGGGAACTAAACATCAAAATGCAAAACGTGGAAAAATACATGAGTGTCGAGCAAAAGGAGGATTTTAAATGATACTTATGCTGTAGGTATTCGTAGTTTAACTTTAAAAACGGTTTATCATGTTTACTGTAATGGAACTACTACTACTACTACTATTGTTTCGTGTATTATCAAGTCGTTGAGTGGACCGAATTCATCGGTCTCTTTTGGCATATAGGCTGTTGCGTGGATGCTTCGATATTGTCTGTGTTTCAGTCATATATTGGTGATGGATAATGGGTAGCAATGAAACTCAGGACACCCGTTTCGCCCTATTTAAGACTCATAAGCTGGATGCACCTACCTTTCAACGAGCAATGTTGTCCACTCTAGACCTCAAACCGTCGATCAATCGCTTCAAGTGCCAGAGTTTTAGTTACTGGGTTGCCGAGTCACGATAGCTATTTCTTGTGAAACTGGCATAGTTTTTATGTTGTTCCTTGTACTATCCCGAAGTTAAATAAAACGTCGCACCCATCACACGAGAAGTGGGTGTATTGGCTCGATTACCTAGTGAGCAACGCTTTGGTGTTTGAAGCGATCAGACTCGAGTTCAAGTCTCAGTGGGAACAACATGACTCACTGGAAGTTAGGTACATCCAGCTGACGAGTCCCAAACAGGACGAAATGCATATCCTGGATTCTACTGCTAGCCAGTATCTGTCGTCAACGAACTTCTAATCTGTATATATGTTTATATTCTATTTTTGATTTGAGCCTCTTAATCGGATAATAAAATTAGCCTAAGGCTCATCACCTACATGTATACCATAAATAGCGAAGCAGCGGGCCGGTAACCCAGCGGTTGTTGGTTCAAATCTGGCCACGGTCCACATTTTCATTTCACCTTCAATCATCACCCAGTATCAATACTATTCTGCCAAACCACAGCTATCTCAGATAGTCAAAATGATAATGAACGTACTCATTGAAAAACGAATATAAAATCCGAATATCCATTTATATAAAGGACACTTTAGCCTTTCAGATTACGAGGTCTTCAGTGGATAGTTTTAGATGAAGTATAATCTTACTATTTTTACCCTGTTACTATGACTGAAATATGCCAAATTAATAGCTTTGTAACATGGTGTGTTTGTAAAAGCTTTAGTCATGTCAGAGACATTAATACTGCTCAAAAGGTGAAAATTTCACTGAAAACCGAACTAGTCATCATCTTGTAGTGAGAACAATGCTTAACAGATTTAACTTTATGTAACTATACTTTGTTCATCTTTAAAAAGAATATCATTGACCATGTTAACAGTAATTCCACCAAGGTACAGGTTCTTGCGTATATCTACAAATACATGCAGATATTATCAACACTGAGCAAAATCATTCTCGAAAAAAAAGTATTACAGAAATAGTGATAAAGAGAGAATTCATACAATTCTCTATATTAAAAGCTGAAATTGCCAGTTTGAGAGTTACGAGGGAAAATTTAGGACTAGTTAAAGCTATGGAAACTTAAATACTGACCCGTCCTAATAGGTTTCCTGTATATCGGCTGTTTTATTGAACCATCTTTCTTAAGACTCAGGACTATATCCAGGAACAGCAGTTGGTTGTATTTCTCTTCTTGACACGTCAAACGTGTGCTGTTTTGTACGACACCAAGTCTTTCTAACAAACAAGTCACATCTTCATGTTTGTCGCATATCACAGTTGCATCATCAACATATCTAATGTAGAGAGAAACTTTACTGGTGAGGTCAGAAGTCAAGCCTCAAATATATGAGGAAGATATCAGCTAGCAATGGACCTTGGCGACCTATTTTTTGAAAGTTTTTCTTTAAATTCCCATTATTAAATTCTTTTATGTCATATTTGTCTTTCCTCCACTTCCAGTATTCAGATAGAATTACCTAAGCAAGTGAATATGTGATCAGATTGTCCGGAATGCGTGGCGCGAATACATCACATTTTTCCGATAATCTGCGTCTTCTAATTACGTTATCCAAATTAATATAATTTCGTCTCATCATTTTACAACTTTGAAATTAGTTTGTATTACTAACTGATATAAATCTGGCTACCTCTTTCTTTAGGCAGTTTTATGCTAAAGAATGCAGAAACTACTTCCCAACACGTTCAGCATCTAATGCCCATTTAATATTGTTATAAATAGCTTAGCTCCAGCGTGTTCATTCACCAGAGTTCATCAACCCAGAGTAACCGAAATACCATCGTTTTAATTTGATCAGATAATGCTTATCACTATTTGTTTCCAACTATCTGTTTCATAGTTTCATCGTTTCTTGTTCAGTACTGTGAATTTACACTGCTGATTATTTTCAAACGGCAGCATTACTGATACCACAAATCACTACTTGGAAAACTACTCACATGTGTAATATATCAATAAAAAGTATTGTGAAATTTTTAGACAGTTTTTCATTGCTTGTATATTTGTTCCAACCGTTACACTGTATATTTTCGTGACGAATAATAAACTTGAGTTCTCTTCAAGTTAACTACCCCTGCTTTCTGTTCTCTCAATGTATCTGTTTCGGCAGCTACACACAATTCAAAGTTGAAGACCATATAAGAAGAGTAACTGCTGGTTTTCAGTGAACTGAAGACCGCATAGTTCAGTATATAGGAACTAACCTGGCTGCAGGGAAATTTCTAGACAGTAGTGTCTTCAATCGTCTGCCAATAATTCCTGTAGTCTCGTCACTTTTTGGAACGGAGGAGCATGAATACAAGCTTTTTGCTAACTGTAGGTCCCTTCGACTTTTTGTCTTACAACTTTGTATATCTGTAGTTAAATGCTTGTGGATATTCATTATTCTGTAGGCATCTTTTAGCTGTTTACATTTCTTCCTCCACTCTGTTACTGGAACATATAGTTTTAACTCTATAAAATAAGATTTTAATTAATTCACGTTTGTAATTATTCTGTCTTACCTAGTTCTAAGTGGTGAGAGAACTTTGTAGACGATCTATATAGTATAACACTAGGGTAACAGACTTGACAGTAGGTTACAATATTTTTCATACTTTATGATCAAAAGTATTTGATACATTCGTTAGCAGTAAATTCCAAATACACGGTCTGTACATTGGGTGGTTTTCATCTGACAGATATATATATATATATATATATATATATATATATATATATATATATATATATATATATAAGAAGCATAATAACTTATATGAATGAAAAAAGGGTCAATATACTAATGTATAGGGTGCAGTAGAATGTTAGCTTATGTACACAAAAGCAACAGAAGTTGAACGAACAATTTACTTGCGGTTACAATTCACATTTCATTTTATTCTCTTCAAGTCAAATATAAGAGATAACTTTTTTTTAACAGGATATCTACTTCTTGTTCAGAGTTGAAGCTTAGACAATATCTTATGGTTGGATGAATAACACAGAGTGATCTCGGAATCATCAATATAATAATAAAATTGGTTCAACAAAGCTATATATTTCAAAAGTGCAGATATTATCTCCTGCTTTGTAATAATCCAGTAACCTTCCATTGGTATACCGTTGCTCAAAGGGTGATCATGATAGGTTGTTACTGTTTTGGAATATGTTTAGGTGATCAAAATCTGGTAGAAGCGTGACCTAAGACCTAGCAAGAACTGCTGAGGAATCATGCACCACTCATGTACACCCCAAGCAAAATATTAAGCCGCATCATACTGCAGAGAACAAAGCATGCGCTGGATTCAAAACTATGACAAGAACAGGTCAGCTGACTGGATTCAGGAAGTACAGATCATGTGTAGACCAAATTGAAACGATACATTACACATCATCATAGAAACGAGTATAGAATGACAGTCAACTCAATCTCTACCTCAACTTCATCAACTACGAAAAGGACGGTGTTCGACAGCGTCTACCGACAAGTAATTTGGCGAGCAGTTACTTCAACACTATGGAATACCACAAACCCTCATCAACCTCATTCAACAACTATATGAAGACGTCACATGTCAAGTAATTCACAATGGGAAGCTCAGTGATGGTGCCTTTGAAGTGAAGACAGGAAGGAGTAAGACAAGGCTATCGCCTACAATCACCATCTGTGATCTTCCTGATTGTGGTGGACTGGATGATGCAGCAAACAGTGGGGAGCTGTGAGACGCAGAGTATACGCTGGCTGGATCGATGGAAAGAGCCTGGAACATCTGGATTTCGCCAACGATGACTTGTATGTAATGTCGCACAAACGTGAAGATCTGCAGATGAAAGCTAACAAGTTGACAGAAGACGTGAGGCAGCGACAACGGGACTTCAAGTTAACGTGGAGAAGATAGAGGTGATGAAGATACCCAGGCAACACCACGACCACCACAAACAACAACAACAACAGGCTCCAATCACCATCAACGGGAGGAACCTGAAGGATGTGGCTACTTTAACCTATCTAGGCAGCACTGTTTCAACTACAGGCGGCACAGGCACAGACGAGGATATCAAAGCCAACCAGGATCGGAAAAGCAAGACAGGCCTCACTTCACTAACCTGAAACCAGTGTGGAGATCTTTTGCACTCCACTCAGCATAAAGTATGAACAAGGTCCGGATTTTCAACACTGAGTCGGTTGAGTCAATGCTTCTATATGGTTGAGAGACTTGGTGCGTTACGAAAGGCATTTCCAACAAACTACAGATATTCATCAACAATTGCCGTGGCGCTCGTTACTGAAGGTCGAATGGGAAGAGAGAATAAGCAAGAAGGAAGTTTAGTTGGCTGAAAATGAACCAACCAAGAAGCAGTTGCTCAACAAATATGCAGTGAAAGGAGGTGTAGATGGACTGGATTGGGCATACACTGAGGAGGCTGACTGGGGACATCACTTGTCAGGCCAGGCTGTCGAGTGGAACCCAGATGAGAAACGACGAGTTTGGCGTCCGAGGTGAGTGTGGTATGGAGGCGATCGTATGCGGAGGAAATGATAGCTTGTGGGCTATGATGGAGCGAGGTTTGAAAGACTGCGGAGAAGAGAGTGGAATGGAGACGTGCTACTGAATTCCTATGTTGCACTAGGAACCCCAGAGAGAAGTTATATACGAAATATATATAAATGTTATGCGAAAAACTTATGAGATGAAACAGCGCATTAATTAATGTAACAGTGATGTCTCCGAACCTGTTTCATTAACAGTTTGTAAAGCATAACCTGTTGTATTGTTTGTTGAATAGCGTGTCCATTTGTATATCATGTCACCATTCTTAGTCCTAACAATAACAAGAAAATAAAGTGTAAACCTTACATACAGTCCTACGCTCAAGCAAGACAGTTTTTCAAAGACTATATATTTTAATGCAGTTTTTAAAATAATAAATTAATTTCATCTTAACACGTCGTTCGTGAAGATATTATTACAGTAAAGACAACATAAGGAACTTAGTGAAACACTTAAAATGAAAGGGTGTTGGATAATTATTTCATTTGAATTCTATTAATATAATTACTCAATGTTGAGCACATCTGAGCCCTTAGTTCTAAGTGAAACTAGACTGAATGAAGTTGAAGAATGTTTAAACTTCACAACAGAGGTTTTAATTTATGTATTAATGGTTGTTAGAAGTAAAGCTTTTTAGAATAGTTCGGACAAGAATTACAATTTGAAAGCTTGATGTATGGTTGGTAATCTGTTCACTTTTGTGTACTAATTTTTCAGTCATTAAATTTTGAATTTTTTGAACCCCATTGAACCCATTGAATTTACAATATATTTACATTGGTTACTGCTTAAAAGAAACAGGATGAATAGCTTAAAAATTATCTTATTTTATTCTAAAAAGCTTGTTGGCGGAATAACATTGTCCAGTTATTAGCACAAGACTTGTCAGCGAAGAATACTGTTTTCGATAATTCCCATTCTTAATTCTACCTGATAAACATATTTCTCCATAGTTATAAAACATCAAAATGATCTTAGAGATCTGTTAGGACTGATAACAATGATGTAATGGAAGTAAATATTAAGAATGGTTTGATGATAATAATAAAGGTTATATATAGGACGGGAACGTTATGATAAACTGAACAGATGTTACATTTAAAATCAGTCAGAAATTGGAAATACTGAATGATACACAATACTATAAGACTACATAACTAGATGAGTAAAAAGGCTAAGTTTGAATACGTATTAGTGACAAGAGAGTTAGAGGAAACCATATGCTTCAAAACTATTCGACACAAAGTCTTTAATCAAGTCTACTTATCTATCAGAATTTCTATAGCCGCGATCTTCCTGAAATCAAACTCTATAATAACGATATAATCGAACGAATTGATAGATCGATGTTACCACTGAGCGTTAGTACAGCTGTATAACCTTCAAAGCTCCTGAACCTTATGTTGACATCTAAAAGTAGAATGTTACAAGAATTAGCAAACAGAAATAACATATTCATAACCAGAAGTTTTGGGGAGCCAGAGAAATAAAAGATGGGGATAAAGCTAGGTAAAATGTAAGATATTTTGATCATTTTGATGATGAGATATGAATGGACGTACGCTATCTCACCTTCAATATTGGTTGCTTCTCAGACATTTCAGTCTACACTTAACGGCTTTGTGGATCGACACCTCTTCGTGGTTTGGCAACCTTCACCTACTACATTTATCATTACTCTTCAGTATAACTGGTAATTCGTTATACAGCCACTTGGAATGATGGATAATTGAAATCTAACCGACCGTCTTACTCGCCAAGTCCAAAGCTTACGTCGAATCTCTAAACTTATCAAGTTAAAGCTCCCCCAAAAGTTAAGTAATTCTACTATAGTAAATTAGGTTCGATATATGCAACCTTATAAAATCTGTCACACTAAATGATCATGCTTAAATAATTATTTTATGAAAGAGTGAAATGCTTTGCATCAATCCCCACTTTAATAACCATCCGAACCCGTCGTTAACACTAAGGAAACTGGAGTATCCGTTTGCACAGCTGCGGAGACCTGTTTTTTATCAGTTTACCGAAATGAACCGAGTCGCAAATAGTAGTGAGCATTTGGCAGCCTGGAATCCCATCTCAGACATTCTCATATTTTGCCATATTGTGACAAGAAGATGCTGAAGCTTGTTGCAGTTATCACCTAACGTTGCTTAAGAAGTGTCCTAAAAGAGAGCATTTATCGCTCTTAAGTCAGAGTAGGAAAGTTCAACATCCACGAACACAGCAGTGATAAAATTAATTAAAAATTGAGGTATTGTACATCCTTAGCAGAAACCAGTTGAAGTAAGCAATTCAACCAATAGTTAATTGTAGGCTTTGAAGTGCTAGGGAGTATTTAAATATAAAGCCTTTTTAGAGTGATTTGCTTTCTGAACACCTTTTTAGATGAAAAACATTGTCTTACGACCTCTAAATTGTGATTGTTGCACCAGGATGTCTATTTCTTCTTGAAGGATATAGTTAGTGTTTGATGGTCCAATGTAACTTAACAACCGCTTGAGTACTACTGCACGAAGTACTAAGTGATAGCCATTGTGTAGGGAATTACGATACTATGTTTTTACAAACCCCAGGGTTGAGGCGGGAATGCCATGTTCTTATACCTATGAGTCAGACTTGTAGTGTGTACTTAAGACAAACTCACATTTGGGTCACCTCAGGTTCTCAGCTTGAGTGATGTCTAGTGAAATACATTTCCATATATCCATACATCAGATGACTGCCGAAAATGGTCAATATTTTCTAACCTTTTCCTGGTCGTTAGTAACTATCGTTGCTTTTACTGAGATCCAGAGATGGAGTTACTGGTTCATAAGACTTTTAAGATCATGTTCCACTAGTTATCTGGTCAGTTCTTAGAATAATCTCGGTCATTACCAACTAAACTGGAAAACGTTTTACCGCACATTTGTGGCCTCACATAATAGATTTGTTGTCTAAATGTGGAGTCAGCTAGTTAATCTAGTAAATAAAGTTTAGCTTCCATTCGACGACAAAAGAGCAGCTACGGTTTTTATTTGTTCAATTGCTTCTGTGTGGCGAAGTATGTTAGGACTAGCTCTTGAATTCTGTCAATACCTTTAAGAGATTAAGTCCAACGACAGTTCATTAGTGCGAAAACTAACTTATTTTTTCCATCCCGAAATTTTCGATCTCGAAAGTAGTTATCAGTTCCTTTAAAACACTTCAAAATATCTTTCACCTAAACATCTGAAAAAGGGATGATTCTTGTTTATTCCATGTTTAAAGTCTGTCCCTCATGTACCAAGATGCATATACGAAGGATAGCTACAACGAAGAACTAGCTAAACAGTATTTGGAGCAAGGTAACCTCACTCATACGGAGGAAGCCTTGCGTCATCTCCAGTCTGATGATAGTGTTCAAGACTGAAAAAAACTCTTAGAAGAGGTTGGAAACGTTCAGGTGATCTTAACAGGTTCTTTTCAAGCAGTAAATGCATGTGAATATATTTCCACAGGCTTCAAGAAAATTGAGAAGTGGAAGAAACTCAACTCAGAGTCTCCTCTATGGGCATGAGAAGTAGTAAGCGGTAAAGATTAAAGAAATGAAAAAGGTAGTAGATATAAGCAACAAAGGCAGTTATTCAGACTAGTCAAGGGTACTGAGCTGAAAATGTTGATGACTAGTTAGGCTATAGCAGGAAAGGAAGGGTCTGAGATTAACTCGTACTGAAGATGACTAGAACGATGTGCAAAACGCTTAAAATAGCAGTTCAAACCACTCTCAACCAGTATTCGGATACAGTCACCCAGTCAGATACTTAATAACTGGCTGAAAAAAGGCTCTATAGCCCCCATAAAAGTTAAGAAAGCTGTAAGCAGTTTGAAACATTTAACAACTAAAGGCCACAATGGGGTAGTGCAAGGATCATTTAAAGACACTGGTCAAGGATTATGTATTAGATTATCTGAAGAATACTCAGAGTATGGGAACCAGATATAATTTCCTCTATCTACCCTCAATCACTCATTGTTCCAGTCCTAAAAGAAAAAAGATTCTCCCTTGTTCATCACAGAAGAATCAGTTTCATGAATATTGTTTCTAGGATTCTAGGTTTTCTAGTTAAAAGGCACCTCAATGGAATTCAGGAACAGTGTGGCTAAAAAACCTAGGTAGGCTTCAGAACCTGGTCTTAAGTTTATCAATAAGCTCTTGAATTACGAGCAGACCTCACCGGCGGCCGATACCAGTTGTGTTTCTTGACCTCAAGGTGGTATTGGACTGGATATTCTGAAAGTTGAGACATAAGTTCACCTGCAATAAAACACTCGTAAGCGTGTGGTAGTCTCAGATGAGTTTTTTCACGGGACATCTACATCAATCGGTCTTCGTCAAAGATGTTCAGTATCTGTATTTTCGATTAAGTTTTTCAAATGTTTACTTAAGAAAGTCTCCGCATCCTCCTATGATCTTAAGGAGGTTTATCGTTTCATATGAGACTCCTCAATAAACCTACAGTACACAGATAATATAGTCCTGTTAGGTGAGTATTCTGACAAGATTCATAGTTTTCTAGGCTTCTTAAGTAACAGTTGGTGAATGTTCGAGATGCACTCTTCAACAACTAAATGAAAATTCCAGTTGCAATACTAGTTTGCGTTGATACCTAGTCTGAATGCGGAGACCGAAGCGGTTATGTGCGCTGGCCACTTTACTCACTTGGGAATTCCTATCAGCCTTGATATTTTAGTGACCGATTAAATCTCTGCATAGATACAAAAGACCAAGGTGACCTTTGCAAACGTATGTTATTTATAGCACTGATGTGGTATTCTACTGCCTATTGAGGGCAAAGTGTACTGCAGAGATGAAGAGTGGCGATTAAAAGTGGAGGTCCAGAAATAGTTTTGGATATTTTATCACAATTGCCTTCGTAGCATATGACGTGTGCTACAATGTCACCACGTCAGTAACGTAGAAGTAAAGCGTAAAGTCTTGGCGAAGAGAGTAAATACAGCTGCAAGTATTCGTAAACTAATACTTCGCTCCACAGAAATAGGCGAATAAACAAAACTGTAACTGGTTTTTTGTCGTCAAATGCAACTGAAACCTCATTTACTAGATCAAGTAGTTGAGTCAACATTCAAAAAACAGATCTATTATCTGAAGCTACGTATGTGCAGTAGAAATGTTTCCGGTTTGATTGGCAATGAATTCTGTTAGGAATCTCACATGATTTAAAAGTCATAAAGATTTATAAGAAGTGAGCTTAACCGTATGTCATTATGCAGAACACCATTCGAAACGTCGAACACCAGTAAATTCCATAAGACAAGAAATGAGATGTGCTCATTGATAAATAGATATACTGGTTATCTGATCACGCAGCCTGTGTTACGCATACCTGCTCACCATCTACTCCGTCACACATTTTTTCCTGAAGTCGGTTCATGGCGGATAAATGTTATAGGCTGCTAGACTAGGATATGGCACTGATCTCTGAGGTATTTGACTGTTTGCCTGAGTCATATAGAAGAGAGTAGACCTCCCGGTTGGGGTCTGCGTGGCTGTCAAAATTAGAGATTGGAGCTCTAATGCAACATGGATGAGAATCGGTCTTAGTGACACAGATGCATCGGCACGTTTACCTTTTCTTAATGGATTAACCAAATTTTATGATTGTTTCATTCCACCCTGTTGTTTTTTTATAACTTTATACCACTGTAAAATACTTTCTTCCTCACTTCTGTATCTGTCATCTTTATGCCTTCTACTTTGTGTTTGTCCCAACAATCAAGCTGTTTTCTATAAATCTTTGCGAGTCGTGAATTAATCTAGCCTTTTTACCCATTTTTTTAGTACTAAAAGGTACTTGCGTTATTTCAATGAATTTCCCGACTATGGTATTTAATAATCACACCCATTTTATTTCAGAAAAGACTCATGCACTCAACCTAATATGTTGCCCGTACACTGGGCATTACAATTATACTTATTTTCCACCTTCTCCAAAGTTTTACAAACCCTCTGATCAGTTCAGAATCTTACCAGTGATTATTATTTATAGAACCACAGTCATTATTCAATTTGTAGGTCAGAGATAGGTTGGAAGGCAGTTTTTTTTCACTGGATGTCATCAACTATAGAAGTTTTGAGGCCTATTAAGAACTGAACAACTGTCTATTACTAATTTAGAACTCTTCAGCAATGAATATACTGTCTGATGTGGAATCGATCCTAGAGCCTTCAGGTTTCGTGATAATGTCACTAGTAATCAAAATACAATTGTTTGGAACCCAATAGCATATATTTTCGAACTTCTGTCAACTTACGATATACTACGACTACTTTACAATCCTATGGATGAATCTCAACTGCAAAATTTGGCCATAGAATGCATACGCACATGCATGAGAACACCTACACAGCTTAGGGCTCTTTAACCTCGTTAGCAAGCAGAAGCAATAACTGATCAAAATGACTTTGAACTACTGATATTGATCTGTAAGCCTGCAATTCTTCGGCCACTTAACTTGACACCATTTCCAGCCTCATTTAAACCGTAATTTACGGCCTAGGAATTTTGATTTCCCGAGGAAACAACAGCAGCTTCTTTTCACTATTAGGTTACATGCAGTCGCATCGTGCTCAACACCAACTGAGAATATTGCATACACTTGCTTTAGCAGGAAAACGGTTTCCCGCTCAGATTCATTGATAAGAACATAAAGCCAAAGAACCCAACTGAACGAATGCATTTGGCACGGAAAAAGATTCTTTTGTTGAACCTTGAATTCAAAAATGATATTGCTGCAGACATCCTTAAGAAACGACTATCGAAATCCTTAAATAGAACATACTTCACCGCCAACCTTCGAATTATTTTCTTCTGCAAAAAACGTTTTGGTCAGTATATGGAAGACAAGCCGACGTGTTGGGCCAGATCAATATACATATTTCAGTTTACTTTCTGTTGTGGAGTTGAGTACACCACCCATACAGCGTGTCCGCTTGTAAAACGTGCCTGTGAACACTATCTAGCCTGGCTGACTGGCAAAGGGGAAACAGAAACGTATCTTCAGTTCAATAACAGAACACCTTGTGAACTCAAGCGACTTAGCTCCATTTTAGAGTTTTCTCAAAATCTACAGGGTTGTATCAAACCACCCGAAAGCAGTAAGATCAAGGAATTTGTCTTAGGCTGAAGCACTAGCCGTCCAGAAGTTCAAATCAGCGTTATGCGTCCAAAAAATGTACGTCCAACCTTTATCTTCGCCATGGCCATCATAAAGCCCTAACTTTCATATATTCATCCTGTGTTAGGTAACTGTACATGTATTTCCATTGTCCCTTGTTTGTTTTCCTACCCTGCCATACATTCATCCTGTTTGGCATAGTTACATTCGATTTCATAATCCCTTGTCTGTTTTTCTACTCTAAACCCAAATGTTTATTAATTAACTTCCTTTAGTTATTCAGTATGCTTTTTCCCCCAACTGGAAATAGTTCTGGAACATACTGCCCACTATGACTTATACTCACGAATGTACAGCTTAGTAAATGACTTCCTCGACAAAATTTTTTACTCGCTGCAACCACGTTTTGTCTTTTCTTGTGATCAAATAGGTGTAGTTTCCTGTTTAAAGAGTAGCAAGGACCGTGCGACAGTAAAGGAACTGGACGATTTTGTGCATTTTTCTGCCAAACTAAGAATGGAACTAATGATTGTATTTCTTGTTGCTTTTTGTGTTTGTTTGAATAATAAAATTGGTTAAAATCTGTGAAGTAACTTGTCACATCTTTCAAAGGTTTTCCGCAAGTATTTCTAAATCGCTGTTAGAATTCAGGCAATGGATAATGTTGAGGTACAGGAGTAAGATGTGTGGACAAGTTTATCTGGAGAAACATGAATTCTGTGTCTTTTCCAGATACAGATTTCGGGTACTCAGATACAATCATGTAAGTATTGTCCTAAACAATTCTGAATGACTGCGAGTAGATTAATTCAAGTTACTTTGAGATTTTTGCTGTATATCTGAAAAACAAGTCTTCTGATCCACTAAAACGTTTATACTGTACACCGTATTAACCACTGATAAAATGTAACAACAAACAACGTATGATTTAATGTCATTCCACATACTTTAGTCATAATATCATATTTGGTTTAAACAAGCAATTCGATTCATTTACCATGAATTGACTTTATCAACTGAGCTACGAGATTCAGCAGTTAAATGTAACTACACTCCACTTCACTGAAAGATAGTTTTTAAGCAGTCATATCGATGAGAGATGCATAACTGTTCCTCCATTATGAGTACAGCAGTCACCTAAACCGTAAATATGTGATACAGCCTTAACACCTCAGTTGGACACCTCATTTCAAATGGGTTTAAGTTCTAACTACAGG
The DNA here is from genome assembly GCA_944470555.2 of Heterobilharzia americana. NCBI lineage: Eukaryota > Metazoa > Platyhelminthes > Trematoda > Strigeidida > Schistosomatidae > Heterobilharzia > Heterobilharzia americana. The sequence continues at coordinate 58,318,164 of OX104129.1, read as the reverse complement.
ATAGTAAAAAACTGTTGTTATGACCAAAAAGGATTCACAGGTCACTGTTTCATGTAAGGTTCAGGCGGCCTAAGGTGACAGCTGGTGATTAAATAAAGCCAATAACTTGATCGATGAGATATGTATTGATCACCTAGAAAGTGACGGGAAGATTCTTTCCCCAAGTGACATTTTCTTAAACTGCGATTGACGCACTTTTAAATTAGAGGCACTGTACCAAACACAGCAATTTCAATATTGTCTCTTGATGAAAAAGTCATAAGTCATCCCAACAAATGTAGAGAATATGTCAAGTTAATCTTTTATAGCCATACAGTGAAATGAAGCAAATTCCACACACGGTAAACTGTTTTACGGGTTATGTTATTGATTGTAATTCACATCACACAAGCAGTGGTTATGTTGACTCAGTCTAGTGGATAGCACTCTACCGTTTGAAGCAATCGGTTCTGAGTTTGGTTCCTAGTAGGAGCAAAATCACTCACTAGGAGCTAGGTGTATTGAGCTGATGAGTTCCAAGTAGGAAGGAACCCTTGTTAGGGATTCCACTGTCGGTCATTACTTTCAGGCTGTTGGAGAGGTTTATTCACCATTACTTTCCATGACAGAATTGAGACACCAAATAATCACAATGTGGCACGAAACAAGCATTTCATGAGAGATTGGTAAAACAAATATAAGTTAATTGCTGCTAGTTCTTGGTTGTATTGTGCCCTCTGAGCTGGGTTGTTTAATTGTGAAGCTTTCATCGTCCTACTAAACAACATCATCACCACTAAATTCAGTATGAAATGGGCTGTCAATTTATCTCCGTGAGTGATTTAGTAACTTGCCTTGACGAACCACTTTGTGATTGCTTGTTACCACTGATTGTTATCATTGACTCGATAAACTTCCCTTCTGGCTGTTTCTCACCTCGACCTCCCACCTTCCTGTCATCTATCATCTCTCTCATTGATTGACAGATCGGATCTATATCTATACATCTGTTGATTGCCCGTTGACTGACTGACTGACTGACTGACTACTGACCTGAATGCAAAGCTTCTAGGAATTCTCTGATACTCTTTGTGTTCCCTCGCCCCGTCAACAATTTCCACATTGTCAAAATTGAATTCATTCATCTCCATAATTATCCACATGCATTGAAATGCATGCATGATGAAATGTTGTGACGTTTAACAGTCAGTTAGTGTTCATGTAGACGAAGGTGAGGAGGGTGTCCACTTTGTCCAGTGTAGTGTTGACTACAGTGATTGTGATTGATTTTGTAAATGATATTCAGTTTGTCTTCTTTGTTTGTCACATTCTTTGTTCTGCTTATTAGTGTTTGTAGGGAATTTGTTGGTTTATGAGCCACGTGAATTCCAAGTGGTCTGAGTAATCTTGTCGTGGTTTCTTATATATTCTTTATGTGTGGTAGGATGATGCGTTTATTGATTTGTGTTGATGACTTTGTGGTTGATGATGTAGGGGATGGTCATCTTGTGATAAATTTTCGTGTGTAGCCATTCTTCTTTAGACTGGGCATCAAATAATTTTCTTCTTTTCTCCATGAAGTCCTGATGATGTGGTGTAGAAAGACGATGAAAGCTTCACAATTAAACAACCCAGCTCAGAGAACACAATACAACCAAAACCATTCACCTAAGCTGCAAATATTCTCCACTATTTCAAAATTTTTTCTAGTTCATGAACGAGTTCAAGTAAATCGGTGCTAAACTTAGGAATTCGAACACTCACGATACAGACGTACAATTTCATCGAGTGGCTAAATCGTATTACAATACATTTTATATCAGGAGTAGATCCGTTTTAATTTCTTAACTGAAGTTCTTACTCATCGACACTTATCAACTAACCATGTATATAAGCATATAGAAGAATAATGAATCCACAATATAGCCCAGTAAATACGAGATTTAACAAGAAATATTTAGCTTAACAGCTTGAAAAAATATTCATTCCATCATCATTACAGTAACTCAACATTTTGTTATTCGAATTGTATTCACAGACAGTTCATTGAAATTATTCTTAAGTAACCTAATTAGTATAAAGTTAATTAGTTATTTTATCTTATTGCATAGTTATTTATCTGTCGAAACAATTGGTTTCAATCTCTTATGATATTATTTACACCACAATACGAATAATTTTTATACGTACTGCATTAAAATTGTTATGTATAATAATAGACTTGTACTGAACAGCTGTACAGGTGATTACAAACTAGTTTGCACGCGATATTTGTTGAAATATGAACCATAGACAAAGTATGAATTAGCAGTTAACTAGTTATTAAATAAACTTACTAATATTTGCGTTTTAGGCGTTGGTCAAGTTGTTTGTAAAATATATTCTGATCAAATTCTTGTGTCATAAATATATCAATCATGAATAGTCGTGTACTTTCACAGTTGTATACCCTTAGGGGATTTACGTTCTTTGTAACCAATGTTGAATAGAAATGCATAGATTACTTATTTTTATTTATGCAAAGAAAATTTCTAATTTAAATACCGCCTAGCTGTGGGAGTGCAACCAATTTCATGTTGTATAGTCCTGAGTGCAGACCGAATTCTATCGATCCTATTTGCAATGTGTCAACCAGGCTAGGATGTTCAGCATCGTGGTGCACATTAGTAGATGTCAGTTGATTGGAGGCAATCGGCAGGAAACCCTGGACCTAGGTTTCTTGCTTTTTTTGGCACTTGTCAGCAAGGTTTGTTTGCACCCTCGACGGAACTGATGTCCCGCCTGAGATTCGAACCCACGTCATCCAGTATTGTAGACGGCGACCTTACCACTGAGCTATTCGGGCCGTAATTGACCTTCTGTAGGACTGGCTTACATGTATTGATTGGTCACAGGAGTGCAACCAATTTCATGGTGTCTAGTCCTGCGTGCATACCGAATTCTATCGATTATCAGTTCCGTCGAGGTTGCAGATACGCCTTGCTGACAAGTGCCAAAAAAGCACAAAATCTAGGTCCAGAGCTTCCTGCCGACTACCTTCAACCAACTAACATGATCATATAGTACTTTTCAATAGGAAAAATAATGAATCTAAAAAACAGAGCTGATCATAATCAATCATTCATTCACAGAGTAGGACAAAATGTGAGTTCTAGATTCTCCTGCCACCCATCATCATCCTCAGAGTAGTTGTACTGACTAGTTGTGTTTGTCCAACAAAAACCTTTTCTTAATGTTACTGTATGTATTATATCTTCATTGATTCGACCGGATTGATCGGTCTTTATCGGCATTTGGGTTCCTGGAAACAACATCACTCACTGGGAGGCAGGTACATCCAGCTAACGAGTCCCAAATAGAAAGAAATATGTATCTTGGATTCCACTGCTAGCCACTATCCATCATTCCTATGAAAACCTTTTCTTTCAATTTTTTTGGTGTGCACTGATTAATCTATAGTTTCGATGCCCAAGATAGTGTACTACTTTTCAGTTTCAAAGCATGTAATGGGTTGTACTTACTTTTTTCTTCTTTTTTACTCTTCCCACATCTTTCTCCTTTTTAACAATTGCTTACTACTTGAATATACGATTTTCAGCGTCTACCGGCAAATGTATCATGTGTGCAACTTACAACAATAACAACAACACTAGTTTTATTTCAAAACAAGACTTGTGGTACTATACAGAAATCTCAGCATGTAATTGCCCAACAAATGTATTCCCTGTACAGTACCCTTCAACGTAATAATCACAGCAATGGAATAATGTTGATAATAACAGTAATAAAAGGCATTATGATATTATATAGACGTATAGTTTGAACTTGTAAATGAATAGAATACCGAGCGTAATTTAGGTGGTGGCAGTTTATTCAGCCAGTACCAAAATCGGCAACTAGATGTAGTTATCGAAGGAATAGTAATGTACTATATTTCTATAGATTTATAAGCCCATACCTTATCAGTGTTTCGTTTATTCCTTGTTTTGTTGGCAGCTGTGAAAAACGATAGTTTGAAATCATTTTGAAAATATGCAACGGTACTTGACTCACTTTACAGACATATTTACAAGATTAAAATAAATTTTAAAGGAAGAATTTGATCGAATGAAGTGGGTGGAAAATTTTCGGTAGCCCAAAGTTTAATCAGGTTGCCAGTTTAGGAGTTCATTACTTTAATAATAATAATAATAATATAAGGTAATTCACCAGAGACAAGAAAGCCCATAGTGATAATGCATACACAGAGAATGTAAGTTGGGTATGTTGTTTATCATATCAACAATTCCAAGCTAGGTAATTGGAAGAGAGGGCATGTAAGATCGCATTCCGTTGACCATAGGAACGTATAAAAAAAGTATGTCAGATTCATAACTTACCCCCTTAGTTGTGATACGAATGGGCATGCGCTAAATATGTTCAATATTGAATAACTAAACATCTGCGAAATGACGCGTCATTCAATGTCCATATCAGCTTCTACACAGTTTAGACACTCATATAAATCGTAAAGTTTATGATTCCAGTTGAATTCATTACTGAGTTTTTAGTTTCTGACAGTTTTTTAACCTATCAGTTTTAGCCTTCTGTTGTGTTTACCAGTTGTTATATTGAAGTCAAAATCTCTTTTTAAACTATCTGGACTGATTTATTGCCTTCAATGCTTTCTAACATCTATTGGAATGGAAAATAGGACCTACTTCATAACTTTCCGATGGCTTATGACTTAATTCCTAATTAGCAAACTATAAGAGTTAAACATTAACTAGTTATCAGTCATACTTCGAATTCATAACGCTGAATTATAGTTTTCGAACACTAATTGCATAATACTGAGGAATATTGAAGACTGTAACTCTTAAAGCACTAGAGTAAATCTTAGTTTACAATTCACTGACCATAAATATTTAGCCAGTTGTATGGTATTTTATATATAGTAAGAGCAACAACAATCTCCAAACTCTTCGCTCACCAAAGGTAAGTAAATAACTCACTTGCTCCTGATGGACTGCAAGGTTTTTATACTCTGCTGGTGCTTATTTATTTACCCGCAGTTAATTCGTTAGAGAGAGTGATATTTCATTTTAACACGTATTTTACATCTTGGCCATGGTCAATAGTTCTGAACTTTCATCTACATGAGAGGTGTATCTATTAGCAGTGAGTAGTTAAAACGTTGCACACTAGTTGAAGAATTATTTTACCTTGTTTTGAACTATACCTAGTCTCTTGTAACGTTTTTGATTGACTTGGTCTAAGCCGAAACTATTTCATTTAGTAAATTGATGAAACTAATAACTACAGTGAAAGCAGGGCTGTTAGTTTTCAATATTCATCAGCTTAGATATGTGATATTTGATCACTTCATCATTACTCCTTTTACTATGAATTTGTGAGTTAAGTGGCTGAAGGTAATTGGTATAGCCATCTTCATGTGATTGTTAGTGAAACTATCCAATGGAGCTCCCAAGCACTCAAATGATCAAGCGATCACCTGTAAATAATATGGACCTTCAATATTTTATTTCTTACTTTCAGCAACAGTCAAAAGCAATGGTAAACTCTGAAAACAAGTATTAAAACCGTTCAGGTTTAAAAAGATTGTATACTTTATGGACCATTGGATTCTGACCCAGTAGCTCAATGGTAACGGGACCTGAAGGTCACGGGTTCGATCCCTGGCAGGGTAGTGGGTGTGCACTGCTGAGTCCCGTACTAGGATGAGACAGCTGTCCAGTGCTCCCAGGTTTCTTTTGTTCCTCCAACTGATATCAGTCTACAATGAACAACAACTTGAAGTATACTTTATTTGTTGAACCAAAAAAACATTCAACTAACAGGTAGTACAACTTTTCTTCGAACAAGAACTACTTGCTTAAAATGTCATATAGTACATGTCCTTCAGAAAAAACGCTGCAATCAACTACTGACAGTAAAGATTGTCGCTTTAATCATTTTTTACAAATTTCAGACAAAAATTGATATATAGTGATGTTAAAAGTGTACTGTTTATTTGGCAGGAGAGAATACAAAAATTGACAATGATATGTAATGTTAGTGTATACTAGTTTTGAATTGTTCTATTATTACTGTCACTAATGTATCATTTTGTAATTTTACAACTCTGCTTACTTGCATATTATAAGCCCTTAAATCAAAGCATTTTTTTCAACTTACCTATCTCTTTCTAATGTTATAAGTCACTATCACTGTAATATTCAAATAGCATACTTGTAATGAATGAAAACAGAAAGAGATAATGAAGAAAAAATATATACCGAATAGTTTGTTAGACTTTGAAAGGATAAAAATATTTAAAAAACTGAATAGCGACAATACAGATAATTGTTTCTATCAATGAAGTATAACGTTTGACAATTTAGATAATGTTAGGAATTGTCATTATATACTAACTAAAAACTGAGAGCAAATTAAACTATTATATACATATATATATTTGGCGTCATAACTTTTTATATAATAGATATCTAACTGATATCAAGTGGATTCTTTCACTAAATAGGATACTGTAAAGATTCCTTGTCAAATAAATGTTTACTTTTTGCTTTTCTGAAATATTTTGACATGAATCAAAGGAGTTTAGTAGCAAAATCAAGTGTATCTGAAATGAACTATCACCAATTATAACTTGGAATAAGGTAATTACACGTAGACAATAATACCATTGTCAAAAATCTCTGACTGTTGCTGGACACAGTGTACTTCTGCAGCTAAAATGTGTCTGTAAAAACTAACAATAAAGTATAGTATATTATTATTCACTATTCAGTCCGTTAATTGATTAACTGGCGTCAATATAAGTTGAGTGTACAAGTCATATAACAGATGGTTTGTAGTTAATTTTATACGCAATAAATGCAGTCAACAAATACATATCATTTAACAGTTATTCTATTATTCTTATATAATAAAAAGATGATACGGACATAAAATGATTCATACACCTTATTCACACTTTCAAACTGAAGTCTTACAACAAGAACAGTAACAACAAAAGATTTAGGTAATTCAACAATTATATTAGTCAATAAAAATATTCTTTTCCATAACTGTTTCGACATAGAACATTTAGGAATTATGCATCAACACTAATAAAATCTCGCTTATCAGGTTGCTAATAATATTCGACAATTGAGAAGAGTTCTGCGTGAATGTTAATGACAGAATCATTTGCAGGTGATGACACCAAGACTTCAAAGTGAATTGCTTGGACTGGCCACGTCCTATTGCGTTTATCAATTACACTGCCCCTGTGGAGTCAGTTATGTCAGCCACTGTGCTAGGAATTTGATTTTTCATGATTTTATTGTGATCCCTGAGCTGGGTTGTTTAATTGTGAAGCTTTCATCGTCCTACTAAACAACATCATCACCACTAAATTCAGTATGAAATGGGCTGTCAATATCTCTCCGTGAGTGATTTAGTAACTTGCCTTGACGAACCACTTTGTGATTGCTTGTTACCACTGATTGTTATCATTGACTCTATAAACTTTCCTTCTGACTGTTTCCCACCTCGACCTCCCACCTTCCTGTCATCTATCATCTCTCTCATTGATTGACAGATTGCATCTATATCTACACAACTGTTGATTGCCCGTTGACTGACTGACCGACTGACCGACTGACTGACTACTGACCTGAATGCAAAGCTTCTAGGAATTCTCTGAAACCCTTTGTGATTCCTCGCCCCGTCAACAATTTCCACATTGTCAAAATTGAATTCATTCATGTTCATAGTTATCCACATGCATTGAAATGCATGCATGATGAAATGTTGTGACGTTTAACAGTCAGTTAGTGTTCATGTAGACGAAGGTGAGGAGGGTGTCCACTTTGTCCAGTGTAGTGTTGACTACAGTGATTGTGATTGATTTTGTAAATGATATTCAGTTTGTCTTCTTTGTTTGTCACATTCTTTGTTCTGCTTATTAGTGTTTGTAGGGAATTTGTTGGTTTATGAGCCACGTGAATTCCAAGTGGTCTGAGTAATCTTGTCGTGATTTCTGATATATTCTTTATGTGTGGTAGGATGATGCGTTTATTGATTTGTGTTGATGACTTTGTAGTTGATGATGTAGGGGATGGGTATCTTGTGGTAAAGTTTCGTGTGTAGCCATTCTTCTTTAGACTGGGCATCAAATAATTTTCTTCTTTTCTCCATGAAGTCCTGATGATGTCGTTTAGTAGGACGATGAAAGCTTCACAATTAAACAACCCAGCTCAGGGGACACAATAAAATCAAGAAAAATCAAATTCCTAGCACAGTGTCTGACATAACTGGCTCCACAGGGGCAGTGTAACTGATTAACGCAATAGGACGTGGCCAGTCCAATCAATTCACTTTGAAGTTTTGGTGTCATCAGCTCCGAATGTTTCTGTCATTAACATTCACTCAAAACTTTTCTCAATTGTCGAATATTATTAGCAACCTGATAAGCGAGATTTTAGTAATGTTGTAGCGTAATTCCTCATTGTGCACATAAGACTGTAGAACCTGGGGATGAAATGATCGGAAAAAATTTTTTCTCGCTAAAATCGTTTTTGAATTGTAAGGGGAATTTTCTTAGAAATTTAGGTGAATTTGATTCTGACAACTGCCGATAGCCCTCTTGGGAATCTTTTTAACACAATTTAGACGAGTATTTTGTCTAAGCTCCGGTTTAATACAAACTGCTTCCCATCTGACAAATGTGTGAACGCACGGTCAGCACACCGTGCACGTTGAAAGCTTCTTATTGGGCAGATTCCTTCACATTAACTGGGGCTATTTGTGGGTTGGTTGAATTTCAGGGCTGAAATGCTTAACTTCTACACTATATGATTATTCTTGACTTATGGAGTAAGCACTAGATTTTATACATATACCCAATTGTTGATTTTAGCAGTCTCTAGAGTAGCCCTTATAGTCACCCCAGAATTATGATAAAATTTCACTAAAATTCATTCCAAACATGATGAGTTAGAAAGTTACATTATTGCTCAAGAGAAGCCTAAACACAAGGCCCGTGGACTCTGTTGATTTGACGTCAGAGATAATGTCGTTCCATACCCTTTTTCTTTTATATAAACTACTTATCATTATAATTTTAGAAACAATTTTTGGCATCTAAGAAAAATTTAAGTGTACCAGTTCATTGTAGTTATTCATGCTTGTTCTTTTCTACACTGGTATCATACATTTAGTTCGAAATGAAACCTAAAGCAAACTATGCCCGTTAAGTCATCTACGTGAGATTGTTTTTAGTCGACATGGAATACTGATCTAATGTGTGTTATCACAACCGGACATCTAAGATAATAATATTCAAGCAGCTGCAGCCTTCAGAAGTCCTCTACTAACAGTGTTCTTGCTTAGTAATCATGTAGTAGAGCAGAGTACTGCACTATGTACTTTATTTAATCCTTCGAGATATGTCATGTCCTTCTACTGAACAATTTCAGTAGTTCGAATCCACTCAAGCTGATCAGTAGATCTCATCAACTAAATGAGCGTGACCTAAACGCCAAATGGCCGTTTCACTAGTTTATGGTAGAGCTCATCAGCGATGTCCCGGTCAACTTCAGCTAATCAATCCAAATTAATTCAGACCAAGTTGATATTCATCATGGATAGACACTAACTGGAGGGACATTCAAGACATGTACAACCTGGATGGTTGTCCCGTCCTGGTAACATACTCCTTAGCAGTGCGTTCCCATGACTCCGACTCTCCAGAGATCGAACCCAGGACCTGGGGGTCCCAGGGAAAACACGTAACCAGTGAGACACTGGGTCGAAATCCGTTGGTTCATAGTTCCTACTTCTATCAGTTCATGAAGTAGCGCGACCTCCACCTAATGCCGTCGTTGAGTTACTGTCCAGACGCTCGACATGTTTGGCCCCACTGGTCACAATTCATTCAAGCTTCAGGAATCACCTCTCATAGTTGGTCAACAATGAACACTAGATCAATTAGACTTCAGGATTTGTGGGGATTTGTTGATTTCAGGTTGGTATTCATCACGGACCGAAATCAGTTGGAAAGACATTAGAAAACATGAAGACTGGACAGCCATTTCGTCCTCATATTAGACTTCTCGGAAGTGCATATGCATAACCTCTCCAGGGAGCGAACTCAGAACCCTCAGGTCCTACGGCCAGCACATTACTGTTGGGCTACCAGTTCAGACCAGCTTATTCTGGCTAGCTGGAGAGTAGGAGCTGGTATGTCTAAAATAGGATGACCAGTTTGCAGATGGCCTACAAATTGCGCGATCCGCGTTGAAATTTCTCTCTGATGAGTAGTTTTTTCAACTGCTCAACTGGGACGTCAACAAGGTTTCCACTGGAAATCACTCAGCCAAGATCACAGCGTATGACCTGTGACACCCCTGAATCGGAGAGGCGAAATGACGCCAGTTGGTGAAAGCCTGCCTTCGGGAAGCCAATTGGCCGATGTGTCTTCTCTCCCTCGATGAAAGCGAAAGTAAACGTGGGGACATGGAATGTCCGCACCATGTTTGAACCCAGCAAGGCAACTCAGATTGCAAAAGAGATGAGAAGTTATCACATCGAAGTGCTTGGGATTTGCGAAAGCAGATGGAATGGGAGTGGACTCTCCAAACTGTCAACTGGAGAATCAATAATCTACTCCGGTCACCCAGACGACAGCCACGAGCACACTGAGTTATGGAGTGGCTATCATGATGTCCCCAACAGCATCGAAGGCTCTCTCTCATGCAGTGGGAACCAATCTCCTCAACGATCAGCATCATGACAGCAAGATTCAACTCAAAAGGAAGGAAGGTCACAATCATACAATGCCACGCTGTGCACCTACAAATAATGCAGAGCAAGAGAAGAAGGAGGAATTCTACAGACAACTGCAATCAACACTGGACAAGACCACACTGCAGTTGGCGATATCAAAATTCTAATGGGCGACATGAATGCGAAACTGGGAGGGGACAACACGGGAAGAGAACTAACCATGGGTCGAGAGGCGCTAGGTGAGTTGATGAACGAGAATGGAGAATTGTTTGCAGAATTCTGCGCATTCAACGATTTGGTGATTGGAGGCGAGGCAATGTGTTCAGGCACAAAGATATCTACAGAGCGACATGAAGGTGATTTCACCAGATGGACACACTAAAAATCAAATCGACTTTATCTCAATCTCAAGAAAATGAAGACGCAGTCTACTTAACACAAGGTGAAGAAGAGGAGCAGATGTAGGTTCAGACCACTCACCATCTAGTGCAAGGAACCTTCCAAATCAAGTTAAAAGCCTTCATTCAAGGCAGCTGGTGATAGACCACAGTTCAAGTACAACACTCAGGAGGTGAAGGATGAAACTACAAAAGAGATCTTCAAGGCAGCCATCAAGACAAAATGGGAGACATCGAGGAACATCCCTGAAGAAACCTGTGTGGAAGAACACTGTAACTATTTGAAAGCTATGTGGAAAGAAACCTGCACAGCCGTATTAGGAAGGAAGAAGAAAGAAGATAAGGAATGGATCTCGATAGACACATGGAAGCTGACAGAGGAGAGGAGGATGGTGAAGCAGAAGATAAACCAGTGCAAGGATGCTCAACGACAAGAGGAACTGAGCACAATGTATAAAACACCACACTGGACAAAGAAGTGAAGAAGAGTGCACGCAAAGACAAAAGACACTTCTACGAAACACTGGCAAGTGAAGCAGAACAGGCTGCAGGTAAGAGAGACCTGACGACATTGTATCAAATGACCAGGTTGCTCTCTGGCAGGGAAGAGATCAACACAGACGAAGCCAATAAAAGATGAAGAAGGAAATTTAATTACGAAAGAAGAGAAACAAAGGTGATGATGGGCCGACCACTTCAAGAAGCTCTTGAATCGACAACCACCACCACCTTAACTTCGTCCAGAAATACCACCTACAGCCGCTGAATTACAAGTGAACATAAATCGTCCAACGAAAATGGAAGTCCTGAACACCATAAAGCTACTGAAGTGAGGGAAAGCAGCAGGACCAGATGGGATCCCGCCAGAAGCACTGAGAACAGACGCAGAGACAACAGCCGATATGCTCACACCACACCACTATTGCAGAATGTGTGGAAGGAAGAGAAGTTACCTGTCGATTGGAAGAAGGGTTACCTTGTCAAACTGCCGAAGAAGGGAGACCTCAGCGTTTGCAAGAAGTGATGCGGAATCACTCTCCTATCCACCCCAAGTAAAATATTAAGCAGCATCATCCTGGAGAGGCTTAAAGATGCACTGGATTCAAAACTACGACCGGAACAGGCTGGCTGGTTTCAGGAAGTACAAATCATGTGCAGACCAAATTGCAACGCTGCACTAAGCATCATCATAGAACAGAGTATAGAATGGCAGTCAACTCTACACCTCAACTTCATCGACTTTGAGAAGGCCTTTGATAGCGTCGACCGAGAAGTAATTTGGAAACTGCTTCAATACTACGGAGTACCGCAAACCTTTATCAGCCTCATTCAACAACTATATGAAGATGCCACATGCCAGCCAGGTAATTCACAATGGGAAGCTCAATGATGCTTTTGGAGTGAAGTGAAGACAGGAGTGAAACAAGGTTGCCTACTATCCCCCATGATATTCCTTATTGTGGTGGACTGGATCATGCAACAAACAGTGAGGAGCTGTGAGAAGAGGGGGATAAGCTGTCTGGACTGCGGAAAAGAACTTAGAAGACTTGGATTTCGACAACGATGACTTGTGCTTAATGTCACATAAACTTGAAGATCTACAGGCGAAAACTAACAAGTTGGCAGAAGAGGCAGCGAAGTCGGGACTTCAGGTGAATATAGAGAAGGTAGAGGTGATGAAGATATAGCACCACCAACAACAACAAAATCCAATCACCGTCAACGGGAGAAACTTGAAGGAAGTAACCTCCTTCACTTATCTAGGAAGCACTGTTTCAACTACAGGCGGCACAGACACAGATGAGGATGTCAAAGTCAGAATCAGAAAGACAGCAAGACAGGTGTTCATTAGCCTGAAACCAGTGTGGAGATCTTCTGCATTCAGCATGTGGAACAAGATACAGATTTTCAACACCAACGTCAAGTCACTGCTCCTGTATGGTTCAGAGACTTGGCGCGTCACGAAAGGGATTTCCAATAAAATACAGACATTCATCGACAACTGCTTACGCTCGCTACTGAAGACCAGATGGCCAGAATAATGAGAATAAGCAACAAGGAGCTCTGGGAACGAACCAACCAAGAACCTATCACGCAACAAACATGCAGGAGGAAGTGGAGATGGATTGGCCATGCACCGAGAAAGCCGACTGGGGACATCACGCGTCAGGCCAGTTGCTCGAGTGGAATCCCCATGGGAAGCGACGAGTTGGACGTCCGAGGTGAGGGTGACATGGAGGAGGTCGTGCGAGGAGGAAATGAGGGCTTGTGGGCTGTTGTGGAACCAGGTTCAAAAGATCTCAGAGAACAGAGTTTACTGGAGACGTGCTTCTGAAGCCCTATATTCCACTAGGAACCCAAGGGACTAATAATAATAATAATAATAAAACTTGTTTCCATGAAAGTAATGGCTTTTTCAATAATAACAAACTCTAAGACAGTCAGTAAACTCACTTCCTCCTCTTCATATGTCTTGGATTGGGTAACATAGGTTTCATCCATTTTCAATATCTTCTCCTAATTTAAATTTATTGCTTCAAGGGGACTGTAAAATATGTCGCAGGAAATGTCTGCAAGCTTAATTATCTGGAGTAGTTTTATTTGAGTCAAATAAAAAATTTTCACCTAAGGGCTCAAAAAGCCATAAATTGTCCGCAGACTTAGTCTTTTTCATTTGGCTACTGACCAGCTGCTTAGAACTAATATACTTATTATTTTTACAGTAAATACCGTATAACTCCAGTGTTAATAATTTAGATAATAATACTTTATCAACTTCAATATATTAAGGGAACGACAACTAATCAAGATTACTGGAATATCAATTAAAGAATAAGAAACAGTAGGATTTATTTCCAAAAGTAAAAATAGGTGACAACATACCACGTGGATCGACTAATAATAAGAAAGAATAATCTGCTACAATCCTAATTATTGATGGAAAAATACTTATACTGTCATGATAAAGGTCATTGGCTGATTCCATATGGGATCAGTAAGTTTGAAACAGTTTTTCACGCTATGTTGTACAAAGCCCATATGAATCACTTGAAAAGTTCTATCATCTATCTAGCAGAAGAAACTTCAACATATAAGGGACCAATCAATATAGAGTCCCCATTTTCTATGCTTTGGAAGAACTAAAAGTCTTAGTCTCATAGTTTTAATTCTCAGTGGTCACCCTCCTGATAACTTGATCCCGCTATACTCTAATTATTTAGTCTACCGACACTACAATAGCACTTTACTTATCGTTAAATAATGCCATATATTACCGTGAAGCTGTTGATTAGCCTAATCTGTTATTTTCTTCACACTGACGTTCACTTCAACTGGTATTGATTTCTCAGTGAATAACAATGTAGATTATTACACTTCAATGCAAATAGGTTGGTATCTACATTGCGGCAGAATTCAGTCAGTGAATATTTGCATTGTTGTTCTTTCCCTTGAGGTTATCAGAGTTGTACTACTTAAATGAACCACGGAATGAGTGGATACAGTCATTAAATTCACTGAAGAAAGAAAGTACCAATAAACTGTTATAAAATCAGGTGTTCGGTATCTGCAAGAAATTAATCAGACCTGAACATCACGTGCTGAATGCTGAAAGTAGTTGGCTCTGTGCAGATGAGAAGTTCTAAGACTGAAAGAAAAAATATAGGTGTAAAACTTGGCCACTATGGTAGAATTTAACTCCATATTAGATTTGTTTATATGATTTTTAACACACAGTGATCTAGTATTATTTACTTGATGACGTTTCGAGCATAAATTATTGCTGCTCATAATCATATCAATGTAATCACACTACTTTAGACATTTGATTTTTGTAGTTACGTCACGTACCAAAATTTCCTATATCTCTGGACTTAAGTACAGCGGCTTTATCCCACCCTATTGTGTGGTTGTGTGTTAATGCATGCATAGCAATAGCCAAGTTCTTTCTAGATTATTGATTTTATTTAGGCCTGTTGTTCTATATTTAGCTAAATTCCGATGTTTGGCAATTCTAACTGACCCCGGCTGACTAGTTCGACCTATGTACTCGATCTCACAGTCATTACTTGGAATTTGATAGATTATATTATTTGGCTTAATTGGTTCTTTCGGATCCCTAAGCCAGCCGACAAAACTCATCTCTGAGTGGGTTTGCAGGCTTAAATACCACCCCTAATTCCAGCTTTGTTGAGGATTCTATGTAAAGTTTCTGAGGTACCCTCCTTATAGAGTTATACAATAGAGGCTGTGAACTCCTCTCTACTCGTGTTGTCGTTATTAGTCGCACTCGTGTGACTGTTATTTTTTCGTTTTTTGTGTGTCTATAAGAATTTCTTAATAAACTGCGGAGGGCAATTATTAACTATTAGTGCTTCTTTTACGTGTTTCAATTCCTTGTTTAGGTTCTCGCTCTGACTAGTCAGTTTTATAGCTCTGTCATTTAGACATTTGACTAATCCTGCCTTAACTGACCATGGATGGGATGGTTTGAAGTCTAGATGGCTGTTGGAATGTGTTGGTTTTTTGTGGACAGTAGTATTCAAGATCACTGTATGTTATAAATCAAATCAAAACAAATCTAATGTGGAACTGAAATAAATAGTTGTCGCATACTGTATCATTTGCAAGCTTTATGGTTTTATTTGAGAATCATACGTCTTTCAGGTGAAGATTCGATAAATTCTAGGGAAAAATCATCCATAACTAACATGATTACTGTTTGATACTAATATTTTTAGGTGAACATTTAAATATCAGCTGCAATGCTTTTTGAAGTATCGGTAATGTCAAGGCTTTAACTGTAAAACTGGAACTTGTGTAGATACTAGTTAGTGTCCTGACCACATACAAAATAGTTTATAACTTGTTTGCAGATATGCAGGGATTTTGAAGCACCTGTTTGAATTCTTCTGGTTTACTAGTCATCCCACTTTCACTTAGATTATAGTTTGACTTTTACCCCAGCCAATATGCGGAATTAAAGCCTTGCATTATTTTAAATATGAGTATCAGTGTACCAACAAACACATGTTTACTCTATCTCTGTTGACAGACGGGCTCCGATGTGGATACCTTGTTACTGCCGGGTATTCATGACACTGTATTCATCTTTGTGACTCGTAATGTAATCCAGGACGCGCATTTCGTCCTGTTTCAGATTCGTCACATGGATGTGGTAGTGGCTATCATGCCCCAGTAGCCTAGTGGAGAACGCTTTGGCGTTTGAAGTGATGTGTACTAATTTCAATTCTCAGTAGTAATAACATTACTGTCTGAGTCTCAGATACATCTAACCAAGGATTTCCAAATAGGATAAAATGCGTGTCTTGAATTCCCCTTAGAGTTACCACTATGAGTAAAACTAAAACAAATTTGTACAGAGTTGTGTATTGCATTAATTTTCACATGTTTATATTGTTTATGCGCCTGACAATTCACATGATTTAATTTTCACTTATCTCTTCTGATCATAATTGCCAACAACAAAAGCATACATTTGTCATGAAGTATTCGACAATTGAATACAAATCGTGTGAATTCAAAATGATAAACACTTGAGCCAATTCTGATTTAATAACTACTTGAAAACACTTAATAAACAGTGTTTTTCACTTAGTACTAACAAAAAAGACTAAATTATGTAACTGCGAAAAATATTCACTTGTGATACTGATGAACCTCGCCTGGTTAACTAGTTCACTAGTTACTTGACGGTCCTAAGCCCGAGTGAAGACGGAGACCTAGGCCTTAGCAGGAACTGGCGAGGAATCAAGCTCCCAACCACCCCAAGCAAAATATCAAGTCGCATCATCCTGAAGAGACTAGAAGATGCGCTGGATTCAAAATTACGACCGGAACAGGCTAGCTGGGTGGCTGGTTACAGGAAGAACAAATCATATCAGGATCAAATTGTAACGCTAAGCTACGCATCATCATAGAACAGAGTATTGATTTGACAGTCAGCTGGATCTCTACTTCAACTTCATCCACTTTGAAAAGGCCGGCCTTCGACGGCGTCTACCGAGAAGTATTCTGGTAGGTAGTTGCTTCAACTCTACAAAGTGCTACAAGCCTTTGCCAACCCCATTCAACAGCTACGTGAAAACGCCACATATCAAGTGATCCACAATGGAAACCCAAGCAATGCCTTTGAAGTGAAGACAGAAAAGAGTAAGACAAAGCTGCCTACTATCATCCACGATCTTCCTGATTGTAGTCGACTGGACTGGATCATGCGGCAAACCGTGAAGAGCGAGAAGATGAGCATACGCTGACTGGACCGATGAAAAGAGCCTAGATTATTTGGATTTCACCAACGATAATGATTTATGTATAATGCCTTGTGGCACAAACTCGAAGATCCACAGGCAAAAACTAACAAGTTGACAGAAGAGGCAATGCAGGGTGGTGACAGCGGCACTTCAAGTGAACGTGGAGAAGACAGAGGTGATGAAGATACCGAACCAACAACAGCTTGAACAACAAGCACCAATCACCACTAAGGGGAGAAACCTAAAAGAAGTAGTCTCTTTCACCTGCCTCTCTATCTAGGCAGCATCGTTTCAACGACAGACAGCACAGACACAGATGAGGATGTCAAGGCAGCCAGGATCGGAAAGACAGCAATACAGGCCTCGCTTCATGAACATGAAATCAGTGTGGAGATCTTCTGCACTCAGCATAAAGCGTGAAAAAGATCCGGATTTTCAACACCAACGTCAGTCAAGTCAGTACTTCTATGTGATGGTTGAGAGACGGCGCGTTACGAAAGGCATTTCCAACAAACTACATATATTGATCAACAACTGCCTACGCTCGTTACTGACACTGAAGATCAGATGGTCAGAAAGAATGAGCAACAAGGAACTCTGAGTTGGCGACAAACCAACCAAAAACCTATCATCCAACAAATATGCAGAAGAAAGTGGACATGGATTGAGCATGCACCGAGAAAGCCGACTAGGGACATCATGCTCCAGGCCAGGCTTTCGAGTGAAACCCAAAGGGGGAACGACGAGTTGGGCGTCTGTGGCCAGGGTGACTTGGAGGAGATCGTGTGAGGAAGAGATGAAAGCTTGTGGAAAGTCGTGGTGACAGATTGAAAAGAGTGCAGAGAACAGAGTGCAATGGACGCGTGCTACTGAAGCCCTATATTCCACTAGGCACCCAAGGGAAAAATAACAAACAATAATGTGATACTAATGGTAACGATGCAGTGTTGTCTGAGTGTAGAAATTGGATCTTGAGGATATCATCACTCGACTACGAAACTTAATGAATAATTACTTTTTAGAATGTTTGGTACGTTCAGTGAGAGCTGTTGGTGATCCTAAAGACTTGTGTAGAACATTTACTTTGTCATATGTTGATGCATTTGATCTCAACTTCTTGGGTAGCAATACAGGAAGGAAGCCTTCTTGACAAAAATATATGATCTCAATTACTGACTTGAATTTTTATCATATTTCTTACATGTTACAGCAAAAAATGTGATAAATTTTATCACCCTGTTGATAAAAATGAATTACAGTATAACATAAAGTCATATATGCAATGTATGACTTGATAGAAGAGACAGCTAAGACGGGACTTCAGGTGAATATAGAGAAGACAGAGGTGATGAAGATATAGCACCAACAACAACAACAACAACAAAATCCAATCACCGTCAACGGGAGAAACTTAAAGGAAGTAACCTCCTTCACCTATCTAGGCAGGGTAGCACCGTTTCAACTACAGGCGGGACGGACGAGGATGTCAAAGTCAGAATCAGAAAGACAGCAAGACAGGTGTTCATTAGCCTGAAACCAGTGTGGAGATCTTCTGCACTAAGCATACGGAACAAGATACAGATTTTCAACACCAACATCAAGTCACTGCTTCTGTATGGTTCAGAGACTTGGTGCGTCACGAAAGGGATTTCCAATAAAATACAGACATTCATCAACAACTGCTTACACTCGCTACTGAAGACCAGATGGCCAGAATAATGAGAATAAGCAACAAGGAGCTCTGGGAACGAACGAACCAACAACCTATCACGCAACAAATATGCAGGAGGAAGTGGAGATGGATTGGGCATGCACTGAGAAGGCCGACTGGGGACATCACGCGTCAGGCCAGGTACTCGAGTGGAATCCTCAGGGGAAGCGACGAGTTGGACGTCCGAGGTGAGGGTGACATGGAGGAGGTCGTGCGAGGAGGAAATGAGAGGTTGTGGGCTGTCGTGGGACCAGGTTCAAAAGATCTCAGAGAACAGAGTTTACTGGAGGCGTGCTACTGAAGCCCTATGTTCCGTTAGGAACCCAAGGGACTAATAATAATAATAATAAAGTCATACATGAAGTGTCATCATTGACAGGTACTCAGATTAAAGTTTCAGAGGTTATCCTATCCAGTTTTAAAACAATTCCTGTTGAATGATAATTTTACTTCCAGTGTTTTAATTTGGATCTATGCCTTGAAGGATAATTTCAACGATAGGCAGATTAAATTTCAAAAATACCTCTTTCCTTTATTTTCTGATATATCACTTATATTCAGAAGAATACATTAATAAATTTAAGTCAAAAAAATCCATAATACCCTTTTATATGTTATCTGTTGAGCATGAAATAAGGTAGACATTGTTTTGGATGTGATTTGATCAAGATTTGACAAGTTTTCATGAATTCATATGTGCTCAGATAAGCTAGTTGATGAAACCAATTTTTTTTCTAAGAGATATAGGATAGGCGAAAAAAGTCAGAGAGTCTTTGCTTATTAGCTTTATGAAATGTTCTTCTTGCTTATTTTTAGGGAAATCCTACTCTTTAGATGCCCAAATGGCTCAGAGATTGTGTTCCTAATGTCTCAACTATCTGATGTGATTCATGACATCGGAGTAAACATAAATTCTCTAAAGGTTGGATATAAATCTTCCTAGTAACCATAAACAGACACTAGGCTATTGAGTCATGATAGTCTGATTGGATAGGACATTTCATTTGTGTGGAAAGCTTGCCGCTAAACTTTTAATTTTTACACGGATTCTGATAAAATCCCCCATTAACCGCATTTAAACATCATAAGCCATGTGTTTTGGATGATTGAGAACACACAAAATAAACGCAAATAACAAAATAAAACTTGTGTCAAAGTTGAGATATACCTAGAGAAAGCCAAAATTTCAGCAGAGACTGATTCGTTTGGTCTAGAATAATCATCATCAGCGTGAAGTCATAAGCTATGATTAAAGACAGTTGACGCCAGTTTTTTAGAGATGGATCTGGTAACTCAGCATCCAAGCGAATAATGCACTGATATTTCAAGTGATAGATGCTGAGTCTAGTATTCATGAGAACAATATCGCTCACGAGAAAGCAGGTGTTTCCAGCTATTAAGTTCCGAATATAAAAACGCGTGTCCTGTATTTTGAGGTGCAAGGTACTATCACACAAACAGCATCGAAATAAATTCTCTTATTCCTACAGTCTTCTCTATGATGGCTTATGAATTTAGTGTTCAAACAACTAGTGTAAACAAGTAAGTACTACAGATGCATTGCCAGTTACTTATCATATGCCATCTAATCAATTGCATGCGTGACGTATTCATTCATTTGACATATTAGAAGTCAATGACATCCGTTTTGTCGAATGAAAATTGTGTAATTTCTGCCATTACTCTGAACATCAGTCTGACTTAGTATTGCATTCTCAGTAGATTACAGTTTCTAACCGTTATCCTTCCCTCCAATTAAGATAAAGGTTTGTCTCTCCATGTCTTTGTTCAACAACTTTTAAGGTTTTGTCGCGTTTTGCATTTTTTAATTTTTTTATCATTTATTATGTAATCTTTCAGGCAATGACTAATACCTTCAAAAAATATTCCAATCATTATACTTTACTTTGATTGATCCCATCATCATTTTAACAAGCAACTTACAATCTGTTATTGGCGTCTACTAATACAATCACTCGACTGGTATCTGATACGAAAGTAAATATTATTATTATTTGCCCCCGTGGGTTCCTAGTAAAAAATATAGGGCTTCAGTAGCACGTCTCCATTCCACTCTGTTCTCTGCAATCTTTTGAACCTGGCTCCACGATATCCCACAAGCTCTCATTTCTTCCTTACACAATCTCCTCCATGTCACCCTCAGATGCACAACTCGCCGTTTCCCATCTGAGTTCCACTCGACTGCCTGACGCGTGATGTCCCCGAACGGTCTTCACGGTGTATGCCCAATCCATTTCCACTTTCTTCTGTATATTTGCTGAGCGACAGGTTCTTGGTTGGCTCGTTGCCTTGTATTTCTTCTGTCTTCACTTCAAAAGCATCACTGAGCTTTCCATTGTGAATTACTTGACATGTGGCCTCTTCATATAGTTGTTGAATGAGGTTGATAAAGGTTTGTGGTATTCCGTAGTGCTGAAGCAACTGCCTGACAGATTACTTCTCGGTCGACGCCATCGAAGGCCGACCCTTTTCAAAGTGGATGGAGTTGAAGTAGAGATCCACTGACTACCATTCGATACTCTGTTCTATGATGATGCATAGTTTAGCGTAGCAGCCAGCTACCTAGCCAGCCTGTTCCAGTTGTAGTTTTGAATCCAGCGCATCTTCTAGTCTCTTCAGGATGATGCGGCTTGACATTTTGCTTGGGGTGTTTGGAAGCATGATTCCTCGCTAGTTCTTGCAAGGGCTTAGGCCACCCTTCTTCGGAAGTTTGAAAAGGCAGCCCTTCTTACAATCAATAGGCAGGTACCTTACCTTCTTTCCTTCCTTGCAAACCTTCTGCAGTAGTGGTGTGAGCATGTTCGCTATTGTCTCTGCGTCTGTTCTCAGTGCTTCTGGAGGAATTCCATCTGGTCCTGCTGTTTTGCCGCGTTTCAGTAGCTTTGTTCAGGACTTCATTACGGATTTTGTCAGAGGGCGTGTGTTCACCTGTAGTTCTGTGGCTGCAGGTGGTATTTCTGGACGAAGTGCAGGTGGTGGTTGATTCAAGAGCTTCTTGAAGTGGTCAGTCCATGGCTTACTTTGTTTCTCTTCTTTGGTAATTGTATTTCCTCCATCATCTTTTATTGGTTTCATCTGTGTTGATCTCTTGCCTCCCGGACAGTAACCTGTTTATTTGACACAATGTTGTCAGGTCTCTGTCTCTCCTGCCTGCAGCCTGTTATACTCCACTTGTCAGTGTTTCGTAGATGTATCTTTTGTCTTTGCGTGCACTCTTCGTTACTTCTCTGTCTAGTGTTTTGTACGCTGTACTCAGTTCCTTTTCTTGTCGTTCATCCTTGCACTGGTTTATCTTCTGCTTCACCATCCTCCTCTCCCTCCTCTATCAGCTTCCATGTATCCATCGAGATCAATTCCTTATCCCTATTCATCTTCCTTCCTAATATGGTTGTGCAGGTTTCTTTCCACATCTCTTTCAAAGTGTTTCAGTGTTCATCCACACAGGTTTCTTCAGGGATGTTGCCCAATGTCTCCCACTTTTCTTGATGGCTGACGTGAAGATGTCCCTTTTAGTTTCGTCCTTCAGCTTCTGGATGTTGAACTTGAACTGCGGTCTATCACCAACTTACTTGGAGGCTTTCAACTTGATTTGGAAGTTTCCTTGCACTAGATGGTGGTCTGAACGATTATAAAACTTTTACATGAATGTAGGGCTATATTTGAAGACCTAAGTGATAACAAACATCTCTGTCTAACCAGCCCTTTTTGTTTATGCCGAATAGTATTTTCGAAACGATACAAATCTCTTATTTCTGTGTTCATTAGTGTAAACGAATCTACTAATATGATGTAAGGCTTCTGCGGTTCTTTCTTCACTGAATTGTCATTCGAAAGCTTGATTTCATGCATCATAGGCGAGGTCTGTTGCCATGTGATCCACAGAATTTTGTCATTCCTAAATTCACCTCATTCTTAACATGCAATAGATAGACTATCTTTTTGCAGAAGCATTAGGGTATCTCTACTGAAGGTTCTACTGCTGCACATATTTTTGTTTTATAGGCAAAAGTAGGGCGAAAACAGTTTTTAATTGAAGTAATCAGCTTCTAAGCTGGAAATAAATTTTAAAAGTATCCAACTATCAGCATTTTCACACATGTAAACATTATTGTTCGGCCACAGCAAACCTATCACATTGAAAGTGACTTACTTATCAATTCATCCATTTTCGTAGCTATGTATTAGTCAATACACAATGCAGAAAACACACTATTCCAAGTTAGGTTCATGTCGTACATCGAAGTCAAGAGATAATTCAAACTAATTTTGAAATCATGGAGAAGATTTATAGCCCAGGATGAAGATGATGGTAGTCTAGTGTTCTCTGAGCTTTGATATTTTATTAACGAAGCCATCATCAAACTGGTTTTTGAGAGAAGGCAGGAGGAGAATGAGCAGTATGAAGAATAGTCCAAAGTTACTATCATAAATCTGGAGAACCAAATAAGAATACCCCTTCAGAGAGATTTTGTAGAAAGATGGAAATGTGAAGTAACACTTGAAAGTTGAAGTAAATGAAATCACTGTACTCATTTTGAATAGATAAATTTATGATATTTTGCTTAAAGAAGCCTCGCCTCACTACTTTTGAACAATCCGATTTGATTTCTTAGAGAGATTTTCATAATGTGTCTAGTACTGCTGTACCCGTCAACGAACCGGCTGCCAATATAAATGAACATTTCTCTTCATTGTTTTTCAGAGATGCTTGAAAAGAATATTTACAAAAGTGTTAAGTCAGAATTCAAGTTCAATTATTGAAATTTTCGTTTAGCCTGGATAACTTTGGACTGTAGTTGTCTTTTCTCACTATTCTTGCTCAATCAGATAGCAAATCATCTTGCATTACTATTTCCTGGGAGTTTTTAAATTTTTGTTTGAATATCTGTTAAACTTTTGAATAGGGGAGATATCCAAGATTCTTTTTTCCACCCAAAGGTTCACAATCCAGACAATATTCCCTGGAGTTATTGATGCTTTTTCGAAGATACACGTCCGAAAATTTGACATGAGTTTGGATGAGACTTTTCAGTCAAGTCAGAAGAATGAGAACTTTTGTTAAAGCTGTCAGTGAAGCTTATCCAGTTCACCTTAGCTTCGCAAACAATGAAAGTGTCACCCATTCACATTTTGTACGTATAAAATTGATAAACTGTTCATGATCACCTATTGTTTTCTAGGCTCGTTAAAAAACAGTCATTTAGCCTTAGTTCAGCTTATTCACTCGAAAACCATCTGACACATTTGTTACTGACTCCACGATACTTGATTAAGGAACTGATATTTAAGCGCATATACCAAATAAATGAGATCAGTATTACTGATTCAAACTTCCCAAACTATGACTAAGCAGATGAAAAATACTGCCGCTTTAATTATAAGTGAATGTCATGAAAAATGAGAATTTATTTTCTAAAAATTCTTGTTGAATAGTACCAAATAATTCATTTCAAAAAGCATTTAGATTAACACAGTTTCATCAGCTAATAATAATCTACTTTAATCAATAGTTTTTGAAGGAATTCCACTGCGTTTATCCTTTTTTTTCTTACAGTCATAGCAGGTATTTTTTAAGACTGGAAGATAAATGATTTTGTCAAGCTACATAAAATTAGCTGAGTTTATATATTTTTCAAGTTTCTAAAATCTGATGGTTAGTTATCGGTGTTTAATACAATGATAATGTATTATGAAAATCGCCTAGATAACTAGTTCACTAGTTACTAACCGGTCTGAAGCCACCATAAAGAAGGAAAATTGGGCACAGGGCTAACAACCCTACCTTAGAAACTTATTCCTTGCTGGAATCAGGGAGACGAAATTACTCCGGTTGGTAAAACCCTTCGGGAAGCCAGTTTGCCGATATGTCTTGTCTCCCTCAATGAAAGCGAAAGTAAATATGGGGACATGGAATATCAGCACCACGAGTAAACCTAGAAAAGCTGACCAGGTTTCAGAAGAGATGAGGAGGTAAAGCATAGAAGTGGTAGGAATCTGCGAGGAATCAGAAAATGCGATAGAAGTGAGCTCTCCAAACTGTCAACTGGAGAGTCGAAAATCAACTCCGATATTGTCACTCAGACAACACGACAACCATGAGCACGCTGAGTTTTCGAGCGGCTATCATGATTTCGCCGACAGCATCGAAGGCTCTCATGCAGTGGGAGCCGATCTCCACCTGCAGGATCATGACAGCCAGATTCAGTTGAAAAGAAAGGAAAGTTACAATCATGCAGTGATACGCTACGCGCCTACAAATAATGCAGATGAAGCGAAGAAGGAGGGATTGTATAGACAACTGCAATCAGTGCTGGACGAGACAACACCACAGTTGGTGACATCCGAATTGTAATGGGTGGGGTGACGTGAATGCCGAATTGGGAGTGGACAATACAGGGAGGGAAGCAATCATGTGTGGAGAAGTACTTGGTGAAATGATGAATGAGAATGGAGAACTGTCCACAGATTTCTGCACTGTGAACGATTTGGTGATTGGAGACAGTGTGTACAAACACAAGAATACTGACAAAGCGACATGGATTTGATTTCACTAGACACCAGAAGACACTGAAAATCAGACCGACTTATTCTCAATGTGAAGAAAGTGGAAGTGCAGCCTACTGGACACAAGATCGGATCAAGAAGAGGAGCAAATGTAGGTTCACACCACTCACTATCTAGTGAAAGGAACCTATCTCCAAACTCAAGTTGAAAGGCTTTTGTTCAAAGAAGCTGGTAATAGACCACAGTTGAAGTTGAACACCCAGAACAGAAACTGAACATCGATAGAACAAGAGAAGTCTTCACGTCAGCCATCAGCAGAGGATGGGAGATGTCGAGCAACATCCCTGTGGAACCCTGCATGGAACAACACTGAAATTTTGTGAAAGCGACGTGGAGGGAAACCTGAGAAAACGCATTAGGCAGGAAGAAGAGGTACGAAAGGAGTGAATCTCCACGGATACATGCAAGCCGATAAAACAGACAGAGGAAGATGGTGATGGTGAAGCAGAAGATAAACCAGTGCAGTCCAGGGATGAACAACGGAAACAGGAACTGGGAACAACGTATAAAAAACTACACTGGACAAAGAAGTCAAGAAGAGTGCACGCAAAGACAAAAGGCACTTCTTCTACGACACACTGGCAAGTGAAGCAGAACAGACTGCAGGCTGCAGGTGAGAGGGAAAACTGACGACATTATGTCAAATAAACAAAATAATATCTGGGAAGGAAGATATCAATACAGTTGAAACCAATGAGAGATAGTGTGAAGGGAACCAAGTTACCAAAGAGGAGACATGAAGGAAGCAATGGACTGACCACTTCAAAAAACTCCTAAATCGACCAACAACACCACCATGTGCAACTCGTTCACAAGTACCACCAGCAGCTCAGCCACTGAATTAGTAGTGAACACATGTACTCCGACAAAGTCCGAAGTGACATTCTGTAGGCCATAAAGTTGCCAAAGTCCAGGAAAGCAGCAGGAACACATGGAATTCCGCGGGAAGCACTGAAAACAGATGGAGAGACAACAGTGGACATGCTGACACCGCTACTGCAGAAGTTTTGCAGAGAAGGAAGGAATGAAAGGAAGGTACCTGCCTGTTGATTGGAAGAGGGGCTACCTCATCAAACTTCCAAAGAAGGGAGACCTAATTCCTTGCAAGAAAATGCTCGGAGCCATGCTGCTATCCACTCCAAGCAACGTGCTAGTCCACATCATCCTGGAGAGACTAAAAGATGCTCTGGATTCAGATGTTGATATTTATCTAATGCCGTACAAGCTTGAAGATCCACAGGGAAAACTAACAATTTGGCAGAAGAGGAAGAACAGGGCAGTGAAGGAAGATGCAACTTCATTCAGGTGAATGTGGAGGAGACAGAGGTGATGAACACGCTCAACCAACAACAACAACATCAACATTAACAACAAGCATCAATCACCATGAATGGGAGAAATCTGAAGCAACTTGTCTCTTCACATACCTTCTTAGTCAGCATCGTCTCATCTACAGGCAGCACAGACACAGATGAGAACGTCAAAGCAGTCAGGATCGGAAAGACATCAACACAGGCCTCACTCCATTAACCTGAATGAAACCAGTGTGCAGATCTACTTCACTACACTCCACTCCACTCCACTCCACTCCACTCAGCATGAAGCATGAAGCGTGAACAACATGTGGATTGTCAAGACTAGTGTCAGTCAAGTAAGTCAGTGCTTCTATGTGGTGGTTGAGATAGGGACTCGGCGCGTCATCAGAAGCATTTCCAACAAATTGCAGACATTCATCATGAACAGCTGCCACCTACGCACACACGATACTGAGCATCGATCAGATGGATGGTCAGAATAATAAGAATTGGCAACGAGGAAGAAGGAAGTGTGTCTGGCAACGAATCAACCAAGAAGCAATCACTCAACAGGTATGCAGACGAAGAACGTGGAGATGGATTGGGCTGGATTGGGCACACACAGAGAAGACGGTTTGGGACATCACGTGCCAGACCAGGCCAGGACGTCGAGTTGGATCTGAATGGGAAAGGACGAGTTGGTCGTGTGAGTTGAGGGTGACATGGAGGAGATCATGTGATGAAGAGATGAAAGCTTCTGTGTAGTCGTGGAGTGAGGTTGAAGAGACTGTAGCGAGGATAGTGCAATGGAGATGTGTTACTGAAGCCCTGTGTTCCACTAGGAACCCGTGGACGATTAATAATAGTAATATATTATGAGCGGAAGACAGTTATTACTATTTATTGATATACTTGTGGTTCTCTGTTGTATTTTGGACCAAATTGTTCCACCTTTACTGCCATATGGACACATATGCGGATCTTTTGATATTTCCTGAATGTTAATTATGGTAATTTCGCTGACTGACAAGTCCTAAATAGGACATAATGCGCATCCTGGATTCTTCTGCTAGCCACAACCAATCAAATTTACTATAAAAGACAGTTCTAATAGTAATTCTGTTTATACATTGTATTTTTCTGTGGTACTCCAGAATAGTTTGAAAGCAAGCGATAACTTTAAAAATTCATAGACGATAATCGGTCATACATATTGGAACATTAACACTGGATAAAGTTCAACAAATTAAGTACTCAGTACTAAGTACTTAGTAACAGCAATCAATGGATATTTTCTCCTCTAGAAAATGAGATTACTGTGTAAGAGATAATCTTGATTGTCCATATCAAAGTTTCGATAGGGGAAATTTCCCAGATGTTAGTTGAAGATAATAATGTATGCGTGACAAACGTTTATTTGTTACCACTTTGTTATAGTGTGTAGTAAGATTGAGAAAATCTTTATAAGAAGCCGCACATCTCTGAAGCTTTTT
Organism: Heterobilharzia americana; assembly: GCA_944470555.2. NCBI lineage: Eukaryota > Metazoa > Platyhelminthes > Trematoda > Strigeidida > Schistosomatidae > Heterobilharzia > Heterobilharzia americana. The sequence continues at coordinate 58,289,658 of OX104129.1, read as the reverse complement.
TTTAACCAATCCTTTTGTTCTGAAGTTTCGGGAACCAGATTGAAGAGACAAAAATCAATAAGATATTCAAATCTAGATGGACGTGTAAATAACCAAGGCCATAATCGCTTTTTCCACTTATCTAGAAACTGAATGATCATTAAGGAGTGGAATCTAAAGGTTATTGTTCAAGTATCTGCATATATTTATAACTTCGGTTATATCAAGGAGTCAGTACGAGAATATAACAAGTAACAATGACGAGTCCCAAATAGGACGAAATGCGCATCCTGGATTCCACTGCTAGCCACTGCCCATCATTACTAAACATAGTAAAAAGACAAGCAATATCGAGGCATCCTCATAGGAGCCCATATGCCAACAGAGACTGATCAATTCCGTCGAATCAACGACGGTGTAATACAAGCAATAACACTAATGTCATAAAATATTTCTGATATGTTATTGTAAGTACCAACTATTTATTTTAAATCATTTTTCTGCAAAATTGATAAATTAACTCATGCTTTAATGAACGAGTCAGTGATTAATTACGCGTAGTCTTAATTACCAGCAGCTTACTCAAGTGAGTTCATCAGTCAAAGTTGAAAATGCTTTTCTTCGGTATGAAATGCAAGTTTCCGCTAATATACATTCGAATTTTTCATTGGAGATGATTTAAGCCACCCACACTTATTTCCCTGAATTCTTGATAATCTATAGTATCTACCAATGGGAACAAAATCCCCTTTATTATTGTCCGCCAGTTCTCATGGTGCTTATTTTGGTAGTATTTTCATCTAAGTAACATGATATTACTTATGTATGCTTATTTTAACACTGCTATGCAAGAATTCAAGAATCGCACATTAATGTAAACTATTTCTTGCGATTTAATCATAAAGAAATGTAAACCAGTCACCAGGGAACTAAAAAAGATTTACATCTTCAAATGAGAATTTTTTTCTCCAAGCTTTCTGGATTTTTCTTTTATTTCTTAACACTTAGGAAGGGCAATTATATCAAAAAATCAATAAAACTTTTTCCAACTGCGATAAATCCACTTAACGTCTGGAAGTATAAGAGAAGTTTCAGCTACAAATCATAGATGAGTGATGATATCTTGTCGTAATTATTAAACGGGTAGAGTTAAAGACTTTAGTTTTCTACGATAACCATGGGAATTATCACTCAGTTAACTGATAGTTTGCTAAGACCCCTTTACAGTGTACCATAATATGTTATAAATTTTTTGAGTGGTTGTAGTCTTATTGAAGGGTATTACATCTAATCAAAGCTTTCGAAAGCGAAATAAATTTGACTAGACTTAGGAAGATTCTAATTTGGATCGTGCAAATATTTAAAACGCCTTAAAACACTAGTTTTTCAGTGTGATTCGAAAACCTAAGGTCTTATGGCTATGATCACCTCTAATAATCAAAAATATCCTATATTAATGGTTTTCAAAGGGTTGCCATGAGATCCAATAGCAGTAGAAAGTTGTTTATCGAAGAAAAACATGCAAAAATGAAATATTTAGCATTATTACTTGTATTATACTGTCGTCGATTTGACAGAATTGATCGATCTCTATAATACAAGCAACAATACTATAAACTATACCCGTCGTACAAGAAGTAGCTATCGTGACTCGGTCGCGAAGTAGATAACTCTGTGGCATTTGAAATGATTAGTCCGAAGTCCTAATCCTGGTGTGAACAACATCACTCACTGGGAAGTAGATGTATCCAGCTGACGAGTCACAAACAGGACGAAATGCGCATCCTGGGTTCCACTGCTAGCCACTATTTATCATTACTATAAAGATGAAGTATGCTTAGTTTATAAATGCTACGCATAGAATACATTCCTTTAATCCAAAATATAAAAAGTTGAGTGTTAGTTAGCAATCCATCAAAACAGCAGACTCCATCCTCACAAATTGCAAAAACATACTTGATCTTCCGTTTTCATCAAATGCTTCTGATCAGATCAGATCAGATAAGAACATAAAGCAAGGTTTTTAAAACTTTTAGACTTTTATGGTCATATTTCTCATAAATCTGACAAATCAATAAGAAAGGTATATGTAGCGAAGCACCATAACCAACTTCGGCAGTCATAATGATATACATTTGAATACCATTGACAAACACAACAAATTTCCCAATTGTTTTATATTATCTTTCTTATCAAACATACTTCATCTTAAACTTTGTAAATAGTTGAAGAAGCGAATTTGACTTCAAATGGAAGGTTAGGAATAAAGCACTGAGAATTCGGGAATATGTACTTATTACCAGAGTTCACTTTTTCATTGGACCACCGAAAAAGAGTCAGACTACTAACTACTACATTTGCTTTACTAGACAATATAAACACTACTGAGAAAAGAAAATCACGCTAAACTATCTCGAATAAACGCCAAATATTTGTTACTTTATAAGTTAGGGAATTTTTCTACATGTTTTCCAGTCGAACACTTAACACCTGATTGCACTGTTTCATATATTCTTTGAAAATTTATCTACGCAATAATCAGAAATTCTGTTCAAGTTCATGTAAGGAAATATTTCATTTTTAGCCTATATGAAATGCCAAACAAGATATGCATCTGCGTCGTAAGGATTTACAAAAAAACTTTCAATATTCTACTCGTAAAAAGTTACTTAGATTATCATAATTATTCAGTAAACAGCAGCTGACGAAGTTAACATACAGATATTTGTCCTTGCAGAAGCAAAAGAGATAATGACAAAGTTTATAGAACTACTTCTATATAACTGGTGTCTTCTAAAATCATTTATCAACTGTTTGGCTTTAGTTTGCAACAAAATGGACATTTTCTTTTTCTTTTTCCATTCAAAAGACCACCGTATACTAAGACCTAAAAGCAAGGTCTTTGCATTCATCGAACCATTATGCTTATTTCTGTCTAAATGACTGAGTACAACTTCTTCAATATTTCAATCTTCGGTTGAAATAATATCGTAGGTATCACTGACACCTACATTTTTACAAACTAATATATTTATGAATTATTTTAATAATCATCATGGAGGCGCACAAAATATTTCTTACACACTCTATAAACTGCGGTTTGACGTTTTCCTCTATAGAATAACAATCCAAGACAGATGTGGATAACATAATATAACTGACGGTTTTCCACGTCTGCATTATCGTCATTTTCATTCTTTGTCCCCTAGGATCCTAGTGGAATATAGGGCTTCAGTAACACATCTCCATTGCACTATCCTCGCTACAGTCTCTTCAATCTCACTCCACGACTACACAGAAGCTTTCATCTCTTCATCACATGATCTCCTCCATGTCACCCTCAACTCGCACGACCAACTCATCCTTTCCCCATTCACATCCAACTAGACGTCCTGGCCTGGTCTGGCACGTGATGTCCCGAACCGTCTTCTCTGTGTGTGCCCAGTCCAACCAAATCCATCTCCACGTTCTTCGTCTACATACCTGTTGAGTGATTGATTCCTGGTTGGTTGGTTCGTTGCCAGACACACTTCCTTCTTCCTCGTTGCCAATTCTTATTATTCTGACCATCCATCTGATCGATGCTCAGTATCGTGTGTGCGTAGGTGGCAGCTGTTCATGATGAATGTCTGCAACTTGTTGGAAATGCTTCTCATGACGCACCGAGTCCCTATCTCAACCACCACATAGAAGCACTGACTTACTTGACTGACACTAGTCTTGACAATCCACATGTTGTTCACGCTTCATGCTTCATGCTGAGTGGAGTGGAGTGGAGTGGAGTGGAGTGGAGTGAAGTAGATCTGCACACTGGTTTCATTCAGGTTAATGGAGTGAGGCCTGTGTTGATGTCTTTCCGATCCTGACTGCTTTGACGTTCTCATCTGTGTCTGTGCTGCCTGTAGATGAGACGATGCTGACTAAGAAGGTATGTGAAGAGACAAGTTGCTTCAGATTTCTCCCATTCATGGTGATTGATGCTTGTTGTTGATGTTGTTGTTGTTGTTGTTGGTTGAGCGTGTTCATCACCTCTGTCTCCTCCACATTCACCTGAATGAAGTTGCATCTTCCTTCATTGCCATGCCATGCCATGTCGTGCTGTGCTGTGCCCTGCCTCTCCTGTCAACCTGTTGGTGTTTGCCTGTGGATCATCGAGCTTGTGCTACAAGACATTCGGCAGGCATAAATCATCATCGGAGAAATCCAAATCTTCTAAGATATTCTCATCAGTCCAACCAGCATATGCCTATCTCCTCACAGCTCCTCACAGTTGTCTGTTGCATCATCCAGTCCAGTCCAGTTCAATCCGGTCCAGTTCAGCTCAGTCAACCACAATCATGAAGATCATGTGTGATATTAGGTGGCAGCCTTGTCTTACTTACTCCTTCCTGTCTTCACTTCAACGGCATCATCACTGTGCTTTCCATTGTCAATCAGTCGGCATGTGGCATCGTCATGTAGGTGTTTAATGCGACTGCTGAGGGTTTTTTTGCCCTGAGACCGTAGTGTTGAAGCAGCTGGTTGCCAAATTACTTCTCGGTGGACGTTGTGGAAGTCTGGCCTTTTCGTAGTTGATGAAGTTGAGGTGGAGAACCACTTGACTGTCATTTCATGCTGTGTTCTTTGCGCGCACTCTTCTTCACTTCTTGCTCCATTTAAGCGTTTTATAGGTTGTGTTGTGTTCTTCTTTTTGTTGTTTGTCGCTGCACTGCAACCGTTCATCTTCTGGTTCACTATCGCCATCTTCTTCTCCCTCCTTTGTCAGCTCTCATATGGATATCCTTGTAGATTAACTTCTTGTGTTTCTTCCTTATCCTTCATATCTGCATGGTTAACCGTAACATTTAATCATGTAATATATGTGAAACATTTCAGTACCATCGATACATTTTTCGTCTCGCAAATTGTATTTCGCTTTAGGTATTCTATAATGCTAAACTCACTTGTATCCTTAGCAAATTGTTTTACGATAAATTTTAACTTGAACGCACCATCAACTCTTGATACACTCCGTCTTTTTGTCGAGCATTGTATAGTCTTAAAGAGGATGAAAAAATAAGTCTATTAACTCATAAAAGCAGACAAATTAAGCAGACTTTCGGAAATCATAAAATATTCCAATGGTTATTGCAAGCAATTAATAATTCATTATTGTCAACAAAGACATTCACTAGTAAGATTAATATATTCTTCAAAAGTAGAATTGGTAACTAATTCTATGTATGCATTTCATTCTATTTTATACTGGAAAAATTTTGTGATGGTCTATAAGATAGTTAAAATACTAGGAAAGTTTCATCAAAATGATACAATATAGCTACACATTGATAATCATAATAAATTTGCTTTATTTCGAATCATAATTATGTTTATAGTACAGAATTCTTAGCATGTGATACTGCATTAGTTCTGAAGTATATATTAACAGTGGCACTGGTTAACAATATGTAATCAAGAATATCATGATTGTACAAATGTTCAGTGACACCAGGGACATGATAACTGTTCACTATTGCAAAGCTAATTGATAAGACTATGTCTAACACGATTTCCTTCATACAATACACAAGCCTAAATAAGGTACGGTTGAATTTTTGTATGCAGTTATGCATGCTTACAGTTTAATATACTTGCTTATTATCTTCTTAGACAACAGGCATGAGGATAGGTGCGGATGCAGAGGATCCTGTCATCAGATAAGATATTTCAGCCAGTGGTTTCCAAGAGTTTAGATATCCATCTACGATCACATTTATCAACATGGTTAACAAAGTTAGCTTGAGTTGAGGTTAATAATTTATGCAGAAAGAAAGCGAAAGGGAGAAAGAACAGCGCTTTGGGACACACCGGCTTCATTAAGTACCGAATTAAAGTGTTCCTCTCTGAGTAGAGTGTACTGTTTCCTCTCAGAAAAATAAGAACCAAGCCAGTCTGCAGTCCAAGATTCAATATGAGTTCTGGCGAGGTCATTTAATAAGAGGGATCTAGGTATAGAGTCAAAGGCAGAAATCTAATCTAAGAAGGCAAATCTAACTTACTTAACACCTTTGCCTAGACTGGCAATAATATTATGATGTAAAACAACCGCAGCATCTAAGGTACTGCTTCTGGGTTGTCAGAAAAATTGATTTTGGTTCCTGAAAGCCTGAACAGGAGGTTCAAGCACACGAAGCAATAGTTTTTCCTTCGTTTTTAGGAATGGTGATGTAATTGGGATAGGTAGGAATTTCAGTATTCATCGAATGGCGAAAACAACAATTTTATAGCAGTACTGGTTAGATTGGTTAGTTCAGTATTCAGAGGATAAGTTTGCTCCAGTGGATTATCAGTGCACCAGTTCCACAACCAACTGTGAATCAGCAGGTATTTTGAATTATCTATTTGTATCACAAAACCTTATTGAGGGTTTGCTTGCTGCCAAAGTTGATTAAGAGTTCAAGTAAGCGAATGCTGAATGACTTTTATGCCTCCAGTAGTCAGATAGCCTAACACTTCACATTGCATTTGAGCAAGGGTTACAACCAGCTTCACAGAGCTAAGCAAACTTATTGTAAACTAATGAAGTCTAGCATGGTATCAGATCTTTGCAGATATTTCTATGAACTACTGTTCTGCTCCAGAAAGCACTTCCCATCTCAGTAGAGAAACATTATCATTTCACACATTCAGATACTAATTTCTTCAAAAACGCTGCAGCAGTATTATTTTCCGGATTTACCGAACTAAACGGAGTGTTTTTCGGGTAACAGAATATCGTCCATCATGTTGTTTTATCTTCGAAGAAATTGGATATGCTTTGAATGAATACTTTTCAATAGAATATAACCAGCTTCAAAAATAATTTTAAAAAGAGTACGATACCGCAAAACTTGTTTTTCAAAGTATTACCTAACTAATTTCAACAAAATTCAGTAAAAGAGATGGCTCAATTCTCTGGCTACGATTTGTAGTCTAATTGCTTTCTTTTATCCACTTAATTTCCTGCTTAAAATCTCTCAATCTTCTAGGTGTCTTTCGAAGGAAGTAAATAAATTTCATTAAATTCTCTGACAGACCATAAAGCAAATGCAACTCCCATTATATGAGCAACCTCGCAGCCAAATGACTGTATTATAGCTAACGTACTATGGTGGAAAGCTACTAATACTTGGGTTCCGATTCAAAAACGTGTTATTTGTTGAACAGTGTATATACCATTCAGTATTCAGAACATAATAAACATTTTACCAACCTTGATCAAATTTATCAACAAAATGTCTTCGAAACATTCGCTAACACTGTTATTCCTTTTGTCGTTATTACTACAATTATTCTTGATGAAGGTTATTCATGCAGATATAACTTCATTGTGTCCTTTTGTTGAAAAGTGACTTGAATTCATTTTGTATTTCGTTTTCATGGTTGAATAGTATTAGTTGTTTATATAAGTAATTAATATTCATGTCCTTCAATTGAACTGTGACTTCTACGTTAGATGGATAGAGAGAAAAGAAGAGAGAGTAATTAGATTTTACACGAAAAATCCTGTTGATTTATTCAATAAATATTCACTAGTTATTCGGTTATATATATATATATATATATATATATATATATATATATATATATATATATATATATATATATATATATATATATATATATATATATATATAAGAAAATAAGTAATTATTTGAACTTAAGAAACGTCATAAAATTCGTAGTTTAATCAGCGGCAGTTGTTCACCACAGTTGGTTTTCTGCCAAAGGAAAGTGCTATTGAAAGTGATGGAGTGCAGGACAGATGCGCTGTCCACCTGTATATTAGTGTAGTGGAAAACACCTATCGTTGAGAAAATATGGCTTTACAAACTTTCAGTCCTGCACCAAAGATAAGATGACGTATGTGGATGACACATTTACTATGTTAAAGTCGGAACATATCAACAATTTCCTCACACATATAAACTCAGTAGTAGGCTCATTTCGATTCACTTAAGAGGTAGAAAGCGAACAAGGAGAATTACTTATGTTGGATTGCAGGATAAAACGAAGGATAGATGGTGGTTAGCATACTACCGTCTACAGAAAACCGACACATTCCAACAGGTATTTAGACTTTAGTCATCTTATCCAATGTCACTTAAGGCAGGATTAGTCAAATGTCTTAATGATAGAGTTAGAAAACTGACTGGTTAATGCAATATCCTAAACAAGGAACTGAAAAAGATAAAAGAGGCGCTAATAGTTAGTAATTATTCTCCGCGGTTTATTAATAAATTCATACGAACACATAAGAAACGAAATAATAACAATGACACGAGTACGAATAATAACGACAACACAAGTCGAAAGGAGTTCACAGCTTCCATTGTGTTACCTGATAAGGAAGGTACATCAAAAACTCGGCGTCGGATCCTCAACAAAGCTTGAATTAGGGTGGCATTTAAACCTACAAACTCACTCAGAGATAAGCTTTGTTGGCTGACATAAGGATCCGATAGAACCAATTCAGCAAAATAATCGAATCTATCAAATTCCAAGTAATGACTGTGAGGTCGAGTACGTAGGTCAAACTAGCCAGTCGAGATCAGTCAGATTAACGGAGTACATGAATTTAGCTAAATATAAAATGATAGACCCCAATAAAATCAGTAATCTAGAAAAAATCTCAGCTATTACAATGAATGTATTGACACACAACCACATAATAGGTTAGAATAAAACCACTGTACCTAACTTTCATATAATTAGGCGGAGAAGGAGGTTGGTTACTGAAGTTTTGTTCACCGAATCTACACCCAAGACACATAGTAGGAATGACTCACCACCTACACCAGAGATATGAAAATTTCACTGCCAATAAAAACAAAGAATAATATGAAGTGACAGGACCATAAAAATTAGATGTTGACAGTGGTGTGATTACATTGATATGATTATGGGCAGTAATTTTTGCTCGGAACGTCAACAAGTAAATAATACTGTGTCACTGTGTGTTGTAGATCAAATAAATAAGTTTAATATGGAATTGCATTCTGCCACAGTCCCCAAGTTCTATACTTATATTACCACCTATGACTACCTAACGAACCATTTACTTTGATTATGCTAGATGCATAGTTTACTGCCTGGAGAGACTAAAGGATGCGCTGGATTCAAAACTACGGCCGGAACAGGCTGACTGGATTCAGGAAGTACAAATCATGTGGGAACCAAATTGCAACGTAACTCTACGCATCATCATAGAGCAGAGCATAGAATGGTAGTCAACACTGTACCTCAACCTCATCGATTCCGAAGAGGCCGGCCTTCGATAGCGTCGACTGACAAATAATTTGGCAACTGCTTCAACACTACGGAATACCACAGACCTTTATCAATCTCATTCGACAACTGTATGAAGATGCCACATGCCAAGTAATTCACAATGGGAAGCTCAGTGATGCCTTTGAGGTGAAGACAGGAGTAAGACAAGGCTGCATACTGTCACCCATGATATTACTGATTGTGATCGACTGGATCATGCAGTAGACAACAGTGAGGAGCGAGAAGAGGGGGATACGCTGTACCGGGGAAAAGATCCTAGAAGATTCGCATTTCGCCAATGGCATGTCTAATGCCGCACAAACTCGAAAATGTACAGACGAAAACTAACAAGTTGACAGAAGAGGCAGGGCAGCGAAGACGGGACTTCAAGTGAACGTAGAGAAGACAGAGATGATGATGATACCTGACCAATGCAACCACCAACAAGCTCCAATCACCATTAACGGGATAAACTTAAAGGAAGTAGCCTGTTTCACCAATCTAGACAGCATCGTTTCAACAATAGGCAGCACAGACGAGGACGTCAAAGACAAGACCCGAAAAGCAAGACAGGCATTCATTAACCTGAAATCAGCATGGAGATCTACTGCACTCAGCACAAAGAACAAGATCCGGATTTTCAACACTAGTTCAGTCAAGTTAATGCATCTATATGGTTCCGAGACTTGGTGGATTACAAAAGGCATGTCCAACAAACTACAGACATTCATCAACATCTACCTGCTCTCGTTACTGAAGCTCGGATGGCCAGAATAATAAGAATAAGCAACAAGGAACTCTGGCCTTGCAACGAATCAACCAAGAGCCTACCGCTCAACAAATATGCGGGAGGAAGTGGAGATGGATTGGGCATATACTGAGAAAACCATTCGGGAATATCACACTGGAGGCCGTCGAGTAGAAGTCAAACGGGAAACGGCGAGATGGTCGTCTGAGGCGAGAGTGATATGGAGAAGATCGCGTGAAGAAGAAATGAAGGCAGTCATGGAGCCAGGTTAAAAAGATTGCAGAGAACAGAGTGGAATGGAGACGTGCTAGTGAAGCCCTATGTTTCACTAGGAACCCAAGGGAAAAATAATAATAATAACAGTTTTCTTCCTATGAGCAAACCACAAAACTTAGAGAACACTCCATAATACTTCTTAAGTTTGTGCATATATGGACTTAGAGAGGTGGTTGAAAGTAATTAGCAGGAAGCCGTGGACTCAGGTTTCCTACTTCTTGGCAGTCATCAGCAAAGCACATCTGCAACCTGAGGCAGACTGATGCCTGCTAGGGGGTCTGAACCGACATAACTCATTACTACAGTCGTATATGCCATCTCTAAGATATCCGGAAGGAGACTGAACTTTTGTAGGCCTGCCTTATGTACCAGTCAACACATTACTTTTGTCAAGAATTGAATAGATGCCAATTGTAACTTATCGGATTGAAGAACTCCCGTGTAACTGTTCACTTATATACAGCTAACCGAATACTGACTTCATTCACATTTAGTGACCTGAATCAATCGTGTTATCGTAAGCTGCATGAGTCTGTCTCAATCCATCACCATCAGTAAGAATTGCAATTCTGAAACAATAATATTACCACACTTTCCCAATGAACTGGTTGAAGAAATTAGATCCTTCAAGTTAATTCTTTCGTACAGATCATTCTACATTTAAAAAATCCTCATTAACCTGAGGAAAATACCACTTAATGAAGACAATAGGAACATCAATTTCTTGGCAAGTCGAAATTTGTGTTGCCAGCTCATTTGTAAGTTATAAATCACATCTGTTTTGTGAGTTCTTGTAATACTAAGTGGTTGATGAAGCTTAAATATATGAAGCAGAATTTTGATCCATGAAAGGTAAGTTCAATACTAACAGAAACCATGCGGAATATTCAGTATGTACTCGTATGTAAGACTCGTCATTTGGTTCATTTGAGAAACCGGATCTATTTCCACTGACTATGCCTATTTCCTTCTGCTAATTCGCAATCAGTAACAGTGTATTGAAAATCCAAACCAACCATGCACAAAATATTTGTTAATGCTAGTGAGCAACAAATATAAAGTTTTAGGTTGGACTTCATCATGAAATGACATCAGTTGAAGGGGCATTGGACAACTGTTTCGTCCTAGCATGGGACTCCTCAGCTGTGCACACTCATGATCCCACCCCACCATGCATCGAACCAGAGACCTTCGGGTTACATTACCATTAAGCCAATGGGTCGAAATCCAGCGCTCCATATTTCCTACTTCTGTCATTTCGAGATATATCGTGACCTACATCTAATGTTATCATTGAGTAACTGTCTTAATGTTCGACTTGGTTTACTCCACCGGTCACGACTTCTCATTCGAGCTTCAGGAATCACCTGTCGAAAGTAGTCACCAGTGAGCTATATTAGTTCTATCTGTAAGTTTGTAGAGTTTAATTTATCAATAAATTAATAAACCTCCACAAACCTTCAGATAATAATAAAAAAGTTTGTTTGACTGTTCTCCCAACTAGTGAACAATAACGTTGACAACAGTAAGAAGTAAGATTTCATATTAAGAGCTTTCAACGGATAACCCCAGCTACCAATCGAGGTTATATGATGAAAGGGTATTGAAATTACTGCATAAAGTCACCTCAATGAGTTACAAAGGATAAAGATAATCATGTGAAAGTATTCTGTGAATAGAAGCAATGACGAAACTGATACTCACCTCGTGAATCACAAACATTTCAACGAATAACTGTGAAGAAGTACGCAAACCTTTAACGGTAAGATTACAACTTTTCTGGGTGTTATACGGTAACACTAAATATTTACTGAAATATCAAGAAGACTTTATCAACCAGAAGAACATCCAGTAATACTCAAAATTTTGAAATCCCTCCTAAACAAACAGAAAGGCATAAATTAGTAATCGTGTAGTAAAAAAATGAATTTCATTTATTCTAATTTTGTTTTGCCTGTCTTTCTTAACATATGAATCAGATTAGTGGCGGCATTGTAAAACTGAAATCTGAGTAGAATACCGAAAATGTGTTTGTCGGTATAGATAAGAATACTGTTTTGGACTTTCCTTCTTTTATGGTACTACTTGTCGGCATTCAGCTCAAAGTGACAAATTAAATTTTACAGCTTCATTACCGAACCAAATGATTACGTTATCATCTAGTATCATAAGACATTCTTAACTGTGTTTCCAGATATTCTGGAGCTTTTCAAGTTTACTTCTTAAAATAGTGTGATAAATTAAAAACCTTGAAGTTAATGACTCTTGTAGTTCTGAGTTTTTTTATGTGTAACGCAGAGTTATGTAGAAAGTGTGCCGTACGATTATTCATGCTCTAGTTCTGACAAGATGTCAGATTCATTGACTGAACAAATTTCTACTCCTTGATGAATATGTATTATAATTGTGATAATGTAACTCACTTTTCGTTCTATCGTGCTAACATGTGGTTCAAACCAAGTCAGGTGAATGGAAGTAGAAAGGTTTGACTCACTAACTAAAACTTAATTACCTAGACTGGTTACCTCTATCTCAAATTGTGGATTAAACATTTAAATATGACAGCTGTTAGATATAAGGACTTTACCGGCATGTCTCAGCACACCATATTTATGTACCATCGGCATGAGAATAGACCCACAACCCACACACTTCCCATGGGTTCACCTACAGAAACCTTGTTACGACTTTTATTTCTAAATACTCAAGTTAGGCCGTCTTCCCAGCATCAGTGGCAAGCCACTTCAATGACACCAACCCAACGACTTCAGCAAAACATTCAATTGGTAGGTGTGACGGAGGTGTGTATAAAGGGCAAGGGTGTGATCAGTGCAAGCTTATGACTTGCATTTACCAGGGGTTCCTTGTTCACAGGGAATAACTGCAAGCCCAAATCCTAGTCATAACGGTGATGAAACCGTTTGCCTAACTCTTTTGGGCAGGTTTCCAAACTCGCTGGCACCGTCATTGTAGTGCCTGTGTGACTCTGGATATCTAAGGGTATTACAGATCTGTTATTGCTGAATTTTGTGGGACTTAAGTATGCCATCTGTCCCTCTAAGGAGTCAAAGCTGGCACCGTAAACAGCTACACCACTCCATAAAGAAGCAGTAGACGCAGCAACTTGGAGGAAAACAGAAGACCAATCTACTATTTATTCGGTTAAAGTCTCATTCGTTATCGGAGTTAGCCAGAGAAACCACTACACCAACTAAGAACGGTCATGTAATACCATCCACGGAGTCATGAAAAAGCTTTCAATCTGTCAAGGAAGCTTCACAACGCTCACTGTCTGCTTTTATGTCGGAGACAGATGAATAGATGAAACATTTATGGTTTTGTTGTCAGAGAGTAAAAATGAATTTTAAATGCATAAATTAAGCTGTAGTTGCAATCCAAGTTACTGTATGACTGAGAAAGTGAAGCAGAACTAACCGTGGTGAATTGCACAGTAAAAATGATGCAGTATAAAGGCTTAGATGCCAGCGCTATAGAAAACCTATACATTTCAAAGAATTTTTCAGACACCAGACCATCTCATTCCGTACAAGTCAAAGTAACAGGGTAAAAATTCTGTCCACTACGATAGAATATCTCATGGGATAATTCCTATAAAGAAACCTTATCATTCAAAACTTCTCCTCATAAACTGATTCAGAAATGTGAAAGGAATTATGAGAAGCGCATGAATGATGGTTGTAACAAAGACATGTGGTATGCATAATAATGGTAAAACTAAGAAACAGAGATTCAAAACCATCCCAGTGTCACTACCCAAAGGTAGAACGTGAGACAGTTTACAAGGGATTCGGAGTTTTATATCGAAAAATTCACTAGGATGGAGTTACTTAAAGGCCATTCTTACAGTCACTGAAATAGCCAATAAGGTTTCTGTATTCAGGCTGGAAATGGAGTTTTTCATAAGAAAGGGAAAATTAATTGGTTATTTCACTGGTCGCCATACCGGCCTTTAAAGTCATTCCTATGAAACAAGCCTTGTTAGCTGTGTGATCCCATACAGTCTAACTGGGCAGGACGATTCAGTTTATGAAACTGCAAGTAAAAATCTTGAACCAATCTAAATGGGTCAAATCTAGTCTACAGCAGTGCGAACAATCACTCAGTTATAAATTAGGATGTGACAGTGACAGTTCTTTGAAGCAAACTGGCAGAGTGAAGGAGAAAATTGATAACTGAAACTTAACTAATAGAATTCACGTCAAAGATATTTGGTAGGGATTATTCAGTGCATGTTCCAGATATTGAAGAAAAAACTCTACTACCCTCACAACGAAGACAGGAGAAATGCAACTGTTACAACAAGAGTTCAAAATTGTGGACTTGCTTTTATTGATGATTAATAATAGATTGCATTCCAGATGTCACTCAGTGAATAGTACTGTCTCATTGTATAGGATATTCAAAAATTTTAAGCGAACTATGAAATGCTAAGGCCTTCAACTTCTACTTTTAGACTCGTTTATCACTTCCATTGTTTGAAAGATGCTAGTGACAATGTTTTGGAAACGCATTTTGCAGCTGGTAACTTCATATTTACTTATAAAATAATTAAAAAGCTACAGTGACTTGTTTTCCATACTGGTATATGAACATTATCATTAATGTACTGTGCAAAGAACGATGGATATTCCGCAAATGTCAACTTGTTTCTTAATGATGGCAGCTTGCCTAAGAATGGATGTAAAAAAAGCTTAATACATTATAGTGTACCAGATGATGAGCATGCATTTAACAATACTCCAATCCATGTTAAGTAATATATGAGCCCTGACATGTTAAATCGTCCCACTTCGAGATCTGTGGCACAGACTGCAAGTCTATGGAGTTAACCAAAGGTTATTATTTAAACAGGAAATTACTACTACTAGTATCCGGTATGTTGCCATGCAGGGTTAAAATGGTCATCTAATAATATTATTTATTATTTGACCCTTAAGATCCTAGTGGCTACAGTAGCACGTCTCCATTGCACCATCTTCTCTACAGTCTCTTCAATCTCACTCCACGACTACACACAAGCTTTCATCTCTTCATCACATGATCTCCTCCATGTCACCCTCAACTCACACGACAAACTCGTCCTTTCCCCATTCACATCCAACTAGACGTCCTGGCCTGGTCTGACACATGATGTCCCAAACCGTCTTCTCTGTGTGTGCCCAGTCCAACCAAATCCATCTCCACGTTCTTCGTCTACACACCTGTTGAGTGAGTGCTTCTTGGTTGGTTCGTTGCCAGACACACTTCCTTCTTCCTCGTTGCCAATTCTTATTATTCTCGCCATCCATCTGATCGATGCTCAGTATCGTGTGTGCGTAGGTGGCAGTTGTTCATGATGAATGTCTGCAATTTGTTGGAAATGCTTCTGATGACGCGCCGAGTCCCTATCTCAACCACCACATAGAAGCACTGACTTACTTGACTGACACTAGTCTTGACAATCCGCATGTTGTTCACGCTTCATGCTTCATGCTGAGTGGAGTGGAGTGGAGTGGAGTGGAGTGGAGTGTAGTGAAGTAGATCTGCACACTGGTTTCATTCAGGTTAATGAAGTGAGGCCTGTGTTGATGTCTTTCCGATCCTGACTGCTTTGACGTTCTCATCTGTGTCTGTGCTGCCTGTAGATGAGACGATGCTGACTAAGAAGGTATGTGAAGAGACAAGTTGCTTCAGATTTCTCCCATTCATGGTGATTGATGCTTGTTGTTGATGTTGTTGTTGTTGTTGTTGGTTGAGCGTGTTCATCACCTCTGTCTTCACCACGTTCATCTGAATGAAGTTGCGTCTCTCTTCACTGCCCTGTTCTTCCTCTTCTGCCAAATTGTTAGTTTTCCCTGTGGATCTTCAAGCTTGTACGGCATTAGATATATATCAACATCCATCGTAATTCTGAATCCAGCGCATATTTTAGTCCCTCCAGGATGATGCGGACTAGCACGTTGCTTGGGGTGGACAGCAGCATGGCTCCGAGCATTTTCTTGCAAGGAATTAGGTCTCCGTTCTTTGCAAGTTTGATGAGGTAGCCCCTCTTCCAATCAACAGGCAGGTGCCTTCCGTTCATTCCTTCCTTCTCTGCAAAACTTCTGCAGTAGTGGTGTCAGCATGTCCACTGTTGTCTCTCCATCTGTTTTCAGTGCTTCTCGCCGAATTCCATGTGTTCCTCCTGCTTTCCTGGACTTTGGCAACTTTATGGCTTACAGAACGTCACTTCGGACTTTGTCGGGGTACATGTGTTCACTAGTAATTTAGTGGCTGATATTTTTTATTTGATATAATGTCGTCAGTTTTCTCTCTCACCTGCAACCTGCAGCCTATTCTGCTTCACTTGCCAGTGTGTCGTAGAAGAAGTGCCTTTTGTCTTTGCGTGCACTCTTCTTGACTTCTTTGTCCAGTGTAGTTTTTTATACGTTGTTCCCAGTTCCTGTTTCCGTTGTTCATTCCTGGACTGCACTGGTTTATCTTCTGCTTCACCATCACCATCTTCCTCTGTCTGCTTTATCGGTTTGCATGTATCCGTGGAGATCCACTCCTTGTCGTACCTCTTCCTCCTGCCTAATGCATTTCTTCAGGTTTCTTTCCACGTCGCTTTCACAGATTTCCAGTCTTGTTCCACGCAGTTTCCTTCACGAATGTTGTCTAATGTCTCCCATTCTTTCCTGATGACTGATTGACTTGATGATGTCATTTGTAGTTTCCTCCTTCTGTTTCTGTTCTGGGTGTTGAACTTGAACTGTGGTCTGTCACCAGATTCTTTGAACAGAAGCCTTTCAACATGAGTTTGGAGATAGGTTCCTTTCACTAGATAGTGTGTGACCTGAATCCACATCTGCTCTTCTTCTTGACCTTTTGTCTAGTAGGCTGCATTTCCACTTTCTTCACATTGAGAATAAGTCGGGCTGATTTTCAGTGTGTCCTGGTGTCTAGTGAAATCCTTGTCAATTTGTGAATATCCGTGTGTGTGTAAAAAGTAAACAATGCCTTCAATTACGAAATCATTAAATGCACAGAAATCTGCGAACAGTTCTCCATTCTCATTCATCATTTCACCAAGTACTTCTCCACACATGATTGCTTCCCTCCCTGTGTTGTCCACTCCCAATTCGGCATTCACATCACCCCACCCATTACAATTCGGATGTCGCCAGCTGAGGTGTTGTCTCGTCCAGCACTCATTGCAGTTGTCTATACAATCCCTCCTTCTTCTCCTCACCTGCCTTATTTGTAGGTGTGTAGCGTATCACTGCATGATTGTAACTTTCGTTCCATTTGAGTTGAATCTGGCTGTCATGATCCTGGAGGAGGAGATTGTTTCCCATTGCATGAGAGAGAGCCTTCGATGCTCTTGAGGACATCATGATAGTCACTTCCTCAGTGTGTCCGTGATTATCGCCTGGATGACAATATCGGAGTAGATTATTGATTCTCCTCTCCAGTTGACAGTTCGGAGATTCTACTTCCATTTCATCTGCTCATTCCTCACAGATTCCAAGTACTTCCATGTCATAGCTCTCCATCTCTTTCGCAATCTAGGCAGCCTTGCCAGCCAACTTCAAACATTGTTCGGACAATCCATGTTTCCATTCTCACTTTTGCTTTCATCGAGGGAGAGAAGATACATCGTCCAATTGGCTTCCCGAAGGCTTTCATCAACTGGTGTCATTTCATGTCTCCGATTCCAACGAGGAATGATTTTATTTTTATTTTATACATTTTCTTTGTGCTTTGAAGTTTTTTTAGGGATTGGATTAGTTTTACGGGATAGGATTGCTAGCTGTATGCCTAACCTTCCCTGTTTATGGTGGCTTATGACCGTCTAATAACTAGTGAACTAGTTACCTGGGCGAGGTTAAATTGGCAATCTAGATTGGAAACATGTTAATAAATGTGTACATGAGGTAAGATTATGCTCAAAGTGACTTATTTTGCACACAGTCTAAAAGGAATAATGACCACTAACATCAGTCACGCTACACAAAATCCTAATGGCAACATACTATATACTGGTTCTCGGAATTACCTTTTCGCAACGCGACAATATTCTTATGCTTGCATCGAACTGTTGTGATAAAAGTTTATATATAAATAAATGGTACCAATTTCTAACAGGAGGCATAGGCCATTATTTTTTAGTGAAATAAATATTCAACATTATCTAGTCATTTTACTTGGTTGTGGCCAGTAAAGGAATCCAGGACGCGCGTTTTGTCTATTTGAGACTCGTCAACTGGATGTACGTGCACCCCAGTTTGTCCTATTGGACAACGCCTTGGAATCTGAAGCAGTGGGTACGAGTTTCGAGTCTCAGTGGGAACATCATCACTCACTGGGGTACAGGTACACCCAACTGACTGGTCCCAAATGGAACAAAACGCGCATCCTGGATTCTTCCGCTAGCCAAAACCAAGCCAAATTACTATAATCAACATTCAGACAATATCGAGAGATTTGAATAGCAGCCCATATGCCAACAAAGATAGGACAGTTCTATCTAGTAAAACAACAGAGAACTACAAGCATATCAACAAATTGTAATTATCTAGTCAGTTTGAAATATTAAGGTTTAAAGCAAAGCTAAGGTAAGTAACTGACAATGTATCAGCCATTCGTTTATTGCAATAAATAAATACCATGGTTGATAAATTGGTTTATTTGATCAGCAACTGAATACTTTAAGCCTTTATTTCAGTGATGTATAATATTTTCGGCATAAACTTTAACCCATCATCCTACTGAAACGGATATGAGAATCAAAGAAATTCACCCTATTTTCACCTTACTTCATTGGTGGTTTCATATCACAATTGTCGCTAAATTGTTTTAAATTAGCTTAACTTTCTGTGTCTCATTATGATTGTAAGATCTTTGGGATGTAGTGGCATTTACAGCCCATCATTTGTAAACTTTGGGAATAGTTCCACCAAAACTGCCACTTTCATTTCAATATGCAGAACCTGGAAAAGTTTTATGGGACAGATTAGTAGTCCTAAGACACAAGGCTAATCGATAGTTAAGTGGATTTTTCTTCAAACAAACTAAGCGTAAATGATGAAAATTGTATAATACTTTGATACACGAGAAATTTTTAGTGACTGAATCCCACTTATAAGCATGAGAGATAGAAATGCTTACAAATCACGAAGATCATATATTGTATCAAAAACAATAGTTGATTAAGGTTAATCTAAGATGTAGGATCATCGATAATTCATAAACTACGTGAAAGTGACTGTCATATTATCAATCATTAATTTATGGGAAGCCTTACTTCTAAGGGATGATTCCAAAATGTTTGTTGTAGATATTTCTAATCATTCGCAACTTCTCTGCTTTAAATAAAACAATTCCCCGATGTTGTCGGTTTGAGGCATTTTTTATATCAATAATGGCTAGTGGCTACCAGTGAAATTCACAACTGGAACCTGGGTTCGAGCCTTATTGGGAACAAGATCGCTCACTGGGAGGTAGGTACAGCCAACTGACGAGTCCTGAATCAGACGAAACCCACGTCATGGATTTCATCGTTAGCCATTATCTATCAAGAATATCAAAATTGAAAATACAGGCAATATCGAGTTACCCGCGCAGGAGTCCATAAGCCAATAGAGACCGATCGATTCGGTCCAATCAGCGACGGGATAATGCAAACAATAACATATTATTTTCATTACGGTTTCAGGAGTGAGTTCTGCGGACGCTCGTCGGAAACATTTTTTTCCAACCTTATGGACTGGAAACTTGTCACTGTTATCATATGGTAGAGTGATTCTAATATCTTTATTCTGTAGAAGAAAGTTGACGAGGGTATCATAAATGAATACTAAGGTGTATGCAGAAAATATATTACTTCTGGGCACTTCCCCTTTATTTTGAAATTAACTAAAGGAAAGGAGTAAGATATTTTTCAGGAGAGTAAATGGATATTCAAGTTTGGTTGACTAAATTAGCTTTCTGTCTAGAATTTCCGACACATACTAAATATACTGGGTGATGACTGAAGGTGAAATGAAAATTTAGATAGCTACGGGGATACGAACCAGCGACCCCCGAGTTTCCGGCTCTACCAACTGAACTACAGGGTCCGACTACTGACCGGATTTTTATTTCATTTCAACTCCCAAGTTTTTTGCTTGACTACCATATGAATTCATGACATGTTACTACCGCTTGATTGTATTCACACTAAGTGCTCAGTCAAGACTTCTCATCCTAATCCAAATCTAACTGAATTGGAGAGGGTTAGAATTATACTAAATTCACATGGTAGTCGGACAAAGCCCGTGGTGATTGAGGTGAAATAAAAATCCGGTCAGTGTACGGGCCTCGTAGCTCAGTTGGTAGGGTATCAGGCTGGAAACCTGATGGTCGCTGGCTCGAATGCAATCGCGGTCCAAATTTTCATTTCATCTTCAATCATTACCCAGTATAAATACTAGTCTGCCAAACCACAGCTATCTCAGATAATCAAAATGATAAACATATTAAGTTTTCGGTCGACAAAAGGAAATCAAATGCATTTGCTATATATTTCAGTTTTCCCTAGACTGATGGTTTATCTTAAACGATGATAACTTCAGAATCTACTGCAATTCTCTACTTTTTTCAGTCACCAGCATTGTCTTATTCTGATTATTATGTATCAGTTTCTCACACAGTCTGTTATTTCATTGAAAAATGCAGAACCTACAGTTGCATCCTAAATATGTCAGATGGCTTCATTTTACAAGGCAACATAATAAGTTGGAAACTAAATCACTGTGTCATTTCTCAGGATATCTACAGATTTGATTATGTATTCTATGAAATCATTAAATCATGAATAAGCAGTATTATTAGATGTGGGGTTTGGAGAAAAAAAATGTGTTTTGTGCACCAAGAATTACCAATTATATCATAGTATTTACATAACTAGTTAAAGTAGTGACATGTCTGATGTATGATCATAACTGTATAGATGAGTGAACTTTGATTTAAGGTAGTAATGGTCAGCAAGCTTCGATTCTCCAGAACATCACTTCAACAGTCAGAAAAAGGTAATGAGGCAAATTCCTTTAATTGATTGTTTTACTGTTCTTAATTGATAGCATTCAAAACACTGCTAGAAATAGGCGAATGATTATGCGGTTTATGAAAAAGTGAACATCACAGTGACAGCATGAGTAGTTGCCCGGAGTTATCTAAAGTATCAATAACTATCGTCTGTAATTTATACCAATCATAAGTTTATAAATTTATATTTAGGAAATTGGACTTTAAAATTACCGTTGATCTATAGCTTCACTTGAATAGAAGTTAAACTGTGTTCGCTGATCAGCTGAACTGAAATCTACCATTAGTAATTAGAGAAGGTTAAGAAGTCAGTACTTGAAATCACTACATGAGAATTTATGATCAGAGTTAATCAGAAAATTTAGGGAAAGAGATTTTAGCAATCATGGGTCATAGTTTGGTAGATCATATATTAATGAAAGAGTTGTAATACTTGTAGAAGAGAAAACTTTGAGATAAGTAAAAAAAAAAAAGTTGTTAAAACCATGATTATTAGTTCTGAGACAAAAAAAGTATGCTGTGGATTTGGTTTGATATGAACAAGTAAAAACTTCATAGTCATTGAATATTATTCGAAGCAACTAATGCACCAATCATTTCAGCAATTCAACGGCTCAAGCTTTATCTATGAAGTAATATGCTGAATTAGTAGCAAGGTTAGCCGGCATAGCTAACATTTCTTGGAAACTGAAAAGTTGTATGAATCTGTAGACTCTTTGGCTAATTCTTTATTTAGAGAATATGTTATTATCAGCCAAACAGATTCATACCTAAGAAAATATTTCTATATTCCTGAAACTAAGCACTAAGAACTTATATGAAGAATTTCTGTAGAAAAAATTATTAACAGAGGGATCGAAAAAGGGCGGACCATTTTCCTTAGCTTCTTGTTTACCAGAATTGTCTCTTTTAAATAGATTTTTATGATGTTATATTGAAACTGATGTATTTCCTTAACTCAATCTCCATATATATATATATATATATATATATATATATATATATATATATATATATATATATATATATATATATATCAAAGACTTGTGAGCTAGAATATAACATATGACTTGTCATACTACTGGTGATTGGCTTAAAAATGTCCTAAAAGAACTATGGAATTGTAGCATTCTTTACATCAGTATGATAGTGGACAGATGGAAAATTTTTATCCAGATTGTGGAAAACGAAAGTCAAAATACCTAATGGTTTGAAATAAATAAAAAAAATAGTTGAATATATTCAATTGATTTCGCTTACTTCTACGTAGCAGTATCATTCTTATTCAATTCACCTTAAATTCAACTCATTATAAAGCCGCTTTAACAACTACTAAAGTAGCCAACTAGAGTTCTGTGTCTTGTGAACTAGACGAACACAATTGTTTATTTCAGTCATTGCTAGGATAGTCAACCGAGTCACTCTAACATTCTCATATGTTTTAGAAATTTACTTGAGAATTTGTGAATTCCAACTATTGTTCTCGGTCAAAATGAGTCTTTAGGCTTGAGTAATCGACTACTTTTGTTAGTTGAGTCATTTTAAAGGTCATTGCATCAACTACTGAAATAGCTACTCAGATTTCTATACTTTAACTGGAAAGTTAGTTTCATCATAAAATGAATTAAGTGGCTACTTTAGTAGTTGATAGGATGGGCTATAGAGTTATTCATGTTTGTGACTAGTAGTGAGTTACCTTGTTTGTCTACATCAACCAGTTTCTTTGACTTCTTATGCCTTTACACTGTGTCCCACTAAAAGTAACATTTCATTTATTTAGTATGTGAATGTAAGTTTACGAATTTCATTTGATATCAATTAATTTTGAGGGTTTGTGGGGATTTAGTGATTTTTCAAGTTGGTATTCATTATGGACTGGTGCCAATCGGTGGAACATTGGAAACCCGGAAGCACTGAACAATCGTTTCGTCTTAGTATGGGACTCCTCAGTATTGCATACTCATGACTTTACCCCACCAGGGATAGAACTTAGGACCTTCAGGTTCTGTGGCTAGCACGTTACCACTGAGCTATTGGGTGGGAATCCAATGGTCCATATTTCCGACTTTTGATCCTTGGCAGAGTCATGGGTGCGCACTGTTAAGCATTCCTACACTAGGAAGCAACAATTGTCCAGTACTCCCAGGTTTTCGATATTCCTCCAATTGATGTCAGTTCATGGATGAACACCAGCTTGAATAAATCACTAAAACATCCCCAAACCCCCAAATTCAATTGATCTAGTGCTCATTGGTGATTAACTTTGAGAGGTGATTTGCAAAGTCCCAATAAGAAGTTGTGACTAGTTGGGCGAAGCTGGTGACCGTGAGCATAGATACCCAAAGATGACATTCGGTGGTGGTCGTGCTATATCATGAACCGACCGAAGTTAGAAATATAAACAAGTGGATTCCGATCTAGTGGCTCAATGGTAACGTGTTGGCCATGGAACCTGAAGGTCCTGAGTTCGATTGCTGGTGAAGCGATGGGTGCACTCTGCTTAGGAGCCCCAAACTACGACGAATAAACCGTCTAGTGCTCCCAAGTTTCCAATGTTCCTCTGAATGATGTCAGTCCAACTTAATATAAATCAGAAAACCACTGCTTGATTTTATCCCGAAAAGTAAAAGCCTAATAATCTCAGCGTAAAAGTGTAATTATTTATTAACATTAGAGCTCATATATTACCGATTTGATTTCATTTGTGATCTCTACAAAGATGTTAGTTAAGGTTACTGGTTACGCAACACTTCACCAAGAAAGAAAGACACATTATTCAAATCAGTAGACCAGCTAGTCCGTAGCTGCTGTTTGATTATCATCAAATAACTACATTTTAGAGATAATACTGATATCCGTTACTTTACTACTTATCATACTTGAAAACTTATAAAGAAACAAGATGCTAGTTACTAACATTTAAATTATTGAATTCTTTGAAGATTTTAGGCAATGAATATTATTTAGTGTAAATATAGTATCGAATAATTTGTCACACTTAGAAACACTTTCCAAGATCTGACATTCTTTGCCGATAATAAAGCCCAACATGAAATGATAAGAACTACTCTTTTGATCAGTCTGAATAACATTGTCTCAAACTTGATAACGCAAACATTCTATGCTGCAACAATGCCAAGAATAGCCAATCTATAAATAAACAGAAGAAGAGATCCCAGTCTACAAAGCTACAATGACAGAACTTTTACTCTTTGTCGACTTTTAGGACTCAGGCATACTTTCTGATGACTGATATTAACAACATTAATAAACTTCTAGATAGCATTTCTCTTATCTGGTTTAGAAATTTTGTGAAAATTATTGTTAATTGTAACGTGTTCTGATGGGATACATCATTTTACTTGAGACTTTCTACTCCTATCTCTACAGCCATCATAAACGCACGCAAATTTATCAAATAAGGTGACTAGTACCTTCATTATCCGCCCTAGATGTTAACTGTCACCGTTCCCCTTCAAAGTTACTATCAACAACCGTGGTCGACCCGACTTTGCTACTTCCTACAGAATGACTTGAGACGTCTAGCTGTTTTATCGATTAATTTGGTATTCTAAAGTTGAACATAGCCGCCATTAATTAGTGTCTTGATCCAACTGAACTCTCAGGTTTCATTCATCTTACCGTGTCAAATTAAAGGATTTTACAGCGTATATTCATACTAAGAGGTATAATGGCATTTGTATGATAGAATAGAATATCCAGAAAATAGAGAAATAAAGGTAATATGTTTAGTTATTAAGGAGCTAGGATGTGCGGTTCCAGTACCAGTTGGGTTAAGCGACTATGTTTGACTGTCTTGATGGTATTCATCTGAAGAATAAAATTATGTATCCTTTCGATGTTAATTTCCTATTCACCAATGTTCTCCTTGTTAAAACAATCAAAGTTTTGTGTCATTATAATTCGACCAATAATTTTTCAATCTCAGCTTCTTTACCTTACTAAGAACTTTTACTATTTTTATGTACTAACGATAAAAAGTTCACATTTGAGGGTGAATATTTTCGTCCGATTGAGGGTGCTGGTGTGGTAAGCCACTTAGTTCTCTTTTCAGAAGATATTTATATGTCGTATGCTGAAAAGAGAGACTGAAAAAAAGCTTTGGATTCAAAATTACAACCGGAACAAACGGGATGCCTTTAATAAAAATAAAATAATGTGAGCATCAAATTACAACGCTACGCATCATCACAGAACAGAGCATAGAATAACAGTCAAGTGGATCTCCACATCAACTTCATCAACTACGAAAAGGCCAGACTTCCACAACGTCCACCGAGAAGTAATTTGGCAACCAGCTGCTTCAACACTACGGTCTCAGGGCGAAAAACCCTCAGCAGTCGCATTAAACACCTACATGACGACGCCACATGCCGACTGATTGACAATGGAAAGCACAGTGATGATGCCGTTGAAGTGAAGACAGGAAGGAGTAAGTAAGACAAGGCTGCCACCTAATATCACACATGATCTTCGTGACTGTGGTCGACTGAACTGGACTGGACCGGATTGAACTGGACTGGACTGGATGATGCAACAGACAACTGTGAGGAGCTGTGAGGAGATAGGCATATGCTGGTTGGACTGATGAGAATATCTTAGAAGATTTGGATTTCTCCGATGATGATTTATGCCTGCCGAATGTCTTGTAGCACAAGCTCGATGATCCACAGGCAAACACCAACAGGTTGACAGGAGAGGCAGGGCACAGCACAGCACGACACGGCACGTCAGGCAGTGAAGGAAGATGCAACTTCATTCAGGTGAACGTGGAGGAGACAGAGGTGATGAACACGCTCAACCAACAACAACAACAACAACATCAACAACAAGCATCATTCACCATGAATGGGAGAAATCTGAAGCAACTTGTCTCTTCACATACCTCCTTGGTCAGCATCGTCTCATCTACAGGCAGCACAGACACAGATGAGAACGCCAAAGCAGTCAGGATCGGAAAGACATCAACACAGGCCTCACTCCATTAACCTGAATGAAACCAGTGTGCAGATCTACTTCACTACACTCCACTCCACTCCACTCCACTCCACTCAGCATGAAGCATGAAGCGTGAACAACATGTGGATTGTCAACACCAGTGTCAGTCAAGTAAGTCAGTGCTTCTGTGTGATGGTTGAGATAGGGACTCGGTGCGTCATGAGAAGCATTTCCAACAAGTTGCAGACATTCATCATGAACAGCTGCCACCTACGCACACACGATACTGAGCATCGATCAGATGGATGGTGAGAATAATAAGAATTGGCAACGAGGAAGAAGGAAGTGTGTCTGGCAACGAACCAACCAACCAGGAATCAATCACTCAACAGTTATGTAGACGAAGAATGTGGAGATGGATTTGGTTGGACTGGGCACACACAGAGAAGACGGTTTAGGACATCACGTGTGAGACCAGGCCAGACCATCGAGTTGGATGTGAATGGGGAAAGGACGAGTTGGTCGTGCGAGTTGAGAGTGACATGGAGGAGATCATGTGATGAAGAGATGAAAGCTTGTGTGTAGTCGTGGAGTGAGATTGAAGAGACTGTAGAGAAGATGGTGCAATGGAGACGTGCTACTGAAGCCACATGTTCCACTAGGAACCCAAGGGACAAATAATAGTAATAATAATAATAATAATGTTGAAAATTTGCCTGAGGATTTTATTCAGGATTTTCCACTTTATAAAAAAGATGTGGCTGATATTCTGATCATAAATGATAGTCCGTATTGCTTCAATTTAGTTCTGAATCGAATGAAAAAAGCGCAAAATAGTATTTCTTTAACAAATGTAGAACAGAGCGATAAGTACTTACCACTCTAAGACTTACTGTTCACTCGATGGCAAAAATGAAATGCTCTGCAGAATGTCTACTTTGACAAGACAGCATTTAAGTTATCACAGTTTATGTCTGGTTCAATATAAATGGGGTTTAGTTAGGTGATTATTTAATCAAACTCACGAATACGCACAAGCGATTAGTTGGAAAATGAAGCAAGATTGCTGACGCAGACATTTACTGAGAATAACTATCCAATCAAGTTTATAAGTCGGCATACAGTGGACAGAACAGGCTAAGGTTCGGATAATTGAAAATTCGAAGCCTGTATATCCACTGAAGATCTTGGAAGATTAAGTCATATACCATTTTATTTGCCAAGTATACATGCGGAGGACTCATCGATCATTGAAGATAAAAAGGCCAAAGAACACATTCCAAAGTGGCTTCAGAAACATATAGAATGGTCTTACCTAGTCGATGCTGAAAGCAAACGTGTCAGATTCTCAACAGCTAAACTTACTGTTGAAACGGGACATGAAATAGACGTACAAATGTCATATAGGCCCATCTATAAGACCCGTAGGGTATATATTTTAAAATTTGTAGAAGCATTAACTATAAGAAGGTTAAGGCTACCGTTATGCGTCCAAAAACAATATGTTATAACAGTAAATCAAAGTAAACCAAATCCTTGTTAACGCGACTGTATGTGATGACTTTTAAAATGCCTATTTATATAGTTGCAAGATTATTGAATACCTTCTAACAATATGAAAAACATCCTACTTCATGTTTATTTCCCATTTAAAATGTGTCCATATTTACTCGAAAATAACTGAGAGCTGTAGTCTTGTGATATTTCAAAAAATAAATATCGGCGAATATGCTTACGAAGAATATGTGAAAAGTGGCTATACTTTATTTTTTAGAAGCCACTCTCTGAAAAACAGGTAATAAAGTTATGAACTGGTTGAGCCAAGCATACTTCTTGGAAGAGGACAATATCTATTTCATTTACGATGAAGTTTTTGCTGAATGGCTTGATTTTTTGATTCATGATGAATCAGTGAGAATCCATTCAAAACCTCTCCTACCAACCAAGAACTTGATAATGAGATATGATCACAATCGCTGAGTACGGAATAGATAAGGTGAATAAGAAGAGCCAAATTTGTATGTTTCATATATGCCAGTTGTAAAAGAGATACCAAGAAAAGTTACTAGTTATTTAGTATGGACTATTTAATCCTCCATATGGCTTTTTTATCCAACCAATAAACACTGCGAAAGCAAGTGTCATGTATCTTTGTATCAAAAAAAGTTTGTAAAACCCTTCTCATTGCCTTGACTATCACAATGAGTCAGCTTCTCACATTGATCTTGATTTAATGGATCTAAGATAATCAGGGATGACTTCTTCATTTTATTTTGTATCTTTGTGTCATCTTTCATCTGATTCTTACGTAACTATTATTAACACGTGCCAAATTGCCTCAACAGATCACTTTTCGTTCCAGTTGGTACACACTAAATCAATTAACAGTCCGATTATAATGACCCTGTCCTACAGTTTTACATAAACCGTGTGTAATTACGCCCAGTCATTATTTCGCATATTCATTTACTTAACTGTTAACTACTGTTAGTCAAGCGAATACCACCAAATTGATATTCCGAAATTGAACGTTAAAACCTATGTGTTAGTATAGAACTGTCAGTGTCGAAATAAATAAGAAAGTATATTTTGAAGCTAATGAGGATTTTAATTTTGAGGTAGTATTAGGACGTTCTAATGAGAAGTTAGTCGGAACAGAAGTGTATGCCAACCGAATACCTTGGGTGATAGTTGCTCAGTATATAGCGAATTGATAGAAGCTGGAAATTGTAAACCATTGAATTCCGACCCAGTGACTGGATGGTTAATGCGTTCGCTGTGAAATATGAAGGTGATGAGTTTGAACCCTAACCAGGTCGTGGGTGCTTACCAGGACGAAACAGTTGTCCACTGCTCCAAGATTTTCAATGTTTCTCGAGCTGATATTAGTCCGAGATGAATAATACCTCACAAATATATATTTATATATATTCTTGTAATTGTTATTGAAAGTGAAATGCAAATCTGAGTCATGGTAAGATTTGAACTAGCACGCAAGGTTGCTGGTCAGGTGATCTACCAGTTGGGCTACTTTGACTGAGCTCTACACACAGAGGAAGTATATTTTACCGTGGTCATAATCCTTCTCTGATTTTTCTTCACCCTTGAACATTCATTTTACTCTTGTTGCCTAATTATTTTTATTGATATTACTACAAAAACCGTTGTACAGCTACTGACAATTTTTCTTCGCTGGATAACCATATACTAGCTTCGGTTTCAGCTTTATACTGCCAGAACAGTAGGTCTTTAAAGCAAATTGTTTCTTCACGTCGTACGGAATATTAAGCTGCATTCTGAAGACTAAAACAAACGAACGTTTTCGCTTGGCATCTGCTTCACTTTTGACTAGTTGACCCCAGAGTTCATACTTTCTCTTAAAAACCCCAGGACATCAATCTCGAAACATGTCCCTAATGAGGATCATACAGTAATTTAGTTTGAGGTCTATAAAGATCTTTGTTCATTTCAAAGTAGTATTCATCATATTACGTCATAAGTCGACAGGAGTAGAAAACTGTGAAGCATTGAACTCTGACCCAGTGACCTAATAGTCAACTCGTTCGCCACGAGACTTAAAGGCGCTGAGTTCAATCTCTAGAGGAGCCATGGGTGTGTACTGCTGAGCAGTCCCATACTAAGAAGAAACAGCTGTCCAGCCACCCCAGGTTTCCTATGGTTCTCCAGTTATTGTCAGTTTCTGATGAATACCAGCTTGAAATCAATAAACTATGTCTGTCTCCCGACTATTTATATGACACCCTGAGCGAAGATAAACTGATTTATACGCATGAAAATGGATATTCATATACTATTTTCATTAGCATAATCCACTAATAGTTAATTGCCTTGAAAACCACGTTTACACTTTTACATGTGCATGCTAATTATATTCAAATGAGAATAGTTTAGTCAAGAACTACTTTGTTTACTAAATTAGTTCTTTTGTGAATTATTTCGTTTCAAAATATAATGAACAACATATGAAACTGATGAATGTCATAATTGGATACAGAGCTGAAAACTTGGTTCATCAATATTTTTCCACATCTAATTGAGTAGATAATTTGACATTATACATTACTGTATAGTGCTTATTAGTGACTGCTTCCAGATGGATATCACTCAGTTCTAATTAGGAGCTGTGACCTGTGGGGTCAACTAGTCGAAACTGAAGCAGATGCTAACTGAAGACCTCGGGTGATAGTCGCGTGAGCTGACAGAAGTTGGAAACTGTGAACCATTGGATTTCTACTCAGTGGCTGAATAGTTAACTCATTAGCCGTGGAACCTGAAGGTCCTGAGTTTGAACCTTAGCTAGGTTGTTGGTGCGTACTGTTGAGGGGTCCATACTAGGACAAAACAGCCGTCCAATGCTCTCAGGCCCTGAAAAGTTCCCCAACTGAAGTTAGTACGTGGTGAACACCACCTCTAATATTATTTCTTTCCAACTCATTTATCATAATATGGAAGATAGTGAAGCAGCTAAAAATAATTTCTTCTGTATGATCTAGCCTAAATCTGTTCATTTACTCATCATGCTGGAAAATATGGTGATTGAGGCTCAGAATGGTATACCCAATAAAACAAGAATGGAAAAAGTCTATAAAATATTCAGAAAGATGGGTCAACGAAGTGAAAATGTAGCCCGAAGTCAGAATAGTTGAAAATGTTCATAAAGGCAAAAATGCCTCACCACTTAACAGATATACAATCTGTTAGCTAATAGAAGGCAACCAGTAGGGAATCCTTGACCCGTCTCATTTTTTGGCACTCTTTAATAGTGAGGTAAATAATATCGCCTCAGGAATGCTAACCTGTGTCATCCAATGAGGCAGTTAAAGATGTTGCCGCTGAGTCGTTTGAGCTGTGACTGACCTTTTTTAGGACTAGCTGGATTAGATGCACCAAGCGAACAGTAATCAGCACCCTGTTGTATAGTCCTGGGTATGACTAAATTCTACCAATCATTTCACAGTGTAGTCACCAGATTACGAGATTCATAATCTCGGTGTCTTGAACAAAACAGACCGAAAACAGCAATTCCAAGAGGACAGTCAGTCCATCCAGATGAATAAATTAGAAAAACTCTCTGTCTAGATTGTTTTAACCTATATTTTGTCACAAACAGAAATAAATTTCATGTGGCATGGTCAAGTCAAATAGAAGGATGATTTTATTTCATCTACATAGAAACGAAACCTCGCTTGGTCAACTAGTTACTAGACGGTTCTAAGCCACCATAAACAGGGAAGGTTAGGCATACAGCTAGCAATCCTACCCCGTAAAACTAATCCAATCCCTAAAAAAACTTCAAAGCACAAAGAAAATGTATAAAATAAAAATAAAATCATTCCTCGTTGGAATCGGAGACATGAAATGACACCAGTTGATGAAAGCCTTCGGGAAGCCAATTGGACGATGTATCTTCTCTCCCTCGATGAAAGCAAAAGTGAGAATGGAAACATGGATTGTCCGAACAATGTTTGAAGTTGGCTGGCAAGGCTGCCTAGATTGCGAAAGAGATGAGGAGCTATGACATGGAAGTACTTGGAATCTGTGAGGAATGAGCAGATGGAATGGAAGTAGAATCTCCGAACTGTCAACTGGAGAGGAGAGTCAATAATCTACTCCGACATTGTCATCCAGGCGATAATCACGGACACACTGAGGAAGTGACTATCATGATTTCCCCAACAGCATCGAAGGCTCTCTCTCATGCAGTGGAAAACAATCTCCTCCTCCAGGATCATGACAGCCAGATTCAACTCAAATGGAACGAAAGTTACAATCATGCAGTGATACGCTACACACCTACAAATAAGGCAGATGAAGCGAAGAAGGATGAATTCTATAGACAACTGCAATCAGTGCTGGACGAGACAACACCCCAGTTGGTGACATCCGAATTCTAATGCGTGGGGTGACGTGAATGCCGAATTGGGAGTGGACAACACAGGGAGGGAAGCAATCATGTGTGGAGAAGTACTTGGTGAAGTGATGAATGAGAATGGAGAACTGTTCGCAGATTTCTGCACCGTGAACGATTTGGTGATTGGAGGTGAGGCAGTGTGTACAAACACAAGGATATTGACAAGGCGACATGGATTTGATTTCACTAGACACCAGGACACACTAAACATCAGATCGAGTTCATCTGAATGTGAAGAAAGTGGAGACACATCCTATTAGATCGAGATTAGATGAGATCAAGAAGGTGAGTGGATTTCGGTTCGGGCCATTCACCATCCAGTGCAAGGAATCTGCCTTCCAAATCAAGTTGAAAGCCTTGAAAGCAGTTTGTGATAGACGACAGTTGAAGTTGAACACCCAGAAAAGAAAGTGGAGGACGAAACTACAAACGATAACTTCACGTGATCAATCGTCAGGAGAGAGTTGGAGATATCGAGCAACATCTCTGAGGAAACCTGTGTGGAAGAACACTGAAAGTCTTTAAAAGAGATGTGGAAGGAATTCTGCATGACCGTATTAGGAAGGAAGAGGAAACAAGACAAGGAATGGATCTCGATGGATACATGGAAGCTGATAGAGGAGAGGAAGATGGTAAAGCAGAAGATAAACCAATGCAAGGATGAACGACGAGAAGGAGAACTGATTAGAATGAATAAAACACTGGACAGAGAAGTGAGGAAGAGTGAGCGCAAAAACGAAAGACACTTCCATGACAGACTGGCAAGTGAAGCAGAACAGGCTTCTGGTAGGACAGAATTGACAACATTGTGTGAGATAACCAGGTTACTATCCTGGAGGCGAGAGATCAACACAGATGAAACCAATAGATGATGAAGGAAATCTAATAACCAAAGAAGGGAAACAAAGGAAACTATGGGCTGAGTACTTCAAAAAACTCTTGAGTCGACCAGCACCGGCAACTCGTCCGGAAATACCACCAGCAGCCCAGTAACAAAGTTACCAGTGAATACAACTCCTCTGAAAAAAGACGAAGTGAAGTCGTGAACGCCACCGGAAGGCAGAAAGGCAGTGAGACCAGATGGAAGCCCTCCAGAAGCACTAAAAACAGACGGAGAGACAACAGTGGACATGCTCACACCACTACTGCAGAAGGTTTGCAAGGAGGGAAGGAAGGAAAGGTACCTGTCTGTTGATTGGAAGAGGGGCTACCATGTCAAACTCAAAAAAAGGGAGACACAAGTCTTTAAAAGAAAAAGAACTGGGATGAATCATACTCCTGTCCAACCCAAGCAAGATCTCCTGCCGCATCATACTGGAGAGACTGTAATGTGCACTCAATACAAAATTTCGACAGGAACGTGTGTGCGGGCTGACTTCAGGAAGAACAAATCATGTGCAGATCATGTTGCAGTGCTACGCCACACATCATCAAAGAACACAGCATAAAATGACAGTCAAGTGGATCTCCACATCAACTTCATCAACTACGAAAAGGCCAGACTTCCACAACGTCCACCGAGAAGTAATTTGGCAACCAGCTGCTTCAACACTACGGTCTCAGGGCGAAAAACCCTCAGCAGTCGCATTAAACACCTACATGACGACGCCACATGCCGACTGATTGACAATGGAAAGCTCAGTGATGATGACGTTGAAGTAAAGACAGGAAGGAGTAAGACAAGGCTGTCACCTAATATCACACATGATCTTCGTGACTGTGGTCGACTGAACTGGACTGGACCGGATTGAACTGGACTGGACTGGATGATGCAACAGACAACTGTGAGGAGCTGTGAGGAGATAGGCATATGCTGGTTGGACCGATGAGAATATCTTAGAAGATTTGGATTTCTCCGATGATGATTTATGCCTGCCGAATGTTTAGTAGCACAAGCTCGAAGATCTACTGACGAAAACTAACAAGTTGACAGAAGAGACGATGCAGGGTAGCGACAACGACACTTCAAGTAAACGTGGAGAAGACTGAGGCAATGAAGATACTAATCCAACAACAGCATGAACAACAAGCAACAACCACCATCAATGGGAGAAACCTAAAGGAAGTAATCTCTTTCACCTGCCTCTCTACCTAGGCAGCATCGTTTCAACTACAGGTGGCAACACAGACGAGGATGTCAAAGTCAGGATCGGAAAGACAACAAGATAGGCTTTCATTAATCTGAATTCAGTGTAGAGATCTACTACACTCAAGACAGAGAACAAGATCTGGATTTTCAACACCAATTCAGGCAAGTCAGTGCTTCCATATGGTTCAGAAACTTGGCTCGTCACGAAAAGCACTTCCAACAAACTACAGACATTCATCATGAACAGCTGCCGCCTACTCTCACTCGATACTGAAGATCAGATGGCCGGAAAGAATAAGTAACGAGGAACTGTGTTTGTCAACGAACTAACCACCAACCCATCGCCCAACAAATATGCAGATGAAGGAAGTGGAGATGGATTGGATTGGGCGTACACTGAGAAGACCATTCGGGGACATCACGTGCCAGACCTGGCCAGGCAGTCGAGTGGAAGTCAAATAGGAAAGGAGGAGTTGGGCTTTGGAGGCGAGGGTGACATGGTGAAGATGATATGAGGAAGAAATGAAAGGTTATGGGCAGTCGTGGAACGAGGTTGAAAAGATCACTTCAGTTTCTGTTTGAGCTCAGAAGCAGTCTGATTGAATGAAAATTATTCACCCCGACCTATATAGAAGATAGCCGATGAAAGAAGTATCCAAATACTATTTTGGGTGACTCTCAGCTGTAAAACTGAGTACGTGAAATGGCCACCATCTCATTTAAGAAATAAAAAGCTAGGGAAGATTCAGTTACTAAGCTAACCACAGAGGCAAATAAAATGTTTGATACAAGTATGAACTGGACTCATACTTTAAGAGAACCGTTGTTATGCAACGTAAAACCTGCCAGGAATGCCAAAGAAGTTGTACTAATTGGGCGAGTGACGGACAGAATAAGTGTTTGAATTTAGCTGATTGACAGAGCAGTTAATTCATGACTACTCACAAGAACGGAACTATTATTGCCAATAGCCAACCGTAATGATATCAGAAGACAGAATGTCTGATTGACAAATTACTTACTGTGTTTACGAATGATTTTAGTAATTAGTATGTGGCAACTGAAATGGCCTGAAAATCAATAAATAACCAACTAGTTTAGACTAAAGCAGCTTCGATCTCCTATCACCATATTACGGAGGGAAACCTAACACTTACAGTTTTGTATTGATGATGGGTAGTGGCTAGCAGTGGAATTCAAGACACGCGTTTCTTCCTTTTTGTGACTCGCCGGTTGAATTTGCCTGCCTCCCAGTGAGTGTTGTTCCCACCTGGACTTGAACTCGGGACCGATCGATTCAAACGCTAGGGCAAGCAATAAAACCAAAACTGCGCCCGTCACACAAGAAATGGCTATCGTGGAACAGTGATCTAGTGGATAACGCTGAAGCGTTTGAAGCGTTCGGCCCCGAGTTCGAGCCCCGTTGTGAACCACATCACTCACTGGAAGGCAGTTAGATCCAGTTGACGAGTCCTAAATAGGACGAAACCCGCATCCTGAACTCCACTGCTAGCCATTATACATTACTAATATATATATCTATATAAATGTAATTAAAGCACTGGCAATATCGGTCAACGAGCATCCATCCATCAAAGTGCACCACGGTGGTAAACATCCTAGCTTTCCGGCCACACTGCGAAATGCTAAACAGAACTGATTCACCAATCAGGACCAGAATACACGAAATTGGTTACTCTCCAGGAATTTAGTGACTGACCCCATTCAAAATTTTAACTAGCTGGTAAACTATTTCTTTGAATTGTGCAGTTTTTGTTAACCAATTAATTTTACACTGAAAAATAGCTTAAAATATAGCTTACGTAGTCTATCAAGAATAATGCCATCTGAAATCAAGATTCCACAGATACGATCAAGTGAAAGCTCCTTGGTGAAATTATCCCAATATTTCAGCGTGTACTGGTTTCCCTTAATTAAACTGAACACTTATTCCACGATCCAATATTAAGTTTCACTTTAAATACTTTAAACAGTCTCATAAGAGAATATCTAAGTATGTAATTTTGGAAGCTGATCCATTCAGACACAACATCTAGAGTGAGATGACACTGGAGGATAGATAGTGCAGAAATTTAATTATCTATTGTTATCGTCTGTATTCAAAAACATGACAACTTGTCCACTGCATATCGGTACTGCAAACCTTAAATGTAAACTAAATCATATCCCGTTGTATTCACGTTGGTGACTCTCAGTGGAATCCAGGACGTGCGTTTCATTCTGTTTGAGGATCATCAGCTGGGTATACCTGCACTTCAGTGAGTGATGTTGTTCTCACTGAGACTCAAACCCAGTACTCATTGCTTCAAATGACAAAGCTTTACTCACTAGGCTAATGAGACACGAAAGCCATCACTTTTGCAAAGCGTACCATTTGTTGTTGTTTGATAATTATAATTTCTTGTCGATATACAAGGTCGAATTGCTCTGCCTCTGTATAACATCCTTTTACGGAAACGGGAAATTCCAAGAATCAAACAACAGCAAATGATGCCCGTTGCACTAGTCCTGGTTCTTGTCTCCCAATGGCCTAGCGGAAAACACCTTAGCGTTCGAAGCGATGACTACTGGATTCGAGTCCCTGTGGCAACGAAACTACTCACTGAGGTGCGGGTACACCCAGCTGACGAGTCCCAAATAAGGCGAAACGCGCTTTCTGGATTCCACTATGAGTTACCAGAATGCATACAAATCACGAATGTTTGGCAGTATCGAGGCATCTGCGTAAGAGCCCATCTTCCAACAAAGGCTTAGGAATTCGACCCGGTATAGCAATGGGGAATCAAATAGCGAGAAATTTCATCTACCCTCCACGACAGGCTCCTTATAAGAAGATAGCACTTATATTCGACAGTTACTGTTCAAAGCTTATGCCCTCAAAGTATAAATCATGCTCCAACCAATGTATATCATTCATAACAATAAATATGGTAACTTGCTCTACTTGACTAATAGAAGGTCATTATAATTATTGTTTGTCCCATGGGTTCTTAGTGGAACATAGGGCTTCAGTAGCACATCGCCACTTCACTGTCTTCTCTGAAGCCTCTTTAACCTGGCTTCACGACTGTCCATAAGCTCTCATTCCTTCTTAATACGATCTCCTCCATGTCACTCTCGGAAGCTTAACTCATCGTTTCCCATTTCAGTTCCACCCGGCGGCCTGACCTGGACTGGCCTGGCGCATGATGTCCCCAATCAGTTTTCTCAGTGTATGCCCAATACAACCCAATCCATCGCTACTTTCTTCTGCATATTTGTTGGGCGATGGGTTATTGGGTGGTTCGTCGTCAGCCACAGTTGCTTGTTCCTTGTTGCTTATTCTCATTATTCTGGCCATCTAATAGAAGATCACTACAACTAATTAAGAAATTATATGGTCACAAAAAACCGTGAACTGACAGAAGTATGAAACATGAATCAGTGGATTCCAACCAAGTGGCTCAGTGGTAAGGCACTGGTTAGGGCACCTGAAGGTCTTGGTTTCGATTCCCTATGGGGCGGGGTCATGGGCGCTCACTGCTGAGGACTCCCATACTAAGATGAAACAGCTGTCCAGTACTCCCAGAACTCCAATGTTTCTGCGGCTGATGTCAGTCCTGAAATCAGTAAATAAGGTCCCATAAACCTCAAGAGCGAACAAAACATCTTATCAAGGTAATATTTCAGCAAACGCAATGGGATTATCGACCTTCTGAATACTAATATTTCGATTTTTCCTCGATAAATCAAGCTTCAAAAAACAAGTTCTTATGCTTTTATTCAGGTAACTTCTCATCTTATTACCCTGCTTTATATTTGCATAATACGCCTTAGGCTTTATTCTGAGTTAACATTAACATTAGTGATCAACATGGTTAAGTTAGGGAGCAATGAAAGAGATTTGGTAGAAAAATAGAGAATCTAAGTTAACGACTTCTTGTTTGCCCTGAGTTTGAATTTGTTTACCACCAAATGAATGATGGTTTACAACCTGGCTATCATAGAGAACTTTCAATTGATTTGCAACCAGTACTAATTTCTACATGACTATTATTCATTAAATTTCTTCCATATATATATATATATATATATATGTTCATCAAGAAATAAAGTTCTAAATCTATCGGTGTATTCTGGCTAGTACTTTCTAACATGAGATGAGACATGATTTCATCAGTCGAAGATAACTGAACTGATATCAAAAACCAGTATGTACTGAACTGAGATTTGTTGCAAATTTACTACACATGCACTGTGTATACCTACTTTCTCAAGTGTGGAATTGACCTCACAAGTGTCAAGTTTTACGTAGATCATATGACTATGACTATATTTATCAGTAATTGATTGGCCCCCTCAAATTTTTTAGCCCAACAAATATCCGCTGATAGCCAATAACATTTGAAGAGATGGGTTTCACCATGTTAAAATGCTAAACTTTCCACTGATGATGTCAGATGATGGTTGGACTACATTGAAAAGCAAAAAAAATTGAAAACTATGATCAATTAGGTTTCTGCTTAGTGAATAAATGTTAAATTGTTCATCGCAGATTATCATTATTATTAGTCCCTTGGGTTCCTAGTGGAACATAAGGATTCAGTAGCCCGTCTCCAATGCGCTCTCTACTCCAAAATCTTTTGAACCTGGCTCCACAACAGCCTACAAGCTCTCATTTCCTCCCCACACCATCTCCTCCATGTCACCCCCGACTCCAAGCCCAACTCGTCGCTTCCCATCTGGCTTCCACTCAACTGCCTGGCCTGACGCGTCATATCCCCAGTCGGCCTTCTCAGTGTATGCCCAATCCAGTCCATCTCCACTTCCTTCCACTGCATATTTGTTCAGCGATAGGTTCTTGCTTCGTTGGTTTGTTGCCAGAGTGCGTTCCTTGTTGCTTATTCTTTCTGGTCATCTGATCATCAGTAGCGAGTGTAAGCAGTTGTTGATGAATGTCTGTAGCTTGTTGGAAATCCCTTTCGTAACTCGCCAAGTCTCTGAACCATACAGAAGCACTGACTCACTTGATTGACGTTGGTGTTGAAAATCCGAATCTTGTTCCACATGCTGAGTGCATTTGATCTCCACACTGATTTCAGGTTAATGAAAGCCTGTCTTACTTTTCCGATTCTGACTTTGACATCCTCGTGTGTGCCACCTGTAGTTGAAACAGTGCTGCCTAGATAGGTGAAGGAGGTTACTTCCTTTGAGTTTCTCCCGTTGATGGTGATTGGATTTTGTTGTTGTTGTTGGAGTTGTTGGTGCGGTATCTTCATCACCTCTGCCTTCTCTATATTCACTTGAAGTCCCGTCTTCGCCGCCCTGCCTCACCTCTTCTGCCAACTTGTTAGTTTTCGCCTGTAGATCTTCAAGTTTGTGGGACATCAGACACAAGTCATCGTTGGCGAAATCCAGATCTTCTAGGTTCTTTTCCTCAGTCCAGCCAGCGTATCCCCCTCTTCTCGCACCCCACTGTTTGTTTCATGATCCAGTCGACCACAATCAGGAATATCATGGGTGATAGTAGGCAACCTTGTTTCACTCCTTCTTGTCTTCACTTCACTTCAAAAGCATCACTGAACTTCCCATTGTGAATTACTTGGCATGTGCCGTCTTCATATAGTTGTTGAATGAGGTTGATAAAGGTTTGTGGTATTCCGTAGTATTGAAGCAGTTTCCTAATTACCTCTCGGTCGACGCTGTCAAAGGCCTTCTCAAAGTCGATGAAGTTGAGGTGGAGATCCAGTTGACTGCCATTCTGTACTCTGTTCTATGATGATGCGTAGTGTAGCGTTGCAATTTGGTCACCACATGAATTGTACTTCCTGAATCCAGTCAGCCAGCCTGTTCCGGTCGCAGTTTTGAATCCAGTGCATCCTTTAGCCTCTCCAGGATGATGCGGCTTAATATTTTGCTTGCTCTGAGTGGACAGAAGAGTGATTCCTCACCAGTTCTTGCAAAGACTGAGGTCTCTCTTCTTCGGGAATTTGACAAGGTAACCCTTCTTCCAATCACTAGGTACCTTCCCTTCCTTCCACACCTTCTGCAATAGTGGTATGGTGTGAGCATGTCCGCTGTTGTCTCTGTGTCTGTTCCCAATGCTTGTGGCGGGATCCCATCTGGTCCTGCTGCTTTCCCACATTTCAGTAGCTTTATGGCGTTCAGGACTTCCATTTTTGTTCTAGGATTTATGTTCACTTGTAGTTCAGCGGCTGTGGGTGGTATTTCTGGACGAGGTGAAGGTGAAGGTGGTGGTGGTGGTGGTCGATTCAAGAGCTTCTTGAAGTGGTCGGCCCATCGCCGCCTTTGTCTATCTTCTTTCGTCATTAAATTTCCGTCATCATCTTTTATTGGCTTCATCTGCGTTGATCTCTTCCCTCCCAGATAGTAACCTGGTTATCTCACAAAATGTTGTCTGTCTCTCCTACCTGCAGCCTGTTCTGCTCCATTTGCCAGTGTTTCGTAGAAGTATCTTTTGTCTTTGCGTGCATTCTTATTCACTTCTTTGTCCAGTGTAGTGTTTTATACATTGTACTCAGTTCCTCTTGTCGTTGTTCATCCTTGCACTGCACTGGTTTATCTTCTGTTTCACCATCCTCCTCTCCTCTATCAGCTTCCAGGTATCCATCGAGATCCATTCCTTGTCTTCTTTCTTCTTCCTTCCTAATACTGTTGTGCAGGTTTCTTTCCACATCTCTTCCAAAGACTTCCAGTGTTCTTCCACACAGGTTTCTTCAGGGATGTCCCTCGATATCTCCCATTTTGTCTTGATGGCTGCCTTGAAGATCTCCTTTGTAGTTTCATCCTTCACTTTCCGAGTGTTGGACTTGAACTGTGGTCTATCACCAGCTGCCTTGAATTGAAGGCTTTTTACTTGATTTGGAAGGTTCCTTGCACTAGATAGTGGTGTGAGTGGTGTGAACCTACATCTGCTCCCCTTCTTGACCTTGTGTCAAGTAGGCTGACTGCGTCTCCACTTTCTTCACATTGAGATGAAGTCGATCTGGTTTTTAGTGTGTCCTGGTGTCTGGTGAAATCCATGTCGCTTTGTGGATTTCTTGTGCTTGAACACAGTGCCTCACCTCCAATCACCAAATCGTTGAATGCTCAGAATCCTGCAAACAATTCTGCATTCTCGTTCATCACCTCACCTAGCGCTTCTCGACCCATGGTTAGTTCTCTTGCTGTGTTGTCCGCTCCTCACAGTTTGCCATTCATGTCACCCCACCCATTGGAATTTTGATATCGCCAACTGAGGTGGTGTCTTGTCCAGTGTTGAATGCAGTTGTCTGTAGAATTCCTTCTTCTTCTCTTGCTCTGCATTATTTGTAGGTGCACAGCGTAGCATTGTATGATTGTGACCTTCCCTTCTTTTGAGTTGAACCTTGCTGTCATGATCCTGATTGTGGAGGAGATTTGTTCACACTACATGAGAGAGAGAGCCTTCGATGCTGTTGGGAACATCATGATAGCCACTCCAAAACTCAGTGTACTCGTGGTTGTCGTGTTGCCTGGGTGATAATATCGGAGTAGATTATTGATTCTCCAGTTGAGAGTTTGGAGAGTCCACTCCCATTCCATCTGCTTTCGCAGGTTCTTAGCACTTCATTTTGATACCTCGTCATCTCGTTTGCAATCTGCGCTACCTTGCCAGTTAGGTTCAAACATGGTGCGGACATTCCATTTCCCCACGTTTACTTTCGCTTTCATCGAGGGAGAGAAGACACATCGACCAATTGGCTTTCCGGAAGCTTTCACCAACTGGCGTCATTTCGCCTCTCCAATTCCAGTGAAAAATAATTTTGTTTTTATGTTTTATATTTTGTTTGTGGTTTGAAGTTTGTTTAGCGGTTAGATTTGTTTTTCGGTGTAGGGTTGCTAGTCCTATGCCCAACCTTCCCTGTTTACCCGGGCTTAGGATGGGCTAGTAACTAGTGAACTAGTTAACCAGGCTAGGTTGTTCATCGCAGATGGAGATTCCTAATCCATCCTAATGATGACAAGCGTGTTATGTATATAATCGGGGAAAATTACCGTAGAATCATTTACTATACATCTTTGAGCCACTACAGTACTAGTCCTAAAATGATTTTGGTTATCCGTAATCTAACTCATATTTCTTTCTCTTATTTGTTATCCTGAATAATAAATGTAATGTACATCATTGGATACTACTATTTCTACAAAGCGTGAAGCTATGGCTCATTGATCTGGATAGTTGACTTTCAAGCAATGGGTTATAGGTTCGCATCATGCTCCATCAACCAACCAGGTAGTATCATTAACGCTCACACAATAAGTATGGCTCATTGTCTGTTGCATGCATGTGGTTTTTGAGTGAATTTTTTTTATTCTACTTTTACCAAGTTTTTCTTGGTCACTTCAGTGAGTATTCTACAAACTCAAAACAGTTAAGAGATACGATGTTATTCAATGATTTCTATGTCAAGTTGATCCTTTTTCTCTATAATTTTCAAACCTTGTATCTAGTTCTGAATCATGCAGCAGTGTGACTATTTTTCAGAAATTAATCACCAGTATAATATCAGTAAGAACGCATTCTGTGTTTTTTTCACATCGGTTTAAATGAACCTAATATAAAAGTAGAACTGTAGTAATCTGGTAGAGTATAGTTTTATGAGTTTTGTGAAAAATGAAATAAAACTGTAAGCTTATTTCAGGTTTTCATTCACCGTGGACTGATTTCATTTGAAGAGACACTGAAAACCTAAGAACACTGGGTAACTGTTTCGTCCTAGTGAGGGACTCCTCAGTTGTGTGCACCCATGAGCCCGCCCCCTCAAGGTTCGAACCCAGGAGTCAGGTCGGTGTTCATCACGAACTTATATCAGTTGGACGACGATCATGGCTTGTTAACCAGATGTACCACCAATCCATTAAGTAATGGTTATTCTACTGAGACTCCGACGTAGCACCTATTGCTTAAAGTACCAAGCCGTTATCTACTAGATCATGACTAGTGCAACGAATATCATTTGTTATCTATTGATACTTATTCCCCGTTGTTGTGCTAGCTCTTGTACCTCAATGGCCTAGTGAAGAATACTTTTTTGATATTTGAAGCTTTGGGTACTGAGTTCGAGTCTCAGTGGAAAAACTATCACTCGCTTGAATGAAGGTGCATCCATTTTACGAGTCGTAAATACGGCAAAACACCCATCTTGGATTCCACTGTTAGCCACTTAGCAGGTTACAACACAAAACACTGAATGCTTTATTTGAAATAAGAGAAATAAAGGAATATAGGTATGTAAGGTAGGATATCATTTCCTTGGGAGAAGTACAAAAGTGTGTAAGTCAGCTCACAATTTATTCTGCATGAAATTGTTTCCTTTTTATAGGATTTAATGTTTTATGCTGTGATTGTTTGCTTTTGGTGAAAACATGGGCTTGTAATGACAGGTTGTCCTAGTCAGTTAGTCAATACAGATATGCTACAAGCAACATCAGCATATTCAGATGCAAAATAACAAGAAGAAGAGCAAAGAAGTATTGTCGTTATAATCAAAGTTGTGTAGAGCTGTGGAACGAAAGGAAGATGGATTGAGTTAAAAGATGAAATACATAATGCAATGATTAAGACATGAAGAAATTTTAGATCCACGGGTGACGCAGAGGTCGACCATGAGTTATCTTACGTAGTTGTTAACCGTCGGTTTCTACTGTCATTTGAGCTTCATCCAATAGGTTTACATCTCCTCGTATTGCTCAGAACAGCAGTCACAGACTTCATGGACTAATGTTATGGTTTAGCTGTGTCACTTTTAACTTTCTAAAGCTACTACAGCTAACATCATTCATTGGGATACACTGCGATCAGCAATGCGTAAACACATGGCTCAGTTGATAAAGGTTGACGACTTTGTCAATTAATTACCCTTCTCTCTAAATTAAGAAACAGTGTATAGCCTCTAAATTACTTTTGAAATGAAATGCGGTCAGTGTTACTAAGGTGATAGTGGTCAAAAGCACGAAGTATTCACATTTCCTATACGTTGGATGACTGTGTTCCATAGATTTATATTACGACGCAAAGGACTGGTTATTTAACTAATCATTTTTTTTATGCGCATCCAGATATTTTGTTGATAAAATATGTGGCCTAAGATGGACAAAGATCAGCTGAACCCCTCAAATCCTTGTTTAGATTTTATTGAAACCAACTCTCCGATGCAGATGCTGCTTCTCAGGTACTTGAAGTGGTCAGGACATCAAGCACTTCAAACATGGCACCAATGCAGATCAGTTCTGGAACAATGGGTTCCATTCAGGTGGTGAAAGATTCGTCTTAAATAGTTTCCAACTGTTGCCTAATGACTCAAGAAGTTCCTATATCGATGACAGGAAGACCTGAATAAGTACATCTATGGCAGGGTTAAGTAAAAACAGGAACGGTGGACATCCTTAACAGACAGTACAATATGCAGATATCTCACTCAAGAGTTCACCCTAGGCTATAGCATGTCATATACATTCTTTCAGTGTGAAAAACTGTCATAGCACGTCTTCACTAAAGGTCCAATGCCAAATTAAGGTCAAGAAATACAGCTATTGTTGGGTGTTAACACGTAGAACTTTTCCACAGCACCTTGAGAAGGGTGGAGATCTGGCTGACACATCTATTGTTAAGTCTGAA
Organism: Heterobilharzia americana; assembly: GCA_944470555.2. NCBI lineage: Eukaryota > Metazoa > Platyhelminthes > Trematoda > Strigeidida > Schistosomatidae > Heterobilharzia > Heterobilharzia americana. The sequence goes on along the minus strand of OX104129.1, from coordinate 58,244,660 downwards.
ATCTGACTGGTTTACTGGGATCTATTGTACACGAGCTGCAGTAAAGCGTTAAACGGTTATGGAAACTAAAGACTTGTATGCTATACCGGTCGTAATGATTTCCGTGTAGTTATTACAAGGGAGTTTTCACCCATGAAGGAGACGATGGTCAACTGTTTATAAGAGTCGATGAGGGAGTCATAGACGTCAAGTATACCTCAGTTTACCTAGGCAAAAGTCTTGGTCTTCACTACTTTGATACTTATCCACCAGGATGAACTGTCTTTCCAAATCTCCAAGTTACTTAGAAAGGATGATCTTATCAACCTAAGTGTGTGAACACAATCTAAATGCTATTTAATTGAAGCTCATTACATATGGCGTTTGACTTCGGTTTACTCTTTTGGATCTAGGTTTTAAAAATTTTACCACCTGTTGCGGAAAACCATAAAAATAGACAAAGTATACGGTTCCCAAAGTTAGTGTTCACTAGTACCTCTTTCCTAGAGTGGGAAGATAACATAGTTGGATAGCCATGTAACGAACGCAAAACTTTCCTTCTTTCATATTCCTGTTCGATCGATAGTATAACTTCACCCTTAGATTCACATCATGCGATAAGCTATTCATAGGATGATGATGAATAGTCTGAGTCTTACTACTAATTAACAAACCCAAGCACCAATAGTTCTAACCAGTAAAGACTGTTTGTTCATTATGATATGCAAGTCTGAACACAGCTCCAGAGTAACTGCCGTCAGTTGCGCGCAGAAAGATTTCCAATAGATAAGAATTTGAAGGGTCAGGAACGTCAGTTCGTATGAAAGTGACTGCAAACAAAACTTGGCAGTCAAATACACGTACATTTATGTACCGTGTTACAACCTGTTTTCATTTTGTGACTGGTGATAAAACTACAGGACTATCCGAACATCAGCTGGAAGAATAGGATTCAGACAAAATCTACTGGGCAAATGTTATGTACTTTATCCGACGAACTATAACTTCTCCTTAGAACGTGACATTTATCATTAAAGTATGTGTGTAGTATCAACAGTGATACTTGAAAGAACATTTATTTCTGTTATGTAGTATGATAACATCCCTTTGTTTCCTCAGAGAAGTCTAGAACTACCTGAAAAGTCTTCACAGACTAATTGACTGACAAAATCAGCGTAGAACGTCGCACATAGATACATCAGCTCAAGTTGCCACACTTCACAGTAGTATACAAACAACAGGTAGATAGAAAAAGAGTGATATAAATGTAGACGAAATTGTGTGGGAGAATAAACAATCTGAAGACAAAGATTAGTGTGAATACCCAAGCTTTAGAAGATGTTAAGAAGGAAATTTATCTGGGCCATTGTGACGGCTTTACAGTCACATCACCAAGGGTCCTCAACCACTGATTTCCTTCGTCTCAACGACCCTGGACAGACAGTCTACATCTCTCACATTCCTCAAGCCAGTAGTCAAGGACTTCATAGACTGGTACCAGGTCTTGGTCTGGCCACCCTGTACCCGTTTCCATTCTAATCCAAATTCCCCCTAGTGTGGCACGTTGAGGTGGGCGGTGGCTCGGCATGCACTATATATGTCAAAGTCATCTCAGTCGACTAACGTTCAAAACCTCATCAATCATCTTGCCTACCTTACCTAATACCTTTCGCCTGACCTCAACATTGCTCACACGGTGATTCCACCACACAGGAGCAATGCTACGAAGACATCTATGATCAAAACCACGCAGGTGCTTCATGCCTTCTGCTTTTAACAGCCATGTCTCACAGTTGTACAACAAGACGCAACGGACTGTAGCACGATTTACTCATCCTTTGATAGATAACCTAATATTTCGCCGACGGCACAGGTGATATGAATTGGCAAATGCCTAATGGGCCTCCAGTAACCCAGCTGAGATTTCGTTAGCAGCAACGTCTTTTGGGCTGATGCAACTCCTCAAGTAACTGAGGTGTTCAGGACATTCCACCACTTCACTCCCTATCATTAAGCTGAGAGTTGTGTCAGTTTCAGATTGGCTAAAGTAATTTGTAGAAAAGTATGAGACTTACTAAGGTCGTCAAAAGATGTTTATAAACCGTTGCTTTCTGTACATGTTTGACTTGACAGTAAACCTTTTTCCTAGCTTATTTTCTGTTTTCGAAGAAACGAGCGACCCTCTAGGGTGAAACCTAAGGCTATTGTTCAACAGTCCACCCACATATGGCTATATATATATACTACGTGGATATATCAATTTCTTAATTAACTAGGATGGCTTTTCCAAAGAAAAAGTCAAATTATCTAAGAACTACTAGAAAATAGTGTGGAGTGATTACTTTCTCAGAAACTAATTATTTTCTTTCATAATTTATCTTTGTCAAGGAAATAATGAAAAACATCATTCAGACACCCTTCCACAGAACTAGTCTAGTTAAATGTCTTTAAACTTGAGAAAAAAAAATACTCCATTTACATGAAGAGTATTCATGGAAGGGAAAATAATTCTAGTGAATTTTAGGCTCATGAAAACATCTATTATTACATCAGATTTCCTACCTGATTGTGAATAATATTTAATTAACTCCTGGTGATTAGTGTCAAAAAAATATTTGTGAAATATTCATGCAGAGATATTCCCAGAATACTGACGCTATTCATTACTGTTGTTTTAGTTATTGTTGTGATTTATTCTACCGGATTCTTTTTAGTCATAATTAACAAATAACCATTTACTTGAAGCGACTGTTGGTAAGGACTCCAATCAGTCATAGACTTTTAATTGAAATATAAAACCAGCTTCTTTGTTATCGTCCCACCTACTGGGAATAATTTACTACTAGTCTCCATGGTTATGAATGGTTTAGTTGTATTCAGTATGCAAATAAGATTTAGAATTTAAAATACAGTTGAGCTTATTATTAGCTGAGTGCTTTAAACAACTGCAAACTAGTGTTTGATAACATCGGTCCTGTATCAGTTAATCAACCGATTGCAAAGACTACTTAGATTTAGATGCTTGGTAGCTATCAGCAAGGAAGCCCTACTAGACATGAATTTTGCGCTTGTTGTTAACTTGTTAGCAAGGTGAACCTGCAACTTTTAAGGGACTGGTATCCCCAGAGAATTCCGAACCCACACTGTCTAGTGTTATAATCAAAGATGTTAGAAATGAGCTGTTTAGGCTGCTAATGACCTCCTCTAGGACCGGTCAGATACATTAATTGATCATTGGAAAGGTCACGCATAGGCTGAATAACTCCGTGACGTTTCTGTCTGCAACACTTGGGAATTCAGGTTTGGAACTCAGGCAAGATATAGTACCCTCGAGGTTAGAGATGCCCCTTGCTGACGAACACTAACAAGCATAAAAGTTACGTTCATGGTTTCCTACCGACTACCTCCAGTCGTCTAATAACAATTCATATTCAGTTGACAATGTAGTCTCTCCCTATGGTTGGCTCTTAAATGAATAAAAAGGCAAAAATAAAGCTATTCAACACAAGATACTTCATGAAGGCCGTCTCCGATTACTAACGATTTGAGGTGCAATATACTGGAAATATAAAACTTTTAGAAAGTAGAGAGTATTTAGACATTATGAAGGCAAGTGAAAATCAATATCAGACTGATACTTAAGGGAATAATAAAAACGAATTCCACTCTACTTTCAAGTGGAAGTTTTTTCCTCTCATAAATTATGTCTACAGTTCGATGGGACAGAGGGAGAGGAATGTTAGATGGACGGAAATTTTTTCATCATTTAGGGAGAAAATATTCAAAGTTTCATTACTGCACAGAAACTGAAATAGAAAAGTTTTTGACAATGGACTTTTAGTTAACACCCAAACTCAACGATAAAGTATGGTATGAAAATAATTTTATTAGTTTGAAATAAGAAATAACAACAATGAAAACAGGATAAAAATAGATTACCAACGGATATAGAAAATGGAAGGTAAAAAGCCGAAGGAAACAGCAGTCAACAAAAGGCCGGTTTCATTCGCTTCGATTTCAAGGAATTAAATTACAGAAACTACTACTAGATGATTGGAGAATTTTCTATGCAGCTAAACAAAGTGTTCATTAGCCCAGTCATAAATCAACAGGCCCATTTAGTATGCCACATCTCATTGTGTTTATCAATTTACTTGATATTGCCCGAGTAGACAGATACAATGGAAGAACCAACAGAAGGGCTTGTCTTAGATTTTATGAACAGATTTCGAAACCTGATGACTAAGGGGAAGTAACCCTGAATAACACCAACACTAGACATCTGATTAACACGCAGCATCAAGTAGATGTCTTCAGTTCCTTCAAAACAATAAACAAACAAACGAGCTTAATTCTATTGTAATTCACTGAAGTTATGACCGTCGAACGGCTCTAACCTAATTTCTGTTCAAAAAGAATTTGTAGTTAGTCTGTGTCTATCATGATACCTACTTGATTACATCATCTTTCATTGAACTAAAGCACTTAATCTTTCACTCTCGTTTGGTTACATCATCCTTTGCTAGATCGAGTTTATCCATGGTTTGTTTTCGGATAATGTAATGTTTAGCAACTTACTTAAAACGCATTCAGTAGTTTAGTTGCTACTTCCGTTGCAGTTCACTCGATAAACTGTCATTGGGTTGTATACACTACTCATAAACTTTGTTGTCATATATTAACCTTCTGTAAATGTTCCGTTATGGTTTAACAAAACACTTCGACTATTTCTGTTCATCTTAACTTCTGATCAATCTTTCCTTTGCTGTTTGGAGATTTGTGGGGACTTATTTATTGATTTCAGGTTGATATTCATTATGAAACCTCGCATAGTTTACTAGCTGGTCCTAAGCCCAGATAAAGAGGAAAGACTGGGCGTGTGGCTAGCAGCTCTACCTCGGAAAATCAATCCAGTCCTTGCAGAAACTTCAAAGCACATGAAAAAAACAAAATAAAAACAAACATTCCTCACTGGAATCGGGGAGACGAGATGACGCCGGTTGGTGAAAATCTTTGGGAAGCCAGTTGGCCAGTGTGCCTTCTCTCGATAAACGCAAAGGTAAGCATAGGGAAACACAATATCGGCACGACGTTTAAAGCTGGCAAAGCTACCCAGATTGAAAAAGAAGTGAGAAGATATGGCGTAGAAGTGCTATGAATCTGTAGATGGAATGGCAGTGAACTCTCTAAGTTGTCAACTGAAGAGTAAATAATCTACTCCGACATTGTCATCCAGGCGATAATCACGGACACACTGAGGAAGTGACTATCATGACGTCCCCAACAGCATCGAAGGCTCTCTCTCTCATGCAATGGGAAACAATCTCCTCCTCCAGGATTATGACAACCAGATTCAGCTGAGAAGAAAGGAAAGTCACAATCATACAATGCTACGCTATGCACCCACAAGTAACGCAGATGAAGCGAAGAAGGATGAATTCTATAGACAACTGCAATCAGTGCTGGACGAGACAACACCCCAGTTGGTGACATCCGAATTCTAATGCGTGGGGTGACGTGAATGCCGAATTGGGAGTGGACAACACAGGGAGGGAAGCAATCATGTGTGGAGAAGTACTTGGTGAAGTGATGAATGAGAATGGAGAACTGTTCGCAGATTTCTGCACCGTGAACGATTTGGTGATTGGAGGTGAGGCAGTGTGTACAAACACAAGGATATTGACAAGGCGACATGGATTTGATTTCACTAGACACCAGGACACACTAAACATCAGATCGAGTTCATCTGAATGTGAAGAAAGTGGAGACGCATCCTACTGGATCAAGATTGGATGAGATCAAGAAGGTGAGTGGATGTCGGTTCGGACCATTCACCATCCAGTGCAAGGAATCTGCCTTCCAAATCAAGTTGAAAGCCTTGAAAGCAGTTTGTGATAGACGACAGTTGAAGTTGAACACCCAGAAAAGAAAGTGGAGGACGAAACTACAAACGATAACTTCACGTGATCAATCATCAGGAAAGAGTGGGAGACATGGAGCAACATCCCTGAGGAAACCTGTGTGGAAGAACACTTGAACTCTTTGACAGAGGTGTGGAAGGAAACCTGCATGACCTTATTAGGTAGGAAGAAGAAAGGAGGCAAAGAATGAATCTCCACGGATCTCCACATGGAAGCTGATAGAGGAGGGAGAGGAAGATGTTGATGATGAAGCAGAAGATGAACCAGTGCAAAGCAGTGATGAACATTGGAAAGAGAAACTGAGTACGACCTATGAAACACTACACTGGACAAAGAAGGGAAGAAGGGTGCGCACAAAGACAAAAGATACTTCTACGACACACTTGCAAGTAACGCAGAAATACCGTAAGCAGACCAGCCACTGAATTAACCAGTGAACACAAACCCTCCGGCAAAAGCCGAAGTGAAGTCCTGAAGGCCATAAAGTCACTGAAAGGGGGGAAAGCAGCAAGACCACATGCAATCCCTCCAGAAGCACTGAAAACAGACGGAGAGACAACAGTGGACATGCTCACACCACTACTGCAGAAGGTTTGCAAGGAGGGAAGGAAGGAAAGGTACCTGTCTGTTGATTGTAAGAAGGGCTACCTTCTCAAACTCCCTGAGAAGGAAGACCTAAGTCTTTGCAAGGACTAGCTCGGAATCATGCTGCTGTCCACCCTAAGCAAAATATTATTCTGCATCATCCTGGGGGGACTAGAGGATAGTGGATAACATTTGTAGCTTAGGTGGATGGTCTTGGTTGTGTTGTGTTCTCTGACCTGGGTTGCTGTTTAAACAACAACAAGAACTAGAGGATACCTCAATTCAAAATTACAACCGGAACAGGCTGAATTCAGGAAGAACAAATCACGTGCGGATCAAGTTGCAACGCTACGTCACGCATCATCACAGGACACAATATAAAATAACAGTCAACTCCACCTCAGCTTCATCCACTTTGAAAAGGCTTTCAACAGCGTCGACCAAGAAATAATTTGTCAGCCATCTGCTTCAACACTATGGGATACCACAAACCTTTGTCAATATCATTCAACAGTAGCTATATGCTGTATGATTTTACATGCCAAGTGACAATGGAAAGCACAGTGGTGATGCCAATGAGGTGAAAACAGAAAGGAGTGAGACAAGGCTGCCGCTTAATATCACCCATTATCTTCGTGATTGTGGTCGACTGAAATGGACTGGACCGGATTGAACTGGACTGGATGATGCAACAGACAACTGTGAGGAGCTGTGAGAAGAGAGGCATACGCCAGCTGGACCGATAAGAAAACCCTACACGATTTGGATTTCGCCGATGATAATTTTTGTCTAGTGTCTTGTAGCATAAGCTCAAAGATCCACATGCAGAAACCAATAAGTTAACAGAAGAGGTAGGGCAGGGCAGGGCAGGGCAGTGAAGGAAGACGCAACTTCATTCAGGTGAACGTGGAGAAGACAGAGGTGATCAACACGCTCAACCAACATCAACGACAAGCATCAGTTACCATGGATGGGAGAAATGTGAAGCAAGTTGTCTCTTCACATACCTACTTAGTCAGCATCTTTTCAACTACAGGCGACACAGGCACAGATGAGGATGTCAAGGCAGCCAGGATCGGAAAGACAGCAATACAGGCCTCACTTCATTAACCTGAAACCAATGTAGAGATCTACTGCACTCAGTCCAAAGAACAAGATCCAGATTTTCAACACTAGTGTCAGTCAAATAAGTCAGTGCTTCTGTGTGATGGTTGAGATACTGACTTAGTGCCTCACAAAACGCACTTCCAACAAACTACAGACATACATACACCATGAACGGCTGCCCCCTGTGCTCACTCGATACTGAAGATTGATCAGACGGATGGCCAGAATAATAAGAATAAGCAGCAAGGAACAAGGAAGTATGGCTGGCAACGAACCAACCAATAAGCAGTCGCTCAACAAATATGCAGAAGAAAGTGGAGATGGATTGGGCATACACTGCGAAGGCCGATTCGGGTCATCACAGGCAAGACTTAGTCATCAGGTGGAACTGAAATGGGAAACGACGAGTTGTGCCTCCGAGGGTGACATGTGAGGAAGAGATGAAAGCTTGTGGGCAGTCGTGGAGCCAGAGTAAAAAGACTTCAGGGAACGGAGTGGAATAGCGACGTGCAGCTGAATCTCTGTGTTCCACCAGGAACCTATGAGACAAATAATAATAAAATTCATCAGGGACTGACCTCAGTTGGGAGAACATTAGAAACATGTCAGTTCTGGACAGCTGTTTCGTCCTAGTATTGAACTTCTTGGTAGTGCGCACCCATGGCTCCACCTCACGAGTGATAGAACCCATGACTTCCAGGTTCCGCGGTCAGCATATTGGTTGCCACTGAGCCACTTGACCGGAATTCAGAGGTCTTAATCCCCCAACTCCGTCAGTTCGTGGCAGCGCGACCTCCATCGAATGCCGTCGTTGAGTTACTGTCCTCATGATCGACCTACTTGGCCGCATAGGTCATGACCTTCTGTTAGAGCTTCGGTAATCATCGCTCGAAGCTAGTCACTAATGAGCACTAGATTAGTTCAGTTTCGAGATTTGTGAGGATTTATTTATTGACTTCAGGTTGGTGTGGACAGTTACCCAAAGACTGCACTGGATAGATGTTGCACTACATCGTGAACTGATAGAAGTAGGGAGCTAGGACCACTGGATTCTGACCCAGTGGCTCAATGGTAACGTGCCACCAGCGGAACCTGGGGGTTATGGGTTTGATCCCTCACAGTGTTATTGATGCACACTGCTGAGAAATCCCATGCCAGAAAGAAACAACTGTCTAGTGCCCTCTGGTTCCCAATGTTTCGATAACTGATATCAGTCCACAGTGAATATGAGTTAAAGCATATTAAATTTATAATACAACCATATATTTTAATATTCTAGGTTGCTAGCATTTGACTATAGATCAAGGAGAGAAATAGATCCATTTTATTTTTACTCTTTTCAAATCTGTAAACAGGAATTCGGGCATGAAATTAATTAGTTGTCTATTGTTTTTCTTATCATCTCAACTTGCTGCAAAACTGTTTTGTTTTTTTTAATTTACGGTTGAAGTCTGTATCTTTGGGGCTGAATAAATAGTCCTCTTTGTTTCAATAATGAAAGTTGAGATTCAGCCATAGCTATTTTTTGTGAAGTCTATATATTTCCACTTACTGATTTGCCACTAAGTAACACAGTGTTCGTGAAAGGTAGCACGACAAATTACCCTTGATAGTGTTACGCATGCCTATATCCCTAATATTCCACACCTACAGTTTGGGTATATTTGGATTGTTTTACTTCGCGCTCTCTTTCCCGTGCATAGGTCTTATTTCGTATGACCCACTAGCGTTCTGATTGGCTCCTGCCTCTTTAAATGCACTAATTATTCTTTGACTTTCAAGGTTGGTGTAAACTGTATAAGCAGGGTCCGTTCTCACTAATAAACGTATTCAGTCCGAGATAATATAAACTCATCTGATTTCCAGTCGTTTGATTTCTCTTCGCGAATTATTCGGGTTAAATCATCTCAACCCCCCGACTATCAATCATTAAGAAATATCGTTAGTTCTCGCAACTCCGCATCATAACAGATAGATAACCTGCATCACATGTAACGGTAATCTCCTTACAATAGACAATGTTGTCAATTCTACAGAAGATGAACACTTTCTTACAAAACTACACTAAGGATTCTTTACTCGGTGGTCTACTTCCAACCTCACATCTGTAAAATGATCATTGTAACCATAGATTTTTTGCAAAGAAGTAATATACAGATTCCAGTGAAGAAAATTCTCTTAGTGACGATTTCCTTTAGTTGCTGAGACCTTTTTTGCATGCTTCAATGGAGGTTATAAATTTGTGAATCCCGTTAAGGTGAATTCATCTTGGATATTAAACACACTACTTAAACTTTGGGCTACTGAAAATTATCAACGGAATTTATTTTATCAAATTCATCCCTTTTAATTTGTCTCAATCTAGTAAATTTCTTTTATCTCTTGGGTTCCTAGTGGAACATGGGGCTTCAGTAGCACGTCTCCATTGCAATATCTTCTCTGCAGTCTTCTGAACCTCGCTCTACGACTACCCAGAAGCTTTCATTTCTTCCTCATATCATCTTCACCATGTCACCCTCGCCTCCAAAGCCCAACTCCTCCTTTCCTATTTGACTTCCAATCGACTGCCTGCCCTGGTCTGACACGTGATGTCCCCGAATGGTCTTCTCAGTGTACGCCCAATCCAATCCAATCCGTCTCCACTTCCTTCATCTGCATATTTGTTGGGCGATGGATTGTTGGTTAGTTCGTTGTCAGACACAGTTCCTCGTTACTTATTCTTTCCGGCCATCTGATCTTCAGTATCGAGTGAGAGTAGGCGGCAGCTGTTCATGATGAATGTCTGTAGTTTGTTGGAAGTGCTTTTCGTGACGAGCCAAGTTTCTGAACCATATGGAAGCACTGACTTGCCTGAATTGGTGTTGAAAATCCAGATCTTGTTCTCTGTCCTGAGTGTAGTAGATCTCTACACTGAATTCAGATTAATGAAAGCCTGTCTTGTTGTCTTTCCGATCCTGACTTTGACATCCTCGTCTGTGTTGCCACCTGTAGTTGAAACGATGCTGCCTAGGTAGAGAGGCAGGTGAAAGAGATTACTTCCTTTAGGTTTCCCCTATTGATGGTGGTTGTTGCTTGTTGTTCATGCTGTTGTTGGTCTAGTATCTTCATTGCCTCAGTTTTCTCCACGTTCACTTGAAGTGTCGTTGTCGCTACCCTGCATCGCCTCTCCTGTCAACTTGTTAGTTTTCGTCAGTAGATCTTCGAGCTTGTGCTACTAAACATTCGGCAGGCATAAATCATCATCGGCGAAACATAAATCATCTAGGCTCTTTCCAACGGTCCAGTCAGATTATTCACATCTTCTCGCTCCTCACGGTTTGCTGCATCATCCAGTCCAGTCAACCACAATCACGAAGATCATCAGTGGTAGTGGGCGGCAGCTTTGTCTTACTCCTGTCTTCAACTCAAAGGTCTCGCTGAGCTTTCCACCGTGGATCACTTGGGATGTAGTGTCTTCATATATCTACTGAATGTCTTTTAAATGCTTCAAGTATCCTTGGGTTCTTTTCAAATGGTTCCAAACTGCCGCTTTTCAAGTTAACAGAGAAACAAAGACTAGACGATACGCTAGTAAGAGATGGGAATATAAATCCAAAGAAATACAGTATATTACTGTCCCTTGGATAACTGTGTGGAGTTTCAGACTTTGATACTGGCTTTATAAACTGCCACCACCAAAATTATGCTCCATATTCTATTTATTTATCAGTCCAAAACAGATGCTAATGTAATACCAGGTACCTACTCACATTGTGGCTTTTGTTATTGTCAAAATGCAGTGATTATTTCGCTAAAAGATATTGTACTGGAAATGAGTCTGTTGAACTATTTACTGGATGCTGAGAATTCCGTACTGTACCACACGTCTTGTTTTGGAATAAAGTTATCATTATAGTTGTTGTTAAAAACTGTTAAGGAGGCTTACAAATCGGAAATGGATGTGTCCATGGGGATGTAATAATAACAATAACAACAGTAGTGACAATACTGAAATTAAAAGCGATATGTATTTATGCGCTGGGAAATGATCAGAACTTATTGTGTGAGGGCTTATGATAACACTTGACAACCAAGGTCAAAATAGGTGGAACGAGATCTGAATCCAAGACAAATCAAAAACTTAAGTTTTAAAAAGCCGCAACTGCCGGATGCAGCGAAGACATTCAAGTAGTATTGACAAAGGATGAACAGAAGTTTATTAGGGCACTTGATATGTGCGACTGTTGACATAATATGGTTGCACACTTTTAAACTAAATGTGAATGAACCTCGGTTATCTTCAGTAAACTATAACACAAGATATCTGTTTAGTTTTAGTCGAAACCCTTGCCAAACTTGTCTACTAAGCATACAACAAGTCCATTTATCAACCACAGTTTGTTGATGTAGTCTGACGAACAACCAGATATTGACATACTAACAGAAAATCTGAATGTATTCATTGGAGTCTAAGTTGACAAGTTGAAAGATTTCGAGCAAATAATTGTCAGCTCATGGTTTGTGCGAAAAGTATTCGAAAACCATTTGTTATAGGGATTTGAACATGGTACTGGACCCCATAGTAGCATAAGGCATATTGAAATGTACCAACTGTCACCGAGTACTGAGTCTGCTGATGGGTCTTATTAAGTGGTTAATAGTAGTGTCCTTACTTGCATTATACCGTCGTTGATTGGACCCAATTGGTCGGTCTCCATTAACATATGGGTTCCTGTGGGGATGCCTCGATATTGCCGGTGTTCTAGTTATAGTAAAGATGGACAATCATTACCCACCAGATAAAGCAGGATGAGGCTGTAAAAAGGTTGAAAGCGGCCGGACAAAAATGTGACTTTAGTTCATAAAATCCTTGACTGTTGGTCTGGACCCCAAGAAGGGATGTAGACTTTACAGTTGAGGTCTGTGTGACAACATGAAATGACGGTAAAAAAACTTTAGGTAATATGACTCAGAAGCAATTGCAGTGGCACAGATTTATCTGAATATTATACTCATGTTCATCGTCATACCACATTAATTTTTTCACTTTACTTTCACCTTTTAAATTCTTATGAATATTCATGACTTTTGATCATATTGATGGGGTGGGGTGAAGTCTGGGAGGTTCAACCTTTATTTACTTGTACCTGGTTCCATGTGCACCTCAACGAATGATGACTAATGATAAGTACTACTGAGTAGGTCAATTGTAGTTTTCATATGAGATTTGTTTATTTGATATATAGCGCACAGCGATACAGTATTATTTACAAGTAAATAATACTGTATCACTGTGCGCTATATATCGTATAAGCAAATCTAATATGTAATTACATTCCACGGCAGTGCCCAAGTTTTATACTTATATCAATTGTAGTTTTCCTTAAAAATCAATAATATGATTTGTACTGGGTAATGATTGAAGGTGAGATGAAAATCTGGACCGCTGTCGATTTTTCATCTCACCTTCAATCATCACCCAGCACAAATACTAATCTGCCAAACTACAGCTATCTTAGATAGTCAAATCAGAATAAATAACATGATTACTAGTAATTTATATTTACAATAAAACTTGAATCTCCACTGAGAAGCATGTACCTTGTTAATCCTCCGCTTTTTATTTTGACTTTTTGCGTACAAACAATCATTATATACGTATCGTAAGTCTTTAACCCTGCAGTCTATTATTTACTCAACACTTCATGTGAAAAATCCATCTGTTTTCTAGTATAACCTACTCTAAGTGACCACTGATCATGGTTTTCCCACAGCGAAAAAATATTCTCCAACTTCTTTTTATCACATCATTAAACAAAACGACTATTTTTAAAAATTCTCTGCACTTTACTTTTTATATATATGAACAGGTAAAACTCATTAAATTTCAGACAAGGAAAATTAAAAAAAAAAGGATTAGAAAACAACAAAATTATCCAACACATTACATAATGGACAGTGTAATATTTATTTGTATGTTCATTTCCTAGGAACATGATTGCTGAGTAACAGAGATGCTATTCAATCACTAAGAGGTCAATTGCGTCATATAAAGAAATAATTGAACCATCTGGTTCAAACATTTCCCCTTTTATATGGTCTGCCGAAGGTACATAAAGAAATAATTGTCAAACGAACAACAAAAATGAAGAATCATGTTATACAAATGTAAACATACCTGCAAATATGTGTACACAAACATAGCATATTCTATGCATTAACAATTAAGACGGTAGACAGAAAAGAAAATGAACAGTACGACTAACAGTAGAAGTATTAATAATAATAATAGTAATAGCACAGCCACTAAAAGAGATAATTATCTTCGCATTAGTATTTCATATCTGAACAATGTTAGTATATCCATCTAATGCATACATTTATCGAAGAAAAGAGTAGTTCTAATCATTGAAACAATCATTATTACTCAACTAAAAATGAAACAGAAGTGATCCAGTAATAATTTCTGAATCAATTCATGATTCAACTGGATCATCTTTTAAATCACTATCAAAAGATATATATGTTAGGTGAGTGAATCTGTTTTGTACATACAGAGTGTTTAACAGTAAAATGCATATCTTCACAATGAAATGGTCCCAAAACGAAAAAAAAAGTCAAGATATTCACATACAATATCCATTTGATATCTATCTGCCTTCTTCAAGTTGTTTCCAGAAAATTTTCAACGTAACATTTTAACATTGTCTAAAATCTTCTATGTGATGGATACTAGAAAAAATTCACAAGCTATTTGTTATCACCAATCTTTCTGTAAGTAGGTCAACATTTTACAGGTCATAAACCATGCAAAAAAGAAATGAAACATTAAGTGATTAACACAAAGTGAGAACAAGATAAAGAAGAAACGATACACTAGACAACAGGTGAGATAGATGATGACAAAAAAAAAATATTCTCTATGAAATTATGAATGATAATTTAAATAATTTGTTAGACCAGAAGATCCCTGACTTATTTGTGAATTTGATGTCACAGAATTCATTGTTGTCGGATAACAACCAGATTGTAGAAGAAGGAGATTAGCTTGTAAACTAGGTTGAACAGTTACAGGTTTTAGAGATAATGTTGAATTTGTACAAGAGTTTGGTAAAGATGGTTGTGGAATGGATGGTGGAGGTGGGATAAGTAAACCTGCATGAACAAGGGAATTAGGATTAGTTTCTAGTTGATGCATCATACCAGTAGGCAATCCATTATATAAAAGTGGTACGCATTGTTCATTTGACATTCTTTGATTTACACTGACTGCACCATTACCTATATGATTACCGTTAGTGTTCACTATCCAAGGTACATCATATGTTACATTGTTAGCATCTGTATACGATACTGGTTCATATGACATAGAATTTAAACTTCCATCACCTATGGTACCACTTTGTGCAGGTCTTACACACCTACCTAATTCAGTTTGCATGGTTTGTTGTCGCATATTCACCGGAAGAGTAGCATGATTAAATCCCGGTAGTCCATTAAAAAACTGTTGTGCATTTAATAAATTTGTCGCTAACGAAATAGATTCAGGATTCATTTGACCTGTAGTACAATTTGTTACTAAACTTTGTGGTGCACTTGGTTCTATGGAACTTGTAGTGATAGCTGCTCTTGAGGCACTACATGACGTATTTGATGATGATGTCCCTCCAGGAGATACACCAGGTACTTCCAAAGCACCAGTATCTGCTTTATGAGGTCGATATTGTTTACGTTTATCACAAGGTGATAGGCGTCGGTGAAGTGTTTGATAGATAATAAAAAATAGTAGAACAGTCGATAAAAATGTTCCAGCTGTTGCAGCTATAAGTTCGCCTAGACTAAACTGTTTTGTATGTAGAACTGAACCTGAATGTGAGAGTGGTGTGGTGGGCCAGTTGTTTAGGTAATTAGCTTTGCTTTCGTTGAATACGGTTTTAGATATAGGTGATATTTGGTCATCATTTTCTAAAATTTTGGTTGGCAAAATGATTGGCCACTGCAGACGGACAGTTGCTGTAACATTACCAATCACATCATTGCCAACACATGAATACATATCGACTTTATGTTGTTTTGTGACTTCTAATTCACTTTCGGCTCTCATCACTTCTGCAGCTTCAACGGACCAAGCTTCATTATCATCAGTCAAGCGTGGGATCTCCTTTTCATCTTGGTACCTGAGTGTTGCATGATGATTAGACAAGTTAACTGCAATCATACCATCTTTGTGGTAATACCAAGTAATCGATAGCTGTGATGATCCCTTCATTGAACATGTCAGTCGTACTGTAGAATGCTGACTATCTACTTTCGATTGGGAATCCGATTCTTCCAATGAAGAATCCCTTCGAATTTTACTGTCAGCTTGATGAAGATTAGTCAAATCGACGTCAAGACGTTCAAGTTGTGGAGGTGGGCAATAAAGTATAAACGGAGGACGAGATTTTCGCCAAGTATTTGCTCCTGGATTATAGGCCTCTGAAAGGTCAGTAATAAGATCACTAAATTTATGTCCTGCTAATGAGTGTGGAGTTGAACATTTCGGTTGGCTATCTTCACGATCCCATCCATTCTCCATAGTTTCATTCCAATCACGTTTATGAATAGTACGATATCGTTTAATCAACCAATTCAATTGACAGTCACAATGCCATGGATTTTCATTAATTTCGAAATTTTGTAACTCACGAAATATCACATCATACTTACTGTCAAGACGTTTAAATTGATTACCTTTCAATATTAACTGGCTTAATCTCCCAACAGAGGTCAATTGTTCCAATGACTTATAAGGCAGTTCATGTAGATTAGAATTGCGTATAATTAAACTTTTCATTCTTGTCAAACCAGTGAATGTATTTTCACGAATATTTGGTAATTTAATCTCATCCATTATCAAAGTTAATTGATCTAAACCAGCAAATGCATAATCAGCTATTTCAACTAATGGATTTCCAGTTAAATCTAATAAACGTAATTGAGATCCTAATGTTTGAAATGCATTACGACCTAAACTTGCAATATTACAAAATCGTATATGTAAACTTTTCAGTTGAATTTTTCCACCGAATTCAATACTACGATAAACTGACAATTCATTTGGTCCTAAATGTGTACTAATAAATGTCTGATTTTGTATTAATAAATATTCTAATTGTAACATTGGTGGAATTGGTAAAAACTTTAAACCAGGCAATTCACAATTCATACGTTTTGAACTACAAATACATTGTGGTGGACAAACTGTTGATTCTCTTTCCATTGTATTCGATAATTTAATCATGTATATAATAATAGTAATAATTGAAATCAAGTGAATACATTGAATTTGACAAAATGAATTAGTATGTTGAATCCTCTTGAATATTCTGAATAAATCAAGTAAACAGAGCATATTCATATGATACGTCTCATTAGAAGACACTTCTGATTCCCCTTACTTCTTCGTCTTCAGAGTTTGTTTTAAACTGTTTATAAGAAAAAAGAAAAAGAAAAAAATAACACTGATGATAAAATGATTTCAGGTTTCAATAGTTAATGTGTTCAATTCTTCAATGATGAATAGGTATTTGATGTAAGAAAGTATTTAATGAGAAATACTTGAAGCGATTACATGCTTTTTCCTATTCAACTACAAAAATTGAAATTAAGGTAACTCATGCCTTCTTATAGATTTAAGCGGGTATCACTGACAGACTTACTCCATAACTAACAATTTGTTTGACCACTAAACTAAGACCACTTATTCAGTTTCTTAATCATAAATACTAATAGAAACCATTTGGCTATTTTGATGGTCATAAATCCAAGTCTCACAAGATTGTGGTGCTCTATTGTCAAGAGATGAGATATAGTTCTCGACATTTTATGCAATATGGTTTCGGTGTCCGGTGTGCGTACGCTTATAGCAGTATGCGAAAGTATAAATGATTAAATCTGTGCCACGTATAGAAAGAGTTTCACTGCTTTTCTATATCAGTCAACCTGTCATTCTGCTGTAAAAATTTGTTAGTAGTATACGCTGTAGTATAGCTGAAAATCTTCGCCAATAAAATTATGAAGAATTTTCGAAGGTCAATTTTTATTGTGATTTCGTTTTAATATCAGTAACTAGTTATACTTGTATTATCTTTTTGTCTGAAGGTTTTATGCATCAGTTTACGATAGAACATATAATTAACTTTTATTGGCAAATAGCCTACACATAGATATAAAACTTTATTCAAACCAAAGTTATATTTAAGCATTTTAAAAATTTACAACTTGTTTAGAATTTAGTACAACGTTCAACTGTAGCCAAAAATTGATGTATGAATGCTGACGACGTTAACTGGTGGTATATGTCACTGTAGACAGATAGCAGACTGAAGTCCAGTATTACTGAAGGTCGATTGCTAAGGTCAGTAAGTCATGTCTCCATGAGATTCATTTAATTCATTCATTTACTTTAAACCATCAGGATTTAATAAATATTTGTACCAGCAATCTTTGGCTAGTAGATAACTACTGTCACTTTGAAGCAATCAAATCTTAAACACATGAATTAAAAATAATTTGAGTCTGTTATCACTAACTCGTCACGGACAGGTTAAGCATAAAATATCAGCAACTAAATATGATCATACACTCCCATGAAATTTGGCTTGGCTCATAACCTATTACATAAGATTGTATCAGCTTGTTTAGTTTGTTGTTCATGTCAACTACACTTATAAACGACATACATAGTGTTCAGTTGAATTTGGAGGTTTGTGGGGACTTAGTAATCTTTCAAGTTGGTATTCATCATAGACTGACATCAGTTGGAAGAACATAAGAAACCTGAAAGTACTCGACAACTGTTTCATCCTAGTATGGAACTCCTCAACAGTACGCACACATGACCCCGCCTCACCAGGGGTCGAACTCAAGACCTTCAGGTTCTATCGCCAATCATGCGGCCACTGATCCACTGATCCGTAGTTCTAACTTCAGTCAGTTCCCGACATAGCGTGACCATCATAGAATGTTATCGTCCATGTTTATGTAAAACACCGATTCTAATAACATAGAAACTATGATATTAATTCTATTTTCAACGTTTCTGTCAGGTGTAATGATCCATAATGACCAAAATACCTATCTTTTCACATCGCTCAAGAAAATAAGATGTTACATATTATTCATCTTAAAAGTTTCCAAAGTAAGTAACTAAATCATTCACAAATAAACACATGTAGACAAATATTGGCTATCATACAAAAACGTAAGCATGAATCATTTGAAAGTCGATGAATAATATGGATAACAGCTACGTTTAAGTGTGATGTTAAATGGGCTTAAAAATTTCTCTTAATCATTTTGCTTAACTACTGTTCTATTGCTTCATGCTGTTTCTGAATCACTGAAATTTACGGGAAACAAATATAAACGAGCCAGTAGGAACCATTCCATTCACTGAGGAAAGGCAAACACTGAAGAAAGAATTTACACATCTTCAACTTGTATTTTCCTACAAAGGTTTGTTTCTAAGCTGGGAAGCTACTCACCCCATTATAATTAAAGTTACTCAGTACTCAATAAGGCCAATATTATTTAAACAACTTTATCCTTGGATTTGTTAGTTACCAATCCACAAATATTTTTTACAGTGGCTAGTAAAAGGCATGGGGTAAGTGTAGAACATAATAAGTCTTCTGGAAGAATTGAATTATATCAAATCGTTTAGACTAGGTGATGATTGAAGGTGAAATGAAAATTCAAACCATGGCCGGATTCAAACCACCCACCATCGGATTTCCAACCCAGTACCCTACAAACTCATCTACAAGATCCAACTAATAACCACATCTTTATTTCACTTCGATCATCATCCACCATAAATACCAGTCTGACAAACTACGACCATCTCAGATAGTCAAATGATAGTCAGTAGGATGTTCCCCTTCTGTGATTCAGTTAGATTGAGATTGAGATGAGAAGTCGTGAATGAGGAGTCAGTGTGAATAGGATCAGGCGGTAGAGAGGCATGACGAATTCACATGGTGGTGGGGAAACCCGACCTGTGATTGAAAGGAAATAAGAATCTGGTGAGTAGTCGGACCTTGTAGTTCAGTTGGTAGAGCAGGGTGTGGGAGACCTGGATATTGGTGGTTCGACTCCAGGTGTTGTCCAAATTTTCATTTCACCTTCAATCACCAACCTCAGATAGTCAAATGAAAATCGTTTAGATATAAATTGAAAAGGGGGATCAATCAATTTGGTGCGAATTATACCCCCTTTTTTATATACACCAATATCCGTTACGAATATCCTGTTGATAAGGTTGCAGCATACACAATGAGAGGTTCAAGGAAAACTGTGATGTCTAAAATGTTCGAATGTAAACGTGTAACTGCAGCAAGTTTCAACAAGTATGCTGATGAAACCACCAAAGGGGATTACTACAGAAAAAGTAAAGTTATCTTAACTGTGGTGTTTTATATTCTTTAGACTATTTACCATGTACTTTGATAGTGTAAAAGAAATCAGCGTTAATTAGTATTCAGTTTAGTTTCACTCAAGAACTGTGAATAAAAACACATTTGACCTTAATCGACCTTGATTATAAGGAACCAACAAAAACAATTCGACGAATGTATGAAACTATAATGAGTTCTAATAACTTTTAGTTAATGTCCCACGTCGATAATTCGCCAGCTATGAACATCAATTTATCACAGTTATTATCCCTATTCTCTGCTACAGGGCATTAACAATAAACTTCACACCTTAAAAAGTGTACTATAAATAAAAGTACATCGTTTGGGCTAAAATGAAAATAACAAAACAACATGAATAACCCTAACAGTACTTGCTGGGAAAAAATGGGAGGAAGTTACCTACAACCACGTTTATATGTTCTAAGTCTGAGTACTTTTTAAGCTGCTATCGCGTTAGCGCAGTTTACCTTAACAAGAACAAACCTAAGATCACTGTGATTTGGCCAGCGAAGTCTTCAAGTTAAAGCGAATAGTTTTGTAGGTAGCCATTTAGTAGAGTAGTATACTTAAGTAATATAAATCACGGACTGGTATCAGTTAGAAAACTAATGAAAACCTGGGAGCACTAGACAGCTGATTCGTTCTAGTATGGTTCTCCTCAGCATTACGCACGCACGATCAGGCTAGGGATCAAACTCGAGACCTTCAGGTTTCACGGCGACCCTAACCAGGTTGCTAAGGTCTCCATTATCTTACGCTACTGATTTTTCGAAGTCCAGGATAGCCAAATAAGAGGAGCAAATTATAACATGTGGTTTAAACCCAAACTATACTTTTTCTCCGCTATATGCGACATTTATCTGTCCCCACTAAATTAAATGGTAAATAGATTGCGGAAGATTTTCATGACTAGTGGGAAGTAAGGTAATTTTTGAGTAGCTAACAAAGGTATTTCTCTAATATTTGGAGATGGGACTCACTGGGTTAAACATTTGACTTTCGAGAAATAAGTCTCATTTTCAAATTTCATTCGACCTACTTCAGTCTAAACAATCGAATAGGATCAAAAGCTATCAAACAATGTGTTGCTCGAAACTAATAACACAAACCTACACTGAGTTTCGAAATATCAAGCACCTAGGCCAGTGAGCCATAGCGCAGAGTTGATTATCAGTACCTGCACTCAGCTACAATCATCTTTTATCAGATATGCAACATTCAGATAGCTGAAAAAGCACAATCTATGAAGATGATATATCGTATCAAAGCAGTCTTTTTCAATAGGATATTAAGGTATCCCATACATTTTAACCGGCTTAACGAACCTGGTTCTTGCAAAAGGTTTGCATAACTTCGATACATTAAAAGGCATAAATATTTAATGAAAAGCTCTTTTAAATCACTGCCGTGAAAGTTATTTCTAACCCAATCCTTTTCAATGCTTATAATAATACCTATAGTGTTACTACCCATCAGTACTACTACCACTATTCATATAAATTTAAGTATACCGCAAAGAATCCTGATGAAAACGGCCAAAAGCAGAGATATTCACATTTTATATTCATGATAGATAGTGGCTTGCAGTGGAATCCAGGATGCAGGCTTCGTCCAATTTTGAAACTCGTCAGGTGGGTGTACCTGCCTCCCAGTGAATGGTGTTATTACCCTTAGAACTCGGACTGCGGACCGATCGCTTCAAACGCCACCAAGCCAGAGAGTTACAGCAGCCATGTCTTGTGTAACGGATATAGTTTTAACGCTGTTACTTGTATTATCTCGTCGTTGATAGGACTGGATTTGTTCAGTCTATATTGGCATATGTACTCCTGAGAGGACATCATGATATTGACGGTGTTTCAAGTTTAAACTGCTGATGGAAAGTGGCTAGCAGCAGAATCCAAAACACACGCCTCGTCACAGCAACTACTTGTCAGCGATATAAAGTCTAAATAGATAATGTCGAAGCATCCACAAAGGAGTGTATATACCAGTTGAAACCGCTTGAATTTAGTCCAGTCAGCGAAGGGATAATACGTGTAGTAACCTTAATATAATTACGATGTTGAGAAAATCATGTAAAGAGATCTTTGTTTCAAAAAAGTACACTGCGAAAAGA
This sequence comes from Heterobilharzia americana, assembly GCA_944470555.2. NCBI lineage: Eukaryota > Metazoa > Platyhelminthes > Trematoda > Strigeidida > Schistosomatidae > Heterobilharzia > Heterobilharzia americana. The sequence continues at coordinate 58,222,509 of OX104129.1, read as the reverse complement.
TTTCTACTCACGCAAAGGAGTAGATGGGTAACAGATCTTGGTTGTATTGTGTACTCTCAGCTGGCTTGTTTATTGGTGGAGCATTTATCGTCTGCTAGACGATATCGGACTATCGAAAATACGAATTAAATTGCAGAAGCAGTGATGCAGAGACCGGAAACCATCACTCTACTACAGTAGCAACAACCCAACAACGTACAAAATTAATTGCGTGGAGACTCTTTTGCAAAAGAGAATGCACTTCAGTACAACAACTTCACGGAGAAAGGAAGAAAATTACTTGATGTCTATACTAAAGAGGAGCGACTACCCACGAAACCTTATCAGAAGATGCCCATCCCGTACATCATCAACTACAGTCATCGACAGAAATCAACAAACGTATCATCCTACCGTACATAAAGGATATATCAGAAATCATGACAACATTACTGAAACCACTTGGAATTGATGTAGCTCACAAATCAACAGACTCCCTACAAATACTATTATGCAGACCAAAGAATGTGACAAACAAAGAAGACAAACTGAATATCATTTACAAAATCAATCACAATCACTGTAGTCAACACTACATTGGACAAAGTGGTCGCCCTCTTCGCCTTCATCTACATGAACACCAACTAACTGTTAAACGTCACAACATTTCATCATGCATTCATTTCAATGCATGTGGATAACTATGGACATGAATGAATTCAATTTTGACAATGTCGAAATTGTTGACGGAGCGAGGAAACATGAAGAGTATCAGAGAATTCCTAGAAGCTTTGCATTCAGGTCAGTAGTCAGTCAGTCAGTCAGCAATCAATAGATGTATAGATATAGACCCAATCTATTAACCGATAGGAGAGATGATAAATGACCGGAAGGTCAGAAGTCAAGGGGGGAAACAACCGAAAGGGAGGTCTATACAATCGATGACACAGCAATCAGTGGGAACAACCGATCACGAACCAGTTCATCAGGGCAAGCCACCAGATCCCTCAGAGAGAGATATTGACAGCTCACTTCATACTGAAGTTAGTGTTGATGATGTCGTCTAATCAGATAACGAAAGCTGCCCGATTCAACAGCCCGCCTCATAGAACATAATACAACCAAGAATAATAGAATATCTGAACCTGGCTTTTATATTTCATACCGAATTTGATATATATGCATGATCTAAAGTCTGGACCAGCTTTTTGCTTGCTTGAAGTCCAACTTATTGACTCTGAAACCGCATAAAATCACTCGAATAACCCGTGTCTGATCAGTAGACTTGGCTGCAGAAAAATTTAGTAAGTTGGATGAACTATTTGTAAATTTGAAAGTGACTTTAATTACGGATTGGAATTATGTGGATCACTAATGGAAACTTGAGAGCACTGGAGAGCTGTTACCTCCTAGTCTGAAACTCCTTATTGGCGCACACCTACGACGCCACGAGAAAACAAGTCTAGAAACTACAGGTTTCCCAGTTAATGGGTTAACATCTAGTCACTGGGTTGGAGACGAACAGTTTGCATTTTTTTAATTCTGTCACGAAGTGACAGAATGAATATTATCCATTGTCATCTAGTGTACTCCGCCTAAACACTAAATTGTCTAACCTCACAGATCATGAATTTTCATAAGAACTTCGGGAAATCCACTTCGAAGTAAGTTACTACTAATTACTCAATAAAGTTGTGAGCATCCACTGCTAAGCAGTCACAATCCTCAATGAAACAGCTATCTAATTCACCCAGGTTTTTAGTGAGTCTCCAGTTGATATCACTCCGTGATGAATAGTGCTTTCGGATCTATAAATCCCTACAAAAAATCAATATTTGAAAAAATGCATACAAACCTTAAGGTTCAACCTAAAATTGTCTGGCGATTGATGGATCACTCAGTATACACTTAACACTTTACTAAACCTTTTCAGAGTAAAGTCAAGTTAAAAATATCAAAATTCCTTATAATCTTTAAAAGGACCCCTATACTACAGTATACTTTATATGGTCTATGAAAATACAATATTACTAGTAAATTACCGCCAGTGAAGTCATACCTATCTACAGGATTCACTTATATACGTTAACAACATAGGAATTTGACAAGTTCATACAAGCTTTCATATTTCAGATACAGAGTAAGATGTATTTCTTCATTTTTTTTTCTCCTACAAACAAAAGAGAAAGGACGATGAAAAAACATAAACTGAAAACTATTCCTACCATAAGAAGTGAAAAATCCTAATTTAAAAGTTTGGAAACATATAAACAATTTATAATTAACACTATATTTCTCATTTTTACAGCTGAAAAAATGCATAAAATGTAAAATATTTGAGAAAATCAAGTTGATTTGCTTTCATTCAATATTCATGTAAGCAGTACATATATACACACATGTACTTGAACACAAAACACGAACTATTATCTATCTATGAAATGATTTATAACTTAAGCAAAAATATTTAGTGTTACTTTACTGATAACTGGACTACATACCTTAAGGAATAGGAAGAGGAGATGAAATTTATACGCCAATTTCAGTAGTGAAGTTTAATTGACTACAGAGGTGATGATATGTACAAGTTTACACTATGTATACCATTATCATTTCGATTATTCTTCTTCATTAAACCAAAGTCAAAAGTACTGAATCTTGTGTATAAGGATGCATACTTTTGATGATAATACTTATTTTACATTGTAGAGTATAACATACTAATCTATATAACACTGAAACCATCTATTCAAAAGTCATATCAAGCGTTATATCCTTCATTAAGAAAAGACATTGTTGCTATGACATTCATTTTAGTTTATCATCAGTGAATAAGTGGTTACGATACATTGGCCCACCCAAATGGTAATTCAACTATTCACTGATGAATAAGTCTGCTAATGATATTTGCGTGTTTTCATTTTAACAAACTATGAATTCTAATCACTTTTACAGGACTGGGAACTTTTATGGGTGAGGATATGAACCTGTATGTAACTACCAATAATCATTTCATTTTCATAGTTATTAAGATTACAAAATTTCATTGACAAAAAAATTTAGAATTAGTTAGATGACTCTGATGGCTGGTAAGTATAGCTTCTAGAGATTTATGTTGATCAACAGTAGGTATTGGATAACTTTAATGCTTGCCATCGTGGTGCTATTTGTGGCTCTAAAACGCCTTTATTATTGCAGTTTCCAAAAGACCTCATAGTCAGCTTCCCTATTAGGGTTTCACCTAATTATGTTACGCTTCTTTCGAACTGTGTAACTTCCGAACGTCTGATTTACATTCAAGTTCATATTTTGTGTCAATAATATTACCTGAGACGTAAGTGAAATACACTGACTAATTACAGTGGCAGGGGTAATTAGTTTCGAAGTAAACTAAGTTACACCAAATACACAACGTGAACAGAGTGCGACAATACTATCGAGAAATTAGGAAGTACGCGGATAAAAACACAAACGTAGGATATTTTATCCACTTTCTGCGAAATATGAAGTAGTAAAACATGTTAGAGGCATCACTAAGTATTTCTGTCCACTCACTGGATTATTTAAATCATTCAGTCAAAATAACCGACAATTTTACAGAAAGAGAATACTGGGTCATGATTGAAAGTGAAATGAAAATTCAAACCATGGCAGGATTCAAACCACCCACCATCGGATTTCCAACCCAGTACCCTACAAACTCATCTACAAGATCCAACTAATAACCACATCTTTATTTCACTTCGATCATCATCCACCATAAATACCAGTCTGACAAACTACGACCATCTCAGATAGTCAAATGATAGTCAGTAGGATGTTCCCCTTCTGTGATTCAGTTAGATTGAGATTGAGATGAGAAGTCGTGAATGAGGAGTCAGTGTGAATAGGATCAGGCGGTAGAGAGGCATGACGAATTCACATGGTGGTGGGGGAAACCCGACCTGTGATTGAAAGGAAATAAGAATCTGGTGAGTAGTGGGACCTGGTAGTTCAGTTGTTAGAGCAGAGTGTGGGAGACCTGGATATTGGTGGTTCGACTCCAGGTGTTGTCCAAATTTTCATTTCACCTTCAATCATCAACATGTATAAATACTAGTCTGTCAAACTACGGCTATCTCAGATAATCAAATGATAAAGTGATAATACACAATTGCTCCCTATAAACTCACATCAAGGTAACAGTTGCTTCTTTGAGATGTTGGTAAATTGACTACCACACTGACGATATCCGAAATGACACAGTAGCATACATTATAATTCCCTAACTCGAACACAGCTGAGCAGTAACTGACATACCTTCTTAGCTTAGAGTTAAAATAACTTTTCGGTTATGGTGATAGGTATAAAACATTAAATTCCATAATTTATTCAACTTTAATAATGTACTCCATACTTTTAAAGGGAATTCAAACTTTGCGCTATTGTTGTTACATATTCTTTTTCAACCGATCAATCTCAAGGAACATACTTTGGATAAGCTTCATAGAAGTACGTATATTTAAGAATTTTATTTCTTAAAATATGTCAATGAAACAAACAGAATTGATCAATCTCTTTTTTAAGATCTATTTGGCTGAAAAGACGCTTACTACAGGATTTCACTTAATCACATGAGTTTAAGTACATGAAAGTCACATGCTTGCAGATATATATGTCAGTTGCGGCTACTAACGATTATCTGAAGCCAGAATTCCAAACGATAGGGCTATTATAGTCTTATTCATGCAACTTTCTGTTGAGGATCTGTACAATTAATAAAGTCAGACTTACACGTTCACGGTAATTTCAAGCCTTATCTAATACAACAAGACTATTTGTTTACCAAAAGAATATAGCTATGAATTTGGCTGCAAACAGCATATTAGGATACGGAGGAATGTAGCTGACAGAGTTTGACAATATCATACATATATTGATGATAATTGATCGTGTTTTAGGGAGGATGATCACTTTCATTCAACAACTCTGTCTGTCACACAAACAATCAATTACACATGATATATATATATATATATATATATATATATATATATATATAGACAGAGAGATATTAGGCTATATCTTTGAATATACTAGTATGATTATTGATTTCTATCACTGGCGCCAACAACAATAACTAGATGCATCCGACTCACAAACGTATAATGGCAAGGAGAATGAGAATATGATTAAAAGATGTAGAATTGTAATACGTCTCAGCCTGACATCTCTCTCTCTCTCTCTCTGTGTCTCTATAGCCTAAGATGTTCAATCAACTCAGCTAACTAATAGTAAAGTCAGCAAACATAGTGAGTGAGCATAGCTGACTGACTGATAAGTATCTAGGCCTACTTTTCTGATCGATTGACTAACAATATAACCAACTAACCAGATAATTGATTATAGTGACAATGAGAGAATAACCTACACGCAAGTCACAATAGAGGATAGTGAGATTTTCACATTGATGATTGACAATCACCATCTTTCAGGACACTGAATCGTTTCGGTTTTCAGGCATGCGAGTTTTTGATTGATCAATAATTTCTAGTCATTTTCATTCTACACTAATAAACGCAACTATTTTATATAACACCAAAACACTTATTTTACATTTATAAGTATACATGGAGAAGGTTGATCCAAGTAGGTTGACCTTACCCCTTTTGCTTGGGAATTCGAATATGGGTTTATCTATTTATTATACAGTACACTACTGAAATTCAGGAGTAGTGAACCAATCTTTTTGTGACCTTTATCTGTAGACCTAGACTGAAATAAGTGGGATAATGTTCGAATTTAACATTTGAAGGTGCATCTGATTGAAAAAGTCATCAACCACACGTCACAATAGTTCGCAAACACACGTGGACAGAAAAAGACTCATCAAAGTACGTAAATTAGTATAAATGAATAAATAATATGAAGGTAAAGCTTAGTATGAATATCCAAACTTTATATGGCAAAGAGTGGAATATATCTGCACCATTATGACCGATTTTCAGTTATATCATCAAGAATCCTCAACCACTGATTCTTTTCGTCTCAAGGACCCCAGACCGACAGTCTACATCTCCCACATTCCTCAAGCCGGCAGTCAGGGACTTTATCGACTGGTAGCAGGTCTTGGCCTGGCCACTGTGAACCTGTTTCTATTCTAATCCGAATTCCCCCAGCGTGGCACGTTGAGGTAGGTGGTGGCTCGGCATGCGCTATGTATGTCCAAGCCGTTTCAGTCGACTAACGTTCAAAACCTCGTCAGTCGACTTGCCTGTCTTGCCTAGCACCCTTCGCCTGACCTCAACATTGCTCACACGGTGATTCCACCACACAGGAGTAATGCTACGAAGACATCTACTATCAAAACCGTGCAACCGCTTCATGTCTTCTACTGCTAACAGCCATATCTCAGCCATACAAAACAGAATGGACTACAGCTGAGTATACTTGTCCTCTGATAGATAGCCGGCACTAGCAGGAGGAGATAAGTAATAATTACAGCCGTATAAAAAATGAATATATTCATTCGAAAAGACTTCTTATAAGTTGTGCTGAGTGACATTTTCAAAGAACGTATTCTGTCAGCAAATATACAATCTATACGCAGTACGTTTCTTTACACGTTTCATACAGTAATTCATTAATTCTCTGACTTGTTGCTATATATTGAGAGTTGTTTATTTCGCTTATTATTTCCCCGGTAATCGCATGTTGAAACAGTAGGTTTGCAGGTGTGTTATGTGTCAGTTATTTTAGTCAAACAGCAAGATCCTGACTGGTTTGACATTTTTAACGCACACTAGGTTATTAGTCGTAGCTTCTGATATGATATGGTACCACATGCGTTCAATGCTATGAAGGCTTCAGCAAACCAAAAATGACAACGATATCCTCCCGTTCACCTTAAGCGCACAATGCTTACACTGATATCTAAATCGTTAATCTAAGATTTATTAGTATTCATCTTCGTTGGTTGCATTCTCGCATCAGAAAGCGATATTAGTAGAAGCGTAGATCTGAAAAGAAGACACGTTTGATACACGAATTGATCATCAGCGAATAATTGATACTTACCTAGTCCCTAGTGCTCAACACCGATCTGTGTCGACTGACCAATAAACTAGGTGATGCGATACACTGATGCACTGTATTTGTAATGTTAGATTTCGGTATTAGCATTGCTTCTTGATAAAAACGAGTACGTTGATTTTCATGACAAAAAAGAAACCGATTTATTAAAGGGAAGGTGTTTTTCTTTTGAATCTCGATAATGATTTGTAATCTATTTTCTTACATTGATTAGTCACTGAAGCGCAACCAATTTCCTGTTGTCTACTCCTGAGTACTCATCGAATTTTATCAATCAGTTTGCAATGTAGCGGCCAAGCTAGTAGGTTCAACATCACGGTGCTCCTAGATAGATGTTAGTTGACTGGAAGCAATTAGTTTATAGGTTTGTAGGGACTGCAAAATATGGTTTCTTATTTCAAATACTTTCATTTGGCCATGACCATAAACCATTCAACAGTAAATGAATATCGTGAATATCGTATAACTGTTTTTTCAAACTCTATTTGACTCGATACTTTGGCCATTAGCTACAAAGCGGATTTATAGCTCAAAAAAGTGGTTTCATTGGTATTCTCTGAACTGGATAGTTTGTTCACGAAATTTCAATTGCTATTAAAAATACCTCAACTTCTAAATCATCAGGTCAAGTTGTTAAATAATAAGTCGTTAAAATGTTTATCAAAAGCATCTCTTGAAGTTTGCATAGACGGTTTCTTATTGAAAGGCAATGAAAACCTTATGATTCAATTATTTAGCTTACTGAATCCGATCCTACAGTTATGTGACCATCTCTTCTTTTGATTTCGATGACTTTCTACAGCTTTAGATTTCTATTTTGTTGACCTTCGATTTATTCTGGATCTCGATGTGGTAACTTTCATAGTTACATATTATTACTAGGTCCCATGATGGTACTGACTAATTGAACTGTATCTGTTACACTCACTGATATCAAGCAAAGTAGATAGACCGGGAGACTGACTGTTAACACCGAGGCTAACAATCAAATATCGTAACCACAGGATAACAGCACTACAAGAATGCATTCGTAGTATACATGATTAATTTACACGAACAAATGAATTCCATCGGATAAAAACTAATTACAATCCTGCGAATATGTGGTAAGTTGAGAATGACTACACTTATAAAACACAAATGAAATTACACTTGAATTTAATCATAATAAAATCACCAACAAAACAAAACAAATTCATTGTCATTGGTTATTATATAAAGATTGAGGGAAAAGTTTATCCTTTCTTATCTCTCTCTATCTCTTCCCTGAACTAAGTTTACCTATGCATGTCCAAAAGATGGTGCATTTCATACAGATAATTTAAAAGGAGAAAAACGAAGTCTCATGCTATGCTCGCTAATCAAACGACGGTAAATAAAGATTTCTATTATGAATTATCTCACCAGTGTCTTTAAATTTGACATTCAGGTGCATGCAATTGGCTTTAAAGCTATTCCATCTTTTTGCTCAGGTGGTTAGGTTCACTCACTTCTCACATTGTATGTATAACTGAAACACTCAACATAATGCATAAATAACACAACTTTATTTATGTTTATACACTTTATATTACGTTAACTGTAAGTTTCCTTTGAGTAATCTATTTCTCTATCCCCTATTATGCTATGCCAATGGGCTGACTATGACTACAACAGTGTTCATAAGTATGATTCTACCGTACATAAAGGATATATCAGAAATCATGACAACATTACTGAAACCACTTGGAATTGATGTAGCTCACAAATCAACAGACTCCCTACAAATACTATTATGCAGTCCAAAGAATGTGACAAACAAAGAAGACAAACTGAATATCATTTACAAAATCAATCACAATCACTGTAGTCAACACTACATTGAACAAAGTGGCCACCCTCTTCACCTTCATCTACATGAACACCAACTAACTGTTAAACGTCACAACATTTCATCATGCATGCATTTCAATGCATGTGGATAATTATGGAGATGAATGAATTCAATTTTGACAATGTGGAAATTGTTGACGGGGCGAGGGAACACAAAAAGTGTCAGAGAATTCCTAGACTCTTTGCATTCAGGTCAGTAGTCAGTCAGTCAGCCAGTCAGTCAGCAATCAATAGATGTATAGATATAGACCCAATCTATCAACCAATAAGAGAGATGATAGATGACAGAAAGGTTAGAGGTCAAGGGGGGAAACAACCGAAAGGGAAGTCTATACAATCAATGACACAGCAATCAGTGGGAACAACCGATCACAAACCAATTCATCAGGGCAAGCCATGAAATCCGTCAGGGAGAGATATTGACAGCTCACTTCATACTGAAGTTAGTGTTGATGATGTCGTCTAGCTAGATGATGAAAGCTTCACACGAAATATATTTTAAACTCGAATACACCTATGTATCTATTAGGCTTTGACTGCAATCATGAGTAAATAACGGGGGAGATTATGATCATACATACCCAAACTACAAATCTGATAGCATTTTACTAGTGAAAACGTAAACGATAACTACATTTCCGCACTGAAAAGAGTTAAAACATCGTTGTAATGCACCTAAGTTAAATGGCTGGCAACAGTTGAGAGAAGACCACAGACCCTTCAATAGCAGTATTTCTTCCAAGATTTTGGATATAACCTTCTGTTGGATGTCAAAAGTATAATGCTGAGATATACAGCTTCTTTCCACTGGTTTTCAATCCCTTAAAGCTAAGTGAACCGCCTAGCCTGGAAATTTGGTTATGAATATGATCGACTGAATTCGATTAGTAATTATAATTAAAGATGAAATTAGTTAAACAGGGGATAAGGAAGATTTCTTATTGACTAGTATAAAACGTAAACTTTTACTACAACAACCAATCTACTCAATAGTTTAACCTAATTAAAAAGAACTAAAATTAGGGTGAACATCATAAAATTGTTTAAACTTTCACCTCAAAATTCTTCAAAACATTTCATAATGTAAATGGTCAATTTGTACACTAATAACATGAACTTTGATATATATGAGACGGTAAGAATGAATGAATAAGTTCAAAGATATTTTCATCCTCCTTTATTCTCTTTTTTATATTAATGATTCACCTATACAAAAAGGTTTTCATACGAGTGTTTGTGTATGAAATTACCTACATAAGGGTGTATAGAAATTTTAAAGAGAAAATGATTCCCTGAGGGAATTTTGATGAATGAAATTACCACAAATAATAATTTTAGTACTAAACTTTATTCTTAAGTTCATCATCAACATCATCCTTGCAACAATCAATAATTAAAAATGAACTCAATGAGGAAAAAGACTGGAAAGAGAAAAAAACTTAACCAATTAGCTAATGAAATCAAGATATATGAACAAACAGAGTATTATGACTTTAGAAGTAGTATTCATCATGGACTGACATCATTTGGGGAACCATTGAAAATCTGGTAGCACTGGACAGCTGTTTCGTCCTAGTATGGGACTCCTCAGCAGTACACATCCACGACCTGGTTACAGTCTGAACTCAGGACCTTCAGCTTTCATGGCGAACGCGTTAACCATTCAGCCACTTGGTAGGGGTTCAGTGGTTCACAATTTCCAACTTCTGTCAATTCACGACATAGTGCGACTGTCACCTAAGGTCTTCAGTTAGCATCCACTTCACTTCCGACTGCTTGACCCCACAGGTCACACAGGTCAGTCCATGATGAATACTACTTCCAAATTAAAAATCCCCATTCATCTCAAAAATACTTTACTTTATAGTACTCATTAGTGACTTGCTTCCAGATGGATGTTAGGAAGTTCTAATGAGAAGCTGTGACCTGTGGGGCCAACCAGTCGGAAGTGAAGTGGATGCTAACTGAAGACCTTGGGTGACAGTCCCGCTATATCGTGAGTTGACAGAAGTTGGAAATTGTGAACCACTGGAAACCGACCCAGTGGCTGAATGGTTAACGTGTTCGCCGTGAGACCTGAAGGTCCTGAGTTCGACCCCTAGCCGGGTCGCGGGTGCGTACTACTGAGGAGTCCCATACTAGGACGAAACAGCTGTCCAGTGCTACCAGATTTTCAATGGTTCCCCAACTGATGTCAGTCCATGATGAATACTACTTCTAAATTAAATTCCCTATTCATCTCAAAAATATATTATGACTTTGTTTGGAAATCATTCAAACTATTCATTCTGCTCACTTATTTCTAATTGATATTGTTAAAGGTGTTGAGTAGATCAAATTGAAGATCTCTCAATGGAGGTAAAACTTCTATTGATTTTAAAACATGCTAATAAGAAGTGTTTGATGGTATACTATTACACTGGAAATCACTAGTAAAAGCTACTCTGGATGAATAAATCAGGAAAGTAGTGAGATTAGTTTCTTTAATTTCTGACAAACAGTTAGAATTCAGTAAAACTTAATTGGTCGCTGTAGGGTAATCACCTTCATGTTGAGTTTTGAATGCTTGCTGTAAGCTGTCTAACAGAATTACAGTGTCTACTCAATATATTCCATTTCGATTAATTTCGTTCAATTTAGTATACGAAAGCTTTTCAATGTTTCACCTTTAAAGATTTTAGCTTGGTATTCATCATGGACTGATATTAGTTGGAGGGACATTAGAAACCTGGAAGCACTCGGCAGCTGTTTCATTCTAGTGTGGGACTCCACAGCAGTATGTACCCATGACACCACCACGGATCGAACCTAGGGCCTACAGATTCCGCAGTAGACATGTTACCGTTGAGCTCCTGGATCAGAATTTAATGGTCCACTGGACTATTGTTGTTGACTTATATCACATGGTATAGCCGTATCAGATCAAAATAAAATTAAAAAGCGAGTTATTGCAAAAACCGGGCAACATCCTGTACAAACTTAAATAAAACTTTAGAAGGAAAATTTCTTCTACACGACGCGAACTAACCTCATCGACAAGTAACATTCCTGGCCATTAAACACATGGAAAGCGCAGGCGCACAGAATGAAACATCACGTTAACATTCTCAAAAAATTATCAAATCATCAAGATGACAGTTAAGTAAAGAGTCCAACTGAAAGATTGGATCTACCATGCTATCATGAGCTGTTCTCATTCCAAGTAAAAAAACTTAAAATATTATATACTATTATTTTATCATTTGTCCCTTGGGTTCCTAGTAGAATATACCGCTTCAGTAGCACGTCTCCATTCCACTCTGTTCTCTGCAATTTTCTGAACCTGGCTCTACGACAGCCCACAAGCTCTCATTTCTTCCTCACACCATCTACTCCATGTCACCCTCACCTCGGATGCCCAACTCGTCGTTTCCCATCAAGGTCCCACTAGAGTGCCTGGCCTGGCGCGTGATTTCCCTGAATGGTCTTCTCAGTGCATGCCCAATCCATCTCCACTTCCTTCTGCATATTTGTTGAGCGAAGAAATATTCCACGGGAATTGTTGATGATTAGTTTCTTGAACTGCTACCCAACCGAGTTCATCATATTTCATTTTTCACAAAATATAACAATTCTGATGAAGGACATGACAAAGGAATAAAACTTGGGAGCACTGGACAGCTGTTTCGTCCTAGTGCGGGACTCCTCGGCAGAACGCACCCACAACCCAGCTACAGATTCAACTAAGTAGCGAGGATAGTAGCACTATATCATGAACCGACAGAAGTTGGAAACTGTGAACCACTGAACCCCTACCAAGTGGCTGAATGGTTAACGCGTTCGCCATGAAAGCTGAAGGTCCTGAGTTCAGACTGTAACCAGGTCGTGGGTGTGTACTGTTGAGAAGTCGCATACTAGGACGAAACACCTATCCAATCCTTCCAGGTTTTTAATGGTTCCCCAACTGATATCAGTTGATGATGAATACTACCTTTCGATTAAAATCCCCATTCATCTTTTAAAAAAATAAAATATTAAATCATTTTGTGGATCTTTTCACATCTTGCTTTTACATTTCTGTCATATGAGTTGACTGTACAAAAGGGAACCTGAAGAATCACTGAAAATTCCATCACATTTGACTTAATTCAGTAGCAGGTGTTGTGTTAAGGGTCATATCTTTGTGTCTGTGTGTGGTCCTAAAGAAAATAGGCTTGAAAAATATCAGGTCCAAATATTCTTAAAATGTTTATGAGGATTTCAACTGTGCTGAAAATGAAAACCATTCATTTGGATTAAAATATTCTTAGTTAGGAGGTGGTTGTTTTGAACTGGATTCCCTTCAGAGTTATTTAATACATGTAGCAAAGAGTATTAACATAACTACGAAATAGTATCGCTTTATCAACCAAAAATATAGATTCTCTATCGGTAGCCTACACAAACCATACACTAACTATCATTGACTGGATAGGGTTCTATATTGGGGGTTTTGGCCAGTAATTCAGATGGAATCGACAGTGAGGGGAGAGAACCACTATCTGAATATTAAGCACATGGGGTCTGATTCCCATTCATAAACGTCATATACTTGCTTTAGAGGTGAACGGAGACTTTAACTTTGAGGTAGTACTCATCACTGACTGACATCATTTGGGGGGCCATTGAAAACCTGGGTGCGCTTGAAAGTTGCTTCTTCCTAGTGTGTGACTCCTCATCAGTACACATACATGACTCGGCTAAATATTGAACTCAGGACCTTTAAGTTTCACTCAATGTCAAAATTAAACTCCCCATTAACCTCAGAATGCAATACTGTTTACTGCTGATTAATGACACGCTTCCAGATGGATATTTCAGAGTCCTAATGAGAAGTAGTGACCTGTGGGCCAACCAGGAGGAAGAAAAGCGGATACCATCTGAAGACACTGGGTGATAGTCGCGCAATATTTCAAAAGTTGGCAGAAGCTGGAAACTTTGAACTACTGAACTCCGACGAAGTGGCTGAATGGTTGAAGCATTTGCCGTGAAACCTGAAGATTCTGGGTTGAATACATTGTGGGGTCGTGGGTGCGTACTGCTCAGGAGTCCCATATATTGTTTTTTCTGTGTTTCAATTCAGGTGGTGTCCCTCTTGACAGATGTGGGATTCATTGAAGGCTATCTCTTGACTCGTTGCAGTCTCAAAAATTAGCATACTGGTCACTAGGCTTTATATAATATCTGCAGGTTTCCTAGATCTTGAAATCTGATCCGCTGGTTAAGCTTGAAGAATGGCCGATAAGCAACTTCGACGAGCCATTCCACAGCATCCTACTAAGAGTTATTGTCTAACTACATTTCCCTTATATTTCAATCCTAATTTCAGAATAAATCACAAAAATTGCTTAACTTAACCAGATTAGCACAAAGATGATATGCGATACAGTGATTAGTCATATTCATCAACTGTCATTAAGCTCAGTGTTTAAAGTTACTTTATGACTGAGCTTAACTTTCGCTTGTCTTTATTTTTACTCATATCTAAAGTTTTAAATCATAGTGACGAGTCAACAAGTGTCCAACTTTTTAACGTTTCTTATTCTTTGTCCATTTTCTATCTTATTTTTCTTCAACAATGAATTGTAAAGACGAAATGTAAACAAAAAACTATAGGCGTCTGTCTAATGATATGATTTTAATTTCATTTTCTTTTCCATTTAATCAGTGGGTGTAACAATTTCTTAAGAGGAGTAAAGAGGAACTAAGAGGCTATAATAATAATAACAATAATAACAGTAAGTAAGAAATAATCACGATGTATGTGTCCAAAACAAAATCCCAAGTTTTTCCTGTTCTAAGATATTATAATGAGGAAGGAGAAGAAGAAAGCACAGTTGATTACTGCTTTCATTTACAAACAATAATCAAAATTATTGCAATTATTGATTGGGAAAACTTTGAGGGAACTTTTTATATACTTTCATGTGAACTTGAGACGAAATTACATGTCATGTGTTTTAAGCTATTTTATAAGCACTTGTTAATTTGTTCAATATCATATAAATCAGTAATAAAAAGGTATCTATTATGCGATCAGTTATAAGAGACTTTCTGATAAATGAAGTACGTGTAATAGGTTTTAGGCTATGACCTGAAAGCTTATAATCTAGTTCTAAAATCACTGAACCTCAACTTTACAATGAAAACTTAATTTTCACTGAATGATAACATCCAGTGCTAAAAAAATTTGATAAGAATTCCACTATGGATGAATACAGGACTGTTTGCTTTACTTAAATTGTAATTTTTCCCGTTTGTTAGATATGGTATTCAGTATACAAATCAATGGTCAGAAAATATTTGTTTTCATTATACGTTCAACTCTCTAGACTTGTAATTGCCTGTATAACCAGTATAAATTCATTTGAGAAGAACTGAGAAAGACTACAGATCTTTAAACAGTGAGTAATCTTTCATCTTATATATCAGGAAGCTTAGTTTTGTTGCGTATAACAGTACTTATAGAAAGACACTTTCTAGGACATAACTAATCCGTAAAGTGAATGCTTATAGTTGAACTAATTCCTGATTATGAATAGGTTTTTTTAAACATATCTGAAACAACAGTTACAACAGTGGTTTCCCATTTAGTCACGACCTTCAACCGACCAGTCATTCAGTCAGTGCAGATATGAGATCTGGTATCAGTGTGTAACAGTCCAATTCACTGCAATCTAAACCAGCATGTCAATGTAGAAAGCATTAAGATGACAGATGAAGAAATAAAGGAAAAAGCCATCGAAAGTGATAGAATGTGGTAAAAAGAAAAAAGTAATCCATAAAACATTAGTAAAAATTGGCAGGACGATCCAGACGATATGTGTGGTTGAGGTTGATCCTGAGCTATACCGCTTAGAGTCTTCAAACACTAATTTCCCTTGTTGTTCGAACCCTAACTGAAAAGTTCATGCTTTCCTACATAACTAAGAACAAAAGTTAGAGACTTCCGACTGTTTTTAACCTTCTCCAAGTCTTAATTTGGTTCCGTTAACGGCATCGAATTGATCTTTGCTAAACTGAAACTATTTACATCAAGAAATTTGACTTATTACAAATCAGATTTTTATAACGCTATTAAATATTCTGTTTGAATGAATGCTGCTCACGCTTATTTCGCATTCAAAGCATAATGCGATTTCTTTATAGCTTACCGTTTGCAAGAAACATATTATCATTTTGACTGTTTGGGATAACTGGGGTTTGGCAGACGGGTATTTATACTGGGTGGTGACTGAAGGTGAAATGGAAATTTGGACCACGGCGAGATGCAAAACAGCGACCACCAAATTTAAGGTGAAATGAATATCTGGTCACCAGTCAGGCCTTGTAGATCACTTGGTAGAGTACTCGGATGTAAGCCCAGTGGCCGATGGCTTGAATCCTGCCGTAGCCAGAATTTTCATTTCACTTTCAGTCATCACCGAGTACCAAAGAAGCAAATACTAAATGCATATCAGTAAACGCCCATTTCCTACGAGATATTTGCATAACGGCAAAGCATTCTTAGTATAGATGAAAGAGCAATCTATCAAAAACGTAGTCTTGCTTCATTCTCAGTAGATGGAACATGAAATATCCCTGGAAATTCAAAACCTACAGATGATTCATGTGTTTGAGAAAAACCACTTGTATTCCAACTGTTAGTCATATTGGTATATGCATGCCAATATATTTATCATTGGTTATTAGTTGCAATAAGCCTTTTCACTTACACATGAAAATAAAGGTTTAAACTTTGCCAGACAAGTCCTACAGATATACTCTTCTTGGTGACTAACAAAGGAATCCAGGAAGTATATATATATATATATCAGAATCCAGTGGTCCACAGTTTCCTACTTCTGTCAGTTCGCTTTATATAGCGCGACTATTTGCCTAAGTCTTCAGTTGGTATCCGCCTCACTTTCTACTGGTTAACCGCACAGGTTACGGCTCCTCACTAGAACTTCGTGATATCCATCTCGAAACATGTCAGTAGTGAGCACAGTAATGTATTTAGAGGTTCAGTGCTGCCGCTAGGTTTTCAATGGTTTACCGTTTGATGTCAGTCCACGATGAACACTACCTTATATATGAACGCCTTAATGAGGCAATCATAAAGAGGATATGTAATTAGATTATCTTGTATGCTCAGTATATAAAAGTCGATTCTGCTGTATAACAGAAGAAAATAGATTCGAACTCCCCAATAGTTGGTTGACATTTAGATGAGCTACAGTTGTATAATATTAACATGATCCTTTCTGGAACTAACCTCATATTGTATATTCTTTGAAAGATATATTACTATCAGAAAAGCATTATCAAACGATTGGGAACCAGCACCCTTTTCGAAAGCATACCCAGTTTATGTCTCACTTATAGATGTCCCTCATGTTCCCTTAAATATCTTTTACATATTATATGATTATATATCATTAAAGATGTACACCTTGAGAACAAATGATTCACCAAAAACATGTGCAAAACAATGACAGATGTCATGACTGTATATATGAAGTGTAAAGATTATAATTTGAAAGCAGAATTATTGAGAACATCTGCTTCAGTATGGATAACAGTAAACTATAAATCAGAAAAGTACCACACAAAAATAATTTAGTACATTTATCTTCAAGTAAAATATTTGACTAGAAAATGAGTAACTTTTACTGGGGAAGTAAATGAAAGTTATCATAAGGAAATAAATTCACATTTGAGACTGAGTCAATCATCTGCATTCACCTTAAGTGATACAAAAATATAGAGAAAATGAATCAGATACCAGTTTTATTTAACTGAAGACATCAATTATGCTGCAAACCATTATTTTTTATGTATATTACTGATGCAATGTAAGAGCGTTTTTTAAAGCATGTCTCATGGTCTACCCCATATATTTCTCTATTATGTAGGTTGAGTTATAAGTAAGTATGATGAGTGAAAATAATACAGACATATGGATTTCAGTGGTTAAAATGGAAATATCATATCTAAGCAATAATTCTGTCTAGTAAATCATTATTTATGTAGCAAAACAATATGACTATAAAATTTAAAAACTGGACAGGAAAATTGAAGAGAAAATGCGGAATACTACTTATTTAATAAAAATAAGGACTAAAAGTCATCTTAGATAATTGTTAATAAGACCTTTATTCATACGTATGAATATCGTGTATTCTGTAGTTAGATGCAGAATTCTGTGATTACTTCAGGTGTTGTTGGCTTTTTCAGATAGTTGTATTACACACTAGGTCTAAAAGCCTATCTTCCTCAGGTGATAAACCAGTATCTAAAGCAACCAAATCGAAAAAGCTCTACTTTCATTTACAGATGTAGGACTTTTATACGATGGATTTTATTTAATATGGGTGAAACTATTTGCCAACAAAAGCTTCATGGTCAATCTACAGAACACTACTAGTACCGTATCTACAAGAAAGCAAGTCATTAAGATAGAATGACTACTACTTTTTCAAGTAAGTGATGATTGTGCTGACAAAAGCCTAGGAATTGTAACAAAACCAAAAGGAATCAATCCAATCAATAAAATTTGACCATCACCTCCAACTAACTTCTAAATTTTACCATTTATCGATGAATAAGAAGAAAACGATATTTTCATCAGTGGAGAAATATTTCTCTTCAAGAAAATAATAATTAAACTGTACATTCGTATTTATAATCGGTGAAAAAGACGGGTAGTTGCACTAGAAAGTTGATTAGTTGCTGTAGCAGTAACGGAGGTTAGTTTAGGTAAGAACTACAAAAGGGTCCATAAAGTGATAGAATGTGGGTTGTGTGTTGTCATTTCCTAATTTACTACATCAACTGGTAAAATAGTTTAATCGTAAGGAAATAAGTATACTTACATTTTAATAATTCAATGAGTCAGTAAACGTTTTATGGTTCAAAATCGTATTTGTAAGTTATCGTATTCATTAACTCAAATTTGTTCATTACCAAATATTTTCTACATAATTTTTGAGATCTATTGTAACAATGTAGTATACACAAGAGTTATCGTTCACTAGTCTGGTCACTACGCATCACCCTGGAGAAACTAAAGGATACGTCGGATTCAAAACTACTACAGGATAAGGCTGGATTCAGGAAGTACATGTCATGTGCGGATCGAATTGTAACCCTACATTACGCATCATCATAGAACAGAGTATAGAATGGCAGTCAACTGGATCTCCACCTCAACTTCATCAACTTTGAAAAGGCCGGCCTTCGACAGTGTCGACCAAGAAGTAATTTGGCAGTTGCTTCAGCTGTACGAAATACCACAAACCTTTATCAATCTCATTCAACGACTATATGAAGAGGCCACATGTCAAGTAATTCACAATGGGAAGTTCAGTGATGGTGCCTTTGAAGTGAAGACAGGAAGGACTAAGACAAGGCTGCTGTTTATTATCACCGATGATATTCCTGATTCTGATTGTGGTGGACTGGATCATGCAACAAACAGTGGGGAGCGAGAGGAGGGGGATAAGCTGGCTGGACCAATGGAAAGACCTTAGAAGATTTGGATTTCACCAACGTTGACTTGTGTCTAATGTTACACAAACACGAAGATCTCCAGGCAAAACTAACAGGTTGACAGAAGAGGTGAGGCAGTGAAGACGGGACTACAACTGAATGTAGATAAGACAGAGGTGATGATGATACCCAACCAACAGCACCACCAATAACAACAAACTCCAGTCACCATCAACGAGAGGAACTTAAAGGAAGTAGCCTCTTTCACCTATCTAGGAAGCACTGTTTCAACTACAGGTGGCACACATGAGGATGTCAAAGCAGCCAGGACTGGAAAAGCAGGACAGGCGTTCATTAGCCTAAAACCAATGTGGAGATCTGATGCACTCCACTCAGCATGTGGAACAAGATTCGGATTTTCAGCACCAACGTCAAGTCAGTGCTGCTATATGATTCAGAAACTTGGTGGTGCTTTACAAAAGGCATATCCAACAAACTACAGATATTCATCAACAACTGCCTACACTGGCTGGTTACTGAAGATCAGATGGCCAGAAAGAATGAGCAACAAGGAATGCACTCTGGCAACAAACCAACGAAGCAAGAGCCTATCGCTGAATAAATATGCAGATGGAAGTGAAGATGGATTGGACATGCAATGAGAAGACCATTCGGGGACATCACGCGCCAGGCCAGGCCATCGAGTTGAAGCCAGGTGGGAAGCGACGAGTTGGGCATGGAGGCTAGGGCGACATGGAAGAGATCGTGCGAGGGAGAAAGGAGAGCTTGTGGGCTGTTGTGGAGCCAGGTTCAAAAGATTTCAGAGAACAGAGTTCACTGGAGGCGCGCCACTGAAGCCGTATGTTCCATTAGGAACTTAAGAGATAAATAACAATAATAATAAGTCAGGTCATTCATAATTCAAGTTTGGTTCTACATATTAAATCCCTTCTAAACAATATTGTGAGATCTCAAAGCAGAAGTGTAACATGAAGTCTAATGCGTACAAGATGACTGAATTTGATTCATTATTTTATAGTGTCTACTTGCCAATGTAAGATAAAGAATATACTTTTCTCCGAAGTGTTTGTAAAATTGCAACGGATAGATTTAAGCTACAATTAAGTCACATTTTCTATCAGTTAAGTAAATATCAGAGATGAAAAAAAAATATAAATTTCGCATCTTTACTGGTAACCTTTTATAGGTTAAATTATTATGTAATTTAAGCAGTGATCAACTATATCAAAGGGATAGTTTAGATGGTATAGCTAAGGAGAGATCACGATGGTGTAGGTGAACTCATGCCAAATATTCATCACAATCATATTAAACTTTGAGCTACCGAAAAATTTCCACCGGATATATTTCATCTAATTCTTTCCTTTTAATCTTCTAAATATGTCGTTTAAACGCATCAGGTACAATTGCACACTTTTAAGATGGTTCCAAACTGTCGCTTTTCAAGCTCACAGTAAGAATAAATGATATGTCAGATGGGAATGGATTTATAAATGTATAGAAATACAGTACATTACTATTCCTTCGATAACTTTGTCGAATTGCAGATTTTGGTTCTGGCTGAATAAACTACTACCACCAAAATTACGCTCGATATTCTTTTCATTCGCCAGTCCGAACCAATCGCTAGTGCAATACCAGGTGTCTGTTTCACATCGTGCCTGTTATTATTAACATTATTCAAATACAATGATTATTTTGCTTAAAAATATTGTACAGGGAATTAATGTGTCGGACTATTACATGCTGAGAATTCCATACTGTACCACACGTCTTGTTTGGAATAAATCTATGATTATTTTTATCACGTTATTTACCCTACCTCCTCGTATTCCTATAGACTGACTCTTAATGATATTTGATAGTGATTTAATCTTTTTACTGAATATTTACGCTCTGCTTTGCTGTGACTTCATGAGGCTTGACATCATCATACTATACTACACTATAAGAGGTCCTGTATAGATAAAATCTGCTTGTCCCTATCAAACAATGATAAGATTACTCGTAGGATACACTAATTACGGTTAAAACTCTTCGATTAATGCATATCATTTATCTAACCTTCATTGAAATCAGCTGTCCTTGGTTTGTTTTCAGTCTCTTTAAACCTTTGTCACTTCTACAAGAATGGTGGCGAAGAATAGGATGCTTGAGAAGTTTGATGACAGGACGAACTGTTAGAGGGACACAACCTTGAAATATCTTTATACATTTGTTAAAATAGAATAGAATTATTCTCTAGACATGAATAAAACTCTCTTAGTCATCTGTCTGGATATATTCAAGTAATAAGAGAATAAGTACCAGCAACTTTGAGATAATCAAGTGGAAAACTGATTAGTTATTTCTTTACCCACTTCAAGCCTATAAACACAATAGCGTCTTATGAATAACATTTAAAGTAACAGTTGACTACTTACACTGGGTTAGTAAGTTAGTGAATATCTTTATGAATATAAACTGCAGTCGAAAAACAGGTTATACTTCTTAAGTTTTCAAAAGAATTTATTGTCACGTAATGAATTTAGGGATTTCAAGACGATGGAGAATATTTGTAGCTCATGAGGATAATTTTGATGGCGTTGTGTTCTCTGAGTTGAATAGTTCAATATTGGAGCTATCGTTATCATTCTAGACAACGTTGTCAGCACAAACTTCGGAAAGAATTTAGGGATTAATGAAGGTAAAAATAACCTTAGTTGAAAGGAAGCTTCAGTTGGCTTTACAGATGTTGTAATAAATTCTTATTGGTTGAGGAATGATAAGAAATATAAAGTTATTGTGAACATTAATGGGGTATTTGGTTTCTGTTTAACTGTAAAAGAATGTGAACTATTCCTACGCAAACTATCCAATGTATGGAACACCAGCAGTTTTAACTGCAGTTCAGTCAAAAGATATCAATACTTACCTAACAAGGCGAGTCGTTCAGTTTACTGGCAGACAAGAACTGGAAAGGATCGTCACACCTACCTATGCCGCCTACGCGCTCAGAGGTTGCAGCTAGAGTGACACAAAGGGTGCTAAATGAAGCAAAATATTTAGATACGATACGTAATACCAAGCAACTTCAGCTCTCAAGTAAGAAAGATGAGCCAGTTAGAAGACCATCTCAGAGACATCTACAGAATCTCATGCCAACGAAACAACACTTATTGTCTCTTGCCGTTTTGTTCTGGATCACCCGTTTGAACTACTGTCATACACTAGTAAGAGTACGTGTATGTCTGCACCTTGCTGGTCTCAGACAAAAGACAGCAGTGAAGCCTGTGTGTGCTTGATTAGAAGATGAGAATTTGAAGTGCTGATTCGGGGAGGAGACAAATAGGCCTTTATTTGAATGTGACAGCAATTCTTATCCTCATGAAGCCTTGTATGATTATCGGCCTGCTGTAGAAACAGTGATTGAGACAGCGGGTAATGTAAACCTAAAGACTAGTAAAATCCGGTAAGTTTCCTCAACGTCATCCAGACTGACCGATTTGAGTGGACTCATTCCATCTGGCTCTGGCCACAGCCAGGAACAGAAACAATTTAAAAGTAAAGTGACTACTAGTCTTCCTAATAACTACAATCAGTGGTTGGTGGTGAAGTCGAGAGATAGGAAGAAGACATCAGGTTTGCACAATATCCGGTAGTTATTTAAGCGTAGCAAGAGGATGATGGCGAATGAAATTGTCTTAGGATAGACGGCTTGGATGTTGGGCGGAACACCTTGAAGCACAGTCCAACTGACCCACAGTAATGCTCGAGTTAACCAACATCTAGACCGAATCCGAATGGGATGTATACATCGGTTTTCTAACTCTTCTCGAAGTTTAAAAGGCTATTTCTAACCTGACATGAAACTGGATACCTTCGACTTCACAGTGTTCTACTCCCTGGAGGCCCTTTTAAAGGCCTTAAATGGAGACTTTTTGGAATACGTTTCGTACCTGTCGAGTCAGAACTGGTTTGCAACTACCTCCAGTTTAATGATAAGGAGTGAAGTGTGTGAGCTTCAGTTGTGTGAACTGAAGAAATTTTAGCTCGGATACAGACGATCTGTTTAAATCAGCCAGTTCGAGTCTTTAGTAGCATCAGCCAGACATCCGACTACCTGTATAATGACGAGTATACTGCACTGCATGCCGTTCTGTTCTACTACATGGCTATGAAATATCATAGTTGAAAGCAGAAGACATGAAGAGACTACAGGTTTCCGAACCCAAGTGTCTTCTCAGTATTTTTCACTTATGGTGGAATCACCGTGTGAGCAATAAAGAGATCAAGCGAAGGGTACTAGACAAGACAGGTAAGTTAGTCGCCAAGTTTGTGAGCCTTCACCGACTGAGTTGGTCTGGACATGTACTGCTTATGCTAAACCACCGCCTACCTGGACATGCGATGTCAACCGAAATTGAATCAGGTTAGAAGATAGGTAAGGGTATCCTGACCGGAATGTGGCACCAGTCCATGAATTCTATGACTGCTGGTCACGGCCGTCAAGAGAGGTGTAGATTGTCTGGCTAGCTTCCTCGATGTGACAAAAATCAATATTTCGGGAATCTCAGTGATATTGCTGAAAATCAGTCACAATAACGTAGATTTATTCACTTTGTGACTATTCCAAAGCTGGAATAATTTCACTAACCTTGATTTTCAAATTTCTTTTATTCGAATACACCTTCCATTATTTTAGTATCGATCTCGTCTATCCACTTGTTGTTTTGTAAGCTACTGTGAAGTGTGGCAACTTGAACTGATGCACTTCTGTTACAGGCTGTATATTGCTTTTGTCTATTGATAATCATTATTCTGATGGTTTGTGCATCTTGAAAAACAGCACCTTCATTGTTTGTTCAGTGATGAATATATGGATCAAATGGAAACTTCTGTAGTTCAAGTATTAAACTTCAATAGACCATTGATATGTAGTCTATGCAAGAAGCTTATAAATAATTTGTAGTATATAGTAGATTTGCCACGCACCGACGAACTGGAAAGGTGTATGTTCGTAACTAAAAGTAATGAGTTATGTTCTTTGTAAAATGGCTTATGCTACTACTCTTTTGTTTACAACAAAGTAAAGGAAATAGGATTATAACCCCAGACCTATTCTTTTGAAGCCGAGTGCTTGTACACTGACTTGTATCTTCATAAGGTGTATGTTTCCTTTGTCGAATGATAGCTAAAATATATCAATACATGAATAAGTACAATACAACAAGAAACTTCTGGCTGTTTGATAGCTTAGTTCGAAAGCATTTATCAAAGAAAGTGTTTAAAAAAGTCATCAGTTGTTAATTGTCTTTAAAAGATAGAGAATAAAGAAACTAGTTTAAAGTAAGTACTGCAACAAAACAAAGGTGATAAAATATACCTTAGTTTAGGAAGCGATTAAATATACGCCATACAAAAAGTGATGAAGTTATTTATTATTCATCTAAAACTGAACTCTCTGAGCAATCAGGTGCATATTTGTGCCCTAGACAATAGGACATATATATTATGTGAAGGCCGCCCATCTCTCGTTAGGTGGAGGAGAGTTCGAACCCACGACTGACTGGTTAGAAGTTAACTACCTCAACCAGTGAGCTGAAGCTTCACTATTATTTCGTAAACGTAGACTATCATGTAAGAATTCTTAGTATTGCTTCCTATTTCTGATGACATATCTATAAAAGCCAATAGAAGAGGAAACAAACCTGAAGTTCGGGCTATAGTAACAGCTATCGAAGGTCACCTACTAAGAAAACATGTTAGAGACTTATATGTTGCTATAAGATGTGCAAGATAAAAATCTACAGATTGATGTGAAACTCACTACTCCTTAGTTTAGGCATAGAACAAAGGGAAAAGGGTAGTGGCTAGTGTCTCTTTCATTTTATAAGCGCAATGTATGGGTGGCAAAAAATGTATCTTACATAGGTTTTTATTTCTTTATACATTGATGGGTTACTTACATACACTAAGAGATTTCCCATGCGAAATATAGGCATAATAAGCTAGAAATGTTTGCACAACCTTAGCCATTCCCATAAGTACTCTTGCCTTACCCCAATCACCTTTTGCACATTGGGTAATTAACTACTGAACCTCACTTACTAAGTGGACAATACTTTGATAATTGAACCAATCACTTCAGAATTTGGGATGCGAATACTTCCAGTTGAGAGATGAACAAGATAAAATTACAGTCAAAGTTTTTTTCAGCTAGTCATTACTATCGGATACTTACTTCCATGCACTTAGAAACTTATTAACATACAATATGCGTCTATACTATTCCCCCTACAATGCCCTTGTCATTATTCCCCATAAAAAACACTGTGCCAATTATAGACTAACAGTGAACTACCTGGAAGAAAAAAAATGTCAGAATTAGGTTATGAAAATCTACATGAATAATTTAATTAATTCAATCCATTCAGGGGATACATTTATCGCCAAATATTTAAAGAGAGGTCTACAAACAAATTCTGTGAGACACAAATGACCTTCAGGGTGAGAAAAATGCAATCAGTTTCCTTCTGTTTTTCACCTTTTATTCGATTTATGCATATGTCCTTCGTGTATAGGCCATCAAGATGAAATAAACAAATAAATAATAACATATCAACAATATCAATGGACTTATCTTACACTATGATTATTATGTTACTAAAATTATTATTTTTTATCATCAACCCCAGTTAAGTAAATTGAAGGTGAAATTCAGTGTCCAATGTTCAATGTTGAGTAAACGAACAAGTGTGAGTGAACAAATGTGTTTGTGTGTATAGGCGAGAGGACTGAAGGAAGGAAGGAAAGATAGAATGAGTAACTGAATGAGCCTGAACAAAATAATAGTAAGGAACCTTACAATTGCTGACAATACATTTTAATATAATACACACTGATGGTTTGACATAAAGAATAAGAAAGAACATGTGTATATGTATATTTTATTGGTGAGAGTGTGTGGCTGGATGAAAATAGAGTTCGTTTTGAGGTCAGAAGCCATTTCTATAATCAAATATTGAAAGAAAGTAATGAGCAATAGACAATAAAGACAAACGATGGGTACAATTAACAAACTGTTTCTCCCCTCAGTATCTTAATTTGCGTGTATAAAAGTATAAATAGAGAAGGATGGGTAGATGAAGGGAATGCAAATGATTGACAGAAGACCTAACCTAAATTAATACGAATGAAAAGCCATAAACAAAGCTAAAAAAAAAGATAGTTAGTCACTGGGTAACTGATAAGAAATAAGAAAAATTTTTAATAGAAGGTAACCATTAAGAGATAATTTTTTTCTTCTAATTCTTACATATGATGACCATCTGTTAAGGAGATATTTCCACACGTCAGTACTACAAAATTTCTTTCCGAAACGATGGGAAGTAACTTCAGATCAATAGTAAGGAGAAAATTTTCATATCGAACAGATATGAGATGTATGTACAGAGTCATAGAATACTAGAAGATTGTCTTTCAGTACTCAGTGAGAAAATAATAAATATCCAAAAGCAGAGCTACAATTGGAAATATAAAATGTATGCTAGAAATACGCAGAAGAATAGTGTAGAACAAATAGAAGTATGCCAGACAAACAATCGATCGTATCACTAAGATACAGGTATTTCGTAATAGAAAGAGTATATGATGTTATCCACACTACTCGAATGATGAATATGATAAAATTTAAACAGCGTAATGAGAAGACGAAGATTATCTGAAACATGTGATGTATTAGCGCTATACATTTCGAACAATCTGATCACACATGGACTTGTCGAACTATTTATATGAAAATTTACGAAAAGGTCAATGAAGTTAATGGGAAACATGTGTGGACACATATATAGGGAGGAGTAATCGCGATGTGCAGTTAAGGAAGGTTGAACATGTACCTAAGTGGCTACAAAAACAAATGACCTCAACAGATCCGATAAGTGCAGGTGACAAACATCCATCTTCGTCTATCGCTAAACATATACTAGAAACTAACCCCAGGGTACACATAAAAACAGCCTTTAAAAGTACTACATAAAAGTGGTCAGAGCCGAGTGCTTAAATTTATTGAAGCTCTTGCCATCCGTAAATTTAAACCCCCTTTATGTTTACAAAAACAATTTGTACTCACGTTGAACCTACCTTGGTAGTATTGATTTTAATTTTCATACAAAGAATAAGGTTTTCCTTTTTTTCTTCTTTCTATCCCTTCCTATTCTTATGTTTCCCATTAACTTCATTGACCTTTTCGTAAATTTTCATATAAATAGTTCGACAAGTCCATGTGTGATCAGATTGTTCGAAATGTATAGCGCTAATACATCACATATTTCAGATAATCTTCGTCTTCTCATTATCAAAGGGACCAGTCGCTTTAGATATGATAAAACACAAATAGTCACTTGCAAAATTCACTTTACAACGTTTGACTACATGTAAGGAAGTCGAGTACTAAACTGTATCAATAGTTGAAATCTGATAACATTCAGTTGTTAACACGATAGTGAATACAATCGCATCGTTAGGTAGAGCCCTAAGGAAATTAAGACGATATAATTCTACTTATAGGTTATATAGGCATCATATCATCATTATAAAACGAAAAACTGACCATCAATTCATCATCAGTGGAACAACTTTTATATAGTAGGCAATAGTTCCATTTTTAACAGTCATATCAGCTTTCTTTTCTCATTATGATGCAAAAGCAAAGAATTTGCCCTTGATAAATACCAAAAATACAGTTGAAATCTAATCTCTAAATTTGTTTTTTGTTCATCATTAACTTTACTTGTGCAAACCTAATATTGGTGAAAAACCGGATATGTTCATGAATTGATCCTATGGAGTAGCTAATCATATGATTCAGCTACTCTAGATGTTATACTGATAAAAATGTGCGGCAAGTAAATGAAAACCTGTCATCGATTCAGTTGTTTGCAATCAGGCCCCAACTAGTCTTCATCAGCTGTGAATTATTCTCTGTATGTGTAAAAGAAAGGCTTTTTTAACGGTGGCCTGCTTGAACCTTTAGTCACCATATTAATCGACCGAACATTTTTCAACAAATTCTTTTCTTTCAATTTGTTTCAATCATTTACATTTATCCTTTGAATGTATCATGTACTCATACACATTTTAAAACTGTTTCCAACTCTTAATTTCTCGAGTCAATAACAAAGCAGAGAAAAAATGTTATGTTATGAGGAAATAGACTCTTCGGTACAAAAAAGCATATCCTATTTCTATTCATCAAATGCCTAGCTTGAATTACAGATATTTTGACCGTCTGAATGAAGCGCTATCACCAAAATCATACATTTCTGGTGATTCTTCATCATGGACCGGATACCCATCAAGAACCCGCTGGCTATTTCACATTATTGCATTGAATACCGTAATTATTAACATCATTCTGATGCAATAACCGTTTCCTCATAAAGTATTGTTCTGGGTGTAAATTTGTTGAAAAATTACATACTGAGAATCCCATACTGTTTGGAATAAAGCAATTATTATCATTATCATTATTACTAATTTGATTGTCTCCGTGTACCTCTACTAGCTCACCCACAGCTGAGGAGCAAACTGTATTGCTCATAGCCCATAAATATTGTGAGCACGTACATGCGGGAGCACAATCCACCCGGTTTTATACAGGTAAATGAAAGAATTTTCAAAATTCTATCCTTGAAGATCAGATTGATTCGGATCATTTAATTAGCTGTAAAATAGCTTATAGAATCCATCCCACATTTTATTCACTGTTAACTTCTTCTCTTTATGGGTGCGAAAATATTTTTAAATCGTCAAATCCCAACTTCATTTGGGTATCTTTAAATTAACATGATTGTTGATCTTTATACAGGGGATATGACCAACGTGTATATTTAAGTCGTTTCAGACATAACCAACGAACGTGATAGAGTAATCAGTGTTATTAGGAAGCTTTCTCCTCACTTATACTTCCTTTCCTGGCAAAAGTAAATGTTTCTAGTCACGCACAAATATCTCTACATAACTTATATCATTCTCACTTCTTGTAATGACAGAAAAGTCAGGAAGTCAATTTTTTTGTGTAAAATCAACGACAGTCTAATTAAATTAATTTTAAACCCAAGGAAGAGAGATCAAACCTATAGCAGCCTAGTTAGGTATTAGTAATTTACTGTTCTCAGATAACGTACAGTGTTTCCATGCCTACGGATTCAATATAGAATCGTACACGAAATGAATAGCCTTTCATAACAGTTAGCTAGGTATTTTATGTGTTAAAGATTGACACTGAAAAATTTCAAATAGCAGAAGTTACCAGAAATTAGTAAATACAGTAATAACGAATATCATCAATGTTACTTACAACTTTCACAAAAGGGAATACTGACTGATATTTTAACTCATAAACAAGGCGCTTTCAAGTGGATTCATTTAAGATCGAAACTTCTGCTTCGAGATAGATAATGCAAATTGTAATTTGTCTACCCCACTTACTAATGGTACCTGTCCGATGGAATGCCCCACAACGAACAACTGTCTCAATTAATATCATCATAATTATTTGTCCCTTAGGTTGCCATTCGAACATAGGGCTTCAGTAGCACATCTCTATTGCACTCTGTTCTCTGGAGTCTTTTGAAGCTGGCTCCACCACTGCCCACAAGCTTTCATTTCTTCCTCACATGGTCTCCTCCATATCACCCTCACCTCGGAAGACCAACTCGTCGTTTCACGTTTGACTCCCACTCGACGGCCTGGTCTGGCATGTGATATCCCCAATCGGCCTTCTCAGTGTATGCCCGATCCAATCCACCTCCACTTCCTTCGTCTGCATATTTGTTGGGTGATAGCTTCTTGGTTGGTTCGTTGCCAGTCAGAGTTCCTTGTTACTTATTCTTTCTCGCCATCTGATCTTCAGTGTCAGTAACGAGCGTAGGCAGTTGTTGATGAATGTATATAGTTTGTTGGAAGTGCTTTTCGTGACACCCCACCAAGTCTCTCAACCATCACATAGAAGCACTGACCTGACTGACGTTGGTGTTGAAAATCCGGATCTTGTTCACACTCCATGCTGAGTGCAGTCGATCTCCACACTGATTTCAGATGAATGAAAGCCTGTCTTGCTGACTTTCCGATCCCAGCTGCTTTGACATCCGTATCTGTGTCTGTGCTACCTGTAGTTCAGACGATGCTGCCTAAGCAGGTAGGTGAAAGAGACTACTTCCTTTAGGTTTCTCCCGTTAGTGGTGATTGGTGCTTGTTGTTGATACTGTTGGTGGTTGGGTATCTTCATCACCTCCGTCTTCTCTACATCCACTTGAAGTCCCGTTGTCGCTGCCCTGTCCCGCCTCTTCTGTAAACTTGTTGGTTTACGCCTGTACATCTTCGAGTTTGTGCCACAAGACATTAGACATAAATCATCGGCGAAATCCAAATCTTCAATAAGTTGGTTCAATCCAATGAACTCAGTATATTTCCAAATTCTCCCACCTACGTGATAACTTATTCATAACTAAAAACCAAGCTTTACTGTCAGAAGAAGGCTACAGTTTTATGTAAATTCCAATCTGGTAAGAAGTAATTATTCGGAAAATGTGAATTAGTTCTTAAATTAATCATTCTGACACCTTCAAACAAGACTACTTAAAAGTGGTATTCCGTGTTAATATTTGTTTCACTACTACCCATTTTTACTGTTTATTTTTCAGCAGTAATCTTTGTTGCAAGTAACAGATAAATTTCTATTATCTAAAATCTGGATTACATATCGTTCTATAGTTTCGTTTCCTTTTTGTTGCTATCAAGTCACTGTTTTTGGAATAAATTGATTGATTATCCTGGTATCTTCGTATGACACATTCCAAGGTAAATGAAATTTTAATCAACGTGATTACTCCTTCATCCAGTACTGGATCCAGTAATGCGCACATTATGTTGAAAAAAATGTCTTAATCAAATAGTATTCCAACCTTTTGTTGTTGAAGACATCATTAGGTCAGTATTGTTTAAAGAATCATTCTTAGCGCTCTAAATCGAATTTCCACTTCGAAAGATTGGAAAATATCTTAATATCAAGAGCAAAACTACTAATTAAATATTTACCTTATATATCCAGGTTTCATAGACGTCTTCAACAACATAAATTCTCCACTGGATAGATAAAACAACGTTGATAAAATCTAAATCTTCAACAACTTCATATATAAAAGTAGGAGATGAAGGTGCATTCGCAGTTTTACTGTACAAACTTTCGAAGAATTAATAAAATGTTACCAAGTTGTTATTCATCGAAGACTGACATCAGTTGGAGGAACAAAGGAAACCTGGGAGCACTGAACAGCTGTTTCGTCCTAGTATGGGACTCCTCAGCAGTGCGCACCCACGACCCCACCAGCAGGGATCGGACCCGCGACCTTCAGGTTCCGCGGCCAGCACGTTACCATTGAGCCACTGGGTCAGAATCCAATGCTCCATATTTCCAACTTCTGTTAGCTCACGATATAGCGCAAACCGCCACCCAATGTCATCGTTGAGTATTTGTCCTCACGGCCATCAGGCTTTGACTCCACCGGTCACGACTTGTCATTGCAACTTCGGGAATACTTCTCGAAGCTAGTCACCAACGAGCACTAGTTCAATTAAATTTTGAGGGGTTGTGGAGATTTGGAAATATTTCAAGTTGTTATTCCAAGTTGTTCCTCCAACTGATGTCAGTCTTCGATGAATAACAACTTGAAAAATTCAATGCATTATTCAGTAACGATCATTTGTCTTCGACAAAACAATAAGAAGACGTAAATTGTCTGAACTGTGTAATGAATGCATTTATGCGAAACACATTTCGAATTATCTGATCATACACGTACTTGTTATACGTACTTATATGGAAACTCATGAAAATAAGGGGTGAGAAAATAAAAAGAGGTCAAATGGGAAGGCTGAACTAAAGTCCAAATAGGAAATACTACTTTAGTGAAATTAGTACCAAGCTTTATTGATTAAAGAAAAAAAGTTGACGAATTAATTGAAAGAGTAACATTCCTCAGTGTAATACAAAGTATGCTTGATTTTACAAATAGGCCTAAGATAAAATCTTTAACTATTTCTCATCATTTTTTTGTCATAAAGATTAACTGCAAATGTGAACCTATTTAACAACCAGAGAGTATAGCTATAAAGAAAACAACAAGGCATGCGCCAAAAACTCTAACCAACCTTTTCATTTATATGTGGAAAAGAAAGAATCACAAATACCGGAATAAGGTGGAGATGAACATAGTTCAAAGTGATAGCCATTAAAGTATGGTAAAAATGAGAAGGCACTTAGATATCTAGGTATTTATTTTATCCATAAACTAATGTGCATACTTCTCTGTGGTTTTCATCTCCAACCTAATATATCTTTGTTTTATTGTAGTAGTCAAGTGCATGACAGCTTACATAGTCCCACAATTTTTCTATATTATCACTTCTGTGAAATTAACTGTTAGCCAATTAGCTTATGGGTTTATGACAGCAGGTGATATGGCGTCCAAACCCATATTTCTATAGCCATAAATCAACTGATACACTCTTACTCATATTCAGCATAAAATGGTTTCCACAATAACTTTTAAAAATGTAAATATCTTTGTTATCTTTTACAAACCACTAGTAACTAAGTTGATTGATATTAAACACTCCAAAAGATACCCATTTCTGTCTAAAACTTTCCAATTTAAAAAAAAGACTTTAAAGAAAAGGTAAACAGAAGGGGCATTAATGAATTGCCTTAGGACAGTATATACCATCAAATAGTTGACCGCCATCAAGATCAAAGATATTTGAAAAACTGAAAGAACTAAATATGTAAATGTGGGTCATGTCTGTTCATTGACTACTTTTTAGTTGCCAATACATCAGGTGAATAATGAAACTGAGTATCTATATAATGGATATTCTCTTCATTAGATAGCAAAGTAGAGAGTGGAGGAATGACAGAAATAAAATGGCCACATGCTTAGCAAATAGTAATTTTACAAGAATTTAGTTGAATACACATTCAAATATTTCTGCAGTTACAGTGAAGTTATTCATGTATTCACATGAGAATGATCTTATTAAATATAGTCCTATGAACCATTTACAGTAGCTAACTAATCACAAAAGTTAATTACTTTAATTGAGTCCTACTATTTTAGTCAAACTTTACATTATGTATCCATGTTTGGTACAGGGAATCCCAGTGTACATTAAGACATCCAAGCTATTCAGTTTTGTAAGCGAAATCTTGAAACAAAATGAGGAAGTCCTCATATCTTTACATAAGAAGGTTTACCAAAAGATCTAACTTATTTCTCAAAGTTTATCACTTAAGTAACTATGCAGTTGAGTGAGTAGTTTTTATGAATATGATATAACAAAAACATTCATCATTCTCACAATGGATACATGGCTATGTGGTCAATGGACTCAAAACTAGTGAGCATTAGGTCGGAGGTTCAAAGTATACTTGCGTACTAGTAGTATGATCCCTGTTAGTGAGTGGCACTATTAGAAAGCTGTCGTGTTAATTAGCATTCCTTGAAGGGGCGTAACTCTGTCATTGCATTCCTAGGCTTTTCAGCCGTTCAAATAAGGCGGTAAAACGGTCGCCAACCATAACTTATTGAAAACTTGGTCCAATTATGCTTATATGAATATGACTCCTAAGCTGACTGCATATATTGACGTTTTTCACGAATTTTTAAGTGTCTGCAGCTACTGGAAAACTGTTAACACATTATAAACTGTTATCGAAGTAGATGGCTCCAAGTATTTTGTAATTCGACGTAAATAAAGGTGGAAAATATCGGTCACTAACTTCTTAGACTTGCTTACTCACAGAGAAACTCAAAGAGTGTAGTTACATTCTTAGAAGTCAGTCGTCATCTCCATGCTTGATAACCTCTAAATCAGAACGGAGACACTGATCGATCTCATTTTCAACATTATCCGTTAAATAGTTGAATTCGGCTATCAAGAAGCCCTACACCCAGGTTGCGTGCATGTCTGTACTTGACAGAAAAAGAATATCTGCAGTTTTAATGGAATCTATGCTCACTCGGAGATTCCAACCTCTATCGCCCAGTTATACAAATAAATACATTGTCAATGAGCTATTCCACAAGAATACTTCCTTATCGATTACCTTTAACTATCCTGGATTTACTAAAGTAAACTGTATCACGATAGAGACGTTACTAGTTTTGTGGTGGCACTGTCAGCTAGATCGATAAAATCTTGCGTGCAGTTAAAACTGGAAGGTATATCATCAATGATCGATTAAGGATATGTACAAATCTCCTTTGTATTTAATTAGTAATTATTCAATGACTTTTTAAAGATATTGAAAAGGTGGAAATAAAATTTTAAATATGCATTGACATATATATATGTATTTATGGCCAATTTTTAAAATATTATTTGCATGGAATAATTATTTTCTCCTTGTGTGGAAGAAAAGTAGAGCAAATGAAGAAAATGTCATTCGTTTTACTGTTAACAAAACTAGATACACTTTTACTCAATTTCATCTTTCTTCTATGTGATTAGAATAGTATCTATGGCGTCATTATGAGACACACAAAAATGGCATATACAAGTATAATATGAACTAGTTTAATCATTTTTCTTCTACCTTTTTTTCATTTCTATTGTTTCAAAAGTTGTTTGTTTAAGGACTATTGATGATGGGAAGAATGTAAATTGTTTGATGTACTGTAAGGAATAATTAAGATCTGTTTGATTGAATCCCTTAGAAATTGTGATCCACCCCCTGTTTTACTTTTTTTGGACAGTGTTTTCAGTCTCCTTAGTTCTTTCTTAACAATAATAAAAATTATGAAAGACTAATACCGGTTAAGTAATTTCTTATAACCTTTAAAATGATGACAGAATGATTAATGGATGGCTATAAGTTACTTCTTTCTTGTTAAACTAAGTACTATACGCAAAGATTAGTATTATATATGGGGACTATTGGATTATAACAAATTTTAGTAAGTGTTTACACTATCATGTTATAAACTTATGTAAAGAATCCTTACACATTACTATTTTAAGTTGTTATTCATCGTAGACTGATATCAGTTGGAGGAACAAGGAAAACCTGGGAGAACTGGACAGATGTTTCGTCTTATTATGGGACTATTCAGCAGTAGGCATCCACAACCCCACCAGGGATCGAATCCACGACCTTCAGGTTCCGTGGCCAGTCCATTACCATTGAGCCACTGGGTCAAAATCTAGTCGTTCATATTTCCAACTTCTGTTAGCTCACGACATACCGCAACCTCCACCTAATGTCATCGTTAAGTAACTGTCCTCACGACCGTCAAGCTTTCTATTTTAATTATAAGATTCACTCTGTAAATTGGAAATGTTTTAAAACAAAACCAATAAATACACTGATAACTGCAAGAGAATCTGGAATACAGTAAATCCCAAAAACAAAATACTGAAAAAAGTATTTTGCTCCAATATGGTTTTCAGGTGAAATTATTAGAAAAAGAAATCCTTTTTCTAGAGACTCTTAGCACCAATTGAATAGCATTTTTATGTTTTGCTCTTCTTAACTCATAAGATATAGCTACTTTTTAACTATTTTTCAATGAAGTACTGAAACCGATACTCATCACTCGAAACATCAGAGTTATATTCACTAGATTAGTGTGTTGCAACAGCTCCTTCTCGTTTAAAAGCTTGCAATTTCCGGGTTCAAATGTCACTGCATTCATTTAAATTGAGTTAGGTGTAACTATATCGAAGACGGGGCTCCAGGTAAATATAAAGAAGACAGAGGTGGTGAAGATACCCAACCAACAACAGCATCAACAACAAACACCAATCACCATCAACGGGAGAAATCTGAAGCAAGATGTCTATTTTACCTACTTGCCTAGCAGCTTCGTCTCAACTACAGGCGGCGACAAATGAGGATGTCAAAACCAAGATCGGAAAGACAGCAAGACAGGCCTTCACTAACTCGAAATCAGTATGGAGATCTACTGAACTCCACTCCACTCAGCATGAAGCGTGAACAAGATCCGGATTTTGAACACTAATGTCATTAGGTCAGTGCTTCTATATGATGGTTGAGAGACTTGAGGCATAAACAAAAGCATTTCTAAAAAACTGCGGACATACATCATCAACAACTGCCGCCTACGCACATACGATACTGAAGATCGATCAGATGGCCAGAATAATAAGAATGAGCAACAAGGAACTCTGGCTAGCTGACGACGAACCAACCAACAACATATCGCCCAACAAATATGCAGACGAAGGAAGTGGAGGTGGATTGGATCGGGCATACACTGAGAAGGCCGATTGGGGACATCACATGCCAGACCAGGCTGTCGAGTGGGAGTCAAACGTGAAACGACGAATTGGGCTTCCGAGGTGAGGGTAATATGGAGGAGACCATGTGAGGTAGAGATGAAAGCTTATAGGCAGTCGTGGAGCTAGGTTGAAAAGACTGCAGAAAAGAGAATGGAATGGTGAAGTGCTACTGAAGCTCTATGTTCCATTGGGAACCCAAGGGACAAATAACAATAAAACATCTGGCTAACCGATTCGGACAACTGCAAACATAGCCTCCGAATTCCAGTGCTTAGTATTAGAAAGTAATATCAAGATGCAATGAAATAAGTTATCAGTGTCTATGAAGAAACAGTCGATATATCAGACCTGTCATCTTCATCCTAAACAGAAGTGTCTTCTAGCATGGATTTATAAGTTATTGAACCAGTGAAATGTGAGTATCGCCGTTACATATCGCTTTCCAAGTATGAAAAAGAATTTTTCAACTCCTTATTAGTTAAATTTATGAAGCGTTAGAAAATAGCTCCAAATGTTGTTGACATACTCTCCTGATGTATATCAACAAAAACTCAAATTCGGCTATCTCGTCATTCGTTTTGAGAAGAATATACAAGAATTTCTAGCGCAAAGATTAGACTATGAGATATGTTAATCCTGACAATCGCATTTCATCAAGAGTTTTCACCGTTATTTTTTATTTATTTCTTCTCCAGTAAAGCTTATAGAGAAATAACAGTTAGCAAGAATGGCGTTTATGCTAAGCTTAAATTAATGATAGAGGAAAGACAGCCTAATTTAACCTTTAACTTATATAACGTTGATAATGATAATAGTGATCGTAATTGTTGGAGATTGGGAAAAGAATGTAGCAAAAGGAAACTTTCACTCTGATAATTAAAAGTTCACAGCGAATAAATCTACTCAATAATTATGCATAAAGAAAACAACAGTAATCAAAGTTGTAATCATAACTTTGTTGACAATAACTTTTTGATCAAGAAATTTAGCATACGCCTATGTATTTACAGGTTGATAACAGGACTATTGAAATAACAGGGTAAAGTATATGCAACATAGATGTTTTGTGTAACAGTCACTCTACTGATGAAAGCAGCAGCAAGTAAACAGTAAGCAACTTCATAATATGGAACATTATTTATACACACCCAAAGTATATTGGATAAAGGAATGTATGAATAACTTGTTACAACTGATTAACGCAGGAAAAAAGTGATTACTTTTTTATTGTAAAGCTGTCGATTAATTACTTGGATACTTTGATGTGAGACCTTGAAGTATAAATTCAGAGGATATGAGAACCACCAGAGTTAGTGTGGACAGGAAGCTTCAGTAGTCATCTCACGACAAATATGGCTGGTAGCTAGTCTGTACAATACATAAAGCTGTACTGAATACGTGATGCTATCATAATCATAAACGTTTTGATGCACACTTGTACAAATACAGATCTGTCATATAATGGAATATTGAGTGAAATCGAATATTTTCATTTCACCCTAAGAATAAACTTCTTGTTATTGATTTGTGCAATTTAGGGAAGTGTAAGCTTTCTCATTCAAGTTCTCAACGTATAAAGAATCAGTCACCGATAACCCTTCATGAATTAACTCAGTAATGATTATGCTCTTGAAAATTATGGGTATTTTATTATTTGTTGCCAATTGATTATCTTTCTTCACACGGCTTTCTGATTAAACTGAATAAAATATTATTCCCGTTCGATTCTTCCTTTAGTGCTATTACAAAGTATAGCAGCTTGAACTGATGACTTTTCATGCCATGTTCTATGTCAACCTTTCTACTTCCCCGAATTAGTGTAGTTTGATTATCAAGTTCTCACTGTGCTAACAGAAAGCAGTCAATACCAAGGTACAACGAGCGCATGGATTACAATAAGACTTTTTTTCATTATCAAGTAGAAAATCTGAGTCAGCATTTACCTATGTAGATCAAATAAACAGTCAGATACTTCATAGTCAAAGTACACTACTACAAACGTTTATTACCGAAAATAATGCAAGTGCATAGATTTAACCATTCTGTCATTACACCAACAAAACTAGAAGGATAACCATGGAATCAGAAACGGTCCCTAGACCATCAAAAAAGGAGGATAATTAGATCAGCTACAAATGGTTCATAGCTACAATCATTTTACAATCAGACTGTTTGTCCATAAAAAATACGATACGACCAATATCCTTTCAGGAGTATTCCCACGGGATTTTTGTATACAATCCTTGGTTGTATTGTGTTCTCTGAGCTGGGTTGTTTAATCGTGAAGCTTTCATCGTCCTTCTAGACGACATCATCAGCACTAACTTCAGTATGAAGTGAGCTGTCATTATCCCTCTATGAGTCCATGTCTATACATCTGTTGATTGCCCGTTGACTGACTGACCTGAATGCAAAGCGTCTAGAAATTCTCTGATACTCTTCATGTTTCCTCGCTCCGTCAACAATTTCGACATTGTCAAAATTGAATTCATTCATCTCCATAATTATCCACATGCATTGAAATGCATGCATGATGAAATGTTGTGACGTTCAACAGTCAGTTGGTGTTCATGTAGACGAAGGCGAAGAGGGTGTCCACTTTGTTCAATGTAGTGTTGACTACAGTGATTGTGATTGATTTTGTAAATGATATTCAGTTTGTCTTCTTTGCTTGTTGCATCCTTTGGTCTGCATAATAGTGTTTGCAGCTCAGAGAACACAATACAACCAAGACCATTTACCTGAGCTACAAATATTCTCCACTATATACAATCCTCTTTCATTGTAAATGCTTAAATCACTTCCTCCAAGAAATGCTGCAGTGATGTACATTCGGTTTTAGATGCATATTACTTAATAATTTTAATAATTCATGAAACTTGTCTACCTGGTGTCATTTTCATGAATCAGACTTTGAGTCATATTTTACACGTGAAGGATTACGATGCCACCTATTTGTTTATGCTGAAGTGCGTGTAGCAGCATTTGAACATGGGGCCCATTGCTTGAAAGTTGAGTACTTCCATTACTACTTCTAATGAATACGGTTACTCAGCAGCGACATTAGACCATGGTTCCGCTAAATTGTAGAATAGAGGTGGGGAAATGTTAGCTGTTTGATTCCAGCCAAATAACTGAATGGTAATAGATTCATCTTGACACCCTCACTATTGCAGATGATCAAACTATTCGAAATGTATTGCATAACTGCACTGCATGACACTGTTCGGGTAAGCTTTATCGTGTAATTACACTATTCACATTTATATAAGAGACCAACTGTTTCAAATACTGAAGGGTATTTTCTTACGTGAACAAAATTATGATATCGTCCAAGTTTACTCTCTTTCCTCACTATTAAAGCGACAAGAAGTGTAGACGGACTTTTCAGTACCAAAAAATGCGCAAAGCAGGCGAGTATTGAAAATAAACAACAAGTCTCAAGAATGAAAAATGAATTACTGAGTAAGGTTTAAGAAACAGAACATTGACAACAGCAACCACTGCACACAAATATATACAGAAAAAACTGAATAGGAAGTCTACATATTGATACTGGGTGATGACTTGGGGTGTAAAGAAAATTTAGGCCACGGCGGGATTCGAACCAGCAACATGGGGTTTCCGACCCATTCCTCTACCAACTAGGCAACGAGACCCGGTTCGAATCCCACCGAGGCCCAAATTTTCATTTCATCTTCAAACATAACTCAGTAGCAACACCAGTCTGCCAAACCACGGCTATCTCAGATGGTAAAAATGATATAAGTTCATATATATATATATATATATATATATATATATATATATATATATATATATATATATATAACCAAATGCATTATCGAGTAAATTAATCACTATCAGCTTGTAGACAGAACACAAAATGTAATTTATCATTCTGTAATGTATTCATTCATCTTTGTATGATGACGTATCTGATATGATGCTAATAATATTATGAATAAAGTAACATGGTTGTCAAATTCAGTTAATTATAATAAATGAACTAACAACTTGTCATTAATTACCACCACTACTACTACTACTACTGACAAATGTCTCTGGGTATATGAGTATATCTGATTGTTTATATTCGAAACTTCAGTGTACATAAGCATTTGTAGACAAAAATATATATGACTTGGCTATTTTTCAAAAGAAAACCAATCGGTTCATAGTATTGCTTTCTATCAACAATAACAAATGATAACTTAATATTATTAATCATGGTAAATTAAATCATTCAGATTATTATAGAAGGAAGATTTTATTCATATATAAAAGTCAAAGCTGGTAACTGTTACCTAGATGATGTTGAATTTCCATTTTGTGAAGTTTCCATTGTACGTGAATCATTTGTTCTACATTGACTAACTCTTCAGAAGAAAAGTTCATTAATGGATAGGAAAATCAAGAGGAATAGAATTTGGGCAAATAATTAAGAGAAGAAAATTGATAAACATATGTAAACCAGTGTTTGAATGTATGTTTTGACGCTTAATTATAGCTTATCTAATCCATTATAATGAAGTATCAAAGCTTTTCCACCGTGACCTCGTCTTCTTTACCTACATGTGAAAATGATTGACATTTACGTAAACCTTAATTATATATGTATATGCATAGCTTGTAATAAGGTGAACTGGTCTTACTTATTGTATAGTATTGTTAATAAATGACCTTCATTTCTCTTTCGCATATTTAATCAACTTCAGAAAATCAAAATAAATTTTTTTTAAATAACTTTCATGCACTACTTCATAATGATGTTTCATAACTTAATGATTAAAAAGAATAATATAAGAAAATAAGTTGATGTCTGTAATTTGTAGTTTCATTCAAGCTTTGTTAATTTCGACCACAGCATTTCAGAACATCGCTAGAGGTATTGCAGACTAACAATCGTTGTGTTCCTTCACATTGAGGTTGCCTTCAGTTCGCTGAACAGAGCTGTACTCTAAAAGTGTGTTAGAGAGTGGTGTGTCTAGGAAATTTATTCACACCTCAGGTAAAGTGGGGGTATACAACCAACCACCTGCCAACATTGTTCGACACAACCACTGAGGTTACGCAGGGTTGCTCGATTTCTTCATTTCTGATGATGGTGGTATAGATCTGCTACCTGGAGAATGGTTATTCAATCCCGAATATACGGACGGTATCCTCTTACTGTGCGAAAAAACACAGACTACTCAAAAAGCATAACCAGTTCGCTATCAGTATCCTGAAGTAACGTATGCGGTTTAAACCACTCAAGTTCAAAGTATTTTGCAAGTGTCAGAGGCCGGTGTCTGCGTTCACCCTCGATGGTGAATCGTCAGAAGTAGTCGAAAAGTTCGTGTGTCTGGGTAGTTGTGTCAGTACTATTAGAGGTATGATTAATGAAATTTCTAACCGCACATCGAAAGCCAGAGTGACACACGCCCATCTGGACCACCTTTAGCGCCGTCGCGAAGTCAGCCTGACCTTGAAAGATCGGGTTTACAGTGCTTCGATACAAACACTTTTGCTCTACTCCTGTGAAGCCTGTCCTCTACAGGGTAAAGATGTGCGACAACCATCTGTATTTTATCATCCTTGTCTCCGTAGGATTGCTGCTATCCATTCGCAACAGCATGCTAGTAATTCTGAGATAATGAGATAGCCTGTGTTTGGGCATTTTAGAGATTGTCATTCAATAACTGAAGTCATTTAACCTCGCCTGGTTAACTAGTTCACTAGTTACTAGCCCATCCTAAGCCCGGGTATACAGGGAAGGTTCGGCATAGGACTAGCAACCCTACACCGAAAAACAAATCTAACCGCTAAACAAACTTCAAACCACAAACAAAATATAAAAAATAATAACAAAATTATCCCTCACTGGAATCGGAGAGGCGAAATGACGCCAGTTGGTGAAAGCTTCCGGAAAGCCAATTGGTCGATGTATATTCTCTCCCTCGATTAAAGCGAAAGTGAACATCGGGACATGGAATGTCCGCACCATGTTTGAACCTAACTGGCAAGCAACCCAGATTACAAACGAGATGAGGAGATATCACATTGAAGTGCTTAGAATCTGCTAAAGCAGATGGAATGTGAGTGGACTGTCCAAACTGTCATCTGGAGAATCAATAATCTACTCCGATATTATCACCCAGGTAACACGACAACCACGAGTACACTGAGTTTCGGAGTGGCTATCATGATGTCCCCAACAGCATCGAAGGCTCTCTCTCTCTCTCTCAGGTAGTGGGAACCAATCTCCTTCACAATCAGGATCATGACAGCAAGATTCAACTCAAAAGGAGGGAAGGTCATAATCATACAATGCTACGCTGTGCACCTACAGATAATGCAGAGTAAGAGGAGAAGGAGGAATTCTACAGACAACTGCAATCAATACTGGACATGACCTCAGTTGGCGACATCAAAATTCCAACTGGTGGGGTGACATGAATGGCAAACTGCGAAGAGCGGACAAGACAGGAAGCGAACTAACCATAGGTCGAGAAGCGCTCGGCAAAATGAATGAGAATGGAGCCCATATGCTAACAGAGACTGATGAATTCGGTCCAATCAACGACGGTGTAATACAAGCAATAACACTAAACCTATACCCGTCGCACAAGAAGTGGCTATGGTGGCTCGGTGGTGTAGTGGATAACGCCCTGATGTTAGAAGCGACCACTCCCGAGTCTGAGTCCCGGTGTGAACAGCATCACTCACTAGGAAGCAGGTACATCCAGCTGACGAATCCCAAATAGGACGAAATGTGCATCCTTGATTCCGCTGCTAGTCACTGTACATCACTACTAAAGAATGGAGAATTTTCTGCAGAATTCTGTGCATTCAACGATTTGGTGATTGGAGGCCAGGCAGGGTGTTCAAGCACAAGAAATCCACAAAGCGACATGGATTTCACCAGACACCAGGACACACTAAACATCAGATCGACTTCATCTCAATGTGAAGAAAGTGGAGACGCAGTCAGCCTACTAGACACAAGGTCAAGAAGAGGAGCAGATGTAGGTTTACACCACTCACCATCTAGTTCAAGGAACCTGCCTTCCAAATCAAGTTAGAAGCCTTCAATTCAAGGCAGCTGGTGATAGACCACAGTTCAAGTCCAACACCCAGGAACTGAAGGATGAAACCACAAAGGACGTCTTCACGTCAGCCATCAAGACAAAATGGGAGATATCGAAGAACATCCCTGAAGAAATCTGTGTGGATGAACACTGGAAGTCTTTGAAAGCTATGTGGAAAGAAACCTGCACAGCCGTATTAAAAAGGAGGAAGAAGAAAGAGGATAAGGAATGGATCTCGATAGACACATGGAAGCAGATAGAGGAGGGAGAGGAGGATAGTGATGGTGAAGCAGAAGATAAACCAGTGCAAGGATGAACGACGAGAAAGGAACTGAGTACAGTGTATAAAACACTACACTGGACAAAGAAGTGAAGAAGAGTGCACGCAAAGACAAAAGGCACTTCTATGACCCATTGGCGAGTGAAGCATAACAGGCTGCAGATAGGAGAGACAGAGACCTGACAACATTGTATGAGATAACCAGGTTATTATCTGGGAAAATAGAGATCAAGGCAGACGAAGCCAATAAAAGATGATGAAGGAAATATAAATACGAAAGAAGAGAAACAAAGGCGATGATGGGCCGACCACTTCAA
The DNA here is from genome assembly GCA_944470555.2 of Heterobilharzia americana. NCBI lineage: Eukaryota > Metazoa > Platyhelminthes > Trematoda > Strigeidida > Schistosomatidae > Heterobilharzia > Heterobilharzia americana. Next base: position 58,178,062 of record OX104129.1, on the reverse strand, counting down.
GAAGCTCTTCAATTGACCACCACCACCACCTTCACCTCGTCCAGAAATACCACCTGCAGCCTGGCCACAGAACTACCAGTGAATATAAATCCTCCAACAAAAATGGAAGTCCTGAACGCCATAAAGCTACTGGAATGTGGGAAAGCAGCTGGACCAGATGATACCGCCAGAAGCACTGAGAACAGACGCAAAATATTAAGCTGTATCATCTTGGAGAGGCTGAAGGATGCCCTGGATTCAAAACTACTACCGGAACAGGCTAGCTGACTGGATTCAGGAAGTACAATTCATGTGCCGACGAAATTGCAACGCTTCGCATCATCGTGGAACAGAGTATAGAATAGCAGTCGGCTCTCTACCTCAACTTCATCGACTTTGAGAAGGCCTTTGACAGCGTCGACCGAGAAGTAATTTGGAAGCTGCTTCAATACTACGGAGTACCGCCAACCCTTCTCCGCCTCATTCAACAACTATATGAAGATGCCACATGCCAAGTAATTCACAATGGGAAGCTCAGTGATGCTTTTGAAGTGAAGTGAAGACAGGAGTGAAACAAGGCTGTCTACTATCACCCATGATATTCCTTATTGTGGTCGACTGGATCATGAAACAAACAGTGAGGAGCTGTGAGAAGAGGGGGATACGCTGGCTGGACTGCGGAAAAGAACCTAGAAGATCTGGATTTCGCCAACGATGACTTGTGTCTGATGTCATACAAACTTGATGGTCTACAGATGAAAACTAACAAGTTGGCAGAAGAGGTGAGGCAGGGCGGCGAAGACGGGACTTCAGGTGAATATAGAGAAGACGTAGGTGATCAAGATACCCACCAACACCAAACTCCAGTCACCATCAACGGGAGAAACTCAAAGTAAGTAGCTTTCTTCACCTATCCAGGAAGCACTGTTTCAACTACAGGCGGGACAGACGAGGATGTCAAAGTCAGAATCGGAAAAGCAAGACAGGCTTTCATTAGCCTGAAATCAGTGTGGAGATCAGATGCACTCAGCATGTGGAACAAGATTCGGATTTTCAACACCAACGTCAGCGAAGTCAGTGCTCCTGTATGGTTCAGAGACTTGGCGTGTTACGAAAGGGATTTCCAACAAGTTACAGACATTCATCAACAACTGCATACGCTCGCTACTGATAATGAGATGGCCAGAAAGAATAAGCAACAAGGAACGCACTCTGGCAACGAACCAACCAAGAAGGTATCGCTGAACAAATATGCAGTGGAAGGAAGTGGAGATGGACTGGATTGGACATACACTGAGAAGGCCGACTGAGATGGTTGGGACACGTACTACGTATGCCTAGTCACCGATTGCCTCGTCACACAATGTTGGCTGAGGTGGGTTCAGGCTGGAAAAAGGCCCGAGGTGGCCAGACTAAAACATGGCACCAATGTATGAAGTCTCTGACTGTTGGTTTAAGCCATGTAGGACGATGCAGACTAGGTGGTTGGGGTCCACGGGACAAGAGGAACCAGTGGTTGGAGACCCTAGGTGATATGGCTCAGAACCGAAGTCAGTGGCGCAGATGTATACACACATTATCCTCATCTTAACAACGCTATACCGAATCTCACTATTTTGTCACTCCTCTTTCCTTTCTTCTCATACTTTATATTTCTTTTGACTGCATTCACTTATCTTCATCCTTCACCTCACTACCTTTTACTTGATGTGCTGATATGAGGTGTGGCAACTCGGACCGTTACGCAGTAATGCCTGGTCCTATGTTGATAATGATGATGGACATCACGCGTCAGGCCAGGCAGTTGAGTGGAAGCCAGATGGGAAGCGACGAGTTGGGCTTGGAGGCGAGGGTGACATGGAGGAGATGGTGTGAGGAGGAAATGATAGCTTGTGGGCTGTGGTGGAGCCAGGTTGAAAAGATTTCAGAGACCAGAGTGGAATGGAGACGTGCTACTGAAGCGGTATGTTCCATTAGGAACTCAAGGGACAAAAAAAATATTAATAATATAATTGAAGTCATTTAGAAACACCTACTATAGTGACTTGGATATGTGTTAAGCATGTCGTCTCAGCAGTTGCCACACCGCCCATTGTTTCCTAGCACCAGGGTTGAACGGAGGAGGCTGAAAGGTGGTCGGTTTATGATGTGGTGCGGTGAGATGAAAGACAGCTATATCGGGTGAGCATCCGTTGGTGCATCATTAATCCCTCGGTGGGGCTCCGAGAGATCATATAACTCAGTGGTTTGAGACGATACCAGATATAGCTGAGGATCGAAAGCAGCGGTAGTCATACTGTAACTTCCTCCTATCTTCTACTGCTGAAAAGTAACGAATGTTTTCTTTCGAATGTACTTTACTGGACTTTCCTTTAGATTATGCTTTTCTTGTGTGCTCTTTTTATCCACTTCTCATCGTTTGTGTCTTCACATGGTTGTTATACTATTTTTGTGTTGAGCATTTCTTGGTGCCCTTCTTGTACCGTGTTTATGTTTTAGTAATGGTAAATTTCGAAAATAGCTCCTTTCGTTGACTCGAACAAGTCAGAATATCACGAGGAAAAAATTGGAAAGCAAATGTATCAATCATTTTCGAGATTTCTCGGTTGTACTTATTATTATTCCCTGTTGAGATGGGAATGACACTAGTCTTATCATTGATAGTGAGAATACTGGAACTCAAGATAATGAAATCAATATATGAGACCTACACTTTTAAACTCAGTCACTTCATGATATAAACCAACTTGTCTGTTCACCAAAAGGTTAGTTCTCAGTGCTTCCTAAGTACAGACTTCATGACATGTCTGAGGTTCTGTAAACAGAAGAACTTATTAGGTTGTAAAGTGGATCTGTTGATGACTGTGTCATTATTTGAGTACAAAGTTAGGCAGTAGAAAACAGGTATTTGATTCAGCTGATTTATCTATCAGTGGTCATTTAAATACCACGAGATTGTTATGAATACCAGTGCATGAAATTACTGTACCTCTCCAGTTGATCAACCTATAGCAATTTAATCCTCATCTATTTTCATGAAATCAGTTAGGACAGAAGTAAGTAAGTGCATAAAGCTATTAATGTATAACATGTTACAGTGAATGTAACTATAAAGTTGTCGAATGGAATGCTTTGTAGCGATTCATTCTCCTAAGGTACATACTTGTATAGAAAGACTAGACTTCTCATCATAAAATCACTGGCTGTGAGTTCAAAGTAAAATCAAATGATTATGCAAAAGTCCCTAAAATTTTTAAGCTGAACATTGGCTAAATTAGATTTGTTCTTGACGTTATCTGTAAGTCAATCCGGAAGACATAAAATTAGGAAATGCCAAACAACTGCAATAAAATCCATGCTCTTATGCAAGGCGACCGGTTACATCTATTAGATAAGGATTGATGATATTATCTGACTGTTCAGATGTTGGTTGACAGATAAAAGTTCAAATTTGTAATCTGCTGGCTAGCAGCCAATCGTCTAGATAGATGAATTATGCTAAAAATGAAAAGCGTTACTATTAGTTGAAAGGACATGGAAGTCCCTTTTGTGACAGCCTCCCTCAGACTTTATTTATTACTTCCTAGATAGGATTACCCTTTACTATTGTTTTCTGATTTGTGAAATAATCGACTGGTATAAATTGCATCAATTTATCAAAGTAGGCAAATTGTGAAACCTTCAGAAAGCATATAAACATACTAGAGGTTAGGGTTTTCCTGATCCAATATAACTAAGAGGTTTAACCACTACTATAGAAGTGCTAGGTAGACGCGATATTTTTTATCTTAATTTCAAGGCTAGAATAATAACTTATCCAATGATGTGCTTACATTTTTAGCTCTGCGTAGTTTTTGAGAACACAGTAAGAAATTCATATCATACGAATAAATAAGGGTTAGATAGGTAGAATAACCTGATGGCCATGAGGACAGATACTCAGCGATGACAATGGGTGGCGGTTGAGCTATATATCGTGAGCTAACAGAAGTTGGAAATATGGAACATTGGATTCTGACCCAGTGGCCCAATGGTAACGTGCTGGCCGCGGAACCTGAAGGTCGCGGGTTCCATCCCCGGTGGGGTCGTGGGTGCGCACTGCTGAGGAGTCCCATAATAGGACGAAACGGCTGTCCAGTGCTCCTAGGTTTCCTTTGTTCCTCCAACTGATGTCAGTCTACGATGAATAACAACTTGAAATAATTCCAAATCTCCATAACTCCCTCAGAATAACCTACATCGCGTTTAAGTATCCCATTTTCCTCTATGGTGCTGATAAAACAGTCACTCAGTATCAGCAACACCGGTCTGTCAAATTATTACCATTTCACATAGTCGAATTAGTAATTAACATGATGCCATCTATCCCTAATTCAGCTCCATTGAAATTCAGATAAAGAAACCTGAATCGTCAGTCAGTATGATTTCAATGAATAGACAGTGATATATCATGGAATCATATTGCAATGGAGTAGGACGCTTTGGTGAGTAAAGTGAAAATCCGACTAGTAGCTGGGTTTTTCAGCTCGATTGGTAGAATGCCGAGCAGGTAATTAGAAGATCACTGGTTAGAGTCCCCCTGTGACCAAAGCTTTCGTATCATCTTCACTCAGCATCCAGTAAAAGGGTAAGATGATTTCATTGGTAATAAAAGGAAGAAGAAGCCGGTTGCGTATAACATTCATTTCTAAAATTCTGAATGCCTATTTTAAAACCATTCTATATTATTAAAGTATTTCTCTTAGGCTTTCGTGTTTCAGAAGTCATTCAGTGCCAAGTCTGTGTGAAGCTAGTTCTTCTGAAACGACTTCAAACAAAACAATGTTTGCGAATTCCAACCGTTGAGTTTATCCCTTTTTGTAGTTCTGAATAATTATGCTAAAATAGTTACTTAGTAGTCCAGAACAATGAAAACTCCTTTTCCATTATCTTTCTTAGAATTAATGTTAGCCAGGATTAAGGGTTAAATCTTTCACTTCGTCCCTTATTCATCTTCCTTGATATATTGTTTCAGACATCTTTTACAACCCGATTAGAATTAGTGATTAGATAGGAGAAAGAAGCAGATTTCTAAAAGACGGAATAAGTGGCCTCTGGAGATAGTAAGTGAGATTTAACCCAAGAGGGTGACGTTATTAACATGATTATGATGATTGTTAACCTAATTGCTATTCATACACATACTAGCTACCTATCTACCTACGTCTCTTGTTTCATTGTCTTTCGTACACACACACACACACTACTCTAATTTATATGCCATTTTTTTGTTCTTATCTGGTCTTGTCTCATTGTCTTCTACATGCATTGAAGATAGACAGAGAAATGGATGATGAAAAAAAGAAACTCAACGCCTTCACTACTGTTATGTCTACTTATTGCATGATAATAATCATGCATTGATTTCGCAGTGAAAAATTTGATATTCAACAATAAGAGACACTAATATACATGTGATAATTGAGCTGATAGGTGTGTAGAGAAGTAGATAATAAACAAGTTTAGGAAGACTGAAGTTAGGCTTTTCTGGTATTTCATACAGTAACATTCAGACTGTGTGCATGTATAAGTTTTGTCGTCACATTGACTACACAATGCTATTCATGCCAGTATATATGACAATCAAGCCACTACTTATCTAAATCAAAACAGAGTGTATGTATGGATGACTCTCATTTTACGCTATTAGCACTAGTCTGACAGATATGTAACCTAAAGTGGTTTTACTTTATTGAGCAATGATAACTTGCATATACACACACACATGGTTATATCTGTATCTGCGTGTGTTTGTGTATGCACGCACTGATGTGAAACATTTCCAGTGAAACCTAGTCATCTCACCAAAAAAAACTTCATCTCAATGAAAGTATATACATGAACCAACCTCTTTTATTTCACACAAATGTCTTAAACATAAAATGGAAAGTATAAAAAGCATAATTACGATGAGTGAGATGACTACTTAATGTTACAAGGTTTTCTATTCTTCTTGAGTGGCAATAAAAAGATTGAAATTATTATCTTTATACTGAATTGTAGTTTGAAATGAGGCTGTTCCGTTTCGTTATTGAAAGAATTAACTTGAATGCTTGTATATCATTGTTGAAGAAATCTAGAATCCATATGTGAATTTAAGTGGCTGTAATTGAAAGCATCTAAATGATTGATTGATTCAGTTAAACAAAAAAAGGCGTGGCATAGTTAATATGAAAATAGTCTTTTTCAATGAATTATGAGTAAGATGCTGAATTCCTTTTTTTTTTCATTCGATGTCATGATGACATTTAGTCATAAGGTCAATTATATGGTAAAACAAAAAAGAAAGATCCTATAACTAATTTCATGAACTATTACTTATGCTTGCAAGGTTGAACTTTATTCTAAGACATAGTTTCCCAGGCTGAAAACGATATATATCATGTGTTGACAAACGATATATGAACGTTTTCATTCAGCTTAAAGTTATGCATACTCACCAATCAGCTAGACTTGCATTATAACTTTTCATTCAATCCAATCATATCTCAACTCAAGGTCAACGGTTCAAAGTTCTTGACAGTTACCGACATTCTGGTAGTTAAAAAGTCGACTGAATTCTAAGTCAATTATATGAACCTAATTATAATAGTTACATCATCATTCATCTATGAAGTGAAGTCACAAATTAAATTCTAGATCAATTATAATTGTTCAAAATATACTTGTTGCGACTGTTGACTAGAAGTTTGAGTGTCAATTTTGATCAGGTAGTTAGGAATAAGTTACTGTGATGTTGCTTGTATTATCTCACCACTGACTAGACTGGATTGATCAGTCTCTAATGACATATGGACTCCTGCGCAGACACCTCGATATTGCCTTCAGTTTCATTTTAGAAATTAATAGTGAATGGTGACCAGCAAAATCATCTGAACTGTACCTATCGATGGTCCAGTGGATGACATCTTGGCGTTTAAAGTCTTGGTGGGGATAACATCGCTCCGTCTGACGAGTCTCGAATAGGACCCAACGAGCATCCTGGATTGCACTGCTAGCTGCCAACCATCATTAATGTCAGAAATAAGTTTTGATATCGTCGCAGTCTGTTTAGAAAATCAATACAAGATATTTCTGAGTGTTCTACTATGTAAACCATACCTTCTCTAGAGGAATGTTCTGAATATTCTGTTCTGATTGTTCCGGCTTTAGAAACACGCTGATATGGAGAGATTTTTAAACAATAAAAACATTTCAGACAGCTTACAAAACTTTTACATGTTGGAGTATAGGTACATACTCAACTCAGTTTCTCAAGATGCACCAGGAGTACTGAGTGTAATCAATTTATAATAGGTCGCTTGTGTTTCAGGAGTGCTGAAAGTTCAACAGACACTGAGTGGCACTAGATAAAGTTGCCCTAATACTGTCAATCTTTGACGGATGAAGTCTGGATGTTTTGAAGACCAAAATCTAAAATTGTTGCTTTCGATTTTGAATCTACAATCAGTCGTCTAGCAAGATGTAACCAGTTTACCAACAAGAATTTCTGAAAAAACAAGTTGGAAGTGTTCTAGCAAGTATCAGGACTCATATAAAGAAAACACTCGAAATACACTCAACAACCATGTGAACGTTTATACAGTAGGCAATGAGCCACACCTTTTGTGTGAGAACTGATAGCAGTACTCCACTGAGACACTGTTTGGAAGTTGAGTGCCTAAATCAATAAGTGACAGCTGCAATGAGTAAATACCACACATTATCGGGCCTAAATCATAAACCGTAAATCAGATACCATTACACTGTATAAACCTGAGACGTTTCTATAATCAAAAGATAATGGCAGCGACTAGTGAACCGCATAATTTACAAGAACTGTCACAATCTACCTTCAAAACTGCTCAGAGAATTTCGTCTAGGCATTCAGATGCTTGAATTATAACTATGGAATACAAACTACAGTCATTCTTAACTAGATTTTAGCTCTACTAGGTGTATACCATCAGTTTTGATATGCTACTGGTGACTTCATTTGGTACGTATACATGTGTATGTTAACTCAAAGGGAATTTTTCATTGCTTCATGACTGGTTCAGAAAAAGTAAAATGTTTAAAGAATGTATAGTAAAGCAAATTTGTGATAAATATTCCACGAGTTTTGATGGTTAGCAGACGAACAAATTACATAGATGCTTAGATAGTATGAAGTGATAAATGTTGTCTGTAAGTGATCTTCACTGTTGAATCCCTGTGCTGGATGAGATTGAAAGCGATTCCAAGCCTGTTAACCCTAATACTAACCTTTCTTTTGCTTAGACGTATGCCAGATTAATTGTAGTCACGGCTGTATCGAACACTCATACAGCATTCGATGAAATGCAACTTAAATTAAGAAGTAATGTTGACGGGATAGTGTCATTCCTGAACGAGATAAAGTATGGCATGTTCTCACTCATAGTGTTCTCGATTACTTCATGTAATTGGAGAGCTAAGATGAACAGTTCTATCCAAGTGGTCTTTGATGATTAATGTGTTTTTTTACATTGCATTGTGTGTCAATAATGAAATCATGGAGAAGGATTTTAAAACCTTCTTATTTTTCCCAGGTTCCCAGAAGTTGTATGAAAAATTCGTAATAAGGCTAGGATCAGAATGGTATTCAAACTCGCAAACCCACCGAATGACTTTATCGAACCAATCAAAATATTTCATTACCAATTAAATCAAACGATGGAAAACAATAAAAATATAAAAACTAAGCCGGAAACCTGTGTGACTACCGTGATACGATGATGGGCAATAAATTCTTCTTAAAATGCCATGAGTAAGTAATCATGTTTCACTAGGAGATGTATATAAAGGAAGAACCACGACGGAATTGTACTGTAACACAGTATCCAAATTACATTCTACTACTACCAATACCATTGCTACCAATACTAATGAAGTCTTTCTTCTTTAATAAAGGCTGTCGTAATCCTCTAAACTGTTGAATGTCTCTGAACCACTAGAAATCATTATCATTATCAGAATTAACATAGGACCAGGCACTGCTTCGTAACGATCCAAGTTACCACACTTCATGTCAGCACATCAAGTAACACGGCAATAAAATGGGAGATGAAAAAAAGAAAGCAAAATCGGTCAAAAGAAGTAGAAAGTAGTAAAAAAGAGGAAGGAGGAATGAGAACATGATTAGATATAGCAGTTAGGAAGAGGATAATGTGTGTGGTATCCTTGTTGTAACATCTTTGTGTTCGAATAAATAAATAATACCGACCTCAGTTCTGAGCTACATCATCTAGAATCTCCAACCACTGATTTCTTTTGTCCCACGTACTTCAACCGGCTAGTCTGGGTCGCCCTACATGGTTCAGAGGAACAATCAAGGATTTTATGTATTTATGCTGTTTTAGTCTTTTCCCAGCCTGAATCCACTTTGGTCAACATTGTGTGACGAGACAGATGGTGGATAGGTATACGTAACACATATCCCAGCCGTCTCAGTCAATGAAAGTTCACAATCTAATCAACTGACTAACCTATCCCCCGTAAAACTCTATACCTGACTTCTGTATTACTCAGCCTATGCAACGAAGGCAACTATGATGGAATACTTAGTATTTCAAGTTGTTATTCATCGAAGACTGATATCAGTTGGAGGAACAAAGGAAACCTGGGAGCACTGGACAGCTGTTTCGTCGTGGGTGCGCACTGCTGAGGAGTCCCATACTAGGACGAAACAGCTGTCCAGTGCTCCCAGGTTTCCTTTGTTCCTCCAACTGATGTCAGTCTACGATGAATAACAACTTGAAATAATTCCAAATCTCCATAACCCCCTCAAGAATACTTAGTAACCATATTTCCCAGACATACAGTAAAACAAAACAGACTGCAACGCAGTAACAAGGAAAATAACAGAAATGCAGATATATACGTGCAGTCAACAAGTCTTAAAGACGGAGTATTAAATGTTCTTCATGTTAATGCAGGTCATATAGGATTGATACGTGCCTAATAGACAGACATGAAATCGATGTAGCATCAAATAATAAATTCATCTTTTTTTAACTACAGTTTGACCTCTCAATAAAAATCTATGCAAGTGACCTATTTTCCCGTCCAAATAATAATGTAATAATAATTGCACTGACTAGTCATCATAAAGATAAATACGATCAGGTTAAAATAATTTACTTGACCTTTAGCACTATTCACCAGTTATTACGCAATGACAAGTGGGTAAAACCAAAGCAGGTGTAAAAAATAGTTGAGTAGTCACTTCATTCTACAAAGACTTGCCTACGCCTTAAAGTAATAAACAAGGTTAAAGTTTATCATTCCAGAATACAATTAAGCGCCAGTTAATATCAATCTACAGACAAAGTAAAGATTACCCTGATTCACACTTATTGCACATAACATTAATTTATTGGTAGCACTGAGCCGGAAACCCGATGGTCGCTGGTTCGAATCCGGCGGCTCAAATTTTCACTTCATCTCCAGTCATCACCCAGTATCAATACTAGTCTGCCGAACCACGGCTATCACAGATAGTCAAAATGATAATAAATGAGTGTGACGAACATTTAATGCTTACACTGTGGGTATTCAGAGAACAACTCATTTTGAACATAAATGAATGTAACCGCAGTATAAGGAATGAATTGATAATTCAATTGCCATGGTTCGATATTGCTGCACGGTTCAAAAACTTCCTATTTAAGTACTTAAAGACAGTAAAGATAACAAATGTGGCAGGATACTATGAGTTCATTCTTTTGTCTCGAAAATTCTTCTCAACTGCTTATAATATAGAAATATGCATACACCAAGAACTCGACATATTTTTAATTACCTGATATGAAGTTATTGACAGGATCAACTGGTGTTAAATGATTAAAGTAAAGGAGATCGTTAAGAATGTGAGAGGAGGACTGATTATTTATATAGGATTATTACGTGAATAGTCTTGACAGCCAATGTCAAAATATAGATGGAAAATAATTATCATACATGTGCGGAATACCATGAAATAGTGGATACTTCTTCGATGATTGAGATGTTTCACCAAGTTTGTTATAAAACTCCATATCGTAGATTACGCTTGGATCACTACACCTACCTTGGTAAACTTTATTTCCTTACCAAGATTAGGATCTACTATGTCACTTCCTGTTTGTCCTCATCTTTCTTAATTTTAATCCCCTATTGTGTTAATTGTTGTATTTATCCCCCCTCCCAGTCCTCGGTTTAATATATATTGACTTGATAAGTAAATGTGTGATCGGATTGTTCGAAATGTATTGCGTAAATACATCACAATGCTCAGATAAACTTCATCTTCTAATTACGCTACCAAAATAACAGTTTCAGTCGAAAACAACGTCCTGAAGTGATATTAGATCCAAGAGTAATCGACGATATGGAGTTTTATAATTATCATAGATTGTGCAACTCCAAAGTGTTATGAATTTACAGGATCTTTAAGTGTAAGGTGAGTAGAATTCAAAGTTTACAATAGAACAGAATGTATAAGACGAGATAACATAATAACATGTGCAGGGTACGATAACGTAACAGAATTTTGCATACAAATTACCATAGCAATGGAAGGTTGAAAACTACATCTCTTTGAACACAGATTTAGTTTAAGTCACGTGATTGCTACTGCTTTAGTTTTTTTTAGAACTGTGTTGTTTTATTTCAAGAAAATCGTTTTATACAGTTGCCATATCTGCGATGCTATTCATTTAGGCAATTACTCTCCTTCACTTCTGCACTCGTGAACAGATGAAAGAGAGCCGATTTCGCTTAGCTAAATATACGATAGTATGATAAATATTCGGCATTCATGATTCACGGATATTAACAACAATTTTATCAAATACCGACTTTTACTTTAAACACTATAAACTAAAAGAAGGAAATAAATACAGCCAGTTCATACGCGTTTTATTTCGTATTTCTAAAATAATGCGAAATGAACCAGACTTAAAAGTAAATCTCCAATGCCATTCATACTTGATCTTAGCTCTTTCTCAGTTCCCTACATCTCTTCTCTAACTCACACTCGTTTCATATAATTCTCCTTTACAAACTCTTTTCTCTGTCCATCCACCTCACCAATCTGCTTTACTTAAAAAACAAAACAAGTTTTGCATGGAATAACAACAGATAACATCTTACTGTGTGCATAAGCCGTTTAATAGCAGTAACAATAATAAGTACATTTGGTAAAAAGAAAGATGATAAGTAGACGTGTTGGAAAAATGCCAGTTATCGACTCTCTTAAATTTTATTTTCCTTATCCTATTTGGTTTCTTGCAGATGGCATGCTTGGTATCGTTTCACATTCTTATTAAAACAAAAACATCGAAAAGCAAGGGAAAACAAGGAAATGCCCCACTCAAAATAACATTTTGAAGACATATACCGAAGGGAAGTAGATAAAGAGAAAAGCACAATGAGAACATCATGATTAAAAGGACAGTCCAGCAAGATACATTCAGAAGAAAACATTCATTAATTTTCAGCAGCAGTAGATAGGAGGAAGTTACAGAATGACCACCACTGTTTTCGATTCACACCCACATCTGATAAAGTATCAAACGAACACCACCCAAAGAGTAGGGATACACCAGCAGATCCTCACCCGATTCAATTACACTTCATCCCACGGCGTCACCACGCACTGATCACTTCTTCCATCTACTTGCAGGACTAGTAAACAATGAATGGTATGGCAGCTGTTGGAAAGACATGTGAAGCACATGTCGAAGCCACCGTAGCCGGTGTTTCGAGGTGAATTCACTTATTGAATGACGACCTCTATCATGTCCAAACACAATCTGTTGTAGCTCGGAAGTACTCACTTGGTGTTGCCACCAGATAGCTACAATCCTACGGAGACAACGATGATGGAACACAGTCACACTGAAGCGTTGTAAACCCGATCTTTTGCGGTCAGACTAGCGACATGATGGTGCGAAAGGTGACCAAGATTTGCTTATGCCACTATGATTTTTGATATGTGGTTAGAAATTTCACAATAGATAATATACACTGAGATATATATATACCCCTAAACACAGCTAAAATAGACGAAGATAGCTATTCTCAGCAGTATTTTGAAGTTATTGGCCAATGAATCCTTCTTAATATGTATTTTCACTACCGAGACATGAAGTAATGATTAGACTTGGTATTGCCCAAGGTTTTCAGTATAACAACAATGTTAGACAGTTAAATCCTAAAGAATTGTTTGTTTTGAAGAATGGAAGCATAAGAAATCCATAAACCTTAGTTAACTAATAATCATATGCTTTAACAGGTTCCAGAGAACAACAGTAATATAGATGTATTCGTGGCTAAATAGTTAAGAAATTGATATTAAAGGGAGAATCAATTACTTCGAAACGCTACACCAGTAACCTTTGGTAAACTTTAGTTATGCGTTATTGAGCCTTACAATATCCCGTTGTTCTACTAAGTTGAAATGATGAACCTTACGATGAAGATTTCAAGAGATCCTACTGTTATCCTTATAACGCAGAGATACCAAGTTAGTGAAAAGATTAATACCTATGAAATATGAAAATCAATTTGGTCAATGTCTTAAAATAGTGTTTCATAGAAAAATTTCAATCATCACAATCACATTAGGGTTATCAATTTCATATATTTTACTAAAGGGGCTATTCATATAGGCGCACGTGTTTGTGTGTAAGCCTTTATGCAAACTTGAAAAGACTTCAGAGAGTGATATACTTTGATAAGTTTTGAGCTAAAATGTGATGATATACACATACATACATGCATGCATGCATGTGTACAATCATTACAGAAAAAAACAAGATTTGACATATTGATTGTTCCATTGGACAAGGTATTCATTGATTCTACCTATCGCACTTACTTGAAAGCACAGCAGAAAGGGATATGTAACAATAAAATGCAGAAAAGTGGAACAGTGAAACAAGCATAATTCAACTAGTTTCATCGTTCCACATTTATAAAAAACGAAAAACAACACTCCAACAACCAAACACTAGGAAGAGAATGCTATGCTTAACTGCCGTATAGTTCATTAATAGCAGTTATCACCATCATCAGCATAGATAAAGAGAGTCATTTAGTTAGATACGTGGAAATCCACATATATGTTTGTGGGGCATTAGTGAAACAGATAAAAAGAAAGTTCGTGGTTTGACATTTAGAACGATTTTTCTCGGTTTTTTGCTTCACTGAAATAATATAACAAGTTAATAAAAAGAGAATTGCATAATATTTCTTTGTAACATAATCATAATCGTCATGATGATCATTACACCATTATTTTCATCATCATCATCATCAATACCAACATAGGACCATGCATTACTGCTTAACGGTTCGAGTTGCCACAGTTCATATTAGTACACTAAGTAAAAAGGTAATGAGAGGTGCAAAATGAAGATAAGAAAATTCAGTGAAAAGAAATATAAAGTACGAAAAGAGAGAAAGGAAGGATGAGAAAATGGTGAGATTCGGATACCATTATCTTAACTAGTATAAAATACGAATAGATTATTTGTGTTCGTGAAAAAAAGAGATTACTTTTGCTAACTAATTGACTACACTAGTAAATGATTTATTATTCGAGGGCCACGAAATATACATGAAAATCAATAGAATGTTCTTTCTCCTGCCTTTATGATACGGTATAATAAATAAACGCCTACATGTGATTCAGGCATTAAGTAATTTCCTCAGCCTAATAGTATGAGTGATAAAATTACAGGTTGGATATTACTTTCCTTTCATTTGGGAGGTTAGTAGGGACTTATTTATTAATTTTAGGTTGGTATTCATGATGGACTGACATCAGTTAGAGAAACCCTAGAGACTTGAAAGTACTGGATAGCTGCTTCGTCCTAGTGCAGTCCCCCGACTGATAGCTGCTACCTTGACGTGGTGGTCGGGCTTGCATATCACAGTGACTCAACAAACTATGTTGGTGGAACACTTGTTCCCTCGAGGTCCTACCATACCAGAAAGGTCTGTTGGATAGTGGTTAGACGAAAAGCAGTTACCGTTGTCCTGTAAATTGCCACACTATGATGGGGGTCTGAGGGTGAATTCTTACTGCTGTTAGATGGATGGGGTGTGATAGCAGTAAGGTGTTTCCCTTGGATGACCAACAGTGCCATGCTATCTTCTCAGTGGAAGGGGGGAGGGGTAAGAAGAGGTCGGCTTCCAAAATAACACACCATCATGCCCCACGGTCTGCCGGGTTGGCGGTCAGTTCTTTTTGACCATCCGGCCTCAAAAATACAAAAGTTCAAAATAATCATACTCGAAAGGCTACGTGTGACAGGCCGCAAGCAGATGTCCGGTGGACTCTGAGGTCACACAAATCTCTTTCAGGTACCTTAAGAAGAAATAGCCTTCCACGGTGTGGGCAGCCAGCAAGTACCAATCACCCTAACAACTCGATCAGCACTCAAGTTTCCTCAGACTGCTATCCACCTCCCCCATCATTACCTAATGCAGTTCACACCCATGACCCCGCCCCATCAGGGTTCGAAACGAGGACCTTCAGGTTCCGCAGCCACGATGTTACCTGTCCCCACCGGTCACGAATTCTCAGTGGAACCTCGAGAATTACCTTTCGAAGCTAGTTACTAGTGAGGACTAGATTGATTCAATTTCGGGGTTTGTGAGGATTTATTTGTTGATCCTAGGTTGGTATTCATCAGTGCTTCCAGGTTTCCAATGTTTCCCCAGTTACCGTCACTTCATGGTGAATACCAACCTAAAATTGACTCCTTTTATTCTTAAGTAATCCATATAAGAAAGAAGCTAGGCATCAAAAACCTCTAGAGGAGAACCAATTTCAAGTCGTCTAGTCCTAAGTGCTTAGCGAAATATTTAGGGCATTTTTCAATGTGATCACCAAGCTAGAAGATTCAACATTGCAGCCCACTTTTGACTGATATTCGTTGGCTAGAAGAAGACGGCAATCGCCGTCCGAATCACCAAGTATTAGGTCCTCTGTTTACAGCACTAGGTGGCTCGCGGTCCCCTAGAGTGGTATATTTGCCCTGCTACCGACTGTCAACTGACAGAACTTTCTGCCGACCGGTAAATATATTGCAACATGGTCTCTTGTATGGCTGTTCAAGATAACTCGGTCAAACTTTAGATTAGAGTGTACTAAGTGTACCAATACTTGTCTGAAACGCTTTGTATCATTGGTTTGGTAACTCAATTAACTAACAAGAAGAGAACAGCTTGGTAAAGTTATTACCCTTCATAATAAATGCTGTTCACAGACTAACACAAAATCTGTAATATGATTTTTGAGTAGATTTGATATCATGCAATTTGAAAACAAGTTGAGCTACCATCACAAAACCGATCATTAATGTGAAAATCAGTGAGAAACTGAATCGATTAGTTAGTCATTAATGCTACTTACTAACCAACAAATAAGCAATCTGAATTTTATTTCTTTTTATGCTTGTATGACAAGACGATATATCCACAGAAAGTGTCATATGTGTGCATGTTTGTTTGCATGATTTAATTGAGGACAGATATCATAGCATAAACGAATGATATATGTGATACACATAGATTTTGTCAATAATCGTCTATAATAAATTGTATACATGATTGAACAGCCCACTTCAATTCACATTTCTGCTTAGAAATGACAACAATAAACCTTGATTACTCCTTATTTATTGTTAGCCATTTTAGTTTAGCTTACCAATATACACGTATATGTATGTGTTGATTGTTTGAAAAATGTCAGAAATGAAAACCTAATCATTTTATACCTTTTAGAAGTACTTTAGAGGTGAGATTAAACTACAAAACACCAGCTACTAAAGATAGTGTTATCGACTAGTTCAACCATCTTATAAAGCATAGACCGATTGTCACGTAAACTCCACAATCAAGCTCCTATGCATTGATGATGATGATGTCTAACATGGTATTGAAACGTTTACCAAATAAAACTCTGTCTCAGAGAAAAACTCACTCTGAAAGAATAAAATTTTACCCTTATACTCACCTTTGAGCAATATTAAAAATGGTTTAGAATCATGATGTGGTGTAACTCACTCAAATATAAATATTTCAAGAAGGTTTACGATGGTAACTGGTTGTACAAGCAGACAATGGAATTGAAGTTTGAACCTAGTAATTGAAGGTTGATTGCTTAAGTCAGTGAGCCACATTTCGATTGATATCTTGATAACCACCCACTGGAACCGACAGAAAGACTTTATTATGTCTTTGTAGGAAAGACCATGTGTTGTGATATCACCAACAGGTCAGGTTGTGAACCTCCATCGACTCGGGTGGCTAAGACGTGTGTTATGCGTGTTTAGTCACCATCTGTCTCATCATACACTATTAGCTGGAGTAGGTTCAGACTGAAGAAAGTTTACAGGTAGTCAGGCTGAAACATGGCATCAATGTCTGAAGTCTTTGACTGTCGCTCTGGGGCGTGTAGAGAAATATAAATTTCCAGGTTTGGGTCCATGTGACCATAGAAACCAGTGGTTGGAGATTCTAAGTGACATAGGTCAAAATCGATCTCAGTACCGCAGTTGTATCTACACCTTAACCTTCATACTGAATTTTAGTATTCTTTGACTTTTCTGCTCAACTGTTTTTGACGATTATCTTCACTTTTGGATGCTTTATTCTTTGTCTTTAGCTTTCACCTTAATATATTCTCGTTTGATGTGCTGCGGGTTTGAACCGTTTGGCAGTACTGCCAGGCGCTGTGTTGACTTCATCTCTCTCTCTCTCTGTCTCTGACACCTCATGTTGGATACTCTTAGACCAATCACTGGCTGCAAAGAAAGGACACGTGCCTGTGTGTTGCAAATTGAACAATGTGGTCTGTAATAAAGATTGCTACTCTTTTCTCCAATGATATCATATTTATCATAACAAAATACTTGATACCAGATGAATAATTTACTTAAACAACACAGACAGACATAAGTGCACTCATGATCAAATTATGAGTATCTACATCCTGATATAAAGAAGACACTTATCTTACCTAGATTACGGATGTCAACTATAAAAAAATGAAGCTGTTCATTTCGACAAACTCTGACAAAACCGTCTGCATAATTCTTGTAAATGTCGACTATTTAAAGAGTGTATTATGCTTCAGTGTTAATCTAGATACAACCAAAATAGTCTTCATAGTGATCAGTTGTATAAATCAAACTGCATCAGACCATACAACAGAAGGTTAAAGCACTACTCTAGCATGTAGCTTTGACACATTGGTTTAAGGAGATGACTTTTAACCAGATGATCACGGGTTCAAACCACACACTAGGTGTGGCTTACTGTCTACTGAACGAGCTTGAATGTTGTTACTGAGTACATGCATTTGGCTACTCGGTTTTTTCGATACTCTAGGCAACACGTAGTAAGCAAGCGTTAACTTTTCTACTGGTTCAAGATTTCATTCCGTGAAAACAGTAAGAAGTTGAGCATTTAAAGTAAGGAATCGGTATTTTAAGCATACGAGGCAGTAATGTACCAGATAAATTGCTTCTCTGGATTAAGTCCGGATACTTTCGATGAGAATAAAAGCGTCTAATAGAGATATGCAGGAATCACATGTTTTAAAACAATTTTTAAATGCATAAAACTAAAATAAACTTACCGAGTGTCATAAGTTGTGTAATATTCCTCATGTGTCAACTAGAATGAAAAAATTTACATTTGAGATATTTTCACAATTTATTGAAGATAACAGTTAACGGTCTAAGATCCAGTGCATACTTAGTTATCTTTTATGAATATAAATATGTATGTAAATAATTGTGTTGGATAAGAAGACAGTGATTTATGCAATCCACAACTTGTCAACAACAAAATTGCTGTTTGAACATATTCTATTTTCCATGAATGATATGTCAGCGAAACCATTCTGATTGGTTAATTATCTTATTGGATGAGAATCCGACCAATATGATTGGTTGATAATTCTGTAGCAAGATATTGGTCATACTTCACAGCATTTTAACACATGTTGCACAGTATGAGGCTAAATTCATTCATGCTTCAATACTAGAAAAACTGAAATAAACGCTGGTGGTGTGAGATGCAGTTAGTGTAAATTGTTCAGAACAATACCGGACTATAAAACAAATCATTCTAGAACTTGAACAAACTGAAATTATCACACCATTGTCAGTGATAGACAAATTTAACAAACCAATCAATGCTATTGTGAAACGAATCGGCAAACAACTGTATAAAGTTTTGAGGGGGTTGTGGAGATTTGGAAATATTTCAAGTCGTTATTCATCGAAGGCTGACATCAGTTGGAGGAACAAAGGAAACCTGGGAGCACTGGACAGCTGTTTCGTCCTAGTATGGGACTCCTCAGCAGTGTATAAAGCTAATAAAACGGAAGCATTTAGATCGAAGAAAAGAAAGTCACATACTCTAGAATTTGTCACTTAAGTGTTTAAGATACATGTAAACTCGTCACTCTTAGTAATGATTCTAAAGACATCAGGACCAAAGTTTGACCTAATAAAAATTGAGCATTGGGTGGGTGAGTTATAAAGGAAATGTGTTTGTAAAATCGCAGTGAAGTAAGAAAATGAATTTCTGACAGTTTTTCAACCCTATGGAAATCACTTTTTCAGAAAATATCATTTATTGTCTATTACTTGCAGTCACTGACGGTAACCCATGACATTTACTAGCAGCTTGAAAGCTCAAATCTCGAATATTTTATCACTATCACTAATAGCTACTCCTCTTTGTTACTGCTCAAAGTGTCGTTAGGGTCTTTTGAGATTCGATTTATATTAATATGCTAACACATTATGGTATGAAAAACGTTAAAGTAGAAAGATGAGTAATAGACAGAAAATTGTCAATCGACTAAATTTTCAGCTAATCAACCTGAAAAAGAAAACAGAATGAAATGCGAAGTTTTCTTCTGCTTATTACCCATGGGACATCACTGATGAAGTCTAGGTAACTATAATATTAAACTAACCACGTGGAATCAATTATCTCATATTTCGTCTCTCTAGTGAACCAAACAACTCCGGGTTTCTAATTTTGTCTGGCATAATGAACAATAAAATCAGCATGAATTTGATAGGAATTCATTTTCAACTAGCACTGCACGATTTCACACCACATCAATGAGAGAAATCTGAAGCAAGATGTCTCTTTCACATACCTACTTAGGCAGCATCGTTTCAACTACAGGCGGCACAGATGAGGATGTCAAAGCAACCAGAAACGGAAAGACACCAAGAGAGGCCTTCATTAATTTGAAATCAGTGTGGAGATCTATTGCACTGCATTTTGCTGAACTCAGTATAAAGCATGAATAAGATGCGGACTTCAAACACTAATGTCAGTTAAGTCAGTGCTTCTATGTGATGGTTGAGATACTGACTTGGCGCGTCACGAAAGCATTTCCAACAAACTCCAGACATACATCATTAACAGCTTCCGCCTACAATCACTCGATACTGAAGATCGATCAGATGGATGGCCAGAATAAAAAGAATGAGCAACAATGAAATCTGGCTGGCGGCGAACCAACCAACAGCCTATCGCCCAACAAATATGCAGAAGAAAGTGGAGATGGACTGGATTGGACGTACACTGAAAAAACCATTTGGGGGACATCAAATGGTAGACCAGGCCAGGCCCTCGAGCTGAAGCCAAAAGGGAAACGACCAGCTGGGCATCCGAGGCGAGGGTGACATGGAGGATATTATGTGAGGAAGTAGTGAAAGCTTATGGGGAGCCAAGTTAAAAGGAGTTCAGAGAACAGAGTGAAATGGTGATGTCCTACTGAAACCCCATGTTTCACTAGGAAGCCAAGGGGCAAATAATAATCTCATTGTCCTCTTGATGTGAACAATAATAAAAGTGCTGATATCTGAGATGATTTTGTAAATAATGTTCATTACAAATACTAAAAATGCTGGTAACGCATTCTGAAATGAAGTCATTTTGAGAAGCCTTTAAGGCATTTCGTGGACAAAATTGTAGAGAAAATATAAATGAAGACGAACTAAATCATAAAACGAATAAAACTTTAAAAATGACACTTTTTTTATCATTTGCTGTTCGGCTTCATTGATTCGACGACCCAAACGTATACATGAACAAATGGCATACTTGTGTACCTAATATTGTGGAGTATTTTGTTTCTACAAGCAAGAAATACAGTTATCCATCCTCTTTTATGCCTTATAGTAGAGACAATTCTGATGAAAACATCCTAATATATACGCAGTTAGCTAACATTATAGTTATAGGATGCTGTATATACAACTTAAATCGTAGACATATGAGGGTTCCAGTAGCCATACATAAAAAATAGGATATAAATAACTAAACGCTTACAGGCTTACGCAAAATTTATTTATCAGACCTGTTGTGTGAGTAATAGCGAAACTGCATTTTATCATCTAAACCTTTGTGTGTAGAACAGGATTCAAACGGATAACTTATCTACTGGATGTGGATAATACAAGCAACCAAACCACACTTCTACAATCGGGTACAAGTCAGTTAGTATGATCAAAGTATATGATATCTAAGAGCTATTTCACAACGGAAAAGTTGATCAGGCATTATAAATTATTTGGCAGGTTATGTCAGAAATTTAATAGCTAATAACAACATTTTTTTATTACGAAGTCAAGATCAGTATGACTTCTTGTTCCGCTGAAAAAGATGTACTGAAGTTCAGTCGGTAACAGTCTTTATTCGTAGTAAGCTGAAATGAGTGTACTGATCTAGCAGTAGTCACTAAGTAGTTAACTCTTCTAAAAACTCAAAATATGGGTTGCTGTATATAGTAGATATTTGGATCTAGAAGCTGACCATATCTTTTCCTTCTCTTTTTCTTTACATTTGACGTCACTTTTTGAATATGGGTGACAAAAATGTGTTGCCTTCCACTTACACAGAATATCAATAGTTTGTAGTTAAAATCGGTCAGATCCTAGTGAATAGTCAACTACTTGATCACTGAATTAAGGCTGCACTACATCATGGTACAAAAGAGGAGATTATAATGTCTAATCGAGTACGATATACTGCGTCTCAAGATGAATGTTTTATAAAAAGTCAACGTATAAATCTAAGACTGATTAACTTTCAGTCCTTAGTACACTTATGGTCAACTTCAAAACGAATATCTTTGCTGATTACAGCAATTTCTGCGTCAATATTCACTGTTTAACAGGTTTCCTAGCTTGTAGGATAGATAACAGTTGTTTATTCTATTCAGGGTAGTCAAAATGGTTTCCTCAGGAAATCCTATTACAATTAATAATATTATTTCTATACCTTACTGTATTAAATTGTTCTCATAACACTTGAACGGACGAATTGTCACAGATGAGTAATTTTAGCCTATCAGCACAAAGTGCCATCTAAAGAGCTTGGATGATAGCCGCGCTGCATCGCCAATTGGTAGAAGTTTGGAACTGTAAACCAATGAATTCTGACCTAATGACTGAATGGTTAACGCGTTCGCCGTGAGACCTAAAGGTCCTGAGTCGGATCTCTAGCCAGATCGTGAGTGCGTACTGCTGGGGAGTCCCATGCTAGGACGAAAAAGCTGTCCAGTGCTCCCAGATTTTCAATGGTTTCCCAACTGATGGCAGTCCATGATGAACACTATCTCAAAATTTTAGTTTATCTTTTACACTATATGGAATGGAAAATATTCTTAATCGTTTACTGTCGTGATTCTTAGCGTTTAGTGGTCTACAAATGGATGCCATACTATCATGGACTGTAAGAACTCGAGCAAAAATTTAGCTTTATACATCAGTTATTAGTTTTTTAATATATGGATTTAATGCACTGGGATCCTGGAGATATGCTCTCATATTTCTAAACATTTCTCAGAGAAGTGACTGCGTGGTAGTGACTATTAGTCTTTTCAAGTTTTTATTGTTAATTACAGTTTATCCATCAAGTTTTTCAATATTCTTCTGAGTTGATTAGCTTGGTGTTGAGGTATACTTCATTTGGAATGCAACAGTTATTTAGATTTGGGTGTATTTATTGAAGTGTTTATTAACAAGGAATATCTTAAATCCTAAAGCAACTCAACGTCCTCTGAGCTTCAACCTACACGTGACTGTATCTTACATGCTTCTCTCCATACAGTTGTTTACAACTGAGGCTTTTGTCAAGGAAGAGCTGACAGTAAGAAAGACTGACCACCACTGGTAAACACATTTTGATTGTAAGAAGGGCAATCGAGGCAAAAATCCCTAAACTCTTTTTCCGATTAGTCTCTTCAGCAATTTTCTTTAAGTCAATCTAATAATATATAAAATTCCCTGTCTAGATTTCCCTTCTCACCATAGGGAGATGTCCTCAGGTTTTGAACACTAGTTATCCTTAGCACATTGGCACAGAAATCATTATCTTAAGAGAACAATACATCAGAGATAGGTTTGGTGTGAAACATTTTCTGATACTGATTTCCACTCTTTGCGATAGTAAGTTTAAGTGTAATTCCAGCGTCTTTAGAAAATTAAAAGATTTTTATGAATATTTCACTGCATTTTGCCACATACTCTTCAACAGCATATTCTGCATTCAGAAAATTCTTGTTTTGATTATCTAACTACCCTGAAATTATTATTATTTATTGACATGCTTGTTGTTCTCCGTTGTTTTATTCGATCGAATTGTCCGACCTCTTTTTACATATGGGCTTCTATGCGGATGCCTCGATATTGCCTGAATATTAATTATGACAACTTGGTTGGTTGTGGCTAGCAGAAGAATTTAGGACGCGCGTTCCATCCTATTTGGGACTAGGCAGCTGGAAGTACCTACACCCTAGTGGTGTTGTTCCCACTGAGACTCGAACCGAGGACCCATCTCTTCAAACGCCAAGGCTTTGTCCACTATGCTACGAAGGAACGATAGCCACTTCCTGAACAACGGGTAGTAGTTATTACTATTTATTGACATAATTGTTATTCTCCGTTGTTTTGTTGAATCAAATTGATCGGCCTCTAGCCACAACCAACTAAATTATCATAATTTACTCTGGAATTGTATTTAAGCTTACATTCATAATAATTAAACTCATCTCAACGCTCCAATTCCTCCAGGACTTTAGTAACCAATATCAACTGAATATTTACACTGTTTTGTGATAGTCTGAGCAACATTAGAACAAAACAAAAGTATTCTTCTATGCATGTGTAAAAAAAAATGACAATCTTCCTATATCTCTTTGGACGATGCGATCAATTATTGCAGTGTAGACAATAAACTGTGATGACTTTCAATGTGGCCATAGATATCTGCAGTACATATGATACATTTTTGTTCGTGTTACTACAGCTGAAATGCGAATAACGTGAATACTGACTAAATATGATATTCTCAGAAAATTTTGTCCACATGAGAGATAGGTCCTGAATTCTATTCTGTTTTCTTTTATTTAGTAGTGATTAAAAGTGTAGAATAGCTTAATAGTTTCATCCTGTTCGTGATAACGTAATTAAGCCTTGATCCATATAGTGTTTCCATTCAGTTTGTACACCCCTCCCAACCCATTTGCATATTCACGTGACAGTGTCCTAAAAGCCCTATTCCTTGTTCTGGATTTTAATGCATATATGTATCTCATCTTGCATTACATCATGGTATATATAATCAAGTGCATAAAGGATTCAGCTGAAGAGATGTCCCGAAATTCATCATTTCACTAAATCCTATTTCTTATACATTTTTTATTTGTTATAGATTTATGACTTGTTGAATCAAACAATCGTCTTTCAAGCTGACAATTATATATACGAGCTTTCCTCCACTTATCGAAGTTTAAACAGATAGGTAACGTAATGGTCAATGCAAAGTGAATATTGTTAATTACCTTATTCATTTACTTGTAGGTATTTTTGTGGTGTTATTATTTACACTTAAATATCCGGATTATCTATAGACTGGGTTAGTCAGGAATTCTTTACCAGTAAGTAAATCATATCATGCCAATATGTTGGAGTTTTATTGTCTACTGGACTAGATTTTTGACGGAATTGACCAATGCTATAGTGGCTTGTGAACTGACGTTAAGCAACTTATGTAACAAGAAGACAACATTTTAGGCCCTTAAGTATAGGGCTTTCTTGCAAAATTCAATTGATATTCTTGTATCTGAAGTAATATATTTTGAAGAAGTATTTTAAATGTATTTCAACTAATCATGCGTAACAATAATTTGCTTTCATTAACAAGAAGAACTTAACGCTATAAGCATTATGTTACAAAATAATACGTAACTTGAGAGTATACTGATTGAAGATATACCGAATAAGTGATCACATGTAGTTTAATCATATCACAATTAGGTTAAGACTATCAAAGGCTGAACTGAAAATGAAATGTGCTCTGTAGCTGAATCTTGTAGTTGAGTTTCTTAATCGTCATTATCAGTGATCATCAGGTCAGTCATGGGAATATTGTCCCAATCCAGATTTTTGTTTCAATTGCAATCATTCCACTTGTGCATCAAGAACAATCTGTGAAGAAAGACTATTTTATACTGTTTAATCAACCGGTTAATGTTAAATGTTCTGTTATTTTACATTTTATGAAAACACCTCAAGCTTAAACTCATTGTAAGAATTGTACTGTTCATGCTTTACATGTATTTATCCACAAGTTTATAAAAATCTACTAACATTTATAATTAGTACTGAATGCTGATGAGTAAACATAGTCAATCAAATGTATTTAGGTGACCAGTTTTAATCATAAAGAGAAAGTGTTAGGTTGAACGTGATAAAGCTTGATAAACCAAGTCGAATGAGTGAGGTAAGCAAAATAATTATCATGTATATAACTGTTGTTGAAAGTGTTATGTGTCGAAGATACTAATTTGAATTTTACTGACAGCAACTGTACCTTGTAAATTCATGGACATCCCATCTTTTTGCTATATATAAACAACAGATCAAAACTCTCTGACAATTTTACGGATTATGGAAGTGTTTCAACCTCGCCTGGTTAACTAGTTCACGAGTTACTAGCCGGTCCTAAGCCCGGGTATACAGGGAAGGTTGGGCATAAGACCAGCAAACCTACCCCGTAAAACAAATCTAACCGCTAAACAAACTTCAAACCACAAACAAAATATAAAAAATAATAACAAAATTATTCCTCACTGGAATCGGAGAGGTGAAATGACGCCAGTTGGTGAAAGCTTCCGAAAAGCCAACTGGCCGATGTATATTCTCTCCCTCGATTAAAGCGAAAGTGAACATCGGGACATGGAATGTCCGCACCATGTTTGAACCTAACTGGCAAGGCAGCCCAGATTACAAACGAGGTGAGGAGGTATCACATTGAAGTGTTAAGAATCTGCGAAAGCAGATGGAATGTGAGTGAACTCTCCAAACTGTCATCTGGAGAATCAATAATCTACTCCTATATTATCACCCAGGTAACACGACAACCACGAGTACACTGAGTTTCGGAGTGGCTATCATGATGTCCCCAACAGCATCGAAGGCTCTCTCTCTCTCTCTCAGGTAGTGGGAACCAATCTCCTTCACAATCAGGATCATGACAGCAAGATTCAACTCAAAAGGAGGGAAGGTCATAATCATACAATGCTACGCTGTGCACCTACAGATAATGCAGAGTAAGAGGAGAAGGAGGAATTCTACAGACAACTGCAATCAATACTGGACATGACCTCAGTTGGCGACATCAAAATTCCAACTGGTGGGGTGACATGAATGGCAAACTGCAAAGAGCGGACAAGACAGGAAGCGAACTAACTATGGGTCGAGAAGCGCTCGGCAAAATGAATGAGAATGGAGCCCATATGCTAACAGAGACTGATGAATTCGGTCCAATCAACGACGGTGTAATACAAGCAATAACACTAAACCTATACCCGTCGCACAAGAAGTGGCTATGGTGGCTCGGTGGTGTAGTGGATAACGCCCTGTTGTTAGAAGCGACCACTCCCGAGTCTGAGTCCCGGTGTGAACAGCATCACTCACTAGGAAGCAGGTACATCCAGCTGACGAATCCCAAATAGGACGAAATGTGCATCCTTGATTCCGCTGCTAGTCACTGTACATCACTACTAAAGAATGGAGAATTGTCTGCAGAATTCTGTGCATTTAACGATTTAGTGATTAGAAGTGAGGCACTGTGTTCAAGCACAAGAAATCCACAAAGCGACATGGATTTCACCAGACACCAGGACACACTACATTGAAAATCATATCGACTTTATCTCAATATGAAGAAAGTGGAGACGCAGTCTACTTGAGACATGGTCAAGAAGAGGAGTAGATGTAGGTTCACACCACTATCTAGCGCAAGGAACCTTCCAAATCAAGTTGAAAGCCTTCAATTTAAGGCAGCTGGTGACAGACCTCAGTTCAAGTACAATACATTCGTAAACTGAAGGATGAAACTACAAGGGAAATCTTCACGTCAGCCATCAAGACAAAATGGGAGATATCGAGGGACATCTCTGAAGAAACCTGTGTGGATGAACACTGGAAGTCTTTGAAAGAGATGTGGAAAGAAATCTGCACAACAGTATTAGGAAGGAAGAAGAAAGAAGATAAGGAATGGATCTTGATAGACACATGGAAGCTGATGGAGGAGGGAGAGGAGGATAGTGATGGTGAAGCAGAAGATAAACCAGTGCAGTGCAAGGATGAACGACGAGAAGAGGAACTGAGTACAGTGTATAAAACACTACACTGGACAAAGAAGTGAAGAAGAGTGCAGGCGAAGACAAAAAGCACTTCTATGACCCATTGGCGAGTGAAGCATAACAGGCTGCAGGTAGGAGAGACAGAGACCTGACAACATTGTATGAGATAACCAGGTTATTATCTGGGAAGGTAGAGATCAGCGCAGATGAAGCCAATAAAAGATGATGAAGGAAATATAAATACGAAAGAAGAGAAACAAAGGCGACGATGGGCCGACCACTTCAAGAAGCTCTTCAATTGACCACCACCACCTTCACCTTCACCTCGCCCAGAAATACCACCTGCAGCCCGGCCACAGAACTACCACTGAACATAAATCCTCCAACAAAAATGGAAGTCCTGAAAGCCATAAAGCTACTGGAATGTGGAAAAGCAGCAGGACTAGATAAGATCCCACCAGAAGCATTGAGAGCAGACGCAAAATTTTAAGCTGCCTCATCCTGGAGAGGCTGAAGGATGCCCTGGATTCAAAACTACTACCGGAACAGGCTGGCTGACTGGATTCAGGAAGTACAATTCATGTGCCGACGAAATTGCAACGCTTCGCATCATCGTGGAACAGAGTATAGAATAGCAGTCGGCTCTCTACCTCAACTTCATCAACTTTGAGAAGGCCGGGCTTTGACAGCGTCGACAGAGAAGTAATTTGGCAGCTGCTGCTTCAATACTACGGAATACCGCAAACCTTTATCATTCTCATTCAACAACCATATGAAGACGCCACATGTCAAGTAATTCACAATGGGAAGTTCAGTGATGCTTTTGAAGTGAAGACAGGAAGGACTAAGACAAGGCTGCTGTTTACTGTCACCCATGATATTCCTGATTGTGGTCGACTGGATCATGCAACAAACAGTGGTGAGCGAGAAGAGAGGAATACGCTGGCTGGACTGAGGAAAGGAACCTAGAAGATCTGGATTTCGCCAACGATGACTTGTGTCTGATGTCACACAAACTTGATGGTCTACAGATGAAAACTAACAAGTTGGCAGAAGAGGTGAGGCAGGGTGGCGAAGACGGGACTTCAGGTGAATATAGAGAAGACGTAGGTGATGAAGATACCCCACCAACAACAACAACACCACCGACAACAATGAGCTCCAATCACCATCAACCGGAGAAACTTAAAGGAAGTAGCCTCTTTCACCTATCTAGGAAGCACTGTATCAACTACAGGTGGCACAGACACTGATGAGGATGTCAAAGCCAGCCAGGATCCGAAAGACAGCAACACAGGTATTCATTAACCTGAAATCAGTGTAGTGATCTGATGCATTCAGCATAAAGCGTGAACAAGATTCGGATTTTCAACACCAACGTCAGTCAAGTCAGTGCGTCTATGTGATGGTTGAGAGACTCGGCGCTTTACGAAAGGCATTTCCAACAAACTAGAGACATTCATCAACAGCTGCTGCCTACGCTGGCTCGTTACTGAAGATCAGATAGGTGGCCAGAATAATAAGAATAAGCAACAAGGAACTCATGGTGGCAACGAACCAACGAAGCAAGAACCTATCGCTGAACAAATATGCAGTGGAAGGAAGTGGAGATGGACTGGATTGGGCATACACTGAAAAGGCCGACTGGGGACATCACTTGTCAGGCCAGGCCGTCGAGTGGAAGCCAGATGGGAAACGATGAGTTTGACGTCCGTGGTGAGGGTGACATGGAGGAGATGGTGTGGGGAGGAAATGATAGCTTGTGGGCTATCGTTGAGCCAGGTTCAAAAGACTGCGGAGAAGAGAGTGGAATGGAGACGTGCTACTGAATCCTTATGTTCCATTAGGAACCCATGGGACTAATAATATTTGGATAATGTAATTAGAAGACATAGATTATCTGAAAAATGTGATGTATTAGCGCTATACATTTCGAACAATCTGATCACACATTTACTTGTTAAGGCATTATATATGAAAACTGGAAGTGGGGGAAGGACATATATGACATAAAGGAATTCAATAATAAGAAAGATAATGAGAGGAATAAAAGATAAGACTTGAAGACAATCTTGGTAATACGATAAAATAAGCATTACCAAGGTAGGCTTAATGTAAGGACAAACTGTTTTTGCACACACAATGGGGGGTTAAATTTATTTATGGCTAGCGCCTCAACAAACTTAAGTATACGCCCCTGACAGTTTCTGTACAAAATTGTAAAGGCTGTTTTGATATCAATTCTGTGACTCTTATCAATGATATGTTTCGCAATGGATGATGATGGTTGTCTGCCATCTGCGCTTATCAATGTTTGTGAATCCAGCTGCTTTCGTAGCCACTTTGGAACATGTTCCCCTACCCTCAAGTGCATATCACGATTCGTCCTCCCTATGTATGTTTGTCCACACACACATGTAAATTTATAAACGCAGTGGGATGTGACACAATCGTTTATACAGCGTTGAGGTCTAGGTAGCAGCAGGTGTTTGGTCTTCTCAACTATGATAAGCTTAGCTGCATAGTACGTTTTGCTAACAGCAGACCTTAACCTTCGTTTAATATTATGCTATTAGATTCTCCTCTGTATGGTAACGCGATGTAAACGCATTTCTTCGAAACAGAGTACAGATCAGGTTTGAATCCTCGCTGATTTTTGCAGCGGTTTATGAACTTCAATGGATATCCATTTTCCACTAATGTTTCCGTTAGTATTTTGATATCATCATCCATTGAGTCCTCCGTACAAATACGCTGATCCTTTTAAATAGACAAGTTACCAAACCTCGCTTGTATTGGGTTGGACAAAAGCTATGGAAACTTAAATACTGACCTGTCCAAGTAGGTTTCCTGTAGATCGACCGTTTTATTGAACCATCATTTCTACGACTTAGGAGTATATCCAAGAATGGCAGACGGTTTTCTTTTTCTTCTTCACTTGTCAGGCTTATGTTGTTTTGTACGTTGTTAAGTCTTTCTAACAAACATTTTGCATCTTCATGCTTATCACATATCACGATTATATCATCAACATATCTTTTATAGAGAGTAACTTTATTGATGAGATCGCCGGTCAAGCCTCAATGTGTGACATGTAAATATCAGCTAGCAATGGTCCTAAGGACTTCCCATAGCCACACCATCTATTTGTCGAAAATGTTCACCTTCAAATGTGAAATGAACTTTATCAGTACACAATAATAACAGCTCTCTCAAACACGTTGAGGGGATAGGGAAAGAAGGATTACTGGAAGATATATGATCACAAAGAATGTCAATGGTTTTAATTAGGGGTACATTAGTAAATAAGGAGTTGACATCAAATGAATACAATCTCTTATCTTTGATATTAATATCACTGACATAATTAACAAGTTCAAAAGTATCTTTTAAAGAAAACTTACATAAATCATTTCGAATAGGAATTAGAGTTTTTGCTAACCATTTCGCCACTTTATGTGTAGGTGAACGGAACATGGAGAGTATAGGACGTAAAGGATTATCTGTTTTATGAATTTTAGGCAATCCATACAGATTAGGTAGCTCAGACCCCATTGGTTTGAGGGAAGCAAATTCTTCCTTGTTGATAACATTGATATTCAGGAGTTTTACTAGACTAGATGTTACTTTGCATTCTAATTTTCTAAGGTCGTCTGATGGAACATCAGCCATAAATTTACTTTCATCGCTAAGGATGGACATCATCTTGTTTTTGTAATCACATTTGTCCATCACAACCACACCGGACCCTTTATCGGGTTTGAGAATGATAATATCAGATCTATTTCGAAGTCCTTTTAGGGCTTTGAAATGTTGTGAAGTTAGGATACTTCGCTGTCTTGGGCCTGAACTATGGAACTGATGGGCAATATCCACCAGCTTAGCCTTAAACCAACTCTGATTATCTGAGGAGGTTGGAACAAGGGGAAATAACTGATCATAAAGACTTTCAAATTGGGCATCAATAGCCAAATCCGAAACTTTCGTGTGGGAACCGAAAAACTGAATCCAAGGGAAAGCGCCTCCTTCTCACACGTCGAAAGTTGAATAGACGATACATTAGTCACATATTTATCTGGATTAATTGGGAATGAGATAACATGAGACTCATTAGTACAAGATTTTGACAGCTTCTGTTTTGTCTTCTCCTTCGATTTAATGATGACAGAACTACAAAAATTGACGAACTTGATATGACAAATTAATGAAATATCAGATAGTACACACGAAGAATGAACATGAAGTTCAACTAATCCATTTAACTTCTCACTAATAATAATAATAATAATAATGACCCCCCAATTTCACAGTCACTGTCATTAGGGGGGAACTGGTTAACTTTAACGAAAGTATTGAATGAATCAAATGTTAAGCACCATTCATCTCTAGACTAGCATTACTCATTGTTTTATGTTTATGACAAATAATGTGTGTAAATTTTAATCAGTGATAGAGCCGAAATCCTAAAATATTTTATTCTAAGTGAATACTTTGCATGTATAGATAGACAAAAAATGCAGAGATATTAAAATGTTGATATTTTCCAAATGTTAGACTAACAGGTCACGGGTCATTGTCAGTAATTCACATTGAATACATTTAATGATGCAGTGGTTAAGAGATTACGTAATCTGAAGTGATGTTGAATGCGTAATCGTAAGGATGATATAACAATATGGAGGTAATTTGATATAATGATGAATATTATTGAACACACTACGAACTTCTACATGCATACAGATCAGCTTTGCAAAATGATCGATAAAATTCAGTCAGTACTCCAGATAACTCCGTATAACCTGAAATTAGTTACTCTCTAGTGTTGAATTAATACATTGTTTTTATTTTTATTAGTCCCTTGGGTTCCTAATGGAACATACCGCTTCAGTAGCACGTCTCCATTCCACTCTGGTCTCTGAAATCTTTTCAACCTGGCTCCACCACAGCCCACAAGCTCTCATTTCCTCCTCGCACCATCTCCTCCATGTCACCCTCAACTCAGACGCCCAACTCGTCGCTTCCCATGGGGATTCCACTCGAGGGCCTGGCCTGGCCTGACGCGTGATGTCACCAGTCGGCCTTCTCAGTGTATGCCCAATCCAGTCCATCTCCACTTCCTTCCACTACACATTTGTTCAGCGATAGGTTCTTTGTTGGCATATGGGCTTCACTCTCGTTCATCACCTCACCTAGCGCTTCTCGACCCATGGTTAGTTCGCTTCCTGTCTTGTCCGCTCTTTGCAGTTTGCCATTCATGTCACCCCACCAGTTGGAATTTTGATGTCGCCAACTGAGGTCATGTCCAGTATTGATTGCAGTTGTCTGTAGAATTCCTCCTTCTCCTCTTACTCTGCATTATCTGTAGGTGCACAGCGTAGCATTGTATGATTATGACCTTCCCTCCTTTTGAGTTGAATCTTGCTGTCATGATCCTGATTGTGAAGGAGATTGGTTCCCACTACCTGAGAGAGAGAGAGAGAGCCTTCGATGCTGTTGGGGACATCATGATAGCCACTCCGAAACTCAGTGTACTCGTGGTTGTCGTGTTACCTGGGTGATAATATAGGAGTAGATTATTGATTCTCCAGATGACAGTTTGGAGAGTTCACTCACATTCCATCTGCTTCCGCAAATTCCATTTGAATTAGTATGCTTATGGTTTACTTTGATTAGTTCAAAGAAATTATTATCAGTGGTAGATCTTAGTTGTAATATAGTCATGACTTTAGGTTAACACACAAAATTAGTGGAAATATCATGTTTACGAGCCATAGAGAGCTGTGTAAACGGTCTGACCAAATTAATGCCAACTTAAGAAAAATCTGACATGAAGTCACTAATCTAAACTTCATATTCTTAATACTGAATAGATAAGGACCAAACTTCTCTGAATGAAATCTGAAAGTTGAAAAAAGAATTTGGGTTGTTGCTGAACTTTGGCTACAGACTTTTACCTAACGAGGTCAGAAAATAATGACAAATAATGATCTGTGATCTCTCATTTTCAAATTATTATACAGAAGTGAATAACCACTTTTAGAATATGCATTCTGTATGCCTAAACTTGTTTCATTTTCATAGACAGAAAAATTCAACGTAGAACCTAACACATGAGTGCACTGGTTCAAGATGCCATACTCCACAATAGGTGGATAGAAAATGAGTAAAATCAAACGAGATAAAGTAGTATGAGAGAATAAATAATCAGAAGATAAAGGTTAGTGTAAATATTCAAGTTTTAGAAGATATCAAGTAGCAGTTAGTGAAAGCGGAGTAAACAGCAATAGCAAGACATTTATACTGCAAGCACATATATCAGGATAACTGATAAACTATTTACAATGAGTCGAAGACTGATGATCACATGTTGTACTGCCAGAGCACCATCACTGTGAAGAGAATTATGGTTGGGTTGTAGTGTCACTAACAACAATGACACTAGCAGGAAGATTAATCCAGGCGATGCACACCATGGGTACTTCTCCAAGCCACTATCTAACATTTGAATAGAGAATATTATAATTCAAGCATAAACATAATATTCATTTGAAATGACTGACAGTTAATCCATAGGGAAAGACGTACGGAATATTTCTTAGGTGTCTGATCGTTATAGTGAGCAGAAATCTCTTTCATATCTCAGTTTTTAAGATCACCTGGCTATAAGTGGTATGCATTTTCTTCTGTTCATATAAAAGAGTAGTTGAACAGGCATCGATTCAAGTATATTGTGGAACAAATGAGTCAGCATACGCCACCAGATATAACTAGCATATCTCCCAAGAGAAATTGTAATGTTTGTAATCGTGCCCCGAATATCTCAGTAGTAACAGAATTAAATAATGTGGATTGAGATCTCCGAGGGTTGTCACCTCCCTCGACATCACAAATATGCCATGGTGATGAGTACTTTTGTGCATGAAACATAGGTTCACAGCTTCTTATTGATGGTTAAAAATCAATTAACATTGTGTAAAGTTAGGAGAGAATGAATTAGTATTATTGTCATGATATAGATGTTATGTACAGATTTGGTCATCAGCCTGAAACTGGAAATAACTCAAAGGCGTTTCCATTATTAGCGGAGATCGGACAGAAAACCTATAGGAATCTGAGAGAACTGCATTACTGTTTTGTCCTAATCTAAAACCCATCAGGAATCGTGTACATATGGCTATAGGTGATGAGCGCATCACCACTCAGGTACTGGGATGGAACCCAATAGCCCAATTATTTCCAACTTCAGTTTCTTCATGATGTATTACAGCTATCAGTCAAAGCCAACTGTGAGAATTTGTTTTGTATCTGATTTGATTGACCCTGTAGTTATCCTGGTTTTTTCAGACGCTCCCTTACTGATATCATTCCATGATGAACACTCCTCTGAAACCTATCAATTCACCACAAATCGTAAAAGCCAACTAAAAGTATTTTTTTTACATCAGGTGAATTAAATGTAGACGATCAGATGTAAATCAGTGTCGATTTTTATTCTTTCAAGTGTTAAACTACACAAACAGTTAAGCTTGTCTCGATAGCAGTGGCAAGCCCTATGAATATTAAAACAGATGATTTTGAGAAAATAATGAATAAATCGTGATCTATTGGAGCACAAAAACAGCGATGAAGTGACTATATGTCAGAAGACGATAGTGTTGTTACAAAGGTTGAGCATCTAGTGAGTTCAGCTCTTTCATTCGCAGTGGGCGTAACTCTGACCTTCTCCATTGTACTGTTGAATTCCATCAGGTCAAAGGTAATAAGAAATGTAAGCTATACAAATTTATCCACGGTACTTGTCTATTTCTTTGTATCTTTGTCTGTAGTGAATGTATAAACAGTTTAAATGAGTAGAAATCATTTATCCGTATTCAACAGATGGGTGATTGTAAAAGCCCAAAATTTGACGCTATGGCAACTGTTTAGGCCAAATAAACAGTATTAGTAATATTGCTTGTATTACTATACTCGTCGCACAAGAAGTGGCTATCGTGGCTGACGTGGGTCGGTGGTCTAGTGGATAACGCTCTTGCATTTGGAGCTTTCTGTCCTGGGTTCGAATCCCGGTGGAGACAACATCACTCGTTGGGAGGCCGGGGCATCCGGCTGATGAGTCCCAAATAGGACGAAACACCCATTCTGGATTTCACTGTTAGCCACTATCTATCATTAGTAAATGAACAGTAGCTTTAAATCATTTGTAGATTCCGCAGCTGTAAGAGTTTCCATGCCAATGAAAATGTTTCTTTGAGTAGAATCTTGTCACCGTCAGCAAGGAAGAAAATTGCATGATTGTGAGAAGATGAGTTTAGAAACAACATATCTGAACACTAAGGCCATGAAACACATTGTTTAGCAAAGCGAAAGGAGTTAATATAAGTGTAAAACTTGGGTACAGGGGGAGGGGGGCGGGAACAAATGGAAACCACCGAATTCTGAATTGGTAGTGTTATGAAACAGACAGTCTATGTGATTAGGGACTTAAGAGGCATTTCACTTCCGTTCAGTGGCTGCTAATGTCAAAGATCACTTGACTGGGGTATAGATATCAATGTGGCCGTTTTAATCCTTCTGGTTAGCGTACCCGGTACCTTGTTAAACCATCGTGGTCACAACATCTGATTCATTTTTTGTTTCACTGAAGATGGAAGTTAGCGAAGGGTTATAGTAGAACCAAATGAAAATAAATCTAAACATTTTTAAAAAGTGGAAAACAAATAAATACCTACTACGATGAGGTTAAATATAGTGATTTATGAAACTGTCCTACTTGGCTAGGTAAACAGTTTATGAAAGAAAGCATAAGTAGACAGACAGAATGATATCTGTTGAGCGACTGGTTTATTTTATGTCAGTAGGATCTTTCACAGCAGGTAAGCAA
Source organism: Heterobilharzia americana (assembly GCA_944470555.2). Classification (NCBI taxonomy): domain Eukaryota; kingdom Metazoa; phylum Platyhelminthes; class Trematoda; order Strigeidida; family Schistosomatidae; genus Heterobilharzia; species Heterobilharzia americana. The sequence continues at coordinate 58,141,481 of OX104129.1, read as the reverse complement.
TGCTTTCCAAGTCAACGGTAAACTGGCTTCCTATTGTTAAGTGCAGACAGAAGGCTTGTATCCATCATCCATGAAGAACAATGACCTTAGCTTATTTTAACAAGCATATGATAATGCCAAAGTTATTTCACTGTAATAAATCAGAAGTTTACTTGAGCTACATACTGGCATAGTCTGACTTTAACGTACCCCTGAAACATATTGTTTGCCTAGCTAAAGGCCGATATCTTGGCAAAAAACAGAGTCGTTAATTTCTTTAGGAGATTAAAGCTGGAATAGTACTGACATCGTCCGATGGGATTGTGTTGTGTAGTGGCAAAACTCAGTAACAAAACAAAGAATTTCAAACATTTATGCTACCCAAGTAGTAGATGAAATCAGCATATAACGAACTATTTAACCTATTTTATGGGTGCAATTTCTCTGTAACTCTTTGTACTTCAAATCAAAGATTCCCTGTTTAACTTGACATTTGTAACTTTGACTAAGGCAAATGGATCTGGAAGTGTTAACTGTCACCTCCAAACAACTTTAGAGTGAAACAAGTTCTTTACTTCTGAAGGTTTTCGATGACCTTTGAACTAAGATTTCTAATTACTCAAGCAGGTAACAAATAAGTGGGCTATGCATCTAGAATCTTTCTCATTATGAAGAGATAGATTTGAAAAAATTTCAGTCACAGTGGGAGTTTGTTTTAAATATCCTTTTCTAAGGTTTTTAAATGATATGATAAAGGATAGAATATTAAGTAAGCATACATCACTTCTGAAATAAAGCTTACAAACAACGCACTGTTTGTCGGTTTAGTTTGCACCGGGTGATGACTCAAGGTAAAATGAAAATTCGGACCGCGGCCGGATTCGAATCAGCGACCACCGCGTTTCCGGCCTGATGCTGTACCAACTGAGCTACGAGGTCCGATTGCCGACTAGCGTTTTATTTCACTTCAATTACAGGTGGGGTTTCGCCTGACTACCATATGAATTTGTGAGGCATTACTACCGCTTGATCGTATTAACACTGACTGCCCAGTCAGGACTTCTCATCCCGACGGTAGTCGGGCGAAACTCATGGTGATTGAAGTAAAATAAAATTTGGTCAGCAGCGGGACCTCGTAGCTCAGTTGGTAAAGCATCGGGCCGGAAACCTGGTGGTAGCTGGTCAGAGTCCGGTTGCGGTCCAACTTTTCAGTTCACTTTCAGTCATCACTAGTTTAGCTTGTCTAAGTTACGTGCAATAAACACTGGAAACTGAAAAATCTAACGGATTCCGAGTAAGTGGAGTTCTAGTCCTTGTTCTTAATCAGGGTTCTCCAGTCATAATTTGCTTTAGGAAAAATGAGTACAACAATCCAACCTTTAGCCATACCACAACAATTGCCAAACGGTAGAAGTGGTCCAATTACTGAGGTTGTTGATAGAGGTATGCAAATAAGAGGATAACTTCCTGATATTCTCGTTGTCGATAATTTCAAATAAACATAAAGCCTAAGATGCGAGCTTATGGTGGATAAACTCTCTCATCTCAGTAAAAATATTCCAACCACCTCAGTTAAGATATGCTTTTATATTTTAAAGTATACACTGTCTGTGCATTTTCTCGAAATCTGGCTGTTTGGCTTTGAAGTAGATAACTTGAGTAAAGTAACTCATGGTATGTAATAATTCAGGCCCGATCGTGATGCTAGAATACATGAGACTGACCGACTGAATGGTAAAATCAGCGGAGAACCTTGCACACAGTTGCACTGACTAAAGTTGCCACACTTCACAGAAGTACACAAACAATAGGTGGATAGAAAATGAGTAAAATCAAAAGAGAAAAAGTAGTGTGAAAGAATAAATAATCAGAAGATAAAGGTTAGTGTAAATATTCAAGCTTTAGAAGATGTTAACGCCTGAATACATCAGTACCAATGTAATCGATTTTCAGCCATATCACCAAGAGTCAGTCATTGATTCCTTTCATCTCAGGGACCCTAACGAAGCTGTCTACATCTCTGCAAACGGCTCAGATCAGCAATAAGACACTTCACCGACTGGTATCAGATCTTGGTCTGGCCACCCTGAATTCTCTTCCAACCTAATTCAACTTCTCTGGCAATACACTTTGAGGTGTGTTTTGACGCAGTATTCTCAGTACATGTCCAAGCCACCTCAGTCGACTAAAGATCATAGCCGCATAAATCCATTCGTCTGTCTTGACTACTACCCTTCGAGTGACCTCAACTTTGTCAACGTGATGATCCTATCATAAACGAGCATGGCTACGAAGATACCTGTGATCAAAACGCTGCAGCCACCTCATATCTTCTACTGCTAACGGTCACATCTCAACCATACAGCAAAACAGAACGGACTGCAGCTCAGTATACTCATCCTTTGGTAGATAATTGGATATCTCTCCAGTCGGCGCCACAGTTGATAGAAGTTGGCAAATTATTTAGTGTCGTAAAACATTTGAAATACTCAAAATGGAACTTAGTTTATTTAAATATCTCATAGATTTGGAAATATCTGTGATAAAAACTGTAGGAGTCTACATTTATAGTACATTAATTACACCAGAAAGTATTCTTTCCATGATGTAAGTCCCAGTTTTCGATTCGTATCAGCTAAACCGCATATTGTGTTGTAAAATAATTCATATCGATGGCAAAGATGTTAGTTACATTTTAGGAGGGGTAGAACTTATACCTGTGGAACCACACGCTGATTGCGTCATATAAGATCCCGTCAGCCGGACAGAATAGTAAATTGTTTTTTAGCACGCGATGTTTTCACTTTTATGTACGTGATAAATCACTTCTAGTGGCAATCAGTCGGTATTTTTATTCTAAAGTATCGTCTTAATTCGTCTGATGTGATGCTCCCACTTCTATTTTTGTATGTTTTCACATCGAGATGCTTAGTTGCTAGGTTGTTGTTGTTATTATTATTTACTTCAGTCACCATGACAGCTATACGGACACAGAAAACGCCATCTAAAGTGTGAAAACTGAAGTGGACAAAACATTCAGTAGTAGATAAGATGAGATAATCAAACAGATAAATTAAAACATATTTTAGACGTTAGTAAATTGTGACTGAGAGAGATCTGGAACTCAAAACAAAAAAAATTTAGATGAAATATGTCGATTTTTTGGAGTTGTTGCTTGTATTACACCGTCATTGATTGGACCGAATTAACCAGTCTCTGTTAGCATATGGGCTCCTGTGCAGCTGCTTCGATATTGCCTGTGTTCTTAACTACATAGTAATGATGGATAGTGGCAAGCAGTGGAACCTAGGATGCACATTTCGTCCTATTTGGGACTCGCCAGCCGGTTGTACCCGCCTCCCAGTGAGTGGCATTATTCCCACCGGGGTTCGGACTTGGGAGCGATCTCTTCAAATGCGACAGCCCAATCCATTTTACCACTCAGCCGCGACAGCCACTGCTTGTGGGATGGGTGTAGTTCTAGTGTTATCACTCACTGGGAGTCAGGTACAACCAGCTGACGAGTCCCAATTAGGACGAAATGCGCATCCTGGATTCCTCTGCTAGTTACTATTCATCACTACTATGTTGATTTTTTATGGAAGTTTTTATCTCCCCACGTTTTAGAAAATCTTGGAAACTATCGAAAACAATTGATTTAATTCCTAAGGTAGCACTCATCGCAGACTGATACCAGTTGGAGGACCACTGAAAACTTGGGAGTACGAAACTGCGGTTTCGTCCGATCGTGGAACTCCTCAGATCCTCACTGGTTTTTGAACTGATGTCAGTCCGTGGTGAATACTATCTTAAAAATAAATTCTTCATAAACCTCAAAATAAATTAATGTTCGATTCAATAGTTGGAGCTTGTAGGAGAAAAAAAACACTAATGAGAACGGAGATATGTCTGATTTTAGTAACTCCACTAAGGTGAAGTATTCTTGATTAAAAACCTAACGCTAAACTTGGTGTACCTTAGTATTATGTCGTTAAGTTTAGTGGACACAATGAAGATACCATCGGTAGACTTCAATCAGCGCTTACAACTTTGGAGGTAGACCGCTTATAGACTGACAACCTTTCGGTTGTGTTTAACACAGATAAAGGGCAGAGAATATGCACTGGCCAGTCAGTATAGAGTAAACAACATAATATCTTCTAGTTCTAAGCGTAGATCGGAGGCTGTTAATTCTTTTGATATGTTCGAATCTCTGAAGAGGTATCACTTAGTTTTACACTATAGATTTATTCCGCTGAAAAATATCAGCGAAAAGTAAATTTATGTCAGGGGTTTCCCACCAACTGCATAAAGTTGCTTAGTGTATAGTGATGGCTTTGGTTATTACAAAATTGAAGTTTCGACCAAAGAAATTTAATCCATTTTCAAAAGTTTATATATATCTTACATATGTAACGTAAATACCTCGAGGTTTAAGTTTGCAGGATGGACTTGCAGATTCAGAATTACCCAACATAATTCGTTCTCGTTAGGTGAACACTTATTATCCACTATAAAATATGATAATATCCCGATTTAACATGAAATATTTAACTGTGTAGCAGCTGCATGATCGATGAAATTCGTCCAAATAATTTATAAAAGAACAAACTAAAATTAAACAAATCATCATGAGAGTATCTGGTATAATACAGTCTCTCCTCTTGTGTTTTATAAACTCCTGCATCTTGCCTGTTCTCCTCTATTCTTCTTCTTCGTTTTTTCCAGGGTTGTTGAAAAAAGACTATGCTATATTGCGTAGAACTTTGAAAATTGTCAACAGAACTAATGGTGTCCCTCTAAACCTTTTAGTTAAAACAGATATGGACAAAAATATTAACCATATGGCAGGAGTTATTTGATCAGATGATCAGCATCTTCTTCACTAAAAGCTCTCCATATATTGGTCATCTCGAAAGACAAGGAGTACGTACATAGGACTGTTTATACGTACGATTAAATATAAAATCTCTACAATACCGTATTTAGCCCATCTGCTGCGCAATGAAGACTTTATTAGAAATAAACTAACTAACTAACTTCTGCCTTTGAAAGTAAACTAATTGATAAATGCACAGCATGTTATTTATGTATTCTGAATCTAACTGCGAATATGATTGTCTGCCTGAACTAATTGTATATTTTCAACAAAGTTTTAGATAGAGTTATTATTCTTATTTCTTTTTATCTGATTTTTACTTATTTTATTAGCCGTATACATGTACACTTTCTCTGTCCAACTGATGCTATATGACCTGCTGAAAATTCTGTAGAGTATTCCTGAAATATCTTTCAGAATAAAGCTATTATTATTATTGTTTAAATCGGAAATGAATTTTACATCTCTATAATCAATGTATATAATGCAGTCCTACAAGAGGTTAGTTTCAGGTGGTACATCAGTTCCGTTGAAGTTGTATATACACTTTGCTAGAAAGTGCCAATAAGCAAGAATTTTAGGTGAACTAGGACTTCTCATTGATTGACTCCAACCAGCCAACTGTTAAATGCCTTTTATCATACTACAAATTTGATGTGTATATTTGTGGTCTGATTTATTTCACTCCATCAAACTTTTCATTAAGTCTCAAAACTATAATAGAATAACAAATGACTTTTATTGATTGTTAATCAATTATGCTAGAGAATTAAAATGTACAAGTGTTTACAGATCAATAGAACGATTGGGTAAAACAGCTTTACTAGTACCCTGCTGTTTTACCCAGCATGATATAAATTATAAAGAAGAAATGATACCATTTAAGCCAATAAGAGGATGCTTGTACATTCAATCGCATATTTAAGATATTGACAGGACTTATATTTTGTTGATTGTTCGGCATAATGTTATAAATGTCTGATATGTCTTCTATCCAAGTTACCGCTTTGTATAATACACTCAAAAGAAAAATCATGGAAGCATAATTGTGTACCTGATTTACTTGACGAAATATGTATGCTATTTTCTGAACATATGCCTTATTAATTTCATCTGGTTTTAAGAATATGAAATTATAACTCATTGAATTGACTTTGTAGAGATTCAACTGATTTCAAAATAGTTTTTTACTACCCACTAAAATCAGCTACAGTTGTTTTACCCTTCAACGATACCTGGAAGATGTAAAACTGTTGAAGAACAATAAAGTTGCCTTGTAGTCACATGCTCTTTGCGAAATCTGAAGATTTAGTCTGAATACATACATGGAGTTAGGATTATGAACTGCTGAAGATAACCAAACTTAGATTAAGAATTTCCTTTAGTATTCTCAGATTAAAAATTACTCTCTTTCTAATGAAAGTCAGTTACTTAATGCAAGCTTAGTCTACCGAACAGTGGTTCAAATTGCCACCCATTGCATCAACGTACCGAGAAATGAAGTAGCAAGGTAAAGGGTATCAGTATAGGAAAACATTTAATCACAGTCTCTAAAAGCAATGAGACGAGAAAGTGTATGTCAGCGAGAGTTAATACAATAGTTGAAATTCGGCTGTATGGTAGATTATAACACTATTTTACTTTATGTATTATGTGCTTTAGAGTGAAGTGTACATTAGTGCAATCCTGACAATATGCACTACTGAACCAGTTTGTCCACCCAAAGGATTTATTTAAATAACCCACAAAAACTTGAGGTATTGGAGAAGTGTCAGAAGTTCAGTCATCGCCTGTCACATAATCAATAATGCTTAACGATTCACGGAGGTGTTTGTCAGTTACCACTCATTTGAAGGAAAACACACATTTGTGGACAACATGTAGACCCCAGTGCAGATGTGTATATATACACATGGATGTCCCAGTGACAGCGTGACCAGTAATCTTCTATATTCACTCGCATCAAGACAATGAAGGTAAATAAATCATTTTCATAGGAATTTGATTTCAACCGTTGTAGTACATCTTCATGCTCATCTGTCTAACGGTTTTCGTCAGTCACGCACAGTGTCTAAGTGAGTTCAATGAATTGTTTGAGAGTGTGATGCCTACTGATCACAAGCCATGCACTTGTTAACACTATCTTCTTTCATATTTACTTTTCCTTTCTCATCTGATGCTACATCTTCGCATCAAACTTCGTCTTGTCTCATGTGATCGCCTCACCCCACATCGACTGGCTTTTCCTTCTTGGCATCTGATCACTGTGACGCCGCAGTTCTCGACGCCATGTTCAACATCTTACCTGCCGGAATAAAGAAGTTGGTCAAGAAAATTGTTCACTGGGCCTGTCCGAGAGGGAAATCAGGAGCTGCTTTTAGTGTAACAAGAGGCGATGCTTCTAATGTGACCACGACGAAGAAAATAACGAAGACAGTCATTGAAGGCAGGAAGTAGGTGTTTGTTGTAGAAGTCAGTCAGTGTCTGTTTATGTGTGTGCCATATGGGATAAGTTGAATTATGTCATGTTTTTTGTGAGCATTTTTTTGTCTTAGACCAGTTTTGTGAATAAAATAGACGGCTGTGTGGATGAATGTCTTGTTTTCTACTGGCTTGACTTGTTTGGGATGGCGTATCAGAGACTGAATTTAGGCACTCATGTCATCCCTCGGCAACTCAGAGTAGATATAGTTGATCATAATTCATACCACCTGCTTTCACCGAACTTATGCAAGCCACCTATACAGAGTACAGTTTGACTCGTTCCTTTAGTCAGTATCAACAGTAGATCTGTAGACCTCCTAAACGATGATGTTGGGACCCTATGTAAGAGATGATTAGAACAGTAGGTGGTAAGATGAAACATAAAGAAGTGGGCGATAAAATCTGACATAAAGATTAGGATGAAAATAACATGTGCGTTCGTCCACACTGCTGACATAGATTCTAAGTTACATCATCCAGAATCTTTAACCACTAACTTTGGTGAACAAGCAAGTACCAACCAGGCAGTCTACACTTCTGTATAAAGCACAGACCACCAGATAAGGACTGTATGGACTGACGTCATCTTTGAATTTGACCACCTCTCACCTTTTTGCAGCCTAAGTCTACTTCAGCTAACATGACTAGGCATGAGTAAGACATGTACTAGTCACCTGAGCCTGTAAAGTTTCACAACCTCGCCAAGTAACTTGCCTCTTTTATTTAAGCTTCTAAGCATGACTTCTGCTTCACTGACACGGTAGTTCCGCAACACATTGACAATGTTACGATTACAACACATGAAGCGTGCCCTTGTCCTACACCTTCAGTGATCCTATTTCACAGTCGAGTCGTGGAACAGAACAACCTACTTCGAAGTATATTCGAACCTTTGTAGACAATCAGATATCCCGTCAGGGCTATATGATGTGGGCTGACAAAAGCTAATCGAGGTCTTTTGATGCATGCTTAGATTACATTGATCCCCGACTCATCAGGACTGACCTGACTTCCCAAGTAAGTGAATTTGTCAGCTTTGCAACTAGTCTATTTAGGCATGAATAGCTAGATGGCAAAATCTCACATTTCCGCATTGAGGGACACAAGTTAAGGCCAATGAAAATGCAATGGTTGCAAATACACTTTATTGGTGAGTGCCAACAAGTATGAAATGTGGGTCAGACAAGTTTTTCTGCTAATCATTTACTTGCATCAAGTACTAATAAACAGCCCACCTCAGTGTTGTATAACGTTGTATAGTGGCTACATTGTAATCTTGGTCAACAAACTCCTTCAACCACCTCACTAGTGATTGCGAGGCAAAGTAATGATAAAGACCAGTCTTGAAGCAGTGGTTGACATCTGGGTTATGAGGGACCTATGCCAAACATTCGCAAATTATCACTTTCTTCTGAGTTGTATTAGTCTTCAGATGGCAAGACAGAAATATGTGAAGTCAGCCAGGTGAAAAGAGGTCTTCATGAAGACCTAAATGATAAGCACCGACTGAAAATAGAGAAAGAGAATGTGGACATCAATAACGAACACAACTTAATGTGGACGTCTCATGTAGTACTTCACTATGGGCTTTAAAATGCCTGCAAATGCGATGTGATATTACCTACCACTCCTTTCACTGAGAAGCACTATTTCAGGAAAAGGAACACAATGGCAACCTTAGGTCGAGAAACACAGCAGGTATTATAAACCGATGAATGAGTTTGTGTCATGAGATATGGTCGATGCATCCACGACCAGACCTGAAATCTGTCTTTTTTCAGGGTTCACACTCACCGGGATTCACTGCTGACTAAGGAACCTAGAAACTCCGAAGTAATGCTTATTAGAATGGTAACCCTGTGATTATCACAGTAGGATTTTTCTTTTTTTGAAGACTATGGCAGTGAATGATTCGGACCAATTAAAGGGAATCATATTCCTCTCCTACATACCCACTAAAACTTCAGTTAATGTAACACACTATCCTCAACCACTATCCTATTGTCCTTAAACGTTGCAGATTGCTTACAGTTTTTTTAACTACTGCAAATGTTGGAGGATTCATCTCAGTGTTCCATTTAGGATATGACTGGCAAGTGGATAACCAAATAATAGCTGGAGGTTGATTGCACTGTTCCTCAAAGTGTGGCTGTTTATAGTTTCAGTCTTTCTTTTCTTGAGTGAGCGTGTAAGTGAGAAACGGATCTTTCTCTACCAAAATCTTACTAATAGTTGACTTTTTCTCCCCAGCTTCCTGGATACCTCTGTAAATTTGTCTTCTCTTGGTCATCACAGCTAGCTTTTCCATCTCCCCTGCCTTTACTGTCCGTCAGTGGACACGAGAAAATCCGAGTTATACTCGCTTCTCATTGCGCTCGGAGCATGTAGGTCTACGTTTATGTGCATCCATTAATTTGTAGGTTGTTGAGACCCACATTTTATTTTTAACTTTCTAAGGGTCAGCTATCGTCTTCAGTGCTAATCTTACAGTAGTTTGCGGCTGTCGAAGACTTCTGCCGATAATTAGCCAACTAGTGCTCTTCTCAAAGAAATCACATCATCAAAATGATTTTGAAACTGTCTTCCAACTTTGGTTCTTTCAACTACATTTAGACGTTGGTAAATATTTGCTGGTACTACCACATTTTCAGAAGTATTCGCTAGAATGCTCGGAAATTCTCTGACAACTGCAACCAGCAATAACTGCTAGCATAATTGTCTATCTGTGTCTGTCATTGAAATGAGGTCAGTGACGACTAAATCGGGAAAGTTTATCTTTTTGTTTGAAAGTCGTTCTAACGAGGAACAGTTGGTTTTCTGAACGTCGTTCCCACAGGTGATCAGCATTATCCGTTTGTCCATCTGGGATTTTTAAAGTTACGATTAAATGTCACTATTCCTAACTTAGACTATCCAATTTTGCATTTAGATTAACTGCAACTATAATCACATCTAAATGTTTAGCTTTCAATTGGAGGGAGAAGTAGAGTTCTCAGTGGAAACCATCTTTTGCTTCGTCCGAGATGCAGCAGTGGGTGAGCAAGCATAGCTTACAAAGAGGCAACGCCATGTTTTACAGTGCTTTTGATCTTTACTGCACCAGTCAGTTGAATAACGCACAGATGAGTTCAAACTTGAATCCACCTCAGCAGTGCACTTTGTTTGTGAAAGAATGATCATTTGGTATTCCATGAACTTGAATAGCTATCAAGAGCCAAACAGTTCGGAAAATTGAAGAAGACCCAGGGTTATTCACAGATACACATGAATGCAGATTAGAAGGTAAAGATAAGGTAAATTGCTGTCGGTTGGAAGAGACTTTAATGCTGACTGAGATAAAAGAACCTTTGACACTTCCAGCCTATGGAAGGGGCACTTCTTTTAGGGGTACCCAAAAAGGTGGTCGGTAATAACAGTGAATAACCGCAGAATCCAAGGATTATCTGTATCAAGCGCCGACACAAAGCCCTTCCAGTACCAAAAGACTGAGGAGCGGAGGTCTGACATTTTTAATCTAGTTTTCACCAATGCGAAGCATCATAAGCACGGAATACTGGTCGTCAGCGAGGAATACGCTACCGCTCTCGCATCACCCACAGCCATCATTATGACTTCGCTCTTCGGCCTCTATCTCAATCTAAGCTACTTACATTGATGTAACTACTTTAATTTTAGCAATATTCAGAAAACCTTTATCGTACCGTTGAACACCTAGGATCCATTGTCCCAGTCGGCATATTTCGTTGGTTTTTCATGATATACAAGTCCGATCACAACTTCAGCGTAGTGGCTATCTGTTAGGAGTCTGTGATAAAAGTTTTCTATGAAGTAATGCGCAATTAAAACGAATTTTCGTTTCCCATGCATTATACCTATAGGTTAAGAATGGTGATTAAGTACGAAGTGCAACTAATGTCTATCAGTAGTCGACTTCTTTTGTGACCAACTAGAAAACGAAAGGAAAATACAGTTAAGAAAATTAAGATAGGACTATCCTGTGAAATTAGCGTTGAAGTGCCTTATTTCGCGTTATTTAAGTAATCATAACAACCGAATCCAATATGAGTCAACCTTTAACAAAACTAACAATAGAGTCATTATACAGATCCAGGTAAACATTTTGCATTTTAAATTCAAGTCTACACTGTGAAATCCTACACCTCAGGCAGACTGATTAGAATATATGTACATAGGCAGGAGTCGTTAACGTAACCCAAGACACATAATGCGAACAGGTTAGACAAATAATAAATTAATATCTGTATTCAGACCCCTTTGTATCCCTGTATATAGTATTTGGGAGACAAAGTAGACGCAACTGTCTTTGGACACTACAGGAAAATGCCCAAAACTGAAGAAAATTTAAACTTCAAAAATAACCTTAAACTATCATTTTGACTATCTGAAGTATCTATGGTTTGGCAAACTAGTTTTTATACTTGGTAATGATTGAAAATGAACTGAAAACTTGGACTGCGGTGGGATTCGAACCAGCAATCGCCGGATTTCCGGCCCACTGCTCAACTAGCTGAGTTACGAGGTCCGACTACTGACCAGATTTCTACTTCACTTCAATGCCATCGAGGTCCAAACTTTCATTTCACCTTCAATCATCACCCAGTATAAATACTAGTCTGCCAAACTACGGCCATTTCAGATAGTCAAATGATAATGAATATGCTGCTCCCCACGTCTCTGATTCAGTTAGATTTGGATTCGCATGAGAAGTCCTGAATGGGGAGTCAGTGTGAGTACTATCAAACAGTAGCAATGTGTCACAAATTCACACAGTGGTCAGGCAAAACCCTGCCTGTGATTGAAGTAAAATAAAAATCTGGTCAGCCGTCGGGTTTCGTAGCTCAGTTGGTATCAACCTTAAACTAATTATTTCACTAAGTAATTGTGATTTGAAATGTATGAGTAACTTACGAAGGGTTATAGAATGGTCGGGAGAAAATAATATTTGGCTCCCTTCCTAAATTAGATCAGAAAACTTTGTTAGTTCTTTCCAGTTGATGGCCATATTTGTCGAAAAGTTACGAGTAAACAGTCTCAAGATAGCCATCCGGTACGGTCTCCACAGTTATGTAATCTGTAACTGATAGACTTAACACTTGAATAATTCAACCGACTAAAGGAGAAGCTATATTGTAAGAAAGCTTGGTGAACTTATTAGACACATTCGTTTCCACAAGTTAACAAAGACGGTTACAAAAATTATTTCAAACTAGCTTTTTAACGCATTCAAAATCTTACTCATTCACCTTCCAGTTTCAATTTCTAGACTGCTCTTTGTTATCAAATTCTACCGTTTGTCAGTTATCTTTCATTGTTAAATGTAAGAACATCTTGTGTACCTGCAGAGTTATCGGTTCACCTTTTTCTCCTCCTCTTTTCCCTTCCAGATTCTCGTGGCCACCACTAAATCAACACTGCTCTACGCACCTCCTGTAACAACGTATCTACCTACCTACAGGGTAGACGAAAACATATCAGCAGCTAGTCGTTACACTTTTTCCATTATTAAGTGATCGATTCACTTCCGCGCATCAAGTTCTCATTGGCTACGGACCAACGATCTTCATTTGTTAGATTGGCTCGATCAGTTTAACCCCCCTTCTGAATAACGAAACTGTCACGTGGGGTGTGGTAAAATATGGCTGACCTACATAGCTAGTAACGGCTTCGGATGACACATTCTTCTCATATGACTCAATCTTAAAGGTCGTATCTATCTAACATAGAGTCTAGGGAACTGCACATATTATCAGTCATGTGAATGTCCTCTGCTACGCGTAACTCCTTCTGGATCTCAGTAATACCAAATGTTCATAGAAGGTTTTCTGACATCACAAATGATGTTATGCAGGATGCTCAAGTGGCTGATAACATTAACGATATTTTTCGAGAAAATGAGATTCCAGAAGTTTATATGTGCTGCATACAGCTAGCCATTTACGTATCAAGAAAAACCCGTGAAGATTCTGTAGCCTCGTAGCCAGAAGGCTTGCGAATAGCTGAAAGAGATATTTTTAGCCTAGCTAAACCTGTCCACCATCAGTGAGTGATATTGTCTCCGTGTTTATTATCTGAGCATAGCTGATGCAACCGTACTGTCACCAACTACTTTAAAAAGATCAATAAATGGTAGGGCTTCAAGTCTTCAAAATATATCCACAGATCGGTGGTGTGCTTAAGCCTTGGGTTGCCCAAAGTTTTCCACCGAATATTTATTTCATCAAATTCGTCCATTTTTGCTTGTTTTAGTATCTTAAATAATATCCTGTACTGTCACACCTTAAAATGTTCTCAAACTGTCATTTCTAAAGCTAAGAACAGAACAAAGAAAAAACGATATGCCGAATGTAAATGCAACACAGCTCTAATCCTAGGATAACTACATAGAACAGAAGACTTTTGTTTCTAGTTGACGGAACTGCCACCATCGAAATGACACTCGATTTTGTGTTCATTTCCAAGTCCAGACCAAACGTTAATGTAGCACTACCTGTCGGTTTCACATTAGTGACATTAATACTGTTATTATTAACACTATTTAGATGTAATACTTATTTACAAAGAAACTTTATACAGGGGGTGTATTTACTGAACTATTACATGCTTCATTAGTTTGAGTAAGGTCACCCATAACTCCTTGTGAACAGCAATATGGCATCTTGTGAATAATCCATCAGTCCATCAAAAATCAATAATCTGACAAATATCTATTATTCATAACTGAGTGAAAAGTGAAAAAATCTTTGATTTCGCCTTTATTTATCACATCCATATGAAGGTTTCTCACCTTAGATGGAATTAGTTAGATTTTACTCAATATACCTAAGTTTTTCAATAGATATACTATGCCGTAAACAAGGATTACTATTATATTATTCTGTCATCTTGTTTTTATTTCTTGGTGAGTACAAGTTTTCGCAAGTTAAAAAAGGTTCATTTGATGTTTGCTATGTGGTGATTGAGAAGTCTAGCCACTAGAGTAATGTGGATCAAGATCAGACAAAAATCAGTGAATCATGCAGTTTCAATGTAAATCCAAATCGATCAGGTGACTAAACTTTACAATGTCAACCGAACATTCAACATTATAATTATAGAACATCCAATAATTTATTCGTTATTGAAACAATTCCACTCGACGGCCTGTCTTGGTGCGTGATGTCCCCAGTCGGTCATCTCAGTGCATTCCCAATCCATCTCCACTTCCTTCCACTACATATTTGTTCAGCGATAGGTTCTTGCTTCGTTGGTTCGTTGCCACCATGAGTTCCTTGTTGCTTATTCTTATTATTCTGGCCACCTATCTGATCTTCAGTAACGAGCCAGAGTAGGCAGCAGCTGTTGATGAATGTCTCTAGTTTGTTGGAAATGCCTTTTTGTAACGTGCCAAGTTTCTTAAACATATAGCAGCACTGACTCGCTCGAAAAATCCGGATCTTGTTCACGCTTTATGCTGAGTGCATTAGATCTCTACACTGGTTTCAGGCTAACGAAAGCCTGTCTTGCTGTCTTTCCGATCCTAACTGGCTTTGACATCCTCGTCTGTACCACCTGTAGTTGAAACAGTGCAGCCTAGATGGGTGAAAGAGGTTACTTCCTTTGAGTTTCTCCAGTTGATGTTGATTGGAGCTTCTTGTTGTTGTTATTGTGAATTCAGTACAAATTACATATTTCTTTCCTTGCATCAGTAAACAGTTGACTACAGCTTATGTATGCTTTCAATAATTAAACAGGCAATGAGTATTAATTCCTACTCGTAATATCTCGTTATTATACTGAATTGAATTGATCAATCTTTGGTGGCATATAAAATAGTCTGAAAGAGAACAGAATATATGTTCTAGGTTCCACCGCTAGCCACCATCAAGCACTTAACAATCTAGTACTTTATCTGAATATACTTCGTAAAAGGTTTTATAGTTAAGGTAGTATTCTTCACCGACTGACATCAGTTGGAGAACCACTGGAAACCTGGGGCTTCTTAGTAATCTATATTCACGACTCTACTAGGGACTAAACCCGGAGACTTCAGATTTCACGACCAGCACTTAAACTATTCAGCCACTGCGTCTAAATTCACTGGTCTACAGTTTTCTACTTCTGCCAGTTAGCGATGTAAAGCAGCCATTTGCCAAGGTCTTCATTTGGCACCTACTTAACTCTAGATGTTTACCAGAAAATTACTATTTAAAGTAGTCCATGCTGAGAGTTTGACCATTCAGTCTTAACGAATCAACTAATACCTTATCATCCTACCATTTATGTTTGCTCTTTTCAGTGTTTGATCTAACAAGTTTTAACTTATTTAAGTCATTCATATGTGAGAATGTAAACTTTTATCAAATAATCGGTCTAGAGTTATTAAATTTCTTTTTGAAGGTTTTCACCCTTAAATTTAGACTAACTGCAAGATACTACTGACGAAAATAGTCAGATAGATAAAATGTTTCATTTTAATTTCTATAAATTTCGGTAGTAGAATATTTTTTTATTGAAATCTCATGGCTGTATATCATGAATAATTATATCTAAAGTCATATGTTCATATGTTGTTAAATAGGTGAAAAAAACTAACGAAAATTTTGAAAATTTTTTAGTTTCCCATTACTCTTTCCATTGTTGAAAAAATTTATCATTATCGCTTTTGTTAAGAGTTGCATGAAGCCATATACTGAACGCTACATTAAGAGATATTCTAGTGTGGTGTGATGGTGGCTTACAATTTTCAATGTATGTGATCTCCTGCCTTATTTTCTGTATACTGTGGAAGTCTATCCAATCAGAATGACTAGATAATACGGCTTATTTCGAGTAAATTTTTTTCAGATCATAAATCTCTTTTAGTTTTATAATGTTGATTATGTAATGTAATTTTAACCTCTCATTACCACAATTAATCAACACTAGTTTTATAGTTTTATCAGCACTTATGGAATACTTCATAGTTATTCTTTAAGCAAACTTTCTCCAGCTGACTAATTTGTTATTCTCATTACACTTACTTTCTGTTTTAACCTCAAAAAACCTATAACTGGATGGTGGTCATGGGTGCATACTGCTGAGGAGTCCTATGGTAAGACGAAACAGCTGTCCAATACTTCTAGGTCTGCAATGTTCCTCCAACTAATGTCGGTCCACGATGAATACGAACCTGTAAAATCAGTAAATCCACACAAACCCTAAAATTAAATTGGGTTTTTAGTTTCATATACATGTAACACCTATGTTCGCTTATCACTAGTAGTAATTTTATTGCTTAATACTCTACATGCTATGAAAAGAAACATATACACTAATTTTACACTGGGTTATAATCTAGATATACGTATACTGAGTTGTAGGATATGATACCTGAAGGTTGAAACTAGCCAGACTTTTATAGTACATATTCACCGGATTTACTAACCTCTTCGACAAAAGTGTCGTTAAATTACAGCCTATAATAATGAAACTGACTGGAATAATAATTTTAAAGGTGAATTTGTAGATGAGATCACTGGGAAGAAAACTAAAAGTAAAGTTGCTGGTTGTAGAATTACACTGATTCTGCGCTTTAAAGGTTAGTCCTAGCAAAAAAAAGCAAGTGAGGGAAGTTTCATTTATCCAAGTTATTGCAGCTAATTCTTCACTAGGGATGTTTCATTGTATCTGATAGCGTTTAAAATAGTTTAAATGAATAACCTCTGTCAGTCAGGTAATTTCCGGAACTCAGTACGGCATGAAAGAGTTCTATTATCTACTACTTAAACTTCCTAAAATACTCTATGATAGCCCATCAGAATTCTTATCCTGAAGACTAAAGTTTCTTATGAATCCAGACCATCATCTAAAGAGAAGGAATTACATTAGATATGATGTAGTCAATGCATCCATCCAAACATCTAATAAGAACAAGTTTTCAGTCAAGCTCACACATCTATCCACTTTGATGGTCAATATTGAGCTGAGTAGGCTGGTTACAGTGCAGTAAATCCACTTGTGAAACGCTCCCGAAAACACTTTCCAGCATGGCTACCAAAAGGAGAATTGAAATACATCTTCAGATAGATAACAGAATTATGAATTCAGGTCAGTTCCGGAGTGTAGTTTAACTTCATCTGGTCAATGCTGTGAATCTTCAAAATCCGCTTCACGAGTGTTCGAAGATTTAGTGCCTACTTCCTATCGACTCATTGGCATGGGTAGGACATTATTTTGTAGAACAGAAAATGCACTCCTGGACTGGATGCCAGTCAACAGCTGTGTATGTGCAGTCTGAATGGAAGGATCTGTTAGAGCTAAGAAGGATCTCTGAACTAGTCCAATATTGTTCGTTATCTGGGTCTTCATTCACGATGACTGTGTTTAGATGATAGAAAGGGTGACTCCTAAGAGAAGCTTTTAATTTCACTACAAAGCTTAAGCATTGAGTAAAGTCATAATAACAAGCGACCTCAACGCTGAAGTAGCAAAGCTGAGCCAGTTGGAAAAGAAACATAGATACATATTGGGAGTCCCATGCCAACGAACCGAAGACGGTGGTCGTTGGCTGCAATTTTGTTCTGGCAGCCACCTATTTCTGGATAGCACTAACTTCAAGCATGAGGAGATGAACTGCCTCAGATGACTTCCGCCGACATCAAACTAACGATGGACACAGATAGATCATATTGTTTGTTATACGCCATGGCTGGAGAAGATCGAGGGAGAATCTCCCCCCTTTCCGGAGTACTTGTTTAAACTTCCTTCCCGCATCAGTTTAGTTGCATGTATATCTGCTCCCAGATGATGACAGGACTCCTTCCAGCTGGTTCTGACCACAAAAAAGATCGGAAGTAGCTAGAATGTAAGTTAAATAAGAGTCTTCGCAATGATGGCGACCACTAGAGGGCAGTTAAATTGCAAAAGATGGAAAAGTAATCGGCACTCGGTAATACCTGACAGAGGAATACAATGATAATACCGTCACTGACAAAATGGAACGCTGGTAACATTCCAGGATAGACTACTCAAATTTTGGGCGGAACACTCTTAAGCTCCATCCAACTGGCACACAGTTTCAGTTCACTTACCTAGCACTCGGCTCTAACCTGAATGGGATGTGGGTGTTGATCCACCAAATCTCCCCGAAGATTGTAAAGTTCTTTTGAACCTGAAGAAATGTAGAGCAGCAGGACCCGATGAATTATCACCAGCAGTTCTTAAGGATGAAGGTAGTAAATTATCGGGTAGATTATCGAGGATACCAGGTGGTCAACAGAAATAAAGGATATTTGTGTCACACTGGTTCACTTTACTAGCCATTGCAGCCTGTAAACAGGAAGATAAGTCTTCTTGTGACAGCCATAGGGGAATCAGTTTGACTAACATCGTATCCCAGATAAAAGGGTCTATAGTTATCTTATGCTTTACTAGAACTCAAGAACGGCAAACTGATAAGCACACCCAGGTTTCAGACCTGCACGACATCGGATAGATCTGAAGACCGCATTTGATTCTGTTGACCGTGGCGTCGTAGTGGTATCTGGCTGTGAAAGTAATACTCAGCGTAAATGACCATAGATTTCTTCTTAGCAACGCCCATGTATGTTGGATTCACCATGGGAGGAAAGCAGAAGTTAGGTGAGGGGTATTAAGTAAGGAAGGCAAAGCAGTAGATAAACCTTCAGTGACTGAGATGGCCTGAAAATGTGTTACGAAAACCATGCCAGCACCTACTTTGATGTGCAGTGCTAGCAGAAGTTGGATTAGGTTGGAATTAGGATCAGGTTGGCCAGATCAAGATATGGTACCAATTTATGCAGTCTCTGATGGACGGTGTGAGCCATATCGGGTGGTATAGAAAACCTCGTTGAGGTCCTTGAGAAGATAAAAGTCAGTGGTTAGGGGCCCTTAGTGATATGGCTGGAAGTTGATCACAGTGGTGCTGATGTATCCACTTTTTGGTGTCTTCCAAGGTTTAAGTATTTTTACTAACTTTGTTTTTCAAATTTCTACTCCTAACATATACCGTTGTCTACTTTGATATGAATCTTTTTCCGTCCACTTGTTGTTTGGACTATACTGTGCAGTGTGGCAGCTTGAACAGATATACTTACCAGCTTCTAAGTTGATTTTATCTGTTCCTGCCTCTTTCTTCGATCATTCAGTAGTATATTCTGAACATAAGCTAGAATTTCAAACAACGTAGTTATTAATTCTTTGGCAGCGTCACTCATTGTTGTGGGATCGTATCATCTACGAAGCATGACTTTTCTTTGTAATGGAAGTACGCTTTGTTCATGATAAAATAATCACCTAAACTGTTTTAAACAAGGCTTCCTGCTGGTTAAATCTTAGTATGCCTTACCAAAATAAAGTATATTTCGATGTCAAATTAGTTGATATAGAGGAACTTCCAACTGACGTAACCAGTTACATCGGTTACTCTCTACTGACCGATTAATGTGTATGATCATTTAACACGTTCAAAATGTGCTACATTAAATCATTATTTATCACTTGTTGTTATTTCATATAAGTTCATATCGTAAAGAATTCCGTGACCAGTTTTACATCCCCTTGAAAATTTTCTCACTGACTTCTGAATTTTGAACTTTTCACTTCACTAGTAGTTATCAGTCTTGAAGATTATTTCATCCAACTTCAGCTAATATAATCTTTGACTATATATAATCTTCAGATATATATTTCATGGCAAATTCACAGCCGTAAAGTAAATTTTATCTTATCTCGGGACATTATGGGAATTTGAATGATTTTCAGATGGTATACATCACGAACTGACATCAGCTAGAGAATAACTGGAAACCCAGCGACAATGGACAGCGATTTCATTTTGGAATGAAACTCCTCAGCAATGCGCATCCACGAACCTACCAGTGGTCAAACTCAGAATTTTCAGCGTTCCCAGGTTTTCAGTGGCTTACCAACTGATGTCAATCTGGGATGAATGCCATCTTAATTCTTATTTGCTGATCACACCAAGGTACTGTTATATGGGAGGTCGAATGTAACAGGAAAGGTAATATACTTTTCTGCCAAGAAATAATGTATCTTCTAGGTGCTCGGTGCGGTTTTTCTAGGAAATGATACGGAAATATATTGCACCAAAAACAGAGTCGTACTCGATGAGGATGATATACAAGGGAACTACAAAAGAAATCTACCTCATCCTATCTGCCATTCAATCTTGAGGTTTGTGGGGACTTTATGGATTTCAGTTTGGTATTCAACATGGGCTGACATCAGCTGGAGAAACATTGAAAACCCGGGAGGACTGAAAGCTGTTTCTTTGTAGTATGTGACTCCTCAGAAGTGCCCACCCATAACCTGGCCCCACGACAGACCGAACTTAGAGCATTTAGGTTCCACGGTCAGCATGTAACTATTGAGCCAGCGGGTTAGAATTCATTGGTCCATATTTCCTACTTCTGTTAGTTCACGATATAGCGCGAACTCCACCCAATGCTACCGTTGAGTAACTGTCCTCATGTTCAACTTCGTGGGGTTATGGGTGCGCACTGCCAAGGAATCCTGTACTAGGACGAAACAGCTGTTCAGTGCTCCCAGATTTCTAGTGTTCCCCGAACTGTTATCAGTTCATGATGAATACCAACCTGAAATCAGAAATTTACCGATTTTAAAACGCATCAACTTATGATAAGTCAAAAAATATGAATACATTCGATGCAAGTTTCAATGACTTATTGTTATCTGATTTACATGTTATGAAATTGGTTCTTTCCATTCACTTCCGTTACTTTTGTGCTTCATTTGGAATTATTTTTCAGGAAAAAGAATGGGATTGTGGTTTGCTAGGTCCAACAACGCTACATGCTTTTGTGACAATCATCATTACTTTTATGATAATTTGCTTGGTTGTAGCTAGCAGAGGAATCCAGGATGCGCATTTTGTCCTATTTGGGACTGATCAGCTGGTCAGCGTCCTCGATTGGGCCACTGAGGTACGATATCCACCGCTTGCATACCGTTTAAAGCGATGGTTACGAGCTTCTAGTCTCAGTGGGAGCAACATCACTCATTGGGGTCCAGGTACATCTAGCTGACAAGTCGTAGACAAGACGAAACGTGTATCCTGGATTCCTCTGCTATCCATAACTAAGTAACTTATAGTAATAAATATTCAGGCAATATTGAGGCATCCCCACAGGAGCCCAAGTGCCAGTAGAGGTAGAACATGCCGATTCGGTATAACAGGGAAGAATTACAAGTATATCAACAAATAGTAACATCATTATTACTGTTAGTAAAAGCCAGCAGATACTTTTCCCATTAGATTTTATGACTTTTTGTATGCAGAAAAATCTGTCTACAGAATAATTAAAAACAGCAGTACGTAGCATACCTAACCAACTGACGTTACCAATAAACTTTTGATCAAGCTTCTTCTAAGCATTTCTTATGTACGTAGTGATGATAGATAGGGGCTAACAGTGGGATCCAGAAGGCGCGATTCGTCGTATTTGGGGCTTGCCAGCTGCATATACTTGCCCCCCATAAAGCTCAAATCCGGAACCAATAGCCTCAAACGTGAGAGCGCTATCCACTAGGCCATCGAGTCATGATAGTTACTTCTTGTGAGACGGGTGTAAGTTTTACGTTGTTGCTTGTATTATCCCATCGTTTCTTATTTGCACAAAATAAAGATTGAATAAAGATTTATGTCATATATTGAGCATTTTGGAAATCACTGATGAAAGAAAATAAAGAAATGTTGAAAATCAGAGCGAATCACCCAGAAATTTCTCACTTAACACATCTTCGCTTAGTATACACTCAGTGATATTCTAATCGGCATCACAAATAATGGAGTTAAGTCCTTTTAAATATTAGAAGTTTCCTTTAATTTATCCCCTGAGGAAATGTCTGCGAAACAGAAGTAAAGCTGACTTACTTTATAGTGAATGAGAATGAGAGATCAGAAAATTGGTTGATTGGTTTGATATCTAGGGAATATTGCACAGATTACCAATATCTGGGTTAGAATTATTGATCAGTTTGAAACTTACACATAAATTCTATGACCTTTTTTTACATTACTAACCATTTAGTAGTTTATAAAACTAAACATCCGTGGCATCAAGACAATTTCAACTGGAAACAACTGAGCTAAAATAAAAAAAGATGACTCAGAACCATCATGATTTAATGAACAGTATGAACAGTTGAAAAACACTGTTACCTTGAGCAAACTGATGTTTTTATCGCTGTGATGCAATTCACAAAATCTGCAGATAAGTATGGCTAGTTTCAAGGCATTCACATTGCTGAACAAGTATGTATTATCTGTTGAAAAACAGAATAACAATTTCTATTCATTTTCCTAATCATTCTTGCTTTTAGAAAACATCTAAGGGGCATCAAAGATAATTTAGCTGAAAGTGATGTTCCGAGTTGGTATTCTTCATGGACTGACATCAATTGGAGGAACATCGGAAACCTGGGAGCACTGGACACTTGTTTTGTCCTAGTATGGGACTTGACAGGTCCCATGATTCCCGAAGCAAATTCGAAAACGGCTGGTCTAAGTCTGTTGACCCTAACAGTTTCATATCTTCCGAAGTGGTTTATGGTGAATACTTTGTCTGTTCACCTGATTACCCTGTAAGGTCTATCATAAGGTTGTAACGGTTTGCGAACCCTATCATTTCTAATAAATGCATGAAAACAGTCTTGGAGCGTTAAAGTACATAAAACCGTTGTTTATGTTGTGTCGGGGGGTTTTGGTTGCAGATCGTTTATATAAGCCATTAGTCGTTATACGTAGTTAGCTAAATTCTATGGGACTTCAATCGCTTCACTGAAACAGTCACCCAGCAATCGTAAAGTAGTTCCAAAAACTAGTTCTGCTATGCAACAACCAAGACCCTGTTTCACCGTCGACCGGATCCTTAAGAGAACAAATGGTAGCTTGTTACCCCACTTATCATCTCATTGAGTGGCTAATAATGCTACTTTTTAGCTGTTGGGGAAATCTCTCTACCATACTAATGGCGATTGGATGGTAAGCGGTTGTCCGGAGTCTTTTGATTCTTAGTGATTCAGTGAGTTCCTGAAATAGATTGTTTTCAAATTGTACACCTCTGTCTGTAGTAATCATAGTAGGTATACCAAAATTCAAAATCCAGTGTTGGGCGATGCTTTTGGCATTTGTTTCCGCTGAAAAAAAATAAGAACTGCTACTGGCCATCTAGTAGAACGGTTAATACAAGTTAAGATATAATTGAAACCATCAGGTGGCGGTAGAGATTCAATGAAGTTGACCTGTATGCGGGTGAATCTAGCATCTGGTAAAAAAAATGTGCCGGAAAGAGCGATATCAGTCTATGATGAATACCAACTTGGAAAATCACTAATTCCCCACTAACCCTCAAATTCAGTTGCAATTGATTTACAGAAACTTGTAGCTTGGTTTTAAAAGCTTTATACGACATAAAGTTAATCTAAAATGGTATCTTTGAGCTCAATTCATTGACTGACTCGTTGAATCAGGATTCAACTTCATTACTCTTTCAGTTGAGTCATTTTTGTAGTTTTTCCTCAAAAGCAGTATAAACTGATCAGTATGGCATTCTGATAAAAGTTTTTTACTCACTAGTGTTCTGTAGTTATGTTAATGGTTAATTCTTTTGAAAATTAATGTAATGAAAATTGAATATATTTCGGCTAAATTCGGTTCGATATTCAATTGAAGACATGAACCAGTGTTCAAAGACTGAAGTAAGAATATATGGGTTAAACTAATTCATCGGTTCATGACTAAAAGAGCATAGAACTCATATTGGTAGTCAGTTAGACCATCTTTTGGGTTTTCATTGTTGATCTTGAATATTTTACTGGCGAAAAACTACTCTATAAGAAAATTAAAAGCAAGAATTCTCTATAATAGACAAACCTCTTGTAATATACTCTAAGGTCTATCATTGTTTCTAATTTACGTTTTAGAATTGGAAATGGTACATTAACGTCTATTGACCTACCTCTGAGGAAATGTTAGAAACTGCTTTACACAGACTACCTTATGCACAAATCACCGTGCTAAAGAAGGTTCCCATCAAATACAATACAGAGAACATTAGTTTGATTCAAATAAGTTACAAACATTTCCAGTCATAGTCATGTAACTAAAAGAAGCCTGTGAATTCATATTTCTGCATCCTGGAAAAAATGTTGGGTTTTTTCAAATAATTAACATTAATTTAATCTAATAAGGATGTATGACGACAAGAGGAACCGAGTACAACCTATAAAACGCTACACTGGACAAATAAGTGAAGAAGAGTGCACACAAAGACAAAAGACACTTCTACAAAACGCTGGTAAGTGAAGCATAACAGGCTGCAGGTAGGAGAGACAGAGACCTGACAACATTGTATGAGATAACCAGGTTACTATCTGGGAAGGAAGAGTTCAACGCAGATGAAGCCAATAAAAGATGATGAAGGAAATATAATTACGAAAGAAGAGAAACAAAGGTGATGATGGGCCGACCACTTCAAAAGACTCTTGAATCGACCACCATCTACACTTCGTCAAGAAATACCACCTGCAGCCCAGTCACAGAACTACCAGTGAACACAAGCCCTCAGATGAGGGTCGAGGTCCTGAACGCCATAAAGCTACTGAAATGTGGGAAGGCAGCAGGATCAGATGGAATCCCTCCAGAAGCACAACGGTGAACATGCTCGCACCACTATTGCATAAGGTCTGGAAGGAGGGGAAGGTACTTGTCTATTGATTAGAAGAATAGCTACCTTGTCAAGCTCCTGAAGAAGGGTGACCTAAGCGTTTGCAAGAACTGGTGCGGAATCACGCACCTATCTACCCCAAGCAAAATATTAATGCGCAACATTCCGAAGAGGCTGAAGGATTCGAAAATACGACAGGAACAGGCTGGCTCGCTGGCTTCAGGAAGGACAAATCGCGTGCTGACCGAACTGCAGCAGTAAACTACGCATTATCATATAACAGAGCATAGAATGGCAGTCAACTGGATCTCTACCTCAACTTCATCAACTTTGAAAAGGTCGGCCTTTGACAGCGTTGACCCACAAGTAATTTGGCAACTGCTTCAACACTACGAAATACCACAAACCTTTATCAACCTCATTCAGCAACTATATGAAGAAGCTACATGCCAAGTTATTCACAATGGGAAGCTGAGCAATGCGTTTGAATTGAAGACAGGAAGGAGTAAGATAAGACTGTCGTCTACCATCACCGATGATATTCCTGATTGTGGTGGACTGGATCATGCAACACACAGTGAGAAGCGAGAAGAGGGGGATAAGCTGGCTGGACCAATGGAAAGACCTTAGAAGATTTGGATTTCGCCGATGACTTGTGTCTGATGTCACAAAAACTTGAAGATCTACAGGCAAAATCCAACAAGTTGACAGAGGAGGTGAGGCAAGGCAACGAGGATGGGACTTCAAGTGAACGTGAAGAAAACAGAGATGATGAAGATACCCAACCAACAACAACGCCAACAAAAACAACAAACTCCAGTCACCATCAACCGGAGAAAATTAAAGGAAGCAGCCTCTTTCACCTATCCAGGAAGCACCGTTTCAATTACAGGCGGTGCACACGAGGATGTCAAAGCCAGCCAGGATCGGAAAGACAGTAAGACAGGCTTTCATTAACCTGAAACCAGTGTGGAGATCTACTACACTCCACTCCACTCAGCATAAAGCGTGAACAGGATTCGGATTTTCAACACCAACGTCAGTCAAGTCAGTGCTTCTATGTGATGGTTGAGAGACTTGGCGTGTTACGAAAGGCATTTCCAACAAACTCCAGACATTGATCAACAGCTGCTGCCTACGCTTACTCGACACAGATCAGATGGCAAGAAAAAATAAGCGACAATTGACTCTGGCAGCAAACAAACCAAGAAGCTCTCACCCAACAGGTATGCAGAAGAAAGTGGAAATGGATTCGACTGAACATACTCTGAGATGACCGACTGAGGATATCACACGCCAGGCCCTCGAGTGGGATCCAAGGGGAAAACGACGAATTGGCATCCCAGGGTGACACAGAGGAGATTATGTGAGTAAGAACTGAAAGCCGTGATGGCGCCAGGTTCAAAAGTATGCCGAGTGCAATGGAGGCGTGCTACTGAAGCCGCATGTTCCACTAGGAACCCAAGAGACAGGAAATAATAATAAATATTACTTTCTGGTTTAACGGCAGGCAGATAAAATTCCGTTTGGCTAATTATAAAGCAGCTGATGAAGACTGGAAAGACTTTAGCTTTTGGCGGATCTCAGGTAGGTTTTGTCAGAAGACATCTAAATTCTTAGTGCGAATGAAACTTACGTCTGACTGACTTTCACGTTTACCCTTGCAATTTCTCATGCAGCCAAAAAAATGTTTCTAAATATTTTGGAAAAAAACATTTCCAGGGAAAATAAAGAGATGAGTTAGGTTATTTCTTTGTTTCTTAGAAGTACGGAACTTTTACCACCGATAGGTTGCCGAAGAATCAGTCAAGCCCATTCACTGACAGGAAAGAGTAAATGACTTAAGATCAAAACGGTGGTTAGCTGTGTGCTTTTATTTCAGTAACTTGTTTCATTATCAGTTTAGGAGATGTTTATTACAAGGAGAACACGCTAAGAGTCTGATATGAATAAGACCCCTCCAATAATCATTTCCGATCGTACTTCCCTGTTTACTCGTACCTATAGCAGAGAATCAAAAGAAGGAAAGAGAATGACATTGACAAGACAATACTTAAAAGTATGACAAGGAACCTGTTACTGATCAACTGAACCCTACTTAACACTGCTATGGGAAGATATGCCTTACACATGGGTTATTTGATAGATATGAGTAGCTTATCATATGAATAATAGACAAGGTGGTAGTAAGTTTTTATGTTGTATAGAAGCTTAAGCAATCCTTTGTCACTGAGGTCAAACTGACTGGATGGTTTCATACCTAGTTATTGTTCCTCTGGTTTTGTTACTTACTATTCTTCATTTTTGCATCTTATTGTTTCTCGCATCTTTCTGAACAAAACTTGTCACAGTTTTGTCAAATTTTCCTTTGTATTTGTCCAGTGTCTGAAAGGAACCATCGAAAAGCACTGAGTTATCTCCAACCGCCTATGGGGCTAGATTATATACATGAAACTGAACGACATAGGTCTGATCTCCATCACGGTCAAAAATGGTCCCTGCTGAAAACTATCGACAAGTATGAAACCAAGGTGCAAGGCTTTCCGCTGATTATATCCAACCCTGTAACGAATATCAGGTATAGATGAAAGTGAGTTGTCAAACTTATACTGCTGCTGATGACCGTATAAAGATTTTATATTTATCTTAATGAATGACAGTGGAATCCAAAATGCAAGTTGCGTCCTATTTGGGACTCGTCAGCTGGACAACCTACACCGCGATAAATGGTGTAGTACCCACTAGGACTCGATCCTCGTATCCACCGCTTCAAGCACCACAGAGTTATCCACTTAGACACTGTGGGACGATAATCATTTTTTGTACAATAACTATTAGTTGTTGTTTTGATACCTGTAGTTTTCCGTTGCTACACAGGGTCAAATTGCCCGACCTGTGTCACCAAGATAAATATAAAAACATGAATATCCCGCGGTTTCGAAGTATTTGCATAAGAGTCAAGCAGTTTGACCCGGCATAGAAATGGATAATAACAAATATCAAATCATGGTTATTTAAAGAGTTTACGTAGCTCTTCGGTGCTGACACTACTTTTAACCCATGTTTTCAGCATTATTTTTTATAAAAATGAATCTTTTACTACCTATAAGAGAATAACCTTAAAAAAAGAATAATACATTTTGTTTAGTTTATTTGTTGACTCCACCTTCGCAAGTAAAATTTTACCTATAAATAAGAACATGTAGAACTATCTTCAGGTCAAAATGTCATTAAAGCGCTAACTCAACAAAATTTAAATGTTGGATTTATAATTACTGAAACACTTTGCTTCAGGATATTTTATCAATTTAATTGGCCTGTATATCTTGGCTAACCAAGAGCTATTCAACATGAAATCTACAGAAAAATATGAAGGTTATTATTTCATGACTGTAGGTAGTCAAACAACTTTTAAGATGTATCAGTCTGTAATTAGTTTACAACTGTGACTTTAGTTCTTGAAATTACAGATCTAAAAATGCATCCATACAAGAATAAAGTTATTCGATAAGTCATTTTCATGACAATAAAAGAGTTACGTATGCAGAGGTAAATGTTCACACCCAATTATTATTATTGTTATTTGTCTCTTGGGTTCCAAATGGAACACAGAAGTTCGGTACCACGTCTCCAATCCACTCTGTTTTTTACAGTCTTCTCAACCTCGCTCCACGACTGCCCACAAGCTATCACTTCCTCCCCACACCATCTCCTCCATGTCACCCTCACCACGGACGCCCAACTCATCGTTTCCCATCTGGCTTCCACTCGACGGCCTGGCCTGACGCGTGATATCCCCAGTCGGCCTTCTCAGTGCATGCCCAATCCAGTCCATCTCCACTTCCTTCCACTGCATATTTGTTCAGCGATAGGTTCTTGTTTCGTTGGTTTGTTGCCAGAGTGCGTTCATTGTTGCTTATTTTTATTATTCTGGCCACCTATCTGATCTTCAGTAACGAGCCAGCGTAGGCAGCAGCTGTTGATGAATGTCTCTAGTTTGTTGGAAATGCCTTTCGTAAAGCGCCGAGTCTCTCAACCATCACATAGACGCACTGACTTGACTGACGTCGGTGTTGAAAATCCGAATCTTGTTCACGCTTTATGCTGAATGCATCAGATCACTACACTGATTTCAGGTTAATGAATACCTGTGTTGCTGTCTTTCCGACCCTGGCTGGCTTTGAAATCCTCCTCTGTGTCTGTGCCACCTGTAGTTGAGACAGTGCTTCCTGGATAGGTGAAGCAGGCTACTTCCTTTGAGTTTCTCCCGTTGATGGTGATTGGAGCTCATTGTTGTCGGTGGTGTTGTTGTTGTTGGTGGGGTATCTTCATCACCTCTGTTTTCTCTATATTCACATTCAAGGTTGTTGATATTTCAGGAAACTTCTTGAACTGAAGACTGAAAGTTTCATCACGCTTGCCTGATACTAGGCGTAGACCGTTTTTCAGCCTGCAAGGGAACATGGATTGATGCTTTTGTCTGTGTATTAATCATGGGAATAATTTCTACTCGGATGTGTATGGCTACAAATAAATTGAAGATGACTGACTAGCCTCTTTCTTTCTGATAAATGCGTTGGTGAATGCGTTGATATTAATGCAAATGAGATTGTGGAACATGAGTTCTAACTACTATGTGTCATTTTATAGCAAGTTTCGCTAGATCACAACAATTTCTCCTTCATAGTTCTTTTATCATATATCATACAGTAAGACAGTATTATGTACTGTATGGTACATATAAAAAAAGTAACTATAATGGAATTAGTTATATTCTACCATTGCAATCAAATTCTATTCTCAGATTAACAGAACAATTTCTTTTCAGATATAACGGCTTATGGTCTGAGATCGACAAATTTTAACAAACTTGAGCGGTCTAAATGTCATTTAAACTTGTGAATTGTTCGCATGAATGGCGCAATCTACCAGTTCACAAACAAAAGTCATTGGAAGGACAGCGAGAAAGGCTGACACTAGATTTCGTAAACACATTCCAAATAAGTTAAGCTTATAGTAGCCAAAGCACCATTGATTTGTTTGTCATTCAGTATAAACCGTTCTGTTTCATCTCCAAGCGTTTACTATTTGACCCATACTGACTTCACCTTAACCGGTGTAAACAATTTTGACCATATGAGGAAGTCTGATTATATAAGAAAATTAAGAAGCATATAGACACATTTATGAATATGATTAGAAAGTTCACAGCTAATCTAATACGCAGGATAAAGCTATCTCTGAATGAGTCTCAGTGGTTTAATTTAATGCCTAAAATTAATAATCCTAGAAGAATAGATGGTGCCAATAAGGTTCATAAAACAGGTTGTCCTATTAGGCCAATGGCTGACTTCAGAAAAATACCAACGTATAAATTATTTAAATATTTTGCTATATTACCGTGGCCTATTAAAAATCGCTCAAAATCTAAGCTGATTAGTTCATTTGAAATGAAAGAGACTTAAAAACATATAATTAGAAGAGGGAGAAAAGATGATCAGTTTTGGTCTGATTGGCCTCTATACAAATATAACTATTAATATGGCACCTGAAAAAGTCTGGAATGAACTCACAACTGACCATAAACTCAGTAAGAAAACTAAAGTTTCTATTTAGGAAATTATGCTAGGGATAAGACTGTGTTTAACGTCTACAGTTTACAAACTTCAAGACGAAATGTGTAAACATACAGAAGCAGTAGCTATGGGATCTCCAATATCCCCGATCGTAGCAGACATATTTATGGACAGTTGAGAACAAATAGCATTAGTAACATTTCAACCCACCCCGAAAGTATGATGGCGATATCTAGATGACACATTTACTGTGCTGTAATCAGAACGCATCCAGAGTTTTTTAGGACACGTTAACTGGATAGTAGATGTAATCCAATTCACTTATGAATTAGAAAATGAAAAGGGAGGATTACATGTGATGGATTACAAAATCAATAGGAGGGGAGATGGAAGCTTAGATACCAGTGTTTATAGGAAACCAACACATTCGAATAGATACTTGAATTTCACATCATCTCATCCTATATCTATCAAAGTAGGCTTTATGAAATATCTGAATAATCAGGCTAGAAGTTTGACGGCGTGTAGCACTGAATGATTGTGGCTTTCTTTCCACTTGAGTTGAATCTTTCTGTCATGATCCTGCAGGAGGAGATTGGTTCCCACTGCATGAGAACCTGCGATGCTGTTGGGGACATCCTGATAGCCACTCCAACACCCAGTGTGCTCGTGGTTGTCGTTTGGGTGACAATATCGGAGTGGTTTATTGACTCCTCTTTGGTTGACAGTTTGGAGATTCTACTTCCATTCCATCTGCTTTCGCAAATTCCAAGCACTTCAGTGTGATACCTTCTGATCTCCTTTGCACTCTGGGCAGCCTTGCTAGGTTCATACATGGTACGAACATTCCATGTCCCCATCCTTACTTTCGCTCTCATCGAGAGAGTGAAGATATATCGGCTAATTGTCTTCCCGAAGGCTTTCCCCAACTGGCGTCATTTCGTCTCTCCGATTCCAGTGAGGAATAAGTTTGTTTTTATTTTATGCATTTCCTTCGTGCTTAGAAGTTTGTTTAGCGATTGGATTGGTTTTCCGGGATAGGGTAGGGCTTAGGACTGGCTAGTAACTAGTGAACTAGTTAACCACGTAAGGTTATTAAAGAGATACTACTCATTCATAAATAAGCTCCAAAGTTTATTAAAACTTTTATGAGGACTGATAAGAGAAGGGGTAGTAACATTAGTGGTGATTGCAACATGACTCAGGGGGAATTGAAATCCTGTGTAGTGTTGTCGTATGAAGGACGCACATAGGAAATTTTATTTAGAATTCTTAACAGTGCTGGGCTTATGGTGGCATTTAAACCCACAAACTCGCTCAAAGAGAAACTTTGTCGGCTAGAAGATCCAACACAGCCAATTAAAAAAAACAACCTAATCTATCAAATACCATTTAATGATTGTGAGGTCAAGTATACAGGTCGAGGCAGCCGATTTGGGTCAGTCAGAATACCAGAACACAAAAATTCAGCGAGATACACAGTGATAGACCCTACAAAGGCGAGTAATTTAGAGAGAAAGTCGGCTATCGCTCTGCATGAACTGACCCCATAATCACATAGTATGGTGGGTGGAATAGGATGACACTTCGAAAATCTAGTATAGCTAGGTGGAGGAAGAGATTGATCATAGAGTCTTTGTTCGCTGAATCAATCAACACTTGACACGTAACAGAAATGACTCACCAAATGTTACTAACTCTACGGTAAAAGAATGAAAAACCGTTGGACTGAATGAAGAAAGTTTGAAAGTTGTATGACTACTTTGGTGTGAATACGAGCAATAAATTCTGCTTGAAATGTCATCCAGTAGATTACACTATCACTGTATGCTACATCAGTGCCCAAGTTTTTCTCATATATTAGTTTTTAATCCAATGTTTACATCATTAAATCATCAGATAAACTTAAGTAACACTGAATTCCATTTCTTGATTGGTCATTTGAAGCAACATGACAATCTAAATATATACACATAAGAAAACTTCACTTTTAGCTTTCACAAATTATTTCATTTGAACTTTCTCACTCTCTATCAATTCTTCTATTACTTCATCAATGGGCTATAACGTTCTTGATAAGCGAATTATGAAGACTGTATTTCTATATCTGTCTGTATTATTTATAACCTGTACGCAAATGAAAAGAAGACGACAAAATACAGTGAATTCATGGCATTTTGCGAAATTTGTTGTTTTAGCCTTGCTAAAATCTAGACTTAATTTATAAACCATCCATTACCATCTTAGGATACCAACTCTGTAAAACCAACTGATACCATAAACATTACCCAAAAGATTTACTTATGTGAGTTAAATTTATGAAGTATCATTGTAAAAGAGCTTTTTACTAAGCAGCTGGGATGACCATTAGACGAGTGTTCAAACCATTAAGACCTATCCGGCAGTGGTTACGTGATCTTCAGGAATACCGTTTAACTACTCATATAGTTTATCATTTTGGTTGCATCCGATAACATTGTGATCGGTCAGCAAACACTCTTCAAGGGTTGCACGTCTCGTCTGTGACTGAACCTTGCGACAAATTAGTAGCAGAGCTAAGTGAGAAAGTTCGTAATAACGCAGAATTTATAAAAATGAACAACGGATTGCAAACATTCTAGGTCCTTGAAAGATTTGAGTACGAAAATGAAGTCAGAGAGTAAGTATTTCCCTATTTAAACAATAAAGAGTTGTATACAAACAACTCAAGGATTATAGTACAACGCTTTAGACTTCAAATAATTACATGATTGAGGTGTGATTCTGAAACTTATAACTTAAAGTAATGACTGTCGTTACCACTTCAACTTAACAAAATGAAAAGCTTCAGTTCCCAGTCAAGGAAGTGACTTTAGAAGGTACGAAACGATATCGATCATTCTAAACTAAACAGAAAACATATAAAGTGATACTGGGATTCGAAGGCTAAATTAGATAGTAAATTAGATCAGCAGAGATGAATATTCCCATGGATATGTAGCTTTTGCAGTCTGAATTAAAATACACAGTATTTTCAACTTCAATACAGGGTTTTTCTTAACAAAAGTGAAGCTGACATACAGTATGTCTTTTCTTGCAAACAACCCCACTAATTGTTTATTGAAAGCCGAGAAACATCACTGATATACTAACTGACTTTCTACTGAAAAGTAGTACCCTTCGCTTCAAACGCCAGAGCGAAGGGTACTGGGTTCGAGGCTCTATGGGAATAGCATCAATCATTGGGATGCAAGTACATCCAGCTGATGCACATCTTGGATTCCTCTGCTAGTCACGAAGACCAATATCATTTTTACCTTTTTTTGATCTACTAATACTCACTTTCAGATGTTTTCCGCTGTCTGTAGTTGATAAATTCCAATATTTACTAATCCTTTTAATTTCTTGATTATTTGAAAACCCTATAGAGTAAGTAGGTGATGTGTAATTACACTCCAAAAATTAACTGAAAGTACTCGAATTTTTATTCAATCTTTAAATTTTCCATTTAAATACACCCATTCCTTAGTGTAGTGTATCTTGAAAGATAAAGTCCGAAGCAACTATATTAAGAGTAAGTATTCGGAAAAAAAAGTTTTAATTTTTTCCCAGAAAACCAACTTCTTATAATCTATAACGGTTTTATTTTAATTGATATTTCTGTTTATCTACAAAATACACATTCTTTCAATATTTTTATTCTCGTGAAATTTCCTTACAACTTGAATGGTATAAGTTGATAACACTAGAATTCATTTATCCATATAACAACAAACATTAATTAGGCTTACAATTTTGAAAACAAACTCAATTTCGGTTTGGGTCAATTATATCCAAACATACTTAACATTTAGAAGTGATGAAATATAAAAACAGCCTTTATTCATGATCTGAAATAAACTGGAGTGTTGTTAAAAAGAACTTAGTACTTGAAAGATAATTACTCTTAGTTTACAGCAAACCAATCATTTTGGGATGAACGCTGATCACCATCCTAATGATTGTAAACATGATTCTCTATTCCTAACTTCATTGACAGGACATTTTATAGATATTTTTGATAGTCATGTTAAAATGTTATCGTTTGAGATTCATGTAAAGAGTTAGATTTCAATTCATTAACAGAATAACAGTATCCTCAACATGAATATGTTGAATTCAATCTGAAATAAAACTAAGCGTGCTGAGTGAGAGGTGGGTATGTCAAATCAGTACAGAAGACTATCCGATTTCCTTACATTTTCAATAACCTCCATAGTTTTTTTTTGAGATGAATGGGGATTTTTAATTTAGAAGTAGTATTCATCATAAACTGACATCAGTTGGGGAACCATTGAAAATCTGGGATCACTGGACAGCTGTTTCGTCCTACCGTGGGACACCACAGCAGTATGCACCCACGACCCAGCTACGTATCGAACTCAGGACCTTCAGATTTCACGGCGAACGCGTTAACTATTCAGCCACTGGGTCAAAGGTACATTAGTGTTTAGTGCTCATTAACGACTTGCTCCCAAATGGATATCAGGAAGGTCTAATGAGAAGCCGTGACCGATGGGGTCAATCAGTCGGAAGTGAAGTGGATGCTAACTGAAGACTTCGGGTGACAGTCGCGCTATGTCATGAACTGACAAAAGTTGGAAATTGTGAATCACTGGAAAGCAACCCAGTAGCTGAATGATTAATACGTTCGCCGTGAAACCCAGAGGTCCTGAGTTCGATACTTAGCCGGGTCGTGGGTGTGTACTGCCGAGGAACCTCTATAGTTGACAGCAATCTAATGCGAAATTTTCTAAAAATTGATAGATTTCCTGTAAATTACCTAGATAGACTCAGGTAATTAACCGGGATACAGTTAAAGTCACTAAAGGCTTAACTTTTGTTTGAGAAAATACCTGATGAATAGTGGTTGTTTGGTCATTCAGTTATATAATATTGCCTAATGATAATCAGATAAGCAGAAAAACTAATTGGTTCGCTGCACTTATCTAATAACAAAACCATCTCTAGAGAAATGTTATCTACTTACATGCAATAGTTGGACTCCAACTAAACATGATTAGGTTTTACTTTGTAGGTATTTCGCTGCGACCACAGTTATGAAATTTATCAAATATTTGATATGTTATGACTTCCTTTGGATAGTCATTTTTTAGTTTTCAATACGATTAAGAATATATTCAAGCGTTGATAATCAAGTCATTTAACTAGCGATTAATATATTTGTGTGCTTGAATCGTGGTGACAGTTGTGACCAGATATGACACTACATAAAGTGCAACACAGCTCCTTCTAGCATATTTTAGCGGTGACAATGTATATTTGACTGACAAATGTCGATTAACAATTAGAGCTCAAGATATCTATTAGTTACCACTTAATGACTGAATTAGTCAGTATAATAAAATGTCATAAGGTTCACTGCTGACCTGAATAACTTACTTGTCATATTCTAGACTCTAGCATTAAACGTATAAACTTTAAATTCATGAGATATGTATAATCACCAGGGAATAATAACTGACAAAAATCACAAGAAAAGTTTGAGGTTGAAGTATATTGGACGAGATTCGCCTACTGCCGATAGTTCAATATTTAATGCACTCATCTTTGGACATAATCGATAAAGGACATAGAACTTCTTGCTAAGAAAAGTTTGATAAGTCCACCTTGAAATGAGTTATTAACGGGAATGATATTGCCATTTTACTAGTGATGATGGTACTAAGAGTAAGAAAATATGAGCTATTGGATTCCAACTCAATGGTTTAATCGTAATGTTTTTAGCATAAAACCTGATGGTCTTCGATTAATTCTCGTACGCAATTCCTGGGTGCCTATTACTGAGGGTCACAGCCCATAGTGACATATCTATCAAGTACTACATAGATTTTCATGGCTTTAAAAATTGATATCTGTCCGTAATGAATGCCTTGAAACTAATCATCAGTTATCAAGAAACTAGTAAAATATGTAGCGGTGCTTCTTTATTCACTTTATGAAGAAAACCACTATTCAAAAGATTTTAACTTTCAAGAAGACCGAATTTCCTTCCAAATCTAAAATACACATTTATCATAGCCATAATCTGTAATTAAGAAAGTTTAAAAATGTTTGCTCTATTTACGGTCTGCTGAAAAGAAGATAAAATACTTACCCTCGGGCTAAAAACTGTCCACTTTAATCTTATATTTTAGAACAGTATTGTCTATTTGATAATAGCTGCCGCATGTTTATGTTGATGGTGATGAAGATTATGGTAATGATGACAATATTCTTTATCATTCTAATTCTAATATGACATGATAAACAAACTAAGGAAATATCATTCTTCTAAAAATGTTCAGATAGATATTCTTCCTGCTGATAAATTTATGACTCAGTTTAATGGTTAGACAAAAGAATATCCTAGGATTAATTCACAAGAAAATATTGAAAATATTTGCTGAAAAACGAAGAGGTCTTAATGATCAAATATTTTCATATCTTCAGCTTGAATATAGGATAGCTTTCATCACGAGATGATATCAATTGAAAAAAACCACTGAACACCTGGGAAAACTGAACAGCAGTTTTGTCCCAGTATGTGACTCATTAACAGTACGCACCCATGAGTGACTGGAGGTCGAACTCAGGACCTTCATTGATTCATAGTGTCTTACTATCGTCAATTTAAATATACCTAAAAATAGCTGTAAAATCCAATATTGTTGCGTAATATGAATAAATTAAGGCTACAATCTGGATAGGATGAACCGCATCAAATCGGTCATGTCCTTAATGAATCTGGTACAAAAGAAGTTTACATCAGAATTCTGATGTCTAAGATAATTTATTATACTCTGTGTGTAATAATGACTGGACTGTTAACGAATAGGCTACAATTATTGTTCACTAGTATAAATGTTTTCAATTTTCAATTGTCAGTTATGGTCTCTAACACGATGTTCAATTATTTTGACGTACTAAGGTGGTAACTTTTAATTTCGTAAGTCGGCAATCATTTGACTGTATCAGTCTAACGTACGGTACTCCACCCTATAAATATGCCTATGTACAAGTTTACTGATAAAGCTGACAAATAAGAACCTTCAGAATAACCATCTATCAGAATTTACTTGTTGAGATCAGCCAGTATCACATTACACTAACTACATATACTGATCAAGTTCTGTCGATCAAGTCCGAGATGGGTTAATCAAGCCAGGAAACTCAAGTTTATTCAGAAATTAGGATTATATGAAATGACTTTGTCAACTTCTCATGAATATATCCCATTCAGTCTTACAGGAGGCTAATCATATCTGCACTGCATGAAGGTTTCCCATCAGTTGCTCTCAATCACCTAGCAAAGATAACTTCTAAGTGGTTGTTTCCTAACATTTTTCTGAAAGTCGGGTATCAGACCCAAGTAGTAATCTTATTGAGTAGTTAAATTGGAGCAGTAAACTGATCAAATAAACTGTCTGTTATAACTTTATTTAATTTATGCTGAGTTAAAAAAACGGTATAGTTATTAAGATATACATGTCAATTATTTTACCAGGAATACTAAGAAAGCACACTAATAACTTCAGCCTATTACCTAGTAACCAGAAGGATTTCATCACAATAAAAGCATTTACAATTAATGTATGCATTGAGTCAAACAACAATGTTGAGAAAAATTTTAATCACTTCTGTAAGTAAGTTACTTTTCTTATAAATTAAATTAATTTAGACATATTTTTGAGCAATAGAACAAAAAAGTCAATCATTCTGCAAAAAAAAAGTAATTTCCAGTTTGTTATTTGTAAGACAGGAAGACATTTCCTAAAACTGATTTCCTGGTTATATAGAAAACGTTAGATAGCAGAATCCCAAGTCTTTACAACACCACCAACATTACTGATATATTCAGACTCTCGATTTCGTTTACTTGAAGTACTTTATCCAAGAAATACTCATAAATTATTCTTAATAACAGCCGATAAACATCTAATTATATCAAGCTTTGATTTCGAATTTCTGTAGTCGAGCATGTAGAAGTTTTGAGAGTAGACGAGATCTTTATTGATAACTCTAGGTGAGTTGTATATGCAAACTTGTCTTCTTGAATATTCGATTTGACATTAGTTAGGAAATGAGTCATATATAATCATTGCTACATGGATACTTTACCTCTAAAGTGAAAACAGGAGTAACACAAGACTGCTGCCTACTATCACTCATGATTTCCTGATTGTGGTCGACTGGATCATGCAACAAACCGTGAGGAACGAGATGAGCATACGCTGGCTGGACCGTTGAAAAGACCCTAGAACACTTGGATGTCGCCGATGATGACTCATGCCCATTGTCTTGTGGCAGAAACTCGAAGATCCACAGGCAAAAACCAACAAGTTGACAGGAGAGGCAGGGCAGCGAAGGAAGACGGGACTTCCCTCAGGTGAACGTAGAGAAGACAGAGAAGATGAAGATACTCAACCAACAATAAGAACAATAACAAGCACCAATTACCTGCATAGACAGCATCGTTTCAACTACACGTAGCGCACGCACAGATGGGGATGTCAAAGCACTCAGGTTCGGAAAGACAGCAAAACAGGCCTTCCTTCATCAATCTGAAATCAGTGTGGATATCTACTGTACTCAGCATAAACCGTGAAAAAGATCCGGATTTTCAGCATTAATTCAGCCAAGTTAGTGTTTCTATGAGATGGTTGAGAGACTTGATGCGTTACGAAAAGCGTATACAACATACGGCAGACACGCATCATCAACAGTGCTGCCTACGCTCACGTGATACTGAAGATCAGATGGCCAGAATAATAAGAATGAGCAGTGAGGAACTCTGGCCTGGCAGTGAACCAACCAACAACCTATCACTCAAAAAAATGTGCAGAAAAAGTGTAGATGGATTGGGTTGGACTGGACATTGAGAGGACCACTTGGGGACATCACGTGCGAGACCAGGCCATTGAGTGGAACCGAAATGGGAGACGAGTTGGTTGTCCGGGGCGAGGGTGACATGGAGGAGATCGTGTGTTTGGAAGAAATGGAAGCCTATAGGCAGTCGCAGAAGCAAGTTCATAAGAGTGCAGAGAATTTAGTGAAATGTTGACATGCTAGTGAAGCCCTATATTCCACTAGGAACCCAAGAGACAAATAATAATCAACAATAATAAATGTGGATACTAATTTCTGCGGAGTAGAATTCATTGCACTTCTAGGTTAGAAAACTTGTACCTTTGCTTATAATGTTGCATAAAATAAATTTTCCTATATTTAACCATGTGGAATTAATTAGATATGGTTTTGAAGACGATACGGTTGACAATTTAAAGATTAACGCTCTGTTTTGGTATTAACTTTAACTATTAGTCTACTAATAACAATATAAATCCTACTTCATAAAAAACTCTTATTTGGAGGACTTGTTCAAACAAGTCACTTAAGAGAAAAGTCCCTTCATTAGCTAAACAAGAACTGAACACTCAGGTTATTGAATAGGTTTCAAATCAAAATTATCTGGGATTCTGTTCACATTTGTTCAGTATATCTGACGAAGACGTGAGTGATGAACATCAACGTATTCTAAAAATACTGACCCCTCCCCCACTGTTCACCAACTAGTAGACACCATAGTCTGTAAAATAATTATAGTCAGAAGCTCTTATTTTACCACCACTACTAGAATATGAAATTTAAGGTTTTCCCTTGTCCTAGGAAACAACATTACGGTATATCTATTAACATTACATTATCAGGCGAAATAATGGGGAGCAAGTATAAGCAAGTACATGTATTATTATTATTATTAGTCCCTTGGGTTCCTAGTGGAACATAGGGCTTCAGTAGCACGCCTCAAGTACACTCTGTTCTCTGAGATCTTTTCAACCTGGTTCCACGATAGCCCACAACCTCTCATTTCCTCCTCGCACCATCTCCTCCACGTCACCCTCGGACGTCCAACTCGTCGCTTCCCATGGGGATTCCACTCGAGCAACTGGCCTGACGCGTGATGTCCTCAGTCGGCCTTCTCAGTGCATGCCCAATCCATCTCCACTTCTTTCTGCATATTTGTTGCGTGATAGCTTCTTGGTTGGTTCGTTCCCACAGCTCCTTCTTGCTTATTCTAACTATTCTGGCAATCCATCTGATCTTCAGTAGCGAGCGTAAGCAGTTGTTGATGAATGTCTGTAGTTTATTGGAAATACCTTTCGTGACGCGCCAAGTCTCTGAACCATACAAGAGCACTGGCTTGACGTTGGTGTTGAAAATCGTATCTTGTTCCACATGCTGAGTGGAGTGCAGAAGATCTCCACATTGGTTTCAGGCTAATGAACACCTGTCTTGCTTTTCCGATTCTGACTTTGACGTCCTCGTCTGTCCCGCCTGTAGTTGAAACAGTGCTTCCTAGATAAGTGAAGGAGGTTACTTCCTTTAAGTTTCTCCCATTGATGGTGATTGGAGTTTGTTGTTGTTGTTGATGGTGGTGGTGCGGTATCTTCATCACTTCTATCTTCTCTATATTCACCTGAAGTCCCGTCTTCGCTGCCTCCTTTATCAACTTGTTAGTTTTTGCCTGCAGATCTTCAAGTTTATGTGACATTAGGCACAAGTCATCGGCGAAATCCAAGTCTTCTAGGTTCTTTTCCGTCGTCCAGCGTATCCCCCTCTTCTCGCTGCCTACTGTTTGCTGCATGATCCAGTCCACCACAATAAGGAATATCATGGGGGATAGTAGGCAACCTTGTTTCACTCCTGTCTCCACTTCACTTCAAACGCATCACTGAGCTTCCCATTGTGGATTACTTGGCATGTGGCATCTTCATATAGTTGTTGAATGAGGCGGATAAAAGTTTGCGGTACTCCGTAGTATTGAAGCAGTTTCCAAATTACCTC
The DNA here is from genome assembly GCA_944470555.2 of Heterobilharzia americana. Lineage (NCBI taxonomy): Eukaryota > Metazoa > Platyhelminthes > Trematoda > Strigeidida > Schistosomatidae > Heterobilharzia > Heterobilharzia americana. The sequence continues at coordinate 58,099,989 of OX104129.1, read as the reverse complement.
TCGGTCGACGCTGTCAAAGGCCTTCTCAAAGTCGATGAAGTTGAGGTGGAGAGGTGATTGCCATTCTATGCTCTGTTCCATGATGATGCATAGCGTAGTGTTGCAATTTGGTCTGCACATGATTTGTACTTCCTGAATCCAGTCAGCCTGCCTGTTCTGGTCGCAGTTTTGAATCCAGTGCGTCTTTAAGCCTCTCTAGGATGATGCGGCTTAATATTTTGCTTGCCTTGGGTGGACAGGAGAGTGATTCCGCGCCAGTTCTTGCAAGCACTGAGGTCTCCCTTCTTCGGCAGTTTGACAAGGTAACCCTTCTTCCAATCACTAGCCAGGTACCTTCTCTTCCTTCCACACCTTCTGCAATAGTGGTGTGGTGTGAGCATGTCCGCTGTTGTCTCTGCGTCTGTTCTCAGTGCTTCTGGCGGGATCCCATCTGGTCAAGCTGCTTTCCCACATTTCAGTAGCTTTATGGCGTTCAGGACTTCCATTTTCGTTGGGGGATTAATGTTCACTTGTAGTTCAGCGGCTGCAGGTGGTATTTCTGGACGAAGTTAAGGTGGTGGTGGTTGTCGATTCAAGAGCTTCTTGAAGTGGTCGGCCCATCATCACCTTTGTTTCTCTTCTTTCGTAATTAAGTTTCCTTCTTCATCTTTTATTGGCTTCGTCTGTGTTGATCTCTTCCCAGATAGCAACCTGGTCATTTGATACAATGTCGTCAGGTCTCTATCTCTCCTACCTGCAGCCTGTTCTGCTTCACTTGCCAGTGTTTCGTAGAAGTGTCTTTTTTTTCTTTCCGTGCACTCTTCTTCACTTCTTTGTCCAGTGTTTTATACATTGTGCTCAGTTCCTTTTGTCGTTGAGCATCCTTGCACTGGTTTATCTTCTGTTTCACCATCCTCCTCTCCTCTATCAGCTTCCAGGTATCCGTCGAGATCCATTCCTTGTCTTCTTTCTTCTTCCTACCTAATACGGTTGTGCAGGTTTCTTTCCACATAGCTTTCAAACACTTCCAGTGTTCTTCCACACAGGTTTCTTCAGGGATGTTGCTCGATATCTCCCATTTTGTCTTGATGGCCGCCTTGAAGATCTCCTTTGTAGTTTCATCCTTCACTTTCCGAGTGTTGTACTTGAATTGAGGTCTATCACCAGCTTCCTTGAAGGCTTTTAACTTGATTTGGAAGGCAGGTTCCTTGCACTAGATGGTGAGTGGTGTGAACCTACATCTACTCCTCTTCTTGACCTTGTGTCAAGTAGACTGCGTCTCCATTCTCTTGAGATTGAGATGAAGTCGATTTGATTTTTAGTGTGTCCTAGTGTCTGGTGAAATCCATGTCGCTTTGTGGATATCTTTGTGCCTGAACACACTGCCTCCAATTACCGAATCGTTGAATGCACAGAATTCTCCAAACAATTCTCCATTCTCGTTCATCACCTCACCTAGCACCTCTCGACCCATGGTTAGTTCTCTTCATGTGTTGTCCCCTCCCAGTTTGGCATTCATGTCACCCCACCCATTAGAATTTTGATATCGCCAACTGACGTCTTGTCCAGTGTTGATTGCAGTTGTCTGTAGAATTCCTCCTTTTTCTCTTGCTCTGCATTATTTGTAGGTGCACAGCGTAGCATTGTATGATTGTGACCTTCCTTCTACTTGAGTTGAATCTTGCTGTCATGATCCTGGAGGAGATTGGTTCCCATCGCATGAGAGACAGCCTTCGATGCTGTTGGGGACATCATGATAGCCACTCCCTCAGTGTGCTCGTGGTTGGCGTCTGGGTGACTGGAGTAGATTATTGATTCTCCAGTTGACAGTTTGGAGAGTCCACTCCCATTCCATCTGCTTTCGCTAATCCCAAGCACTTCAATGTGATACCTCCTCATCTCCTTTGCAATCTGGGCTGCCTTACTGGGTTCAAACATGGTGCGGACATTCCATGTCCCCACGTTTACTTTCGCTTTGATCGAGGGAGAGAAGACACATCGCCAATTGGCTTCCCGAAGGCAGGCTTTCACCAACTGGCGTCATTTCGCCTCTCCGATTCCAGCGGGGAATAAGTTTGTTTTCATTTTTTATATTTTGTTTGTGCTTTGAAGTTTGTCTAGCGGTTAGATTTGTTTTACGGGTTAGGGTTGCTAGCCATATGCCCAACCTTCCCTGTTTACCCGGGCTTAGGACCGGCTAGTAACTAGTAAACTAGTTAACCAGGCGAGTACATGTACGTACTACAAAATATAAAATTTCTACAGTATCGTATTTAGCCCGTATTGTGTGTGACAATGAAAATGAGATGTAAACGAAATAATTAACCAACTTCTGTTTTTGAAGGCAAACTAATTAATGAGTACACAGCATATCATTATTTATGTATTAGGAATCTAATTGATAATGTGATTGTCTACCTGAATTAACTCTGCGTTTTCAAGAAAATTGTGGATATGGTAAATATTCTTATCTTTTATGTGTAATTTATACTTATTTCATTTTGCAGCGCATACACATATACTCTCTGTCCAAATGATACTAAATGATATACTGAAAATCCTGAAGAGTATACCGGAAATACTTTTCAGAATAGACAACATTATTGTTATTATTATTAGTAGTAGTAGCGTTAGTTTTCAGAGTATTTGAAACCCTGTCCTGAACTTAGTTATCCTTTAAACATAGCAGATTAATAATAATAATAATAATAATAGACATTCTATACCAGGCAATAACTTTTAGAACAGTTTGGAATTCTCAAGATGATATTTCAACAAATTTACTACTTGAACAAGATTTTCAAATTCAATAACCATGGCAGTTAAATAATGTTAATATTGACAGTATGTTAGTCAGTCATGCACAACAACCATTAAGTTTTTGGCCATCATCTACTTTATACGTTATTACACGTGGACTGGATAGAAAACAATATCCAAGTTTGGTGGTGAAGCTTCATTTATCCAGCATGAAAATTTCTTATTCCAACTACATATTTTTGTGACAGCAATATGATACACTGTTGTACGTTCATGGGCCAACTGCCTTCTGCTGTGATACTGTCTCATAGTCACGTTGTTAACTCGTGTTAACTCGTCTAACTATAGGTTGAATACATTCTAGGGTATGAGAGAGTATTTTTTACGATTTGTTGACATTTGAATGGAGCATTCTGATGAAATATATCCAATGGAATATTTTTAGTAGCCTAAAATAATACCCAGGCCGCCAAGATTTCGTTCTGCTGACTGGAAGATAGTCAACAAAATTTAAACCACTTTTATTTCAATGTGTGTAAAGCGTATTTCAAAAGGGTCATTGCATTGATTAAACCATAGAGGGAAGAATAGAGAAATATGATTTATTAGACAAAAGCCATTTCAGTGAATAAAGAATATTCTTTCTGATAACTTCTTACCTAGGTTCTACAGCTGCATGTACATATTAAGGGATTATGCGTCAAAAATATTAGGTTTTCGCTTATCATTTTGTTAATAATATTATATAGCTGAGGAGGCTAATTCAGAATGATAGAGTTAATTGTTACTGGGGTTCAATTCAAAACAATTGATTATCTAAATGATTATACTGCTTAAGTAAGGCCATAAAGTGAAAACTTAATAAAACAATGGGATGGTGTTTATGAGAGCTGGATGAAATAAACTAAGAAAGATAGTTTGAGGAATAATAACTTGATAGAATTTTTCCCATGTTGAGTGACAAAATAGCTTAAGAGAATTTGCTAAGAATATTTCAGATAATAGGGCTAAAGAAGTACCTACAGTATGAGTTAGAATATCTGGGGTAGGATGCCAATGAATTTGTGCATCCAGAATCGGGTCACTGTAGTTATAGCGGCAACACTTAGTCCTTTTGAAAAGAACTCAGATTGTTTGATCCTGATTGCTACTGCTTCTGCAGTTTAAAGAATCCCTAGCCGGATACCCTTCGTCAGGTTAATTGGAATGTGGTAGAGAATGGAAGATAACACATTCATATACACCTCATAGTTCATTTCAACAAAGTGTGCTAATATGGAACTGATTATGGTCTTTACCATACTTTTAATTAACCATGCTGGAAGCTGTTCGCGAACACAGAAAACTAAATTCATAAAGTAGCAGCTGACACAACTGGACTGGAACTGGTCACTCTAGGTAATTCATACCATGAACAACACAAACGTTTGTTGTGAAATTCTCCATAAGTTTGGCTATCTCAATAATTTTTCAACCTACTAACTGATAGTATTCTAGCAAAAAATTTACACGTTCTGTTGAATCAATCTACCGTTTGCATGTGGTGATCTCAAAAGGAAATTGTGCGAAATAAATTGCTGGAAACAGCTAATTAAAATGTTTTATAATTTGTCAAATTATTTGGGTCTAAGACATACCGGTATCAGAGAGCAGGAAATTTACCGCAAAATAGGACTGACTTCATAGTTGAAGAAAGTTTCTAAATTCCCATTCAGTGCTGAGATGTTTTCTCTTATCTCCTAGTCACAATAACTACGGTCAGTTTTCTTATTTGTCTAGAAATTAACCCATAGAATTACTCATCGACAATGAAGAGATAGTTTAGAAGGAGAATATGCTTTTTCATTCTTCCTCTTCAGTTTATTTCTTTTACCTCGACCAAAAAATATGGTTGTTTTTAATACAGTGTAAGCAACAAACTTAAGTGTCTGAAAAACATATCAGTAACATGTTAACTTCTATTTTGGTGTCCAAATAGACTTTCTAAATTGAAAAATGACACTTAAAGGTGTAGTGTTAAATGCAAGGTGACAGTACACTGAAAGTGCACTAATTACTAGTTTATTCCCTGTCGAATAATAACGATCTTTTCATGACGTTTCACTATCCTGAATTGTCTTTCTACTCTGGATGATAAAACAGATAAGTTTTCAAGTAAGTGAGTTGACTGAACATAATCATTTTGAAAACATTATTTACAAATTCTTCAACTTTCATCGATATTTCTCTCTGTTGAATGATTTTCAACTACCTAAATGTATTATTGACACTATTTCCGTTCAACACCAAAAAGTCAAGATCACACTAGAATGTCATGAAATAACGTGATGTACCAATGAAAAATACAAGTAATGAGAAGTCACTCTCATTATCTCGATTTTGCTGGTCATTATGAAATGTTTCTTACTACTTATTTTGTTTTAGTAGTGTATTTTTAGACCATTTACCTTCAATAAACATTTCATTTGATCCGGTAAATTACGAACTCAGTGACTTGATGAAAAGTAATTTATTTTAAAGAGGATTGTTTGAATACTGCTACATATCTCAATTTGATTTATATTTTCAAACTTGTTATTTATTTAGAGTTTTCTAGCGATGTACTGGGCACTTTTATGCGGCACAACAATAGGGTTTCATTGGACAGTGAATTTTGTCTATCTTATTTTTCTGACATTCTTCAAAAGGTTTCGCTGAATAGTTGATTTACTCCAGAATCCTTGTCGAAATCATCTTAATCTGATTAGTTGTATTAATTATTCAACTGAGAAGTCAATTAGAAATTCGTTGTGAGATTGAGTTCTGTGTAAAGTTCATGAAAAATATTAAACTTGAAAGTAGTTTATTCTCCTGGTATTTCAATCACTCTGATCTACTTGAGGAAATCGGAAGATTACCATGAGTAAATTTTAAATAAGTATGTTGTTGTCTGAACTGGATAGCATAGTCTTGAAGCTTCTATTGTCATCCTAAACAACATCAGCAAAAACGTCAAGATGTAGTGAGCTATATGGTTTTATCCACAACTTCCTTCGTAGCTTATATGGATGGCCTTGTGTGTGATCATTTGTTTCTTTCAAAGTTTTTTCATTGTTTCCTTGTTTATTTCGATTTGCTGTCCTGCTGATATGAACTCTGACATTCTTGTTTATTGATTGACTGGGTCATTGTCAATACATCCGTTGATTGCAGACTAATTTGAATCCCAAGCTTCTGAGACTTCTCTGACATTCTTCATATTCCCTCTGTTCAAGATTGCCACATTTTCCTAGTCGAATTCATGTCCACGGTTGTCCGTGTGCATTGCTATGAGTGAAAATAAATGATGACGCTTCGCTACTAGTTGGTGTTCATGTAGACGGATACGAAAAGACTGACCACTCTGTGTAACGTAGTGTTTTTTGCAGTTTCTGCATTTTATTGAGTAGGTAATGTTTGGTTTGTCGTCCTTTGGTGCTGCATCATTTGGCCTGCGTAACAAAAAGTGAAGATATTTTTGACACAAACCAAGGATCATCTACTAAAGAAACTGCAGAAGCTGTGAAAAACACTACATCGGATATAGTGGTTTCTCTATCCATATGCATGAACACCAAACAGCAGTCAAGAGTCATCATATGTCTTCGTTCACAGCAATGCATACAAACAATCGTGGACATGAATTTGACTGGGAAGATGAGGACATTCTGGATAGCATAAATAAGAAGAATGCCAGGGAAGTTATAGAATCTTGGAATTCAGGTTGATCAGCGATCAGCAAATGTGTTGACACTGACCCAATTTACCAACCAAAAAGAAGTAACAAGAAGATCAGAGTTAATGTCTTCAAGACAAACAATCAAAATAAACATAGACACAACAGGAGTAATCAGTCATACAAAAGACTATCATGACAAGCAACTAAATAAATTGCTGAGGAAACCTTATCACTCACTTCTTCCTAGAGTTTATGCTGATGGTGTTTTTGAGAATATAAACGAAAGTTCCACGACTAAACAATCAAGCTCAGAGAATACAGCACGACTAAAATCATTCACCTGAGTTGCAAATATTCCCCATCATCTCACATATATTGTCCAGCTGCATGTTTTCTCAACTAGCCGTTTGGCATGGAACTTGTTTCGAGAACGAAGCAGGTAGACACAGTCCTATAACAATGTATCACTCGCTCAATTCATTCAGGATAAACAACCATTTAACTAGTCACTAATCAATAAACACTTTAAGTTTTCACCACTTTGTTTGGAGCAAAACTGTAGAAAAATAAAGACCATTACTGGGCTTTGAGTTTTATTTTCCTTTGGCCTCCAATGGAATTAGTCTTCCAAGTCGAGGTTGGAATTATATGGTAGAAGATAATTCATTGGTGATATACTTATGCTTTTTGAGCATACTGAAGTTCGTCAGTTTAGCACTTTAGACAGCTTTTTTGCTTTTTACATTACTCTTTTACGACGTCTGTAAAGAAGCACCAGCTTCTAGAAGATTGTGTTGTCTTGTTTGATTTTTCAAATCAAACAAATAACAAATGACCAAAATCCTACTTCAATCTAGCGATTAATCGAGGAAATTCAATAGGTCGGGAAAAATGTCGTTTTTGTATGCCAAATGAGACTCAGAAATTAAACTACCCTTTGGGTACTTCTCTCTTATTTTCATTTGACTATACAGTAAGTAAAGTGCTTTCCAACCTGCAACTTCCTTGAATTCAATGTGTGAGAAAAAATAAATGTGAGATAAACCGTTTTAGTATCGCCTATGAGCTTATATGAGTAGTTCGTTAAAAGTGTTTTTCGCATTCGGCAGAAGGTTAGTAGTATTATTATGCCCTTTTTTACAACACAGATAGAGCAGACAATTTTTCTTTACAGAAACAAAGAGAGACTAACTTTGGAATCATAAAATAGTAAAACAGACAAATTGGTTGGTTAACCTAATAAAATTCTTTTTTCCTTCAATTTCCTCTAATTTTAATTGATTTCATCAGTAATTTATCTGTTTGTTAAATTTTTAGAGTATGTCGTTAAGCATAGTCAGAGAGAGAGATTAACTAGAAGTCGTTTTTGTTCTAAAAAGATACCCATCTGGGCTAGATGTTGGTCTGATATATCGGCTCACTGACTAACCAACTGGAGGGAATGGATAAAAATAATATACCGGAAGCTGTACAAATACAAATCACATTAAAAATAAATGGATAGGGAGGTTGGAAAGAAAACATTCACTTCCGAATTCTCTGCCTGCCCTAAAATTTAAATGCAATTCAGCGAAGGAAAATAATCTTTTTCGACGAAATTATTTATGAAAGCTACACAATCGTATATGCCACCATTAGAAACGAATATTAGATTGTGCAGTAATACATGGGATTGACAAAGTAAGAATTCCAATTAGGTATTCACTATGAACCGATATCGGTTGAAGAAACACTGGAAACCTAGGAGCACTGGACAGTCATTTCATCCTAGTATGGGACTTCTCAGTAATGTGCACCCATGACCTCACCAGGGGAAAGCCGGGTGGACATGGGGACAAATATTCAACAATGTCATTGGGTAGAGGTCGCGCTATATCGTGAATTGACAGAAGTAAGAAACATGGACCACTGAATCCCGACTTAGTGCCTCAATTTTAACGTGCTAGTCTCGGAACCTGAATGTCCTGGGTTCGATCCGTTGTGGGGTGGGGTCACGGGCGCACACTTTTGAGGAGGCCGCTTACTAACGAGATGAAACAGCTGTCCAGCTCTCCCAGGTTTCCAGTGTTTCTGTAACTGATATCAATCACTGATGAATACCTGCCTGAAACCAATAAATCCCCACAAACCCCCAATTTGAAAGTGAGAACTGTTACTAAATGCAAGGTAAAGTCGTTAGTTACCTGGATATCACTGATTGGAATCCTACCGAGACTCAGGTTTTCGTTGCAACCGCCATCATCACATAATGTAAATAGTGTCAGTTTTCCAAGCCATGGACTTTCCAGATAGTTTGAGTGAGAAAAAAATGAAGAAAAGGTGAAAAAGTAGACAAGAGTCCTGATAAATTTGTTGGCTGTGGTTTAATTACCAATAAAGCGATCAGAAAAACAAAAAGGGCTATTGGGACTATAGCAGAAGAACAGGCTGAACAATCGCTGACTTCAGGTTTTCCCACAGTACCTTTACTGTCAGCAGTTTATGAAACTGTATTGCATTTTCACTGACTGGTCACTACAAAGTAACCTATTACATGTTGCTGAACCCAAAGTGCTGACCAAATTCTACCGATCATTTTGTGAGGTGATTACCAAGTTAGGAGACTGAACATTGCAGTGGACTCTGTTAGTTTTTAGATGACTAGAAGCAACTGGTAGCAATCCATAGGCCTAGATATCAAGCTTGTTGACACCCAAAAGAAGACGTATCTGCATCCGCTAGGGAAGTGGTGTCTATTCATAGAATAGAACCTGTACCACTTAGTGTTTTAATCAAAGACGTTACTAATAAGGGATTCAAGCAATTTGGATTTTCTAGTATAACAGTACAGCTAATTTCATAAAAGATTCCGGCGGACTTATGCGATCAGAACTTAATTTATGCTCAAGTGCTGAACTGATAGTATGTCTGAATCAATCTCTTGACAGACATTTGGGATATTTTTGGAACTCAGTTTATAAGGTGAAAGCTTTGTTCTACTATACAAGCAACTTCCAATAGCATGTATACATTGATGTAGTCCAGGGCAGTAGTTTGTACTTAGAGTGTACTCTAATCAGTTATCAAATGGAGAAGGTGATCCGAAGTCCAACAGAGCAGAATGTCTTTCATAATGAAACGGTCAAACAGTCCTCCAGCACCTCTACTGTAGATTAACCTGTAAAATCGAATTTCGTGAGCACAATTTCCCTCAGAAATGAAGGGATTCTCTGTATGTCAATTTTCAGTGACATCAATAAAACTGACATTAAATAACCAACTTGGTGGTCGAATTGGTGGTAGGATTCAAAACAATGATCAGCAAGGTAACAGCTCTGAGATTTGTCGGCTGAAATAGGAGGCCCAGTTGTCTTAAAGGTCTCGATTTTCTTTCAGACATCAAAAATCTTTGCTGTTTTCTATTGGTACGTCATAAAACTGGTCAGAAACCTTAGTAAAACCTTTAGTGAAATTCCGACGAGATTAAAATTTTGTCGGCTAACTTAAAAAAGACTAAGCAACCAATACAGAAATTATTCTTCTGAATCCCACTGATTCTCACTGACCTGCATTCAGCGTCAATCATTAAACCCATGCTAGAATTTCAGTCATAGTCTAAAATAATTATAATGATCCCACCTGACAAGTACAAGGGATCTGGAAGTAATGACTGATACGAAATTTCAACTAAGTATCCGATAATCATATACACAATGATGACTTCAGACTGCTAAATGTAGATCTCAGTGCATTGTGTACATATTTTTTTCAGTTATATTCCGTTACAACTTTTTGAAATGTGTCTCATTAATCAGTGAAAATTCATGCTAAGAATTTTATACCCTTAATCACTCCAATAGAAGTTGTAAAAGCAGCCATAGACAATCAACGAAAAGTAATAATAGAAAAATTTCTACACACTTTTCCTGTTTAATTTTTTATTTCCCAATTTACAATTTTGTTGTATAGTTTGGTTATAATTTCCTGTTATTGTTAATTAACTCATTGGTGCAGACAGAAATGGAAACCTGACGAAAAGGCATATTTCAGACGGAATAAATCAGTTTCCTAATTAGTTAGTCAGTCAATCATTTTTATTTTGCTAACTATCCAGTTGAGTAGGATAATAATCCTTTTACAATAGTGAGATGTCCATTTCTTCCACTGATATTACTATTAGTTTGCTTTCTGAAGTTACACGTCTGGTTTAATAATGAAAACAAGTTTTTCCTATGCACAAATAATGTCATAAAGCTGTATTTTCATAAAAATTTATACTTCGAAAAAGTTCAGACAATAACATTTCTTAAACAATGGGTATAGATGAGACATGAGCTAATGAGATATGCTGTAGTAAGAGGTTAATCTGTAGGGAAGGTAGGGCACTAGAGTTTTTTTCTAGGAAAATATGTTTACTAAAACAAACTGGCTTTGAACTTTCAATAGTGCTCATCCCTTTATCATATATACTCTGGAGCCACGGTCAAACCACAAACTTTACTCCTCTGATGTCCAATTTCAAAGAAAAAATAATATATTCCAGAAAGCTCAGATGGAATAAGCAGTTTTTTAACTTCCAAACCTATACCCCCTTGAGCAGAAAGAGGAATCTTGTCAACTCACTCTCTTCAGGAATACAAAGAATATGCACGGAAGATACAACCGAAGATAAACTAGAATACTTACAAGAAAACTGATGAAAGATGAATACCCTGTCCTCCCCAAAATGCATGGATAAGAACCTAAAGCCAAAAAATGCCTTGGAATGTGTGCTTACTGCTCCGGAAAAGATCTTACTGCTGAACCTCCAATTCGAAAGAGATAATACGGTAGATGCACATAGGTGAATAAATAGAGCATTCTTTGCCACCACTCTTAAAGTCATATTCTTCAGTCATAAACTCATTTGCCAGTATGTTGTGGATAAGCTGGAGCATTCAGCCACATTAATGTGTATACAGCAGTTTACCTGCGTACGTGCGGCTAATTACATCACCCGTACCATGAACCAGCTTATGTAATGCGCTCACAAACGCTATCCAACCCATTTGACACGGTAACGACGGAAGTGTCATCCTTAGCACTGTAACAGAACATTTAGTAAACTCAAGATATTTGGCTCCTTTTGATAAGTTCATCATAATTCCACACAAAGGGTGATCAAGCCACAGGAAAGGAGTAAGGTTAAGATATCTAGGCTTATCTGAAGCATTACCAACTCAAAAATTCAAACTATGATTATGTGTTCAAAAAAAGCACGTAAAACCTCCTTCTTTCCCATGGCCATAGTAGAATATCAATCGCTCGGGATAATTCCAATATGATGCAACTATTTTTTTATTTCTCTATTTTAAACGCATATAGATATTAGGTAACTTCCCCTTGTCATGTCATGTTTATTATCCTTTGACCGGAAACTACTTTGGAATGTTCTGTCCCTTATACTATATTTTTATGAATGCACAGTTAGAAGAATGATTTTGTTGAAAAGAAAATTTTTTCTTTGCTGCAATCATCGGCAACCATCTTAAACCCCTGGCTGCAAAACATTTTCTACCGAACCTATTTCACCAAATCCTTCCGTTTCAGTTTGTTTTAATCATTTAAGTATGTTTTTGAAATGCACCATATAGTCTCACACACTTTTAAAATGGTTTCAAACTGGCGTTATTCAAGTCAGTGATAAAATTAAAAAAATTTACGCCCGATGGAAATGTACATAAAAATGCACAGAAATACAGTTATTAATCATTACTGTGATCCCTTTATAGTATTGCAGATTTTGGTACTGGTTAAATAGGCTACTACCACCAAAATTACTCTCAATTTTCGATTCGCTCATCAGTTCAGACAAGACGCTAGTGTTACACCAGCTGTCCGTTTCAAAATATTGCCTTAAATATTGCTATTATTTATGTTATCAAGATGCTGAGGATTCCATACTGTATTAGATGTGTTGTTTGGAGTCAATTCACTATTATTATTATCCTCTCTTTCCGTATGCTCAAATGGGCTTGCTTTGATATTTAAGGAGATAGTGCTTGGTATTAGTTCACATATGCATTTAGAATACATAATTTAAAAGAATACAAATGATTGGTTAATTTCCACCAGGTTTTACAGTTACACTTAGAAATTATTCATCCTGGATATTTGATACAATTTTTTGGTTAACAGAATTCAGCTTCATGAATTATAGGGTGATAATAGTAGATGATAATAGAAAAGGAGAAATTTTCCAACAGCTATATAATCTCAGTAGTCAGTCACAATGAATGCATGAGCAGATTGCCTGTGTATGAAGATATAAAGGGGTGGGGGGGAAGTGTTTTTGCATAGCATTTAGATAACAAAGCAAATCAACTCTTAGTAGTTTATGAAACTAATGGAAAAACAAACAATTTAAATTGAAACTAAGTATAACGATGGTAGTAGTGATAAATGTATAAACTAAGATAATATTTACATTTATCCAGTTTCACTGGAAAGGAAATGATTGTCGTGTTACCGGGATCAAAAATGGAAGCAGTGGGGTTGGGTGGGGGGAGGGACTAAACAAGGACCTTTTGTAGAGAGAAACTACGCTTTAAAGTGCTACTTAGTATAGTCTGTACTATCCTTAGTAAGTAGAGATACACTAGTTTAGTGTTGTTTCAGCACTTTATATAGAAAGGTAAAGTCTGAGGTTGTGTCAGTCTTAAGCTTGGTAGCCACCAGATGGGTAAGTGCTGAGGTTTTGATGAAGGGATGGTGAGATCACTGGCCCGCATTATCTATGCAACCATCTACACAACAGCCGTTGAGTTTCTAAACACACGTAGATGCGGCTAGACTTTGTAACCTATCGTTAAATGGATTGGGATCACAGAGGCAGTAGTAAACTTTAAATGTACTGTTGGGGCAAAAGAAGATTTTCTAACTGCTTCTTGAATTTTATTGTCGATCACTCTGCAACTATATCTCTGTTAACGCTTAAGTTGGAAGCTATCTTTTCTTTAGTGCCACCTTAAGACTCTTTTTCTCTTCTCATTTTGATAGTCACTACCAACTTCTCAGTGTAAACATTCTTATTACATATAAGAGCACCCAATCATTCTTATATTACTGTTCATGATGTTAGCTGTGGGGATCTTTGAACTTAAAATATCATTCTATGGATTAAGTTCCTTTTTAACACTAGAGGAGAGAATATTCAAAGCGGTATAGGATGACTGGACCATCAAATTTACGAGATATACTGCACCTAGTACCGCCATTTTTTCATGCTAATAGCAAAACATCAAAAATTGACAGATATCCTTCCTTCCCTTTTTCATACATTAAATCGATATGTGAGTGATCACTGTTGAATGTATTAGCAAGGATGTGAGTATTGGCATCATTTCTGTACAGGATGAGAATATCAGTTTATCTACCGCAGGACACTTTACTTATCATACTATGCAGTGCTCCATTTTATATGTTCTCATAAATATATTGGACAGAAGGTGGCTGGAAGATGAACCCATTTTCGTGCCTTCTATGTGACAGTAAACTTTGTTTATTAAACTGAAACTGTATACTCATCGGACAAAGGAGAAAAAGCTTCCGTGAAGTTTCAAGTTGCATGCTAACTTCCATATTTTTACCTAGTATGATGTACAAATGAAATTAGATGTTTTCAGTGGTGAGACATTGGTAAACAGTGGAGTAGCACAGACAGAAACCACCATTTTGCTTATCAAGTTCTTTTTTACTACGCTTCCAATAAATCTGGTATCCTTAAGTTTATACACCACCATCTCACAGCGTAATGGTTTCAGCAAATTGATCAGCCACCTTGTTACTTCATGATACGGTAAATTGAACATACCTAAAATAAGCCACGCTAGTATGTAAGATTTATAGATTTTGGGGAGTCTATACATCTCAGATATATTTGTATCACCAAACTTAAGTCATTTTCAAGTATCCGATGAGATTATGCTACTAGTTAGCAAAGTCTCAAATGTTCTAGAAAATTCATATTTTTCAACATGAGCCCGACCATTTTTTCGCATGGGAGCTTTGTGTTATCTTCTAGGACGCCATACATCATGTCTTCACAGCCATCTCGACTTGAAAACAACTCCAAGTTCATTATCCCCATTGTTATAAGTTTAGTCTAATTAGAGTGTATTTTACTTAGAGGTACCCAGTGTACCTTACTAAGTATACTTCTGTTGTTGAATTTCCATCGTTAGTACTGGTGACATTTTTTCACTAGCGAGACTTCAAGCTCTTCCCAATTTTTCAAATAGTATAACGCACTTTTGCAAGACATCCAGTGTGTATTACACTTCAATTACACCACTTCCTAAGAACACATTAGGTGACAGCTGATTAGTTTGTGAAATGTAGGAAGGGGACACGAATATCCATTAAAATGTGCAATAAACGTATTTAGACCCATCAGTTGTGGAGAAAATCACCAGAATCCTTCTCAGCCAGCTTCTAGACTTCTTAGTCACTAGAAAAAACTTGATCATAGGTGAAAATATCAGGTTGGTTTATTAATCATATTCAATCAAGAATGTCTTTTCAGAAAGGTCTGGAAACAATCGAGGTGACTAACAACACACGTGTATATGTAAACCTTTAACGTTTTGTACACAGCTGACCATTCATATATTGCTAGACTGCTTTCCTATTACCAGGTGATGAAGTGACAAACAACGGTAGGAACCATAATGTCTACAAGAACAGCGAAAGCTCTCTCTCTCATGCAGGATCAAGATCGTGACAGCAAGATTCAATCCAGAAGACGGGGGACGGAAAGTCACAATCATTCAATGATACACACCTAAAAATAATGCAGATGGAGAGAAGAAGGAGGAATTCTACAGGCAACTGCAATCACTAATCGACAAGACCACACTCCAGTTGGCGGTGGCGACATCGAAATTCTAACGGGTGAGGTGACATGAATGCCAAAGTGGAAGTGGAAAAACAGGAAGAGAACTCATCGTAGGTCTAGAGACACTCAGTGAAATGGTGAATGAGAATGGAGAACTGTTTGAAGAGATCCGCGCATTAGGAGATCTGATGATTGGAGGCAGTGTGTTCAGTCAAGCACAAGGATATCCACAAAGCGACATGCAGTTGATTTCACCAGATGGACACACTGAAAATCGGATCGACTTCATCTCAAAGTGGAGAAGGTGGAGATGCAGGCTACTGGAGACAAGATCAGATCAAGAAGAGGAGCAGATGTATGTGGTTCACATCACTCACTATCCAGTGCAATGTACCTACCTTCCAAATCAAGTTGAAAGGCTTCATTCAATTCAAAGAAGCTGGTGATGGACCACAGTTGAATTTCAACACCCAGAACAGAAGGTGAACTGAAGGACGAACCTAGAGATGACATCTTCACTTCAGTCAGTCATCAGGACGAAATGGGGGATATTGAGGAACATGCCTGAAAGGAGGCCTGTGTGGATGGAGACTGGAAGTCTTTGAAAGCAATGTGGAGGGAAACCTGCATGATTGTATTGGGAAGGGAGAAGAAAGGTGGCGAGGAATGGATCTGGATGGACACATGGAAGGTGGGAGAGCAGGGAGGGTGAGGGTGAAAGGAAGATGGTGATGGTGATGCTGATGGTGAAGTATAAGATGAAGCAGTGCAGTGTGTTCAAGGAAAACGGGAAGAGGAACTGAGTTCAAGCTAATGATGATTTAAGTCTAACGTCTTTTGGCACAAACTAGAAGATCTACAGGCAAAAGTCAAAATGTTGACAGAAGAGGCGACGCAAGGCACTGAAAACGCAACTTCAAGTGAACATTGAGAAGACAGAGGGGATGAAAATACTCAACCAACACCACCACAAACAACAAAAACAACAACAACAACAACAACAAGCTCCATTCAACATCAACGGCAGAAACCAAAATGAAGTTGTCTCTTTCACCTACCACCTACGCAGGCAGCATCCTCTCAATCACAGGCTGCACAGGCACACACGACGATGTCGAAACCAGCCACGATCGGAAAGACAACAAGACACACCTTGCTTCAGTAACCTGAAACCAGTGTGCAGATCTACTACACCACACTTCACTCCACTCCACTCTACTCCACTCAGCATAAAGCGTGAACAACATCCACAATCTCAACACCAACATCAATCAAGTAAGTCAGTGCTTCCATGTGATAGTTGGGAGAATTGGCGAGTCACGAAAAACACTTCCAACAAACTACAGACATTCATGAACAACTGTCACCTACGCTCACTCGATACTGACACTGAAGATCAGATCAGATCAGATGGCCAGAATAATGAGAATGAGCAACAAGGAAATCTGGGTGGCTGTCAACGAACCAAACAAGAAGCTATCGCTGAAGAGATATGCACTGGAAGGAAGTGGAGATGGATTGTGCATGCACTGAGAAGACCATTTGGAGACATCACACACTAGGCCAGTCCAGACCAGGCCAGGCGGGGCCATGGAGTGGAATTTGAAGGTGAAATGACGAGTTAGGCTTTTGAGGTGAGGATGACATGGATGAGGTTGTATGAGTAAGAAATGGAAGCTTGTGGTCAGTCGTGGTGCCAGGTTAAAAGGAGTGCAGAGAAGAGAGTGTAATGGAGGTGTGCTACTGAACCCTCATGTTCCACTATGTGGCCAAGAGAAAGATAATAATGATAATAACGCTGGAAATCGAAGGTCATTTTTCAAGCTGTGATAACTGCACAAATATATGCAAAGTTATATGCATTTCTTGCCTCAAAAACACACTTATATTCTTCCCTTACACAAAATACCGTTTCTAAGTTTTACTTTCATCTCATAAGGATTATCAAATTCCTAGGGATGAACTATAAATCACCTTCATTGCAGTAAATTCATGAGTTAGGATTTTAAATAAAGGTTTAATATTTCTTTGCAGAAATCTAAATACAAAGTTCAACTAGTTGTCATTAATATTTTATGCAGTATTTTCAGCGATTGCGCACCATTTTATTACAACCAGTTTTGTGTCATCATACATTCCTCAAATGACAGTTGTTATTACTCATTGTTTTTTAAAATGATATTATCTATCGAAATAAAGAAGATTTGCATAACTCAGTGTACTATTTCACAAGCTCAAATAACTAATGCTTATCCTTTGACTCTCTGAGATAGTTTGGGAGACTAGTATTTATACTGGGTGATGATTGGAGTTGAAATGGAAATTTAAACAACTGCTGGACTCGAACCAGCGACCGCCAGGTTTCCGTCTCGACGATCTACCTCGTAGCTCAGTTAATAGAGCATCGGGCTGGAAACTCAGTGGTCGCTGGTTCGAATCCCGCAGCTGTCTAAATTTCCGTTTCATCTTCAATCATCACCCAGGATAATTATTATCCGGCGTAGATTTTTTATCTTTGAGCTGTAATAGATCAGAGCCATGCAGTTTGCTATCAAAGATCTCTGCCAACTCATTTACTGCATTTTCAATTACACACTGCACTAGTCTTACGTGTGATAACTCCTTTTCATCACAGAACGCTAATCTTTTGAGAATAAAATATTCTATCTTCCACAGGTTTTTTTATCTTTCACTAAGATGTCTTTCGCATTGGTGAAAGTAAGTTTTTTATTACCTGTTTTTCAACCAACAATTTTCTAAGACCTATTCTGACTCATATGGGGATATCATTTTATGTGTTTATTATTATTACATTATAGTTCGATAGGATATGTCAGCTTTTCATAAGCTTTCCCCAACGAAGAATAACAAAAGAGATTACAGAAGCACTATATTCACCACCATCTGGAAGGAACTTATACTGACGTTCATTGGTTTTCAGAGAAATATATGCTGCACATAAGGACTATGTAGAAAAGTTTCTGTTTTATATTAACTTGAAATAAAATATGCTAATTTGATGGACTGGTATATCAAACTATTGGTTAACAATGTGTAATGGAAAGAAATCAGTCAAACGAAACATTTTATTTATATTATAAGCAGATAAACTGAGAAATAGAGATTAAAGTCTTAATCACATTTTTCACTACGAAGGGATTTATTTAGGCATGTGTAACAAAATTAGTAATCCCCTTAAAAATATACATCAAAACTTCTCACAGCAGGAAAAAAAGATAAACCATGAAAACTAACTTGATTATATAGGGATTAGATATTCATGAAATGGTTGCAATGAATGAGAAATGTATACCTTCTTTAATTCACCGGGATATAAAACTTGATAAAAATATGATTGTTAATGCACACTGACCACCTGTTGTGTTGACTTGAGAATTATATGACAGTGAACGAAATTGTAGATAAGTACATAGGATTTTTTTTAAATAACTTCAGGTTTACATTTCATTTTAAACTGATCTTCAAGCTTTCTGTCATTAGTTTATTAGGATTTAAGGAATTTTTAATCACATCGTCTACGAAAACCCAGATGATTTAATTAAGTTAGGCATACGATAATAATAATGACTGATGTTGAAATCAGACAAGTATCAACATAATTCGTAATGATAACCTTCAAAATACCACACCAGTTAGAGACTACTGAAGATATGAAACATAACAGCTAAATAGTTCTCAATTTCATGTCAGTTAATACCTGTTTCATTGAACCGTTATACGAATAAGTGATCATGATCATTTATTCTAATATCACTAAAAGAGTTCTCCAATAAAACTTAGCAAGGTAGTTTAAACCCTTTTAAGGGAACCAGAAAATTGTCTGCTTAAGGTACACATTCTAAAATGTATATGTGAACCTATTTTTGAGTTTGGCTAATGTAATCAACTACAGAGAGAAAAATGAACCTTTTGAAATGTAATAAAAAGTTGAGGCCAGTTATTTTTCTATGTGTTAGTTACTTCCTTGATGAAGAGATTACATCCTAGTATAAAATCGAGAAATCAAGACATATAATTCTATTTCAATTGGTTTATTAGATTTATCACATAGTGTAATAGTATTGTTTACTGGATAACGTTTCGAACATCATTTATGGTCTAAAGTCATATCAAGATAACTAGACAACTTTGAGACATCCTTCATATTGTCTTAAATTCCCGGCCCCTTTGTTATATGGGTAATAGGATTTTCCATATATCTGGAACAGGTGTTATGTCATTCCTGTCACAACTGTAAGGTGTTGATCCGATGAACAAAGATTCAGTAATCAATCTCTTCCTCCATCTTGTTGTGTTAGTTGTAAGGATTATCACCCCGTCCCATCCTACTGTATAGTTATGTGTAATCGCATGCATTACTGTGGCTGAGATTTTTCCTAAATTCCTTGCTATACTGGAATCTACCAATTTTGACTTCCTTAGGTTTTTGTGGTTGGATAGCCTGGTTGACTATTTGACCTACGCATTTGCCCTTACAATGGTTGCAAGGGATTTGATAAACTAAGTTATTCTGCTTAACTGGATCAGTAGGATCTTCTAACTTACAAAGCTTATTTCTAAGTTAGTTCGTAGGTTTAAATGTCACTTTGATCCCAGCCTTACTGGTAATGTTATGTAATTATCCTAAGATGCCTTCTATGTATGATGATACTATAGAGGTTCTGAATTCTCTCTCTGTTTATCGAATCAACACCTAACGCATGCAATAGGAATGACCCAACACCTGTTCCGAATAAAACTATATTAGAACTATATAGAGGATGTCTCGAAGTTGTGTTGTTATCTTGATATGACTATGGACAATAAATGATGTTCGAAACGTTATCCAGTAAACAATACTGTCACACTGTGTGATAAA
Source organism: Heterobilharzia americana (assembly GCA_944470555.2). Taxonomy (NCBI): domain Eukaryota; kingdom Metazoa; phylum Platyhelminthes; class Trematoda; order Strigeidida; family Schistosomatidae; genus Heterobilharzia; species Heterobilharzia americana. The sequence goes on along the minus strand of OX104129.1, from coordinate 58,079,820 downwards.
TCTAATATGTCAGTTAAAATGGAGTTACATTCTACCACAGTGCACAAGTCTTACTCTTCTATAAATTGGAACATGCCTACCGCAAAGATCTACGTTATTTAGTTGTCGTATTCTTCACTCGTGTGAATGATGATATCTTAAGGTTCGCTTCAACACCATGGTTTTGACTTTTTGCTTACCATCAGAAAAGTAAATGTTGTTCGAACCTTGTAGTCTACAAGGGTACAACTTATGAGTTTCGAACTGCTGTTAATTATAAAATCAATACAGTTTTGACCCTTGTCTAAAGCTGAAGATAGCGTGCAGATCTGTTCTTTAAAAAATTGGACATACTTATTTTTAGCTGATTTAAAGCAAACTAACCTTCTCGTAGAAACTTCACTTGACATTGCAGAAACGAAGAAAAAAGTGAAATGCTTTGAGTGATTAAAGTGCTAGCACCAGAAATTTTAGCCAACCATTTAGCGAAATATTATTATTGTTACATAAGTCAGGCAGAACATATTTCATGATAAAAATGCTCTCTAAGGAGAATATCTAATTGTCAGAACTATTTAGACGCACTGAAATCTAATACAGTATGAAGGAACTAAAAATATTTAATCGGAAATTCATTCATAGATAGTGTCATAATGGAGTTTGACTATGTAATCTAAATGATTCCCATATCAATAATTATTCACAAAAGTAATTTACATTTGGTAAACAGACTAATACAATTCCTCAGAAAATGAATTTGCTTAGAACATCCTGTAAAACATGAAAGATCTAGTGACCAATGAAAAAAGTCTTAGGAAGTTCTTGAAGACATCCGCAATGACTGCAATAATCAATACACTGGGCGATCTCTTTATATTCTAAAGAAAATTATTCACAAAGATAGAATGGCAGTCGAGAGTTATGACATGAAATCAACAGTCTAACTACAGTATTCATGATGATGTCAGATTTCAGAAAAGGAATTTCCAAAATTTAAAATATGAAACTTTGAAAAGTGTAAGAGAATTTCCGTTGGATATATGGTCAGCAGTCATCATATATGTAGCGATGAAGATGAAGGTCATGTAAGTTATTTTAGTTTTATTTATGACCTAACAGATAGGGATAACCATTTCCTGTACCTTAAAAATATTTACAGGTGTCTGAAGTTGTCTAGTTAGTATGTATTGAAATCTGCAACTAACTAATGATGTGTTTGTTATCAACAAGACTAGGCGGCTTCTGAAGACCAGAAAACAATGCACAACATTGTTTAAAGGAGTTAGTTATCTACACACTTGAATTCTTAGTTGAATATGATAGGAAAGAAGTGCTAACTACTAGATATCAAGGAGTAAGTCCGAATCCCAGTGAGGACAACATCACTCACTGGGAAGCAGGTACATCCAGCTGGCGAGTCCCAAATAGGACGAAATGCTCGTCCTGGATTCCACTGCTAGCCACAATCCAACATTAACATAATTAGAACGCTGGCAATATCGAGGCATCCACACAGGGGCCCATATGCCAATAGAGATCGACTAGTTCGGTTTAGTCAGCGATGGTACGATATAAAAACAACTATCCTATCTTGTTTTACATCGGTGTACCAAACGTATGCCGTAAGAAAGAATCTTATAAGTTTCAACTAAGCCTACACATAAAGTTAACTGACATTCAAGATTTGTTTGTTTTCTACATTATAACGAAGGTGACGCTGTGGATATATTTGTGACTTTTACAGATAATATGTACTAAATGTTGCCATAAAAGCTTAAGCAGATAAAGCTTCAATAAAGTTTCCAGATAAAGATGAGAGATTGATACTGAAAAGATCCTGAAACAACCAATAAAAGATACGTAGAAGGATTAAAACATGAGCTTCCCTAAGTAACTGTTTGAATGGAATTCAATTAAATAAGTAGAAGATTTCGCTTCAAGCAAGTAAAGACCTTTGAAAAAGACTTTCTTCTACTCCTAGTTTGACAAGTGGTCCACAATTTAGAAATCGGATTTAGTATTTAGTGAAAAAAGGCCACTGCTTTTCTGATAAACTATAGTTTTGTTTCTATTGATTTTTTTCAACGGATCCGGTATTTCTAGGTAGCGCAATATGCTATGATGGTAGATAATTGGTAAACTGACAGTATTACTTAGAGTATATCAGCCCTGCCAAGTGACCAAACCTATTCCGATCTCCGGAGGGTTCGTGGAAGCCCACTGCTGAACCGCCTAATACAAAAAATAACACACCTATAAACTGCTACCAGGTACTCAGTGGTTCTAAAAGTGAGTTCAATCTGTGAGAAATATCACATTGTAGCCAATTGTGTTTGATTTGAACGGTTTAACTTTCTTTGTGAGCAGAGTCTGCCCTAGTACACCGCTGATGAGATCACGCGAAACTACAGAAACGGCCTTATGGTGTTTAGATCACCATCAACTGACTAATGAAATCAGTGTGAATAGCTTCCAACTACTCATGTTACTCAGTAGCACTTTCTATTCTTTAATGTCATTTTTTAACCAACAGTATCACAGGATTTAATGACTGTTTTTCATCAACAGAAGCATATAAGTAAGCTTTTCATTTTAACTTTTATCATACCGATAATATTATTATTATCATATTACTTTTCCCACGTGTTCATAGTGGAAAATAAGGGTTCAGTAGCACACCTCCATTACACTCTCTTCACTGCACTCATTTTAACCTGGCACCACGACTGCCCACAAGCTTCCATTTCTTACTCATATCACCTCATCCATGTCACCCTCACCTCAAAAGCCTAACTCGTCATTTCACCTTCAAATTCCACTCCATGGACTGGCATGGTCTGGCCTAGTGTATGATGTCTCCCAATGGTCTTATCAGTGCATGCACAATCCATCTCCACTTCATTCCAGTACATATTTACTAAGCATTTACTTCTTGGTTGGTTCGTTGACAGCCACCCAGATTTCCTTGTTGCTCATTCTCATTATTCTGACCATCTGATCTGATCTGATCTGATCTGATCTTCAGTGTCAGTATCGAGTGAGTGTAGGTGGCAGTTGTTCATGAATGTCTGTAGTTTGTTGGAAGTGTTTTTCGTGACTCGCCAATTCTCCCAACTATCACATGGAAGCACTGACTTACTTGATTGATGTTGGTGTTGAGATTGTGGATGTTATTCACGCTTTATGCTGAGTGTAGTGTAGTGTAGTGTGGTGTAGTAGATCTGCACACTGGTTTCAGGTTACTGAAGCAAGGTGTGTCTTGTTGTCTTTCCGATCGTGGCTGGTTTCGACATCGTCGTGTGTGCCTGTGCAGCCTGTGATTGAGAGGATGCTGCCTGCGTAGGTGGTAGGTGAAAGAGACGACTTCATTTTGGTTTCTGCCGTTGATGCTGAATGGAGCTTATTGTTGCTGTTGTTGTTGTTTGTGGTGGTGTTGGTTGAGTATCTTCATCCCCTCTGTCTTCTCAATGTTCACTTGAAGTTGCGTTTTCAGTGCCTTGCGTCGCCTCTTCTGTCAACATTTTGACTTTTGCCTGTAGATCTTCAAGTTTGTGTGACATTAGACGCAAGTCGTCGGTGAAATCCAAATCTCCTAGCATCTTTTCCCCGATCTAGTCAGCGTATGCCCATGTCGCTGCTCATGGTTTCTTGCATGATCCAGTCGACCACAATGAGGAAGATCATCGACGATAATAGATAGCCTTGTTTTTCTCTTATCTTCACTTTGAAGGCATCAGTGAGCTTTCCACTGTGAATTAATTGGCATGTGGTCTCTTCATATGGTTGTTGAACGAGGTTGATAAAGGTTTATGGCACTAAAACCGTAGTGTTGAAGCAACTGGTTGTCAAGTTACTTATTGTTCGATGCTGCTGAAGGCCAGCCTTTTCAAAGTTGATGAAGTTGAGGTAGAGATCTAGTTGACTGTCATTCTATACTCTATTGTATGATGCGAATCGATAATAAGCGGCTCAATTCTGAAAGAAAGACGATAAAATTTCATTATAAATAGTTAAACTAATGGTTATTTGAACAAAGTACTCTGAGTTACATTTTCTGAGTCATTTCTTACAGTTTTAATTTTCTCTAATATAATTAGTTATTTAGGAATAGAACTAATGATCTTATGAAACTTCAATGGATTGACAACTGTGTTTTGGTGTCACTTTGTAACGTTTGCAAACCAAAACCCATTTGAATCTGAACATTCGTACTCTGAGCAACAAATATTCTGCACCATTTCTAAACTATTAATACAGTTCAACTGATTATCTATAAAAATACCCCTTTTACAGCCAACAAAAAAATTTTTCACTTTAAATGCATTAACCACAAAATCTCTTCAACATAAATTTCATATTTCTTTGTCTGTTTTTTTATTGTGTAGGAGATTACAAACACTATAAATAACAAGACTAGACTTTTATATTTTGTCGTCATAAAGGACAACTGAGAGCTGTTTTCATTGATATAAATTTTTCTTAAGGATAAATTTTGCAAAACTTACCTACATGTCTAAGTGACTAGGATAGAAAGATGCCCTATGAATTTATGTATAAGCGAAAGGATCAATGTTCAATTCTTCAATAATTACATATACTCACTTGTACAATTTTTTATGTTGAACAGAATAAAAATAAACATACTATATTATCATTTACAGCAATGTGTATTGTTTCAATTTTCTTTATATGCATTTTAAATAAATAAATAATATTTTTGTTCAGAAAAAAAGTTCATTAATTCTGTCATTTTGAATTGTTTAACATTGTACAGTAATATTTTATGCGTTTACATAGTTTCTATGGGTGTGTACGTAAGTGGTTGTAGAAAATACTGTTACTAAGCTATATACCTAATTAATATGTTTATTATGTATAGTTGACAAACGTCTCCAGTTTTATATATGTACATATATACGGTTATACGTTGGAGAAACTCAGGTACATATATATACATATTTGGCGTTATTTTTCATGAGTTTCTAGGAAAACATGATTAGATCATTAATAACTATCGGGAATCATCGTAAACATTCCTGACATCTCCTTCAAATCCCTTACTGGGATTTGCATGTACAAATTTGTTTATTACTACCAAAAACTACTCTATTTGTGTCCTTTAGAACTTTATGCAGATTGTTTTTCATTTATTTTCTGAAAAGATATTCTCTGTTTTCCAAAAGAAGGGAGACCTAAGTCTTTGCAGAAAACGGGGCGGAATCATGCTCCACTCCTGTCCACCCCAAGCAAAATATTAATTCGCATCATCCTAGAGAGACTAAAGGATGCTCTGGATTCAAAATTAAGATCCACTCAGGCTGGCTGGCTGGCTTCAGAAGGAACAAATGATGTGTGGATCGAATTGCAACGCTACACTACGCATCATCATGGAACAGAGTATAGAATGGCAGTCAACTGGATCTCTACCTCAACCTCATCAACTTTGGAGAGGCCTTCGATGGGGTCCACTGAGTGGTTATTGGCCACGCAGCTGCCTCAACACTACAGTTTCAGTTTCACACACCTATATAAATTTCATTCATCAGCAGCTATATGCTATATGACACTACATGACAAGTGATTCACAATGGATAGCTCAGTGGTGATGGCTTTGAAGTGATGACAGGAAGGAGTAAGATAACACTACCACCTACCATCACCGATCATCTCACTGATTGTGACGGACTGAACCACGCAACAGACGACTATGAGGTGCTGTGAGAAGATTGGTTGGTTGTATGACCGATGAAAAGAGCCTAGAATATTTGAATTTCGCCGATGATGATTTGTGCCTGTTTGATGTCTTGTGGTGGAAACTCGAAGATCTACATGCGAAAGTCAACATGTTGTCAGAAGAGGCGATTCAGAAAAGGACGATGGAAATCTCCTTATGTGAATGTAAAGACAGAGGTGGTGAAGATACTCAACCACCACCACCACCACCACCACCACCACCAACAACAACAACAACAGCAACAACAAAAAGCACGATTAACGGGAGAAATTTGAAGGGGGTTGTCTCTTTCACTTACCACCTAGGCAGGCAGCATCCTCTCAACTGCAGGCTGCACAGACACAGATGAGGTTGTCAAAGCACCCAGGATCTACAAGAAAGCAAGACAGGCCTTCCTTCATCAATCTAAAATCAGTATGGAGATCTACTGCAATGCACTGCATTCCACTCAGCACTAAGCGTGCAAAAGGTCCGGATTTTCATCACTAATTCGGTCAAATCGGTGCATCTATATGATGGCTGAGAGACTTTACGCGTCACGAAAAGCATTTCAAACTAACTGCAGACATACATCATGAACAGATGTCACCCACGCTCACTCAACACTGAAGGTCAAATGGCCAGAATGATAAGAATGAGCAACAAGGAACTCTAACCTGGCAATGAACCAACAAAGACGCTATCGCTGAACAAATATGCAGAAGGAAGTGAAGATGGATTGGACTGAATTGGACATACTCTGAGAAGACCATTTGAGGACATCACATGCTAGATCAGGCCAAGCCGCCGAGTGGAACCGAAATGGTAAACGACGAGTTGGGCGTGCGAGAGTGACATGGGGGAGATGGTGTAGGGAAGAAATGAAAGGTTATGGTCAGTGGTCGACCCAGATTAATAGTAGTGTAGAGAATAGAGTGAAATGGCGACGTGCTAGTGAAGCCCTATGTTTCACTCGGAACCCAAAGTACAAATGATGATAATTCTCGGATTGGCAGTGAAATGCTACTGAAACCACAAATATGGAATTGTTTTACGTTGTGAAAAAGGCCTAGGCTATAGTCAGGAATAACTGTATTTTCTAGTTTCTGCGCTTGAAAAGAACTTATAAACAGAATTATTTGTAAACTATGATGGTTAAAAAGTAGATACTACGGAGTCTTCCCAATAAGTGAGATATCAGTTTCTCAACTCTACTTGAACTATTTGACGATGCTCGCTCAAGATATATGGTACTTTGCCAATATTACAACAATCTTTTGAAACTGTATATCATTCAACTATATATCACGGTAGTTTGATTGTAATTTAATACTATGTGGTTATCTGTTTCGGTGTATTTGCTTCGCATGACACTGAGGTTCTAAATGTTTGTTTGAACAACCTCATTTTAGGGGAGAAGAAAGTTAATCGAGCTACATAAAAGGCATAAACTTTATACTTATACTTCTTCATTTCTAACCTACAAAGTAGAAAAGCCACCCATCTGCATTTTGAAAAATGAGGATATAAGTCCTCATAAAAATACATAATTTAACACAAGTTTAAATTTGAACAAACTGAAGTACTGGCATTTGAGATATTTATAGAAATCAGATAATTTCTCTTAAAGTTTTCTGTACATAAAAGTTAGTTTTCGTCACTAAGACTTTGATATAAGCATGTTTCAAGTTATAAAAGCTTCCTCAGATACCTGTCTCAAGTTCATATCATAACAAGTATGCAGTTAATGAGCCATCACAATTTACCAGTCAGAATTTATAACATGTAGTCATGAATTTGTTTCATACTTTTTGACGTGAAATATGATCTTACATCACAGGGCGTTAAGTACTGGTTAAATGAAAGAATTCATATCTTTGTAAGTAGACTGCTATGTAAGCTTTGCATGGCAATACTGAAATTAACGGTAAGTATTTCATGTGTGACCTGACCAATTTTATTATTATTTTTCCCTTGGGTTCATAGTGGAACATAGGAATTCAGTAGCACGCCTCCACTGCACTCTGTTCTCTGTACTCTTTTTAACCTGGTGCCACGACTGCCCACAAGCTTTCATTTCTTCCTGACATCATCTTCTCCATGTTACCTCACCTCGACGCCCAATTCGTCGCTTCCTAATTTATTGTAATATTTCTTAAATGTTTATTTCAATGAAATAATTAACAGCATGTCGGATACAGGCGGTCTTATAAATATCATCTGCTTGATGATTTATAGTACATCTATAGTCCTTGAGTACAATTCGCCTAAAATTACTAATGATATTGCAACCGATTTTAAGAAGAAGTTTGATCTTCGCTTTCAAGTGACGTTCAATAATCAATCCTGTGAAAACAAGTGGGCCGGGGATACCCGTTGCATTGTACTGTGCAACGTATAAACACTCAATACCAATATGAAAATGAACTCAAATACCAAAGGCTTCAAAATAGCATTCTAAAAGTTAGTAAATGGGTAAAAATCGACTAAACTACGTTTTCAACCTCAATCAACCTATGATGTAGCAGGAACGTCAGGTAACATTCCCTGAAGAAACCCACAGAAAGTGTTAACAGTCATATCCATAGACAAAAGAATGTCATCAGGAATTCGGGGAATCATCTCTGTGAAATGTATGAAATCAATGAATTCAGGCTTATATTAATGCCTCTTAGAATGTGTCCGTACCTTCTAAATTATATTCTTCAATCCCGTTGGTGATATCGCTGCACGCTAAACATTCTATTTGGATTAATTTGTTCAGCCGATACTGACACTGAAGATCAGATCAGATCAGATCAGATCAGATGGTCAGAATAATGAGAATGAGCAACAAGGAAATCTGGGTGGCTGTCAACGAACCAACCAAGAAGTAAATGCTTAGTAAATATGTACTGGAATGAAGTGGAGATGGATTGTGCATGCACTGATAAGACCATTGGGAGACATCATACACTAGGCCAGACCATGCCAGTCCATGGAGTGGAATTTGAAGGTGAAATGACGAGTTAGGCTTTTGAGGTGAGGGTGACATGGATGAGGTGATATGAGTAAGAAATGGAAGCTTGTGGGCAGTCGTGGTGCCAGGTTAAAATGAGTGCAGTGAAGAGAGTGTAATGGAGGTGTGCTACTGAACCCTTATGTTCCACTAGGAGCCCAAGGGAAAGTAGTTATATTAATGAAATATCTGGTTTGAAAATTAACGTTTATTGTAGTAACTTTTTTCTACTGAACAAAACTAAGCATCACTGTAGATTATTCGCTTCTGAAGTGCACAATTTTGATGATATTTGCAGTTGTATGTATCAACATATCAAAAACTCATTGTGTCGAGTTACATTCAATCGTTCTCATAGCGATGAGTTCGTGTTACTCAGTCGATTAAATCATTTGTTTTTCAGTTCATATAGCCTTAAAACAGTCATTAATACATGAAATCTATAGATCGCATGTATCTTGAAGTCAACTGGAGTCTTAACGACCCTCTGAGAAACAAAAGTTCGCTTTTTCATTAGCCCAACATCTACTAATATCATTTTATTTCCTACTTTTCTTTCACATCAGTCAAAACGAAAACTATAAGTAAAAATTAGAATACCTTCAAGTGGGAATTTGACCAGTAGGAATTCCAATTTAGAGTGATTTCTGCAATTTTCAACAACCGGATGGTTTAACCTCAATCTAAGTTTATCGATTTCAACACCCATAAGACTAATCGCATTGAAGCAGAGTAATAAATGCTTCCATATTTTTGTCAGTTTTTAGTAATGCATGGATGCAATAAACTGGATGATTATCGATTAGAAAATAGATTTTCTGTCCGGATTTCTATCATGATTTATAGTGATAAATGCCTATAAGAAAATAATGAGAAAGATATTTAATTATCTAATTAATTGCATTATTAATTTGATATGATCTTTCCTGTCAAGTGTCCTATAAAATAATGAATAATTAACTCACTGTTGTCAACGATAATAATCAGTCTGAGAATAAAATTTATTAGCTCCTGACTGAACAAACATTTCGTCTTGATTGATACTCAACTGCGTTTATAATTGCATTATATATATAAATATATATAAATATATATAAATATATATATATATATATATATATATATATATATATATATAATTATTTGTCCCTTGGGTTCCTAGTGGAACATAGGGCCTCACTAGCACGTCTCCAGGGCACTCTGTTCTCTGCAATCTTTTGAACCTGGCTCCACGACAGCCCAGAAGTTCTCATTTCTTCCTCGTATGATCTCCTTCGTGTCACCATCGTCTCTGACGCCCAACTCGTCGTTTCCCATCTGGGTTCCACTCGGGGCCTGGGGCGTGATGTCCACGAATAGTCTTCTCAGTGTATACCCAATCCAATCCATCTCCACTTTCTTCTGCATATCTGCTGAGTGATAGGTTCTTGGTCGGTTCGTTGCCAGAGTTCCTGATATATATATATATATATATATATATATATATACTAAACCCAAGTAGTCGAACAAGTACTCATTCCCTGTTGATGTGGTTTGGTTCATTTACCCCTTACTATTTTATTGTGTTCCAGCGTTTTGGTTTCTATATTGAAAAACACTATTCTATATTGTTGAGATATCCTGAGACTAAGGTAAGTAAACTGGACTACTTGGTTAAGATTGTTGAAAACTGTCAGTGAACAAATTTAGGAAAGGTTTGCTTTGTGAAAATCAGCACTTAGTCACTAAAATGGTTGAAAAAATCTTACTGCAAGATTGTGCATAAACAGGTCTTTAATCTGAATATCTGATATTACTTCTTAGTACTACTTGCAACTGACTATCTTTAATTGACGAAGTCGAAATCACTTTCTACTAACAGACAATTAATTAGGTCAGACAATACAATTTCCCATAAACAGAAATTGTAATATGACAAAGTAAAAATGAATGTGTACCGTACTGATAAAATCAGCCTTCAGGATCTCAGGCAAACTTCTAGAGCTATCAATACTATTTATCATAAGTAGGAAAACTCTAACCTCCGTGGAACTTAGCACAGTTGTGATACCTGTTCTTCATTATACGTTATGGATACAAGAGTTTAAAATGTATTTACCATAGGTTGACATGATCATGATAATCAGTCAGCTTAAGGGCATATATCCACCTTAAAACGTGAGTTTTTAACAAGAATAATATCTTAGGCATCTCAGTTTTGAGAACTGATCCTTTTCAATCAAAGCCTACCTTCAGGTAGCCTACTGCAATTAAAGTACTTGATAAATCGATTAACATGATTCCAATAGGTGACTTGATTTCTCATGATTTTAACTAACACTTATCAACCAAACCACGCCAAACAAGCAAACTGAGATAATAAATTTATTATGGAAATACGGCAAATCACCAAGGCTGAAGACATTCACTTCATCCTATACTGATACTTCTTATCAGTTTGCACTTATAATTATGTGAGGTAACATGCTAAAGGTCATCACTTCTTGTGATGGGCACTTTATATTTCTACTACAGGTCTCAAGTTGAATGACCTACAATCTCTCACTTGATATGACGTGACCATCACCTTATATCATCTATGATTAACTGTCAGCATATTTAACCCTAATGACTGCAGATTACGAAATTCTATCAAGTTCATGCAACATCCGTCACAAGTTCACTCACTATCAAGTATCTCACTCACCATGTGTTTCTGTTAATCTGTTGTTCTTGCTCTTTTCAGTATGTTTTTATTTAACTGATTGGTCTTCAAAAAATTTGCTCTCTTAGGGTTGATTTTAATCTACGATTAGCACCAGTTAGAAAACAAGTCTTCTCAGATTCAGCAGACGAAAATTGATGACTCCATGTTCTCTTCAGTTTATAAGCGTAAACATCTTTGTGATACTTTGTAACGTTAACTATTTATAACAACAGTTTGAAAGTTTGTGGGGATTTATTGTTGATTTCAGGTTGGCCTTCATCAACCCCCCTGGTTAACTGGTCCACTAGTTACTAGCCGGTCATAAGCTCTCATAAAATGGGAAGGTTGGGCATATGGATAACAAATCTACACCGGAAAACCAATCCAACTACTACAGAAACTTCAAAGCGAAACAAAAATATGAAAAATAAAAACAAACTTGTTCCTCACTGGAATTGGAGAGGCGAAATGACGCCGGTTGGTGAATGCCTTCGAAAAGCCAATTAGACGGTGTGTCTTTGCTCTCTCGATGAAAGAGAAAGTAAGAATGGGGACATGGAATATCCGCACCATGTTTGGACCTAGCAAGGTTGACCAGATTGTCAAGGAGATGAGAAGGTATAGCACTGAAGTGCTAGGAATCTGCGAAAGCAGATGGAGAGGAGGTGGACTCTCCCAACGGTCAACCGGAGAGGAGAGTCACTAGTCTACTCAGATATTTTCATTCAGACGACAACCACACGCACACTGAATTTTTGAGTGGCTATCATTACGTCCCCAAGAGCATCGAAGGCTCTATCTCTCCCTCTCGCGTGCAGTGGGAAGCAATCTCCTCATGCAGGATCAGGATCGTGACAACAAGATTCAATTCAGAAGAGGGGGGCGGGAAGTCACAATCATTCAATGATACACACCTAAAAATAATGCAGTTGGAGAGAAGAAGGAGGAATTCTACAGACAACTGCAATCACTAATCGACAAGACCACACTCCAGTTGGCGGTGGCGACATCGAAATTCTAATGGGTGAGGTGACATGAATGCCAAAGTGGAAGTGGAAGAACAGGAAGAGAACTCATCGTAGGTCTAGAGATACTCGGTGAAATGATGAATGAGAATGGAGAACTGTTTGAAGAGATCTGCTCATTCGGCGATCTGATGATTGGAGGCAGTGTGTTCAATCAAGCACAAGGATATCCACAAAGCGACATGCAGTTGATTTCATCAGATGGACACACTGAAAATCGGATCGACTTCATCTCAAAGTGGAGAAGGTGGAGATGCAGGCTACTGGAGACAAGATCAGATCAAGAAGAGGAGCAGATGTATGTGGTTCACATCACTCACTATCCAGTGCAATGAACCTACCTTCCAAATCAAGTTGAAAGGCTTCATTCAATCCAAAGAAGCTGATGATGGACCACAGTTGAAGTTCAACACCCAGAACAGGAGGTGAACTGAAGGACGAACCTAGAAGTGACATCTTCACTTCAGTCAGTCATCAGGATGAAATGGGGGATATTGAGGAGCATGCCTGAAAGGAGGCCTGTGTGGATGGAGACTGGAAGTCTTTGAAAGCAATGTGGAGGGAAACCTGCATGATTGTATTGGGAAGGGAGAAGAAAGGAGGTGAGGAATGGATCTGGATGGACACATGGGAGGTGGAAGAGCAGGGAGGGTGTGGGTTAGAGTGAGGGGGAAGATGGTGATGGTGATGGTGAAGCCTAAGATGAACCAGTGCAGTGTGTTGATGAACAAGGGGAAAAGGAACTGAGTTCAAGCCATAATACACTGGGCGGAGAAGTGAAGAAGAGTGTGCGTACAGACGTAGGACACTTCTACGACACATTAGCAAGTGAAGCAGAACATGCTGCAGGCTGCAGGAGAGACAGAGACCTGACAACATTGTATCAAATAACCAGATTACCGTATGGGAGGGAAGAGAACAACACCGGTGAAGGAGATCTAATTACGAAAGAAGAGAAACAAAGGAAATGATGGACTGACCACTTCGAAAAGCTCTTGAAAGGACCACGACCACCACCTGCACTTCGTCCACAAATACCACCTGAAGCCCAGCCACAGGATAACCAGTGAACACAAGCCCTCCGACAAAATCCGAACTGAAGTTCTGAATGCCATAAATTTGCTGAAATGCTGGAATGCAGTGGGAGCAGATGGAATTCCGTCAGAAGCACTGAAAGTGGACGCACAGACGACGGCGAACATGCTCGCACAACTATTGCAGAAGATGTGGAAGGAATGAGAGGTACCTGCCCACTAACTGGAAGGAGTGCTACCTTGTGAAACTCGCGAAGAAGGGCGACCTTAATTTTTGCAAGAACTGGTGAAGAATCATGCTGCTGTCCACCCCAAGCAAAACATTATGCCTTATCATTGTGGATGGACTGAAGGATGTGCTGGAGGGACAAATTATGTGTGGATCGAATTGCAACGCTACACTACGCATCATCATGGAACAGAGTATAGAATGGCAGTCAACTGGATCTCTACCTCAACCTCATCAACTTTGGAGAGGCCTTCGATGGGGTCCACTGAGTGGTTATTGGCCACACAGCTGCCTCAACACTACAGTTTCAGTTTCACACACCTATATAAATTTCATTCATCAGCAGCTATATGCTATATGACACTACATGACAAGTGATTCACAATGGATAGCTCAGTGGTGATGGCTTTGAAGTGATGACAGGAAGGAGTAAGATAACACTACCACCTAGCATCACCGATCATCTTACTGATTGTGACGGACTGGACCACGCAACATACAACTATGAGGTGCTGTGAGAAGATTGGTTGGTTGTATGACCGATGAAAAGAGCCTAGAATATTTGAATTTCGCCGATGATGATTTGTGCCTGTTTGATGTCTTGTGGTGGAAACTCGAAGATCTACATGCGAAAGTCAACATGTTGTCAGAAGAGGCGATTCAGAAAAGGACGATGGAAATCTCCTTATGTGAATGTAAAGACAGAGGTGGTGAAGACACCCAAGGAACAACAGCGTCAGCATCAACAACAAGCGTCAATCCCCATGAATGGGAGAAATCTGAGGCAAGTTTTCTCTTTCATATTACCTACTTAGGCAGCATCTTTTAACTACAGGTTGTTTATGCGCAGAAGAGTATGTCAAATCACCCAGGATAGGAAAGACAGCATGACAGACCTTGGTTCATTAACCTGAAACCAGTGTGGAGACCTATTGCACTCAGCAAAATGTGTGAACAAGATCCAGATTTTTAACACTAATGTCAAGTTAGTCGGTGTTTCTATGTGATGGTTGAGAGAATTGGCGCGTCACGAAAAGCATTTCAAACAAACTACAGACATTCATGAACAACTGCCACCTACGCTCACTTAACACTGACACTGAAGATCAGATCAGATCAGATGGTCAGAATAATGAGAATGAGCAACAAGGAAATCTGGGTGGCTGTCAGCGAACCAACCAAGAAGTAAATAAATGCTTAGTAAATATGTACTGGAATGAAGTGGAGATGGATTGTGCATGCACTGAGAAGACCATCCGGCGACATCACACACTAGGCCAGACCAGGCCATGCCAGTCCATGGAGTGGAATTTGAAGGAGGAAAGGACGAGTTAGGCTTTTGAGGTGAGGGTGACATGGATGAAGTTGTATGAGTAAGAAATGGAAGCTTGTGGTCAGTCGTGGTGCCAGGTTAAAAGGAGTGCAGAGAAGAGAGTGTAATGGAGGTGTGCTACTGAACCCTTATTTTCCACCATGAACCCAAGGGACAAATAATAATATAATAATTTTCCATGAGAAATTGTATGCTATCTGTCTGTATGTTCAAAAGTAGTTTATCCTTATCTTGAGCCCTCCTTGATGATCTCTCCTTTGTTCCAGTGTCAATCTTCGCGTGAAAATCTATTTTTCCATGATTATGTTTTTATTTTATATATTTTGCGTGATTCCATTTTGTTTTCCACTTTTTCCACTACATTCTTTGGTAAACAAATTTGTAATCAGAATGGTTCTTCGAGTACTGCATTAACCTATCAGATCTTTTGAACAAACCTTGTCTTCTTATCATATTATGCAAAGACGATAATAAGTAGGCATTAACAATTTGATTCATTACTACATACACATACACATATAGTCATACTTCTCCTAACCTAGTTTAACAATATATATGAATAAAATTTACAGAATGTAATTGATTCACCGTTTTATACTTTTCTCACTAGCTGGATATGACGTGAAGAACCTTACTCTACTTCATGTATTAAAAGCGGAATACCATAATCATAAAATGATAATAGTAAGGAAACTCATTCGAAAAGACTTAAGACAATAATTCGGTCAAAGTTTGTTGTCTAACTTCCGTTTACTTTTCTTAGTATTTTAATATTTCCGTAACATGAGCTGAAAACATGTCAGCTCTTCAATAAATTTTACTCTTCTATTATGATTATTATTTCTACTCATTCACTTTATATGGAGCTAAAGGGTCAGTGAGAAATAAATAAGGAAATTGTATCTTGTAGATTCTGTCCTCAGCTTATCGAAAGGAATACAAATATTTAGCCTGATTTTTCTTCTGTAGGAATATACTGATTTAAAAGTAGTTTTTATCTTGAATTAATTAATATCAGCCGAAGAAACATTAAAACTTGAACATGCTGAATAGTTGCTTCCTGCTAGTTTAAAAATTCTCAGCAATGCACACTTGTGACTTCATGAAAGATGCATTTCTCGAAGTTCTAATGATGAGTTGTTACCTGATGAGAGTCATACGGTTGCACATCAGTCATACCGAATTATAGTCAGTCTATACTGAGAATGGATAGAACTCAGCAAATGTGAACCATTGAATTCCAACACAGTAGTTGGATGGCAATACGCTCACCACAAAACCTAACAGGCTTCTAGTCGATCTATCTTAGGGTTATGCAGGCGTATTGCTGAATAGCTGCAAATCTACACAAAACAGCTGATCATTGCTTCCCATTTTTCAAAGGTTGTTCAGACCATGTTAACATGGTCCACGGGGAAACTACTTAAAAATGCTTAACTGTTTCAGGACTTTTAAAATCGGCTGAAAATGGTAAGCTCACCCAGAACTTTGTAACATTTTCTTAATAAAGGGATTAAAGTAAGAAAGTTGGTGTCTTCAACTACCACTGTGAGTGAATAATGCGTACTCAGGTTAAACAGCTGAGAATAACAGATGCTGACAGAGATGTAGAAATTTGACTCAAACTTGAATAGATTAAGACTTCCACATTTCCGAAAATTATGCCAAGGAAAAATCAGTCCATCAATAAAGATATGGGAGTCAACAATATGTAAATTATAGAAGGGATAAACAAATTGTCGTCATCAAACTGTGAAGAAGACATGAGTGGAATAGATAAGTATGAAAATGATTGGTTTCCTTCCCGGGGTTTTCTACTATTCAACACCGGTAAATGCTTACAAACGCTATTCCCTCAATTCTGCATATATTCATTGGAATACCACAAAAGATCTCTGAATGTGAGGTGCCTGTAATAAATAGTGAGGTATACTATTTACACACAGGAAAAACTAATCATCGAGAAACTAATCACCGAGAAAATTTATTGATTTAATCATTTAGAAAAATTTAATCTCAACTGCTCATTCGGATTTCCAGAGATAGCTTAATAAAATGATGAGAAGGTTTTTAAGATGTAAAATTGAGATAAGAATAAACAAGAGAATTTAAGACATTTCATAAAGTAATGGAGATAATAATGAAGGATTTTGAAGGACCCAGCTAACCTATGAAAATATAAAAAACTCACTTGAGAAAGATTTGTACTAAAACTGTTGAATTAAGGATGGGTTGTTGATTGGTTGATAGCCTTAAGGTTTCATTTCTTATATGTATCCTTAAATTATGGAGCAGTTTTCACCATACAGTAATAATAACTACAATCCTTCCCAAATGCAGAATATTCTGAGCTGCTCTTTCACTCATCATATAAAACTTGTCACCAGTGTACGAACTGGATATCTTAAGCGATGAAATCCAGGACACTTAGGTCTCAATATAAACATGTTTCTACTGACTCCTGAAGTTAGCATCGAATAAACCAGGTTTTCAGTTTCTTTTATTTCCTGATTTTAAGCAACCACTACCCCATATTATCTGAAAGCCTTCAACTTTATATACTATATGACGATCGATATACGACATTATGCCCCATTACAACTTAGGTAAGTTTACATAAAAGTCAAATGACAGTGAGTACTCAGTCACCGTTTAGTAGTTGTCCATTTTCCCATCGACAGTCAGATCTTCTTATAACAACCTAGTTTACGATGTGATATACTGTGATGGTAAATCTTTTCAATGTGAATTGTCATGTAACCGATTTCCAGGTTGAAATAGTTGGCCTTTGTCTATATACAAATTTATTTCACATCTTTAAATTTCTATTCAAAAGCAACTATTGTTTTCATTCATTCGTTTACTCGTTCACTCAGTCACTCACTGTCTCTGCCTCTCTATCTCTCTTTCTGAAGAAGAGTCACTTCATTCTCTTATTGCAATGGTAATAGTATGAATAAAAATGATACTAAGGTAATTTGCAGTTAATTTCTGAAGATGCAGGTTATTATCCTGAGTTCTTAGCGAAACTACATCAAAATTAAATGACTTTATGATTCTAGACATTTTGAGCACCTGAATGAAGGGGCTGCAATAAAGTAAACCATAGTTTTTACTAGAAGATATTACAAAATATTTTCCAGTATTCAGGCCATATTATAGGTCATATTTTAGTCTCGTGAAGCGTTCTATTTGAATTGGTATCATCATATTCAGTCGTTGTGAAGCGCAAAAATTATCAATCTAGGAAAAGAAGAAACTGCTACAAAATCTTCTAATCCAAAATGCAGATATTTAATATTTTGGTGTCTAATCTTCCCGATATTATAGTGATCTACACATAAGAATTAGAAATATCGGCCTTCATTAACTTTCAACATTATGCAAAGACTTCACTATAGTATCCATTCCAACTTAGATTTATATGGTGTAATTAGAAGACGAAGTCTATATGGACAATGTGATGTATTTGCGCTGTACATTTTGAACAATCTGATCACACATTTACTTGTAAAGTAACTGTATATTAAACCAAAGGATGGGTGGACAAATAGAACAGTTAGGATAAAAAGGGATTAAAATTAGGAAAAATGAGAACAAAAACGAACAGTGACATAGCTGATCCTGATCACGGTAAGAAAATGAAGTTTACCAAGGTAGGTGTAGTGTGGGAATCAATCGGTTTTGTACAGACAAAGCTTCAATTTGTGTATGGCTGTTGCTCCCGCAAATCTCAGCGTGCGTACCTGACTGTTTCTAGATAAAACTTTGAAAGCTATTCAATCATTAATTTTGCAACCCGTTTCTATAATATCTTTGGCTATAGATGAGGAGGGTCGTCTCTTACCTGTGCTTATCAAAGTTTCAGACCCTATTTGTTTTTGAAGCCATTTAGGTACATGTTCTCTCATCCTCAACTCTTTGGCTTGACTACTCCTCCCTATATATGTGTAACCACACACACATGTAGACTGGTAAACCCATTGGAATATGACGTAATCATTCATGCAGTGTTTAAGTTCATGGTGAAACTTATATTTTTAGTTTTCCACAATAATACGCTTAGCTACATGATAGGTTTCCTTAGTGGCTGTTGATAGCTTCATCTGTGGCAGGGTGTGATGGCTAACTGATTTCATAAATTGTCAGAGATTGGAAAATCTGTAGCATTAAATTCAACCTAGTAGCAAAATGGTAACAGACTCATCATGAAGCCTAATACTTGTAAGTTCTAAATAGCATGGTGTCTTGGGTACATACTTAAAACGGAGAAAGAGATAGTCTTCCAACTGTTATCGAATTAATGTTAAACCTTGATGATAATTATCATAAACTTGATCAATTCCTTACAAACTCCTATTGCAGAAGTTGATATTGGACTAAATCAGTATGAATTGTAGCAAAATGCCTTACTGTTTTTTTTCCCAACAAACTTTGAATGCTTTAGTCAACATTTTAAAAACCTTTCATGTGTGAAAAACAGTGGCAATTGCAGTTATTTGGTTTTCTGAATATTATCAAAAATAAATGAAAGTAAAATTCTGATCTAACAGTACAAAGCCTTGTCGCCTAAAAAGGTTACAGTTGACTTGACTATATCTAACGGCAGTTATGCATGTTCTACTGAGTTGTTTGAAATTAAACACATAAATTATCAGAAAGATTTAGCAAAAAATGAATTAGTTAATGAAATGGTTGATTGAGTTAAAAAAGTATACCTATTTAAATTTTCATTTAACGTTAAGTAGCCAGTGCTTTTTTAACATATGATAATATCGTTACTCCATTACAGAGATTTATGAGCATTGTCTCTTTAAGAATTATATTTTACATATGACTTTGAAAGAAGACTCTCGTGAAGTACATTGATCATAGATGATCGAATGTTCAAGAATTGATCTATTGATGGCTTTACACTGTCCTTTAAACAGCCATGCTGGATAGTGTTCGGAGATGCGTTTGGATTGAGCACGCCTTATGCGGTCTATGTAACCAGCTCCATATGAGCAGGTGGACTGTTAAACACACACACATAGAAAATAAGCCTGAAATGATGATTATACCCATTTTCAAAGTTGGATTCTATTAGTAATGAACAAAAATCTAATTCAGTCACTATCTACACGAACTAGAAGAATTCGTATGGATGATGCAGTGAGCGAGGAGTAGAAAATACTTTGAAGAGTGTTCATCAAGAATGATTATCTTTCAAGATTCATTGTGACGATTATGTGGACTAAGAATCCTAAAATTATAGCTCCTGTGGTTCAAAATAAGACATTGCTTATGAATATTAGATTCATATGAGGTACACTGGCACAGATACTGAAGAACCAACTGTGAAAGGCACTGATGAAGACCTCTTTTCCTCTTAACTTCGGAATGTTTGATCCAGTCAACAAATGATTTGAGGGTAAAGCAGGTTAAGTAGGTCGCATAAAGCGTTTTTTATCCAAACCTATCTCAGAACACAATTTTATATGGCTGTCTAAAGGACAGTGTAAAGTCACCACCACCTCGATTCTTGAATATTTTTCAAGCTCAAAATAGTTTTTTCAGATGATTTTGTTATAGATAAACTTAGATTCATTTTTTAGGCGTATATTTATTTCAGAGAAAGTTATTCATATTTAAGAAGTACTTTTTGGATTTCAAGCTTTGTAACAGCTTCATTGTGGTCTGAGCTGTACACACATTTATGTTGGTTGACCTGGAAACATCATGCTTTAAAATTCTTGTCAAGTAACAGATATTTGACTAATTCATATAAGCTCTTAAAAGTTGTCACTGGTAATTTATTATCATACCGTGGGTTGAACAAAATATCAGTTTGAAAATCACAAGTTTGATATAAAGTAATAAATACTTCAATATAAAGACTAACCACAGATGCACCAAATGAAAGAAAATTATTTTTACAGTAGTGTATTTAATGTAGATGAACAGTGGCAATCTAAAAACTAACTATCCGCTCCCTTACTGACAGATTAAAAAGTTTATAGTGTGACGTTTTTAATTAAAAGATGAAACGTCTAACATATACCGAATGAGTAGCGAAAACAAACTGCATAAAATGTTTTGTACAGAACAATTGTTCACAGTGATAATTATACGTTATAAATTTTTACAAAGTCCTTAAAGCCCATATTAACAGTTTACATCAAAAAGTCAGCAAATTACACCACAAGACATCAGGCAGTTGAAGCAGGCAGCTAGCAGAAGAAGCTCATTTTGTTGACTATAGCATTAGTAAAATAAAGTATAAAATGTAGTATCTAAAGAACCTCAAGAAATCAACATCCACACAACATCGTCTCAAGTAGGAAAGAAAAAAAAATAGAGTTTCTTGGAATTTCTTTCTTGGTAAGGGTGGAATTCAGGTACTGTGATACAGTTTAATTCCACATAGTGAATTTATGATGTATATTGCACACAGAAATAGCAATGATTACAAAGTGATGTTACAAGTAACAAAGACTAGCCTAGGTACAAAAAAGGTTCATGTCTGAGGTTTCGTGAATCAAATCAAAAACTGACACATGTGGTAGGAATGACGCAATAGCAACTCGGGAAATGTGTAAAATTCCACCACCAATTAAATAAAACTCTGAGAAACAGTAGAGCTACAAAGCTAAAGCAGAGGGTTGTATAATTACCTTTATATGAATATAAGGAATAGATTGTACTACTACTACTGCTAATAATAATAATAATCCACTTTATGCGAAATAATTTTAGTACATTATTATAATTTTCTTGGTTGTGGCTGACAGAAGAATCCAGGACGCACTTTCCGTCCTACTTGGGACTCGTCAGCTAGATATACCTGCACCTCAGTGAATGTTGTTCCCACTGAGACTCCAACCTCATACTCATCGCTTCAGACGCGAAGCCGTTGTACACTATACCACGAAGGCACAATAGCCGCTTCTTCTATAACTGGTATTAGCCACTGCTATTTATCGATATGCATGTTATTGTCCGTTGTTTCGTTGGACAAAATTGTTCGACCTCTCACTCACTGGGGTGCAGGTACATCCAACTGATGAGTCCCAATTAGGACAAAACGCGCATCCTTCATTCTTTTACTATCCACAACCAAGCAAATAATCATAACTACCATTCAGTCAGTATTGAGGAACCCATATACCAGTAGAAGTCAGACAACTCCATCCAATAAAACAACGGAGAATTACAAGTATGTAAATAAATAGTAATTTTCTGTCCAGTTTGGAATTCTCAGGATGATATATTGCAGCAGCAGCAGCAAAATTTATGTACGTTTATACTCCTTAATAACATTCCAAATTATGTTATCATAAGAATTTAAGTAACGTAAAGAATATTAAAAACGAGGACAGTTTACATTGTTAATTAAATTATTGAAATAAGATTTTTAACTGTTACAAAGTTGATATGTGAGTTCTGTTCTAACACGTTTTCTTCACATATTGTGTGTTAGGTTGGGGTACAGCCGAATTGTTGTGCTTGACTGTATCAGAGTATAGTCTCACATAATTTCTTCTTGTCCTCTGTGAGGAAATACAAAGAGAGAGCTGAGAATGATGAAGTAAATGTTCAGTGTCAGTTAAAATTATTGTGGCTAGTTACTTGCTAGAATTTAAATGTCTGATTACTGCAGTGTTAGTCAGTTGGGCCAGAAGCGCAACGCTCACCCTACTGATGGCTTCAAAGCCCTACGCAATATAACGTAGTCTTCTTTTGGAAGACCAGGAAAGAGCAACGGAGAACAATAGAGAAGAATAGGTAAAGGGCAGGAATGAATAAACTGTGAAAGCAGAAGTTGATTTATGCTAGAGAGCATCAGTTTCTTTATGTAATACGTTACACAAAAGACTTTTTAAAAAGTCAGCATGATATGAGACGACTAGGAAAGATCAGAAGTAAAACTCAGTCGAAGATAGCTAACACTCGATTACTTTCTGCAAAAATACCATCAATGCAACAGGTGTCATGAGACTTCACCAGCTCATACAAGTTTTGTTTACGCCTTAGGCTGACATTTAGAAAGGTTTAACTTGAGACCATTTGAAACAGACTATTGGGAATAAGAGACAAGAATCCACTTAATTTAGAAAAATCTTAGTAAGCGTTGACTAGAATAGACACCGTCCCGTCATCTGGATACTTAATAAAATTAGTTTCAATAGAATAATTTAGATCGTAAAAAAAGAATGAAAACGTAAATAGAGAAGGTATAGCACCTTGAGGCACACCAGCTTCAGTGAGCAGTGAAAAGAAGCTCCTCCTTTTATACAGAGTGTATTGTTTCCTTTCAGAGAAGTAAGGATACAGCCACTTTGTAGCGGATTGCTCTGCATGAGCTATGGCAAGCTTGTTAAACAAGAGTAATCTAGGAACAGAATCAAAGCCTGATGAGTAATCCGAAAAGCTACAACGAAAATACTTAACACTTTCGTCTAGACTGAAAACTTCATCCAGTAAATAATTGTGTCTCACCGTTTGAAATATACAGTAGAAGAAATGTAATATAATTTACTTTTTCAAATGTCACTGTGACAGAACTCTCTGCCCCAGTCACTCATAGATGATGAATTCGGAAATCCCAGTACAGAAACTAAACTTATCGTTCCAGCATAATAAGATGACCAACGTTGGTTGCAGATGACAACAGTGTTTGAGACTTGCCAATCTCAGAACAGAATACAGAGGTACCCTGCTTTATTATGATTTTCAAGCCCTCAGCATTATATATATATATATATATATATATATATATATTTATTATGTGCGAAAGTGCACATTTTCAATAAAGGGTTGCCGCGTTATCCGGATACTAAGTAACTGAACTATGGTCATCGATAATGTAAAGTCGTTCTCTATCCAAAATACCAAGATTGAAAACTGATTGATGCGATGAAAACAACTTTCAGCGTTACTGAATTTTGGGGCGATTATTCATATTTTATATTTAAAGCAATCCTGATGGTTTTGATAAGTTGATTATCGAAGTAACTCAAAGTAATGTAGTATTTAGTAAGATCGTTTCTTGTAATAATAATAGCAGTACTACTATTAATAATAATGGCCTTATTCCAAACAACATACAGTATGGAATTCTCAGCATCTTGATAACATAAATAATAGTAATATTTAAGGCAACAATTTGAAACAGACGGCTGGTGTTACATCAGCTCCTTGTCTGAACTGATGAATGAATCGAAAATCGGTCGTAACTTCGGTGGTGGTAGTCTATTTAACCAGTACCCTAATCTGCAATACTATAAAGGGATCACAGTAATGATGATGTACTATATTTCTGTGCATTTTTATATCCTTTTCCATCGGGCGTCACATATTTCCTTTGTTTTGTTGTTAACTTGAAAAACGAGTGTGAAACCATCTTAAAAGTGTGCTAGAGTATATGAAATCTCTAAAAGATATACTTAAATGATGAAAATAAATTGAAAGGGAAGGATTTGGTGAAATATATTCGGTGGAAAATGTTTTGCAGGCAGGGGTTTAAGAAGATCCCCTGTTTTTATTTATCCTGCTGTCTGAAGAAATCTACTCGCAGGTTAAAGTTATTTTCAATACAAAAAAATTATATCAAAAGATAAACTGTAGATTATCAGGAAAATGATAATATTTTCTCACGAAACTGCAGTGGTGTTGCCAACTAAATTGCGACTGGATTGATGAAAGGTGGAACAGTATAGAATAAATTACGCGATCAATAAGTCACCTGCTAACAACGGTTTGGTCAAAGGGAATTAGTTATCGTTTCAATTAAGTATTTTTCGACATGAAAGTGGCTTTTGTCACAAGTTATTTAGTTTGATGACGATTGAAAACCAAGGATCACTGGAGAACTGTTTTGTTTTAGCATGTAAACTCTGAGTAGTAGCACCCGTGATCACACTTGAAGTTAAGCCTAGGGCCGTCAGATTTTAGCTGCCATGTTGGAGTTCCAAAATAGCCGTTAAGCCGTAATAAGTTGATATAATAGAACCTAATGCGTCACGTCTCATCTCTGAAATATAATCAAATAAAAATAATTATGGGTGATTGAATGTTCGTGCAAACCTAATCTTTAAACTTGCAAGCCATACTTTATGACTTCTTCAGACTAACTTTCTATAAAATGAGTAAGAATATGATGTGCAAAAATAAAAATAAAGGTAATTTACTTAGTAGTGGCTGTCAGCGGAGTCCGGGGTGTGCGTTTCATCTTATTTGGCATACGTCACCTGGATGTGCTGACATCTAAGTGAGTGATGTTGTTCCCGCTGAGCCTCAAACCCAGTACACATCGCTCTAAACGACAAAACGTCATCTACTAGGCCGGCAAATTTTAATCAAGAAATAGCTTCTATTTGTACACAGTGTCTAACTTACATAACGTACTGATTTTCTAAGAAAAGGGATATAATATTACGTGTACTGTTAAAACTACTTAAATATTATTTCGCTAGTAGACTACCTTAATTTCTTATAATTATCAATAAGTTTGTAGTTAACTGGCAAATGGGATACTTTAATTTCTGTCTCTTATGAATATAATTTGAGTATCTAATTTTCTTTATAAATGACTATGACAATAAAAATAGTAGAGCAGTGGTAATAAATTTAGTTTTATTAACACAAAAGTTAGCGAAATGCTTGAAAAATTTAAGTATCAATATAATATTGTTGTAAATTCTCTCCATAAGTAATTAAGACTATGTTAAGATAGACGTTTGAAATCAGATAGGTAGGTGATTTTATTCAAGTGCTACAGAGATGTACAATTCTCGGCTTTGAAAGTTTTCTAACTTTAAATTTTACATATCTTGTTAATTAATGAGTCATTGATGCTGAGAAAAAGTTTAATATGGTGAGTGAATGAGAAGTGATAGTGATTTTTGTGAATTTACAGAGTCACATCATCACTACACAACTGAGCACAAGGTTCACTAGCATTATTCAAACGAATGTAAGCCTACAGTGTAATAGTATTTGTCATACTATCACTTCATCTGACAACTAGTAAACGTAAATTTATATATGTATTGGTTATTGCTTCAGCTTGTCCATAAGCATTTTAGCCAGAATATCTGCCTGTGATAGACAGATGTATATCATAATCTTTTCTTGGCGAAATACTGAGGCTATCTATTTTCGTGAAAAATACTTATTAAATTATGTATTTCTTCATTGATTACAGCTCCTAACCCAGTGAACACTAATTTTTTTTATGGTTAGAAATGCTACCTTCTGACGAGTGTCAACAGGAACGAAACTTCAATACAAGGCTTTCAGCTGAATGCCTTCCAACATATAACACCTCGTTCTCTTTTCTAGATATCGAATTTTTTTGTATCAAAAGTGTGAATTTGCAGAAATGCATATACTATCCTCTCTAATATGATTTTAGCATACATCAGTTATTTCTTTTAAGTCAAAATTGGTTATGAGAACATCTAGGAAAAGAATTTTTTTCATGATTTCATTCAAGATATATAAAAAAATATTTGCTATTAGAGTACGTGAAGGAAGTAGCGGCAAAACATATAACTATTTACTGCTATTTCTTGTAAATGCTGTTTAAACCAGTAGCCAAAAAGTAGATTACTATTTTTAAGGCCTCTCTAAATACAGTATCACATAACGTTAACAATATTTACATGATAGATAAGAGGAACAGCTTGTACAAACAGGTTACTGCCAGTTTTGGTGTACAAGAGGTTACACTCACCTTATTTTCAATAATACCTTCTGACTACAAATTTCGTCTTCATGATTGTGGGCTTAATATATGGACACTGGGTCAAATCTCCATATTGGTTATAGATCACATTCAAGTTGTTTTCTATATATATGTGAAGTTTAAAAATTGTCCCTCTGATAGACACTACAGTTCTTTAAAGATGAAGGGAATAAAGTTGCATTTGAGATGACTACTAATCACATAAAATATTTGTAAAGACCGTTAAGATTGTAAGGAAAAACAACTGAATGAGGGAAAGATTATTATTACTATTATTATTTGTCCCTTGGGTTCCTAATGGAACATACCGCTTCAATAGCACGTTTCCAGTGAGCTCTGTTCTCTGAAACCTTCTCAACCTCGCTCCACGACTGCCCACAAGCTCTCATTTCCTCCTCGCACGATCTCCTCCATGTCTCCTTCACCTCGGACGCCCAACTCGTCGTTTCCCATAGGGGTTCCACTCGAGTACCTGGCCTGACGAATGATGTCCCCACTCAGGGGGGGGAGGAAGATTAATATCTAAAAGTCATGAAAATAAAAACTATGAATGCCAAGCAACACATTTCTGTGCGTCAGATAATGGGAAGACAGTATGTAAAATTCGTACTTCTTATAGACAGATGCTTGTTTCCCTGAGAATAATTTTGAGATATGAGTTGGCATCAGCATCTCGATGATCAAGCCAAGTGAATGGAGTGCATTTTGGAAACTGCAATGAAGTAACCTAAAATCTGCAGTAACATAAGATTTCTCATGGTACTAGTATTCACTCAACTAAATTTTCAAAACAACGTAAGGCATATTGTGAGTTAAACAAAAAAGTGTGTATGAATAAAAGTAGAGATATTCGTAGTTAAGAAGGTAATTGAATTTATAATATGATAGTTCTGCTTACCTGCTTCTTTTTTTCCAGATTTAAAGCTACAGTTTCAGGTAAATGAGAATGGTGTTGTCAAATCACCGTTGATAGTTTACTAGGCGTCACAAAATTGTCTTTTTGTGTGGAACTTGTATTTAATACTCCTATCATTATTCCGATCTGTAAATCCAGAACTTGGTGAAAATTGTTTAAACTAATATTTGTCTTTCTAGGTGACTTTCCATATATGGCGATTGATTGTTTAGAATCTATAGAGGTCAGTCGAAGCCGTGAGCTCAGTGGTAGCATCACCGACTACAGCACTGGGTGAAGCGGGTTCAATTCTTAGACAGGACAACAGTTCCATCAAGAATACAGATAAACCTAACTAACGAGCCTGAACAAATAAGAAACCTAAGTTTGGAGCTTCCTGACGATTTCCTCAAATCAACAAATATATAATCTGTGTATAACCTACCTTTTAATCAAAAAAGAATATTTACATGCCCAGTACTTTTGAGCAACACGTCACCTATTACATTTTTTAAGAAAGCCGTTGAACTACAGAGGGCTTGTGGTGGTTTGAATAATTAACTAATTTACTAACTTCACTAAGTGAAGACTTGTTATACTTGCTTGAATCTTTGAGTGAGCATCAAAGCCTACGAGGTTTCAGACACAGGTTGCTGAATGGTACCTACCAGTGACCGATCAAGTTGATATGATTGTACTTCCTCATTTGTTCACTGACCACTCATTTTACACTCTGGTCCTTTGTTGCAATATTTTATACTATAACATTAAATTTTATTTATATAGTGGTTTTACAAATTATATATATGACACTAATGACTACCACGTATAAGAACAGTTAACTCTGTCGCTTGATACATAACGTTTAGACAATATACAGAAATACTTAGTTGTGGATAGCAAAGGAATCCAGTACACTGGTTTTATCGTGTTCGGAACTTGTCAGCTAGGTATACCTGCACCTCAGTGAGTGGTTTTGTCCCCGCTGAGACTTGAACCTTCAAGTCTTAGGTGGAACAACATCACTCACTGGGATCCGAGTGCATCCAGCTGACGAGTCCTGAATAGGGTGAAAAGCGCATCCTGAATTCCTCTGCTAGCCACAACCAATTCACTTATAACAATGAATATTCAGACGATATTGAGGCATCCACATAAGATGTCATATGTCAACTGGGATCGAACTATTCTATCCAGTATAGCAATAGAGAATTACAAGTATCAACAAATAGTAATATACAGATGTGTGGATTAATAGTTAATATGTAAGATACTGAATGAAAATTAATATTTTGCTAGACTGTTAATTCATGTGCATTTAAGTGAATATTTAATTATAAATTGTCATATGTATATGACTATCAGACTGTAAAATTCATCAAATAAAATGCAGCGAATAAAAACAAATTTAGATTTATAAAAATTTATTCATTTTCGAATTCAATGTGGCAATACTTGTATCAACAAGCACTTATAACGGATGACTTAGTATCTCGACAGTCATAAGACAATTGAATACTTCATACTAACAGGGAACATAAATACACATTCACGCTCTGACATATCGTAGAATTTTGTTTCAGATAGAGAAGCTTCGAAACCATGGTACTATAAGTAAATTATCTTCGTACCCACTTGGATTCTACTTTAATGGTAACGAAAAAGACAATGAAATATCAGAGTCAATCAATCTTTCGCCAAACTAGTCAACTATAATTCATATAATGTGACTCAGCTAGGTTGTTGAAGAAAAGAAACTAAGATATTCCTTCACTTAATCTACCTCAGCTTTACTACTGCATATTTTATTGGGATTGACAGTTAAAAGGGGATTTATCATATTGTACAGAATATATCAGATGACTCCCTGCCGAAAAATTGCAGGTACTTTTAGGATGTAGGCTTTAGCTACAAATGACAATCTGATTACGTACCTGTGTGCTTGATTTCTCATTACTGACTGGTTGTCCGTCCGTGAGTCTCCAGTGTTGTGATCAACATGATAGTGGACTTAACAGATGAGACTTTAAAACTGCTTGTCAGTTAGTTGTTTGGGAATTGACCAATAACTTAAAAGAAGATAGAATCAGCTACTTTTCATGTTTTAGGCCTGAAAATAAGCGAATTCAGTGAGGTTGGACAAATCCCAAAAAGATTCGCATAATTATTAGGCTTAATTGTATTGTGTTCTCTGAGATGGGTTGTTTAATCGTGAAGCTTTCATCGTCTTACTAGACAACATCATCAGCACTAACTTCAGTATGAAATGAGCTGACAATATCCCTGCCTGAGTGATTTAGTAGCTTGCCCTGATGAACTGATTTATGGTTAGTTGTTTCCTTCGATTGTTGTGTCATTGATTGTATAGACTTTCCTGTTGGCTGTTCCTCTGCTTGAACTCTGACCTTTCTGTCGTTTGTCATTTTTCTTATAGGTTGATAGATCGGGTCTATGTCTGTACATATATTGATTGCTGACTGACTGACTGACCTGAATGCCAGGCGTCTAGGAATTCTCTGACACGTTTTGTGTTTCTTCCCTCCGTCAACGATTTCTACAGTGTCAAAATTGAATTCATGTCCATAATTATCTACATGCATTGAAATGAATGATGAAATGTTATGACGTTTAACAGTCAGTTGGTGTTCATGTAGACGGAGGTGAAGAGGGCGACCACTTTGTCCAATGTAGTGTTGACTACAGTTATTGCAGTTGATTTTGTAAATGATATTCGGTTTGTCTTCTTTGGTTGTCACATTCTTTGGTCTGCATAGTAGTGTTTGGAGGGAATTTGTTTGTTTAATTATCAGTCTTTTGAACATGTCATAACTATTTATCTGTGAGGCGCATTTTCTAAAGACAGATACCCGTGAAAAGTGAAAAAAAACACATTCATAACAATACGAAAACTCAAAATTATTTATACCTTTATTTAACTTGGATAGTGTAATTAGAAGACAGAGTTTCTGCAAATCTCACTATCACCCTTAATTGTTTTCATATAAAAATGTTGGAAATATTTGGACAATAATTCTCTGACGCATTTCTCTAAAATGTTCGGCTGTACATGAAGATGGTTGTCTTTATTGTGTGCCTATCAGATTATCATACTGAAGGCGTTTTTGAAGTCATATTGATAAGTGTTCTCTAACTCCCAACTTCATTACTCGATTACATTTCCTTATTTATGTTTACGCAAACATATTTAAATTAGAAAAGGGCAGGGTGTTACGTAATTGTCTGCCTAGTGTTTAGGTTTGTGATTAAGCATTTTTTTCCTGTCTTTTTAACATAGATAAGGTTGACTTCATAATAAATTTCATTAATTACAGAACTTAGCCTCCTTCTCAAAACTATACTATGCGATTTACCTCTGTGTGATAGGGTGATATGAAAACTTCTCTTCGGAACCAAGTATACAGAGGGTTCTTGTGTGAACTGACTTCTACAGAGTCTTCTAAACCTTGACAAATATCTTTTCCATTATTGTTTTGGTCAATGATCTGAAATCTTCATTCATACTATTTGCAAAAATTTATATTCATCACCTTTGCCAGTCATTCTATACAAGTTTAAATTAAAAAAAGAAAGAATTACCACAAAAATGAGTTTTTTTTATCAGCTTTTATTAAGAAACTTCGAAACATCGTAACTATGAATACAAGACACCTGAACAATACAAGGGTTCAGACTTTTACATTGCAATATCCACTTGAAAAGTTACTGCATGTATACGCAAGAAAAAGTATGAATAAACATAGATTATATCTCAAAATCTCTTCATATTATTTGAAGGTTTGTGAGGATTTATTCTGTTGATTTCCGGTTGACATTCATCATACGTTGACATCCGTTAGGGAAATACTGGGAACCTGGGAGTACTGGACAGCAGTTATTGTCCCAGTATGTGACTCGTCAACCGTGCCCATCCATGACCATTCCCTTGGATAGGATCTAGGACTTCAAGGTTGCGTGGCCAGAACGTTGCAATTGTGCCACTGAGTTGGAATTTGGTGCCGTCATTGACTAACTGTCCTAATTCTACAGGGATAGATCATTCTGAAAAAAATATGTCACTATCAGAGATATCTCAACTTCATCGACTTCGAAAAGGCCTTCAGTAGCATCGACCGAGAAGTTATTTGATATCTGCTTCAACACCACGGTCTAATGTCACAAACCTTTATCAACCTCATTCAACAGAAGCTATATGCTATATGATGCTACATGCCAAGTGATTCACAATGGAAAGATCAGTGATGTCTTTTGGGTGGAAACGGGAGTAATACGAGGCTGCCACCTATTATCACCGATGACCTTCATGATTGTGGTCGACTGGACTGGACTAGATCATGCAACAGACAACTGTGAGGAGCGAGAAGATGAGAATAAGCTGACTGGACCTGTGGAAAGACCCTGCATGACTTGGATTTCGCCGATGATGGTTGATGTCTAATGTCTTGCCGCACAAACTCGAAGATCTATAGATCTTGAAAACTAACAAGTTGGCAAAAGAGGTGAGGCAGCAAAGTAAGACGGAGATCTTCGCATATGAACGTAGGGAAGACAGAGGTGGTGAAGGTACCAAACAACAAGCACGATCAATGGGAGAAATCCGAAGGAAGCTGGCTCTTTCCCCTACCACTTAGGAAGCATCGTCCCAGCTACAGGCGGGACAGGCACAGGTACAAATGAGGATGTCAAAACACCCAGGATCGGGAAGACAGCAAGACAAGCCTTCCTTCATCAATCTGAAGTCAGTGTGGAGATCTACCGCACTGCGCTGCACTGCACTCAGCATAAAGCGTGAACAAGATCCGGATTTTCAGCACTAATTCAGTCAAGTCAGTGCTTCCATGTGGTGGTTGAGAGACTTGACGTGTTGCGAAAAGCATTTCAAACTAACTGCAGACATACATTATGAAAAGATGTCGCCCACGCTCACTCGATACTGAAGGTCAAATGGCCAGAATGATAAGAATGAGCAACAAGGAACTCTGGCCTGGCAATGAACCAACAAAGACGGTACCGCAGAAGAAATATGCAGAAGGAAGTGGAGAGATGGGTTGGGCTGGATGGGACATACACTGAGAAGACGGTTTGGGGACATCACATGCCAGGCCAGGCCGTCGAGTGGAACTTAAATGGTGAACAACGAGTTGGGCGTGCGAGAGTGACATAGGGGAGATGGTGTAGGGAAGAAATGAAAGGTCATGGTCAGCGGTGGTGTCAGATTAATAGTAGTGTAGAGAATAGAGTGAAATAGTGACGTGCTAGTGAAGCCCTATGTTTCACTTGGAACCCAAGGGACAAATAATATTAACGATAAGATGCATTTACTAGCTTCCATTTCTTATGAACAGTCACAGTGATTCCTAAGGACATGTACGATAACTCTGTTAATCGGATAGTGATTTATATTGTTAGAAGCAATTTTGAAATTTGGTAAATGGGATCCTCCACCGTCACATTTCCAAATAATCTATAGGGATCTTCTTATCAAATGATTAATTAACATGTAAGGGATTGTTATTGACTTATTGCTCTGCTGAATTCTATGCTAATTATCCTCTATCATTCATTAATGATGTCACTCATTCTAAGTAACTCATAGTCTAGATACATTGACTTATTTTTCAACAAATGAATGGTGAAATGGGAGTTTTTAAACATCCTGAATTTATTGATAATCTTCAACATATATGATGTTAAATATATATTTATGCACGGTGATGACTGAAGGTGAAATGAAAATTTGGACCGCCACGGGATTCGAACCGGAGACAATCGGTGCTCTACCAACTAAGCTTCAGAGTTCAACTGCTGACCAATTTTTTTATTTCACTTCAACCACCATGGGTTTTGCCCAACTATTATATCAATTTGTGATGCATTACTATTGCTTAATTGTATTCACATTGTCTGCCTGGTCAGGACTTCTGATATCAATCGAAATCTAACTAAATTAGAGAGAAGGAGCATCCATCATACTGATTTTATCATTTTGACTAACTGAGATAACTGTAGTTTGACAGAGCAGTATTTATACTGGATAATGATTGAAGGTGAAATGAAAATTTAGGTCGCGGCTGGATTCGAACCAGCGACCACCTAGTTTCAATCATCATGCAGTATAAATACTAGTCTGCTAAAATACAGCTATCTCAAATGGTTGAAATGATGAAATGTAAGTTTAATAACAGAAATTTGCAATCAGCTGATAATATTAATTAATATTTTTAATCAAAAAGTATAACTACATTTCTGTATGTCAGTTATTTTTGATTATCATCTAGGAATTTTATTTATGGGACTAAATGCTTTTACGCTATAGATTTCATCTTTGGTTTTATAGAAGCTTTACATATATCATCCACATTTCCGAACGAACTGTTGGAGTTATTCGTCGTTGTGTATAAGTTTATTGCAGCGTTGAGATGATAACATTTAGTCATTGTAAGCTAAATATAATATTTTGCATTTTCAAATGAAACTTTGTATCTCAAATCATCATCTAATCTTCAGTTCCTTTTTCACTTTTTACTGCCATTCTACTAGTTGCAATCACATTACACGTCAGTTAAACTGAAGAGATGAATAAAACTTGAAAAGCTTTTTATAGATAGCAAAAAATAGCTTATATAAGGCGAAAATGCATAGCTCTACACTTAAAGGCGAGAAAACAGGACTAGTATACTGAGTAGAAAAAAAGTTTTTATACCATTTCAAGTACTTTTTATAAGTACCACTGAAATGTCTTCGTAATACATTCATATACTGATAAGTACTGATCGGAAATGCGTGTTATGCAGGCAAAACAAGCATAATTTAAATTTTGAGGGAGTTGTGGAGATTTGGAATTATTTCAAGTTGTTATTCATCGAAGACTGACATCAATTGGAGGAACGAAGGAAGCCTGTGAGCACTGGACAGCTGTTTTGTCCTAGTATGGGACTCCTCAGCAGTGTGCACCCACCACCCCACCAGCAGGGATCGAACCCGGGACCTTCAGGTTCCGCAGCCAGCACGTTACCATTGAGCCACTGGGTCAGAATCCAGTGGTTCATATTTCCAACTTCTGTTAGCTCACGATACATAGCGCAACCGCCACCCAATGTCATCGCTGAGTATTTATCCTCATGGCCATCAGGCTTTGACTCCACCGGTCACGACTTGTCATTGGAACTTCGGGACACTTCTCGAAACTAATCACCAATGAGCACCAGTTCAATTAAATTTTGAGGGAGTTGTGGAGATTTGAAATTATTTCAAGTTGTTATTCATCGTAGACTGACATCAGTTCCTTTGTTCCTCCAACTGATGTCAGTCTACGATGAATAACAACTTGAAGTATAATTTAGTTTGGGGGGGGGTGGATTACGTAGTGAATAATATGTGGCTGTTGTATTGAGAAGGTCTTATTTAATGTGAGAAGGGAAAATCTGTATATTGGTTACCCTGAAGCGTTGATAAAACCTGTTTTTGTAGGAGATATTTCCATCAACAGAAGGGTTAAATTTGGTTTTAACTTATACAAATAGGAATTTCTGAATATATTTAACCAACAGTTCTGGTTATGAGTTCAAAAATGTTGAACTCCAGTTACTAGTCAAAGAATAATGTAATTGATAGGCTCCTTGCTCTCCCTTAGTCTATTTGTGGAAATCGGCTTCAACCGACCTTCTTTTCCTCCTCAGAGAAACTTCTTCTGGGTAACTAACTTTCTGAACAAATTGGCCTACAAAATGTTTCTGAAATAACACTGAAATGCTTACATTGAATAACATTACCATGATTTCCATAACTACAGAAAAGCAACAAATTTTGTGAAATAACAACTGATTAAGTCACCTATTCTGGT
The DNA here is from genome assembly GCA_944470555.2 of Heterobilharzia americana. NCBI lineage: Eukaryota > Metazoa > Platyhelminthes > Trematoda > Strigeidida > Schistosomatidae > Heterobilharzia > Heterobilharzia americana. The sequence continues at coordinate 58,044,336 of OX104129.1, read as the reverse complement.
GATGAAACGTCCAAGAACAAATCTTAAAGCTCAGAGAACACCAAGAAGTTAGCAGTTAACATCATATCTAGCAACGTAGTGTTATGCCACTTGCTATAGCTGTAGCAATGAACGTTTTATAGATAGACTTGATTGATGCTTATTTGTTACAGCCTTATACGTCCTTTTGTTCAGATAAAGACTGTCAGTAAATGCAAGGAAAGATAATTTTAGACAATAATGATTTTTATATTGCAAAAATCCACACTTACACTATACTTGTTTTAAAACAGTGAATTAAATACTCCCTAATCCAAGGAAATCAACACAGTGCAAAAGTTAAGACTCTGTCTAGTTCTGTATACCTAGAAGTTAAAAAGCGTTTACTCATGCAAAGTACCAACCAGTTATGGTCTAAAAAAATTATTTATCGGAACAAACCCATCTGACTATTGGGGAAGATAGAAGAAGACTGCAGTAAAGAAATAGTTTGTTCTCGACGAAAATAAGAGTAGTTACGTCATATGTGAGTTACTTAAGGTGTTGGATAATCATGATTTGAATTTTTGAACCAGCAATGCTTCAGCTACACCCAGATATATTGATTGGTCACAGAAGAGCAGCTGGTTTCATGTTGTCTAGCTACACGTCCTGGCTGAATTCCGTTGATCATTTTGTAATGTAGGTATCAATCTTGGACAATGAGCATCACAGTTCACTTTAGTTGGTGTTAATCGGTCAATGAATCTCTTAGCTCTGTAAATACACTGCTCTTAGGACTAGACAGCAAGAAATTAGTAACTGTCTAGCGACCAACTAATGTAGACTATCCCACTTACACTTACTTTTCCTATGACTATGTGGAGTACGTACTCTAGAGTAACAGGAAGTAAGCGGAAACCCGAAGGCCACAGCTTGGAATCTTGTCACCCCTTGGGTTTTCGCTTCGCCTTCAATCAAAACTTAGTATCAATAAGAGTCTGTCAAACCAAGGCTGTCTCAAATTAACTGAATAATAATTTATTTCGAGCCTTCAAATGTGACCAGTGAGTAAGCGGCACGTGGAAGTGGATAAAAAAACTCGTTTTTCAAGGTTACTAGTCCCTCTTTTTCACTTAATTCTCGGAATTTAAATATACTACCAGCTGTACTCAGTATATTTTGAACAAAATATATATTTGGAGGTTTGTTAGTTGATTTTAGATTGGTATTCATCATGAACTAACATCAGATGAAGGAAAATTGGAGACCTGGGAGCACTGGGCAGCTGTTTCTTCTTAGTATGGGACACCTCAGCAACGTGTACCCATAACCCCACCCCACCAGGGGTCGAACCCAGGATCTTCAGGTTTCATAGTCAGCATGTCGCCATCGGGTTACTGGGTGGGAATCCCATGGCCTACATTCCCTTCCTCTGTCAGTTCACGACAAAGCACTCATTGGTGACTAGCTTTGAGAGGTGATTCCAAAGGTTTCAATGACCAGTGTAGTAAGCCAAATCGAGTAAGAGGACAGGTACTCAACGACAATATTGGATGTAGGTCCTGGGTTCGATCCCTAGCACTGTGGGGTAATGGGTGTTCACTGCTGAGGAGTCTCATGCTAGAGCAAAACAACTATCCAGTGCTCCCAGGTTTACAATGTTCCTCCAACTGATGTCATTCTCTGAGGAATTCCAACCTAAAACTTATGTTCAACGGATAAAATAAATTGAAAATAAAACATGCGAAGAATTACCTCTAAAATCTTCAGTTGGACAATCATGATTTGAATTTTTGAACCAGTAATGCTTCAGCTACACCCAGATTTCTTAGCCTTACTTCTTTCCAGTGTTTTGGTCACACTTTGTATGGAACTTTGAAGAACTTACTCAAGGCAACCAAATATCCTGAGTTTACTAAAGGTTCTGTTACAGAGCTGAGGATACCAGTTGGGTAGTGTTCGTGAGCACGTTGCATAAGCTGATACATTGTAAAATATCGATCACTCTAGACGATTCTCATGTGGCGCAATTATTCTTATTTTGTAATCATTTTGTTTATTTTCCCATCTCAAATGCCTATAGATATTACGCAACTTTCCTTCGTCACCCAATCCATATAGACATTTGACCAGAAATGACTCTGGAACATTTTATCTTTCCTACTACCTATTCACAAATGTACAACTAGGAGAGTGATTTTGTTGAAAAAGAAAATGGTATAACTTTTTTTGTCATGCCCTTTTGCATAGTTAGGGCAGTTACAAGTTGTATTCAGATTTATTAAGAAGTCTTCGGGATCTTAGAGCTAAATCAGTTTGTATCCTACAGAAAGAAGAAGATCTTTCTAAACTGTACACAAACAAATTTTTATCCGATGCGTATAAATTGTGATGATTTTAGGGTATAAAAATATCTTAGCCGTAATAATAGAGTTCCAGAAAATTTATATATATCACAAAAGTGTAACAGTTCGCTGCTGAATAATTAGGTATAATTCATAATTAAGCTAGGTGGAAAAACTTAAATCAAGAATTGAAAGTAGTTACGTAATGATCTCTTAAATGATGAGTAAAGTAAGGAGTTTGACAAAGAGAATATTTCAAGTTGTTATTCATCGTAGACTGACATCAGTTGGAGGAACAAAGGAAACCTGGGAGTACTGGACAGCCGTTTCGTCCTAGTATGGGACGACATGGGTCCATATTTCCAACTTCTATTAGCTCACCATATAGGGCAAAGCCTGATGGTCATGAGGACAGTTACTCAGCCATGACATTGGCTAGCGGTTGCGCTATATCGTGAGCTAACAGAAGTTAGAAATACAGACCACTTGATTCTGATCTAGTGGCTCAATGGCAACGTGCTGGTCACAGAACCTAAAGGTCGCGGGTGCGCACTGCAGGAGTCCCATGCTAATATGAAACAGTTGTCTAGTGCTCCCAGGTTTCCTTTGTTCCTCCAACTGATGTCAGTCTACGATGAATAACAACTTGAAATAATTCCAAATCCCCATAACTCCCTCAAAAAGAGAATATTGTTGGTTCATGTGAAATATGCTGGTTAAGTGTTTACTAGATAGGTAAGAAGCAGGTAAAGAAAGAAACTAAAGTCATGATGAAGTTGATGAACTCGAAAAAAGTGAAAGAGTAATACAATACTTAAAACAGACATACGATTTAAGGGCAGTAAATAAGCAGTGCACGATCTATGAAGATGCGACTTTAAGAACGTTTAAGAAAAAATTGTTTCATGCTACCCATAACAGTTTCACTGATAACACTGCGATTAAAATTTTTACCAACAGATATGAAAGTACTAAGAAAACTTTTGATACGAAATGATGATTGAAGGTAGAAATAAAACCTGTTCGTCACTGGGTTTCGAACCAGAGGCCTCCGAGTTACCAATTTAGTACTGGTTCGAACCATGTCATAATGTCTGTTTGGCCTGGTAACAGACTAAGGGTTAATAATCAGTTACCTGTGGAATCATATGGTGGATACTTTTGGACGAAAGCAATCCGTTAGCTCAGTTCGATCTAAGAATCAAAGCTTAAGGTACTCAAGACTGTTTTTCTGTCCATTAAATTCTCTAGAACGGCTATTTGACGTGATTTATGCAGCAGAACTTCAATCTGGCAGTCTAATAGTAAAATGTAAGAACGACAATGGAACTTCCTTGGAAGTGTTATATCGTCTTAGAATTTCAAAATTCAATATAATGGACCAAGAAAATAAGTTTTCAATATATTACTCAAACAAGTCTAAGATAGTAAATTAAGCAGCAACTTAAACGACAATTTCCTGGTAAACGCCTGTTTAATATCCCTCGATACATCTGTAGTAGTTTCTAAAAGATTGCTTACTCGCTAGTATGTGTCATAGAATATAAAAGAAGTATTGGAGTTACAGACCCGAAAAGAAACAGATTAGCTCCAAGCCGATAAACTGGAGGTCAACATTTTGAATCCTACCGTAACACACACTTCCTCTTCACCTTCAATCATCACCGTGTTCCAATAATACTAGTCTACTAAACCAGGCCCACATCCAATTTTTCTCTCAAAGATAAGTTTTCATATAAGGAATTAATGTATATTATGCGTTTAACGATGCATGATACCACTTACAAACTAAGAGTATCACTACTGACCTAGTCTGTATAAAAGCATGAAATGAAAACCATATTTAATCATAAAAATAACCTACGGATTTCACTTAATGGACATGTACTTACTTACGTTCAGAATGAAAGAAATGGATATGTTTTCAGTGATAGCTGACTGCTTTAAGTAGCCTTTTCAATTACTGACTGCTGCTTTTAAATAGCTATACTGACCCTGGTATTATAAAAAGTAATCAATCTTTGGTTTTGTTCTTCTTCATGACTAAAAGTTTGCCGAAAGCATACTCAACTCTGAAATAGTGAAGTATAGTAAGTGGGAAAGAACACTCAAAACACTTTGTCATGATCCATCCTGCTCTTTTAATGAAGTTGGAATCGCATGTTTTATATATGATTAGTTTAAGGATTTCAGAAAGAAAGTGGTAAATTGGGAACTGTTGTAGATTTTAATTCCATTTTAGTCTGCTTATTAGAATTGTTTGACCATATGACAATTCCAATAAACAGACTAAAATCGTTCAGTCAATATTCGAAAACGTTTTTTCTATGTGGTTCATGGAACTAATACCTAGCTGTCTTAACTACAATGGCTTCTGAAAAGATCTATTTACATGCCTACATTTTTATCAGAAATTGAAGATGACTAGGCAACTTATTTTCAAATGTAATGGTCTACTACGACATTCATCCAAGCTGATTAGTCTGTAGGAGATTGGATGTGTTGTTACTACCTAATGCTTAACCAGCCCTTTTAACTTCGATATGCTGTAGTACCTGCCTACTAAATATTTTACCTGGCGTGTAAGTACTGATAATGAAACACAAATCATTTAAAAACAAACTCGAAATCAAAAATGTGAAAGTGATTTTCAGGGAAAAAGTGTATTTAATTTATTTGGATAATATGACTAACTTGCAGACTCAGAAGATGTGAGTATTAACCAGAGCAAAGGGAGCGCAAAATGGCATTGAAACCTGCTTGAATGCATCCTCGTTAAAAAGGAAACAACTTAAAATGCTTAAAGCATCCGGAAACGTACTAAAAGTTTGCTTAGTTAATATTCGTAACCAGTTAAGCAAAATAATAGAATCTATCAAATTCCATGTAATGATTATGAAGTAAGATAGATAGTTGAAAGTAGCTCCTCGGGTTTAGTTAGATTAGCGGAATATAGGAATTTATCCAAATATAGAATGATGGTTTTGATTAAGACCAATGAACTCGGAGACTGGGCTATTGCAGCGCATGCGTTAACACACAGCCACATAATAGTGTGGGATAAAACCACTATACTTAAGTCCAATATAGTTAGGTGGAGAGGGAGGCTGGTTACCGAATCTCTGTCCGTCGAATCTGTACCGAACACATGTAATAGAACTGACTCAATACCTATGCCAGAGATATGAAAAATTTTAACACGATAGCCACTTCTTGTACGACGGGTATAGTTTTAGTATTAGTGCTTGTATTAATATCATTACTATGATTAAAACACAGGTAGTATAGAGACATCCGCACAGCAGCCTATATGCCAATACAGACCGATCAATTCGGTCCAATCAACGACGGTATAATACAAGCAATAATACTACTATTCACATTTTTCTTACTTCTGGGAATAATTATTCATCTTTCTTTTGTCAATTAATGTGCAGTGTCTGTTGAATGTCACTCTCGACTGCTTCTGTCTTGTAATTTGTCCCTCTTTGAAGAGCTAGTTCAGTGTCTTGGTGATGTGAGGACAGAACCTTTGAGTGGGTTTTTTCCAATTCGTAGATATACATATCGGTCCATGAGTTAGTCTTCCGCCTTCTAATGTAGTCGTCTTTATCCCTGACTACTGTAATGCGCCCTCTATCAGCTGGAACTATAACGAAGTTTTTTTATTCTTCAGTATACAGAAAATCAACTCATATGGATCAAGTCCTCATCCAAAGCAGCAGCAACCCACTAGCACACAAAATCAGTCGTGTAAAGACGTTGTTCAGAAGAGAAAAGGCACCGCAGTACATCAACCTTATGGAGAAAAGTACAGAGCTATTTTAAAGAATGTTTTCCAGAAGAACGACTATCCACGCAACTTCACCGAAGGATGTTTACATAATTCGTCATCGATCAAGAAGCCAACCTCGTAAACCAACAAACGGATTGTCCTACCTTATATGAAGAACATCTCGGAGATCATTACCATATAACTGAAGCCTTTTAGAATCGCTATGGTGCACAGGCCCAAAAAATCTCTTTAGTATTTTTTATGCAGGTCAAAAGATGCGATAGCAAAGAAAGACAAACCAAACATTATCTACTGAATAAAATGCAGAGACTGCGAAAAACACTACATCACACAGAGTGGCGGCTATGTTCTTATCTGTCTACATGAACACCAACTAACAGCGAAGCGTCATCATATATCTTCATTAATATTAGTGCATACAGACAACTGTGGACATGAGTTTGACTGGGAAAATGTGGTAATCCTGGATACGGGAAATACGAAAAGTGCCAGAGAAGTTTTAGAAGCTTGGGATTCAGGTTGGTCAGCAATCAACAGATATATTGACATTGACCCAATCTATCAACCAATAAGAAACAATAAGAATGTCACAGTTCATGTCAGCACGACAACAAATCGAAATAAACAAGGAGACAATGAAAGGAATTTCGCAAAAACAACCAGTCACATAAAAGGAAATCAGTACAAGCTACTAAGTCACTTGTGGAAAAAACCTTTATGGTTCACTTCTTCCTGACGTTTGTGCTGATGTTGTCTATAATGCCAATGGAAGCTTCACGAAATAAACTATCTAGCTTAAAGAAAACAATACGATTGAAACTCTCCTTCCTGAGCTACAGGTAATTTCTATTATCTAAGTTTGTCTATCACGTTTGGATATCAGGAACAGATCTAATGGAATTCCAATTTGAGTTTCCAAAGAAATACCAGTATCTTGACAACTGACCTCAAAACGAAAATCCTAACTACCTATTCCCGAGGCATAACAGGAAAGTATGAAATGCCAGAAGTAGTTTTTGTCAAAAATCATATGTAACTGAAAACTGAAGTACCTTAATACATATAGATATCAGAAGGCAAGTTTCAATATTCTTATAACACATACCATTTGTACACAATTAGTCGTTTGCCAACTGAGACCTAAACAACAATATAACTTATCCACAACAATCAACACTACTATTGCTTTACTTAGAAAGTATATACATCAAGCTTTTTTTTTAAAATGACTATAAATGTATCACAAAAAATTTTTAATTTGCACAGAGGTAGTCAATTTTCTCACGTTTACCTTTTTATCAAAATATAACCGGTAAACTAGAAAGTCTGTTACACGTTTTTCCATTCAACTTAAATAGGTGTATATTCCTTGAGTTTAAATATTCAGTTGAACAGCTTTTACTTTCTCAAACATCTATACAAATATTGAATAATTCTAGGTAAACACTTTGAATACATTAAATGAAACTATGTAATGTATGACATGAAACTAGATCAACTAGCATCAAGTATAAGATAAATTATATGTAAACAAAAACAAAAGTATACACGTATAGATTTTGGCCACCACAACAATAACAATAACAAATTTTCTTGAAATGTTGTGTATAAGAATTCAGTAAAATTTCATAGTTACAATAGATTCAGCTGAAGCATTAGAACTATGAAAATGAACAATGTGATTATGACAGGTTTGTTTGTTATGAATGATACAATAAAAAAAAATGTAGCTGTAGAATATGATTTCATGAATTTCTCATCAACTAGATACGGTCTGAATAAACAAAACAATAATGTAAAAGATATTCTTTCTATTGTAAGGTCTAAGAAGTTAATTCATTTGTAAAATGTTAAAAAGAAAGTCAGGAACACAGAAATGGAATAGTAAAGGCGGTGGTTAAGACGAATTCCCAATTCATACGCTTTTCCAAAGGTAGTAATGGTTACAAGTGCTGATAACGAAACCTTTTTTGAGGATGATAGATTGCAAATAAGATCAAAGTATAGGTGTAAAACTTGGGCACTGTGTTAGAATGTAATCCCATATTAAATTTGCTTATTTGATTTATAACATACAGAGATACAGTATCATTTAGTTTATGATGTTCCAAGCATAGATTACTGCTCATTATCATATCAATGTAATCGCACTACTTTTGACAACCAATTTCTATAGTCATGTCACCCCACATTCTTTGTTTCTACTGGTGGTAAAATTTTCATATCTCTGAAATAGCCGAGTGTTTTTCTATATTATTTATCCTATTGAGGTCTGCCATTCTACATTTAGGTAGATTGCTATATTCCGCCTATCTGACTGACCGCGACCGGATTATTTGACCTATGAACTTGATGACATTATAGTAGTTACATGGAATCCGGTAGATTAGATTGCTTAGCTTAATTGATTCTATCGCATCTTGAAGTCGAAAAAGCTTATCTCTGATGGAGATTGCAGGTCTAAGTGGTACCCTAGTTCAACCCTTGCTGAAAATCCTACGTTAATTTCCTGCTATTCCTTCCTTATATAGTAACATAATAGAGGCTACGAACGCCTTTCTACTCCTGTTGTCGCCATTATTCATATTGTTACTACAGTTACTATTTTGTTTCTTATGTTTTTCTACGAATTTCTGAATGAGAAATTGTGTTACTATGTGAGGAAAGTGCATCACAAGACTTACGTAGGATTCTCAACAAGGCCGGAATTAGAATGATATCTGAACCAACAAACTCACTCAGAGATAAGCTTTGACGGCTGGCTTAAGGATGTGGTAGAGCCAATTAAGCTAAGCAATCTAATCTACCGGATTCCATGTAACTACTATAATGTCATCAAGTTCATAGGTCAAATAATCCGGTCGCGGTCAGTCAGATGGGCGGAATATAGCAATCTACCTAAATGTAGAATGACAGACCTCAATAGGATAAATAATATAGAAAAACACTCGGCTATTTCAGAGATATGAAAAATTTTACCACCAGTAGAAACAAAGAATGTGGGGTGACATGACTATAGAAATTGGTTGTCAAAAGTAGTGCGATTACATTGATATGATAATGAGCAGTAATCTATGCTTGGAACATCATAAACTAAATGATACTGTATCTCTGTATGTTATAAACCAAATAAGCAAACTTAATATGGAAAGATCGAAGTAGGCAGCAGCATTGTTTAAAGCTTGGAAGGGAGGAAATTTAGTATTGATCTACGTATACTACTTTTATAAGTAGTACCTATCTTGACCTACGTTTCATTTCGAGTATTACTTCAGATTGGAAATGGAACCGGCTTGAAGCCTAGCTTATTTTGCCTAAACACTTGACAAGGATCCCAAATCCCAGCTCTAACTATTTCATATATGCATGAATGGAGGAAAACACAGACATCATGAAATAATGTCTTTTTGCATTGTTTTTCTGTTTATTATCGCTTAATCACTTCTGCCATAACTATGCTTGGTTACATCATAAATATGGTATTAACTTTTCTTCCTTGAAGAACTGTGTGGATCCCGACTCGGCCCAAATTTCATTCCACATTCAATCATCACTCAGTATCAATACTAGTTTACAAAACCACAGTTGTTTCAGATAGTCAAAATTATAATGAATATCATGTTTCCTCGCCTGGTTAACTAGTTCACTAGTTACTAGCCGGTCTTAATCCCCGGTAAAGAGGGAAGGTTAGACATATGACTAGCAACCCTACCCTGGAAAACAAATCTAACCGCTAAAAAAACTTCAAAGCACAAACAAAATAAAAAAAATAATAACAAAATTATTCCTCAATGGAATCGGAGAGGCGAAATGACGCCAGTTGGTGAAAGCCTTCGGGAAACCAATTGGCCGATGTGTCTTCTCTCGATGAAAGCGAAAGTAAACGTGGGGACATGAAATGTCCGTACGATGTTTGAACCCAGTTAGGCAGCCCAGATTGCAAAGGAGATGAGAAGGTATAACATCGAAGTGCTTGGGATTTGCGAAAGCAGATGGAATGTGAGTGGACTCTCCAAACTGTCAACTCGAGAATCAATAATCTACTCCGGTCACCCAGACGACAACCACGAGCACACTGAGTTATGGAGTGGCTATCATGATGTCCTCAAGAGCATCGAAGGCTCTCTCTCATTCAGTGGGAACCAATCTCCTCAACGATCATGATCATGACAGCAAGATTCAACTCAAAAGGAAGGAAGGTCACAATCATACAATGCCACGCTACGCTATGCACCTACAAATAATGCAGATGAGGAGAAGAAGGAGGATTTCTACAGACAACTGCATTCAACACTGGACAAGACGTCAGTTGGCGATATCAAAATTCTAATGGGTGGGGTGACATGAATGCCAAACTGGGAGGAGACAACAGAGGTAGAGAACTAACCATTGGTAGAGAAGCGCTCGGTGAGGTGATGAACGAGAATGCAGAATTGTTTGCAGAATTCTGTGCATTCAACGATTTGGTGATTGGAGGCGAGGCAGTATGTCCAAACAAAAGGATCTCCACAAAGCGACATGGATTTCACCAGATGGACATACTAAAAATCAAATCGACTTCATCTCAATCTCAAGAAAATGGAGACGCAGTCAGCCTACTTGAGACATGGTCAAGAAGAGAAGCAGATGTAGGTTCAGACCACTCACCATCTAGTGCAAGCAACCTGCCTTCCAAATCAAGTTAAAACCTTTCAAGGATATTGGTGATAGACCTCAGTTCAAGTATAACACATTCGGAAACTGAAGGATGAAACTACAAAGGAAATCTTCACGTCAGTCAGCCATCAAGACAAAATGCAGGATATCGAGGGACATCTCTGAAGAAACATGTGTGGAAGAACACTGGAAGTGTTTGAAAGAGATGTGGAAAGAAACGTGCACAGCCGTATTAGGGAGCAAGAAGAAAGAAGACAAGGAAGGAATGGATCTCGACGGATACCTGGAAGCTCATAGATGAGGGAGAGGAGGATGGTGAAGCAGAAGATAAACCAGTGCAGTGCAAGGATGCTCAACGACGAGAGGAACTGAGCACAATGTATAAAACACTACGCTGGATAAAGAAGTGAAGAAGAGTGCACGCAAAGACAAAAGACACTTCTACGAAACACTGGCAAGTGAAGCAGAACAGGCTGCAGGTAGGAGAGACAGAGACCTGACAACATTGTATCAAATAACCAGGTCGCTATCTGAGAGGGAAGAGATCAAAACAGATAAACCCAATAAAAGATGATGAAGGAAAATATAATTACGAAAGAAGATAGACAAAGGAAACAATGGGCCGACCACTTTAAGAAGCTCTTGAATCGACCACCACCTGCACTTCGTCCAGAAATACCACCTCCAGCCGCTGAACTACAAGTGAACATAAAACCTCCAACGAAAATGGAAGTCCTGAAAGCCATAAAGCTACTGAAATGCGGGAAAGCAGCAGGACCAGATGGAATCCCTCCAGAAGCACTGAGAATAGACACAGAGACAACAGCAGACATGCTCACACCACACCACTATTTCAGAAGGTGTAGAAGGAAGAGAAGGTACCTGCCATTGCATTGGAGCAAGGGTTACCTCGTCAAACTGCGGAAGAAGGGAGACCTAAGTGTTTGCAAGAACTGGTGCGGAATCACTCTCCTGTCCACCCCAAGTAAAATATTAAGCTGCATCATCCTGGAGAGGCTAAAGGATGCACTGGATTCAAAACTACGACCGGAACAGGCTGGCTGACTGGATTCAGGAAGTACAATTCATGTGCTGACCAAATTCCAACGCTTCGCATCATCATGGAACAGAGTATAGAATGGCAGTCACCTCTCTATCTCAACTTCATCGACTTTGAGGAGGCCTTTGACAGCGTCGACCGAGAGGTAATTTGGAAACTGCTTCAACACTACGGAATACCGCAAACCTTTATCAGCCTCATTCAACAACTATATGAAGAGGCCACATGCCAAGTAATTCACAATGGGAAGCTCAGTGATGCGTTTGAAGTGAAGTGAAGACAGGAGTGAAACAAGGTTGCCACCTACTATCACCCATGATATTCCTGATTGTGGTGGACTGGATCATGCAGCAAACAGTAGGCAGCGAGAAGAGGGGGATACACGAGACGACGGAAAAGAACCTAGTAGACTTGGATTTCGCCGATGACTTGTGCCTAATGTCACACAAACTTGAAGATCTGCAGGCAGAAACTAACAAGTTGGCAGAAGAGGTGAGGCAGCGAAGACGGGACTTCAGGTGAATATAGAGAAGACAGAGGTGATGAAGATACCGCACCACCACCATCAACAACAACAACAAACTCCAATCACCGTCAGCGGGAGAAACTTGAAGGAAGTAACCTCTTTCACCTATCTAAGCAGGACTATTTCAACTACAGGTGGCACAGACACAGATGAGGATGTCAAAGTCAGAATCGGAAAAGCAAGACAGGCTTTCATTAGCCTGAAACCAGTGTGGAGATCTTCTGCACTCAGCATGCGGAACAATATCCAGATTTTCAACACCAACGTCAAGTCAGTGCTTCTGTATGGTTCAGAGACTTGGCACGTTACGAAAGGGATTTCCAACAAACTACAGACATTCATCAACAACTGCCTACTCTGGCTCGCTAGTGAAGATCAGATGGCCAGAATAATAAGAATAAGCAACAAGGAGCTCTGGGAACGAACCAACCAAGAACCTATCACGCAACAAATATGCAGGAGGAAATGGAGATGGATTGGCCATGCACTGAGAAGGCCGGCTGGAGACATCACGCGTCAGGCCAGTTGCTCGAGTGGAATCCCCATGGGAAGCGACGAGTTGGGTGTTCGAGGTGAGGGTGACATGGAGGAGGTGGTGTGAGGAGGAAATGAGAGCTTGTGGGCTGTCGTGGAACCAGGTTCAAAAGATCTCAGAGAACAGAGGTCACTGGAGACGTGCTATCGAAGCCCTATATTTTACTAGGAACCCAAGGGACTAATAAAATAATATAAATCATGTTCCCTCCCTCTCTCTCTCTCTCAAATTCGAGTAGATTTGGACTGGGCTGAGAAGTCCTGACTCGGCAGCCAGTACGACCATGCGGTAGTGACGTGACACGAATTCATATAGTAGTCGGGAAAAACCCTGGATGATTGGAGTGAAATAAAAATCTGGCCAACAGACTGGTCTCGTAGCTCATTTAGTAGAGCACCGGGTGGAAACCCAGTGGCTACTGATTCAAATCCCATAGAGGCCCAGATTTTCACTTCATTGTCAATCACCACCTAATATCAATGATACAAGTCTACCAAACTATGGCTATCTCAAATGGTCAAGTTGATAGACAAATATAAGAGACGTTACGTTTATTTTCCCGCTGCTAGTTAACAGTTTATAACTTTCGATCAAAGATATTGTCATATGTCACTGCATCATCCAAATCTGCCTCCAGAAACGAAACTTGGCATTTACTCACCATTATTCTGCATTCCTCTTTGAAGGACTTTTAGTAAGGAAAGAAAAGCAAACTTCTTGAAGTTCTGTGATATCACTGCATTCCATCGTCTTATTTTAAACAGTTTAGGGACTAAATTATTTAGCCTGTACTCATTTGTAAAAGTTATCTTCATGCCTTTATGATTAACAGATGGACTGTTCATTGATAAACAGTACCATAGGATAGTATGATACAGACTACGATCCAGAGCGAGTGAAGTGGTCGATTAAAATCAAAACATATCCATCAATTTCTGTTTATCTTATTGTTCTCAGTCGACTTCGTAAATTTATCCATAATATATGGTGTATTAACAGCAAATCAGCTTTAAATGTTTCATAACTCAACACGCTAATGAAATTTCAATAAACACACAGAACGATTACCAATAATTTTACCTAGCTGCTATCTGAATACTTGATGCTTAACTACTTGTTCATTGTTATTACACTGGGATGTCCAAATCAGTGTAAATTAGATAGATGAACGACGAGCTGATTATTGATGAGACCATCTGAAGTGGTTGTCAGTGTATAAGAGTCAAGATTTAGTTAGAAGTTAGGTCTAAATCGACAATCCTAAGGCAGCTAATCGAAAGCCTTCTATGACCCAAACTATTTTTTTCGCCTTCAGTCTTCACTTATCCCATATAAAAAGAAATAGTAACTTGTCAAATCAAATATATCGAAAATAGTCTCACTGGAAAAATGGAACAATATTAATTTACATAAATTCCCAGAAGCCATTATGGGAATTATGTACTGAAAAAGAGTCGATCAAAAGCTTTTGAATTCCACGGTGACCATAAATTTTACTTTGTGTTAACATTATTAAATTATCATACACACTTACATGGTCTCATTCACTTTACCTTTTGATTTGCCGAATCCATCATGACAAAAACCTGATTAAATCAAAGTTGAAATGGACTATCTGTAACGTGTCTTCAGCTTGGTTCACGTTACTCCCTATTATATTTGTCAGTGAATAGCTTTCCACTTAATTACAAAGATATATGGAATAATTGTAAGCATATTTTACTGAGTTTACCATGTAAGCTCTTCAAAATATAACAATGAAATATAGTAGCATCATGAAATTTTGGGAAAAATTCTATCCTTCTATCAACAAAATTCATGAAGTGGACAATCTGCACAAAATCTGGGAATTTAATAGTGTGTTATCTAACACTGAACTGTTATCCTAATACATTTAACTCACTAATATTTAGGGATTATATTTGACTGGATACCTCTGTCTCGTGCATATATATAGTAGATAAGTATTCAGTCACTACTCTCTCATAAATGACTATAAAGAGTAGAACACAACAATTAGAGAATTTACAAAAATCGTTCGTTTATCTCTAATTTAGTTCATCCACCTGCAGTTACTAACTTAATTTGTATTCCAATTTAAATTCATTAATAATAAAACTGTTTGAAATGACTGCCCTGAAAACTAACCAACTGTTCTCTTTTTCAAACTCACATTCATAGAAGCGTCTACAAAATTTATTCCAGAACTAGCAGGTAAAAAAATAGGCTAACCTTCTGTTTATCAGTCTGAAAATGTACCTATATAGTTTAGTTGATATATGTAATATCTGAGGTATGGTTTTAAGGGAATGCAAAAGGTGTCAATGGTTAGCTAGTTTTAGTATGCAAATAGTTCTATCGAAAAATAATACAATCATATGATGTAACCATTTGAGCCACATATTTATGGTTGACGTATTCGTTGATACCCTCCGGAAAGTTGATAGATCTAGGTAGATGTTCGTTAGCATATGAGTAGCACAGATATAACCAACTTGGAACCAGCTTTACTAGTGAAAAAACCGATGTAACAAGCCTGACAAGCTTTTGATTGGTTGAAATTCACAAGATAGCAAATTTTAACCAATTCCCATGTAATCACTTTGTATTAGGCACTACTCAAAATATGATTGTTAGTATCTTATCAGTGAACTTCCATAGTAATGAACTATCTTGGTTTATCAAACTTACATTATTGATTTTTGTTGTCCAACATCATAACTGCGACTGAGAAAAGGTGGTTGAATTTTAAAGACAGCGCTGATTATGGTTTCAGAAATCCCCGAACTTAGGCTAAATATTCTTTGAAACTGACGACTCAACTACTTATTAAGATAAAAGCTACAGACAGTGAAAGGGTGGTTGGTCCCCGCATAAACTTTTTAAGATATGAGAATTATATGCTTGCAGATTTGAAAAACTACCTCCAGGTTTTGGGTTTTTATACAGAAATATACCTCACACCTTATCCAAGGTTTGAAATGGTTTTTTTTAAGGAAAACAAGACTGTAGTGCAGTATAAACCACCATCAGAAGCTTTAAAAAAATGCCGTACTGAAGTAATTACACACAATTCAGATTTATATTTATAGTTTTGGAACCCTGAAAATAGGAAGTTAATGCTTTTTAATAACGTGAGGGTATATATGGTTAATTATCACACTTTGGTAAGTGCGGTACAACTATGTTATCACCAAAGACAATAATGTGATAACCTTAAAAATATTTGTATATTCTAAATTGAATACAAATCAGCGACTCTCAACTCCTTTGCATTTTAGTCTTTATTAAAAATGTGACTCAGTGAAATTGTGTCATTGTGTAACACTGTGAAGTTTGGAGCAATCTGCCCCCGGTTTGAGTCTTAGGGGTGGAGGGGACAATATCATTCAGTAGGGTGGAGGCTCTTCCGGCTAATGAGTACTAAATAGGACGAAACGGGTGTCCAGGATTCCATTGTTAGCCATTATCCATCATTATTATTTCAACTACATTTGAGAAAGTAATGAAATGTTTGCTCACCGATATTGACTCTTTATCAGAGAGCAGAGAACTACCATAAGGTTTATTCAATTTAAGGTTGTTAAAAGTCCTGTGTCAGCCCGTTTTATATGGAGATTGTAGAAAGATCATAATATTCCTTTACACACAAGCAGAATCATGAAGAGACTAGATTTTGATATAGACAGTTCTGATAATCTTTTTAAATAAAGTGACTTCTTACCTATGAAGCTGCTTGTTATGCAGCTGTACATAATTTTGCTATTGTTGTAGGCTTCATTAGATAACTGTGGTGTAAAAACTCAACATAACAATGTACTGAGGACCACTGAGCAGGTGATTATATCCAAAGCTGAATATGAAAATTAACGGACAAAAATGAAGATAGTGTACATGGTGTTAACTAGTGCTATCACTTGAATAATGCCTGTCTGAAAGATAGTCTTTTATAGAACGAATAAACATGCTTGAAATTATCTATACAAAGTAACAATGATTGACAGGATTAACTGGGAAATCCAGGCTTAAGTTACAAATAGTATCAATGAAGTTTACTACGCTAGAATGGCATAAAATATTTTTCAAAAATACGTAAAATACCATATGTATTGAACAGTACTAACTGAGAAATCATTTTTGGTGACTTGAAGCACGTAAACTATTGATACACACTTATAAATCGGTTTTTAGCTCCAAATATGAGACAGTTGTGACAATATCTGGCTTTCAAATGTCTATTTGTTGATATGAGTAGCAGGTGGCAAAGGTGATATCCAAAATATTAGTAATAAAAATAATAACATATATTTGCCATATTCCGAAACACAATTGTGTCTACGGTACAGAGTTCTCAGCATGTGATATTACAACAGTTTACCAATTGTACAACATTTTTAAAACATTACCAGTGGTGCTAATTAATAATACGTAATAAAGAATAACACCATTTTTGAAATGTTTAGTAACTTCTGGGTCATAATAACTGTTCGTTATTGCAAAGTTGGTTGATAAGACTATGTCTAAAATGATTTCCTTCACACAATACACAAGCTAAGGTATGGTTGAATTTTTATCTGCAGTTGTACGTTAACGACAGGCATAGAAAGACGTGTGAATGTAGACAATACTTGTCATCAGACAAAATATTTTTAGCCAGTAGTCTATAAGAGTTCAGATGCCTATCGACGACCGCACTTGTCAACACACTTAATGATATACCACTTGCTCTACTAACAGCCCTCAAAAACCTACACACTACAGCTTGGTATTTTTCTCCAGAGTACAGAAAAGAACAAGAGGGAACAATAAGTATAGTCGAAACACAGGAACTGATGAAACGTAAAAGTAAGGGCTGAGTTATGCCAGAAAGTCTGAGTCTGGAAGGTCGCGAAGGATTTTCCTAGAAATCAGTAAGATATGAGTGGACCAAGAAAAATCAGAAGATAAACATAAGTCAAGATAGACGACGTTTGATACGTTCTCTAAAATAGAGACATTTACAAGACAACAGTTATGGGACTGAAGCAACGTACAAACTTCTTTTTCACGTCTTTAACTAAAACTAACCATCTAACATTTGGAGGGATTAAGTGTTAGGCCGTTTAACGAAAACCAGTGACCAACTTAGGCTACAAAGTTATTATACTGGGAAAAAAGAAAGACCAGGACCTTGAAGCACACTGGCTTAACTAAGCAGCGAAGTAGAGTGCTTCCCTCCACACGGAGTATGCTGTCTTCTCTCGGAAAAATATGGGTCAAGCCAGTTTGCAGCCTAGGACTCAGTTTGAGTTCTGTCAAGGGTGTTTAATAAGAGGGGTCTAAGAATAGTGTCAAAGGCATAAGTATAGTCTAAAAAGGTAGATCTAACATATTTAGGACCTTTGATCAGACTGGCAATAATATTATTATGTGAAACAACTGTAACATCCAATGTGCTCCTTCTGGGTTTGTAAACAAATTGATTTGCACTCCTGAAAGCCTCCAAAGGACGTTCAAGTGCACAAAGCTGCAGTTCTTGTATTGTTTTAAAAAGTGTTGAGGTAATCTCGATTGGTCGGAATTTCACTTTCGCTCCAGAAGATATGGACTTAAGTACCGGAACTATTTTAATTTCTCTGCAGGTGGTTGGGACATCATTTCTGACAAAAGGCCCATTAAAAAAAACATGTGAGTGGATGACATAAAATATGAGCACATCTCGTGAAAATAATGCCTGGCATACCATCTGGTTTTGGGAATTGTCAAGGTTTTAGTGATTTTAGGCGTCTGAACATATCTGCTCCAGTGAATTTAAGAAAACTGCCTTCTGTTATGTGTGAATAGCAAGATTAGATGACATTCACGGGTTCACGTATGAACGACTAGCTTGATATGCAGATGTTTTCGTAGGTTTCATTCCTGGATTTTCTCTTGCCATTAAGATCATTAAAAAGTCCTCATAAACTAGAAGGGTTTTTATGAGACATAATCTTCTGGTTATATGTGAAATTTAAGCTTTTTATTTCAGACCTAATCAAGCAGTTAAGTCGTCCAACACCAGCATTTTCCTTCGATTTATATAGTTTTGCGTTTTATCTTTTCAGTCTTTTTAAATGTGAAGAAGAAAGTCAATTAAAACTTAGAAAAATGCTTTCAGCTAAGCAAAAGATATTCATGTAAAATTTAAGTTAGTATGAGTTGTGTCATCCAGAGCATCATTTTCAAATATTTCCTAGTCTGTGTTCTGTAACATGCATCTGAGCTTATGGATCTTGTCACATGTAAAACTCCTATACATTATCTTCTTAGACTGATATTCAAGAGCATTTTTCTGCAATTTGCCATACATTTTTGGAAGAACACCTATAATACAGTGGTCTAAGACCATCATTGGTTCACGCTTACGAGTTTCATATGTTCTAGGCTCATTAACTAAGAACAAGTCTAATGTGGCATTCAAAGAAGTTGAGAAACTGACTAGGTTACTGTGCCTAAGAGAATGCAAGAAGCTCTAATCACAAAAGCTTAAGTCACTGCAGACTGAAGAAAGTAAACTGGACATCGTTGGAGCAGCGAATTCCGTGAGTTTGTCAGCGAATCTGGATATATCAGAAACATGCGACCAAGAGTGACGTAAAAATTGGTGATGTAAATGCATTAAAATTTATCTAAGTATTTCGGACGACACTTAACAGTCATACAGTCTATATCATTATTAGAATAGGCTAAACATATATAAGTTGATGAACGTCACTGAGTGTTGAGCAGGGTAGCCACACCTTTACCACTGTTTTTCGTTGAACTGCACCAAACCTGGCGAAACAACCTGAAACCATATAACTTGTCCAACCAAGTTTCTTGTGATGCTACCATAAAAGTATTAAGATAAATATTGGAACATGGAAGGCATTATAAATAGTCTACTTTACCCAGTAAGGATCTGCAGTTCAAGTTGAGTATTTCAGATGGTCATCTGATGTGATTTGGTTTGGTTGAAAAAGGCACGCTGCCATCCACCATGATATCTTAGTTACATTTGTTAAATTCATAGTGGTAGGTTTTAAAGTTTGCTCCAGTATTTTATACGGTTCAGGGTCATATTTGGGCAGATTAAAATAAGTTAAAACAAAGTAAACTTGGTGCAGTATATAGAGGATGGAAAGATTTGGTAGCTCAAAGTTTAAGTAGGCCACTATCGAGATGAATGGTTCTTGGAATAATTGATAATTTCAGTTCATATTTCCGTTATTCCATCAATTGACTATATCACCTGAACTGTATCAATTCCACACAAACCCACAAGTTCAAATACACAGTTTACTGAAAATGATGTCGAAATTTAACACTGTTGACTGAAGAAATATGCCCATTTATTCATGAATAAGAATAAGGTATGTATCAGCAAAGGAATATTTCTTTTCAACTACCTCATTATCAAGCTGCATGATTGTTTTATAATCGGTAAAAGTTGCTCAGTCGATATATAAAATATACAATAGGTGCAAGTAGCATTTATTCAAGTGGAAGGAATAGAAAATGGATCACTGAATAAGAAACAAATTGATATTAAATAGTGAAATATGAGTTCAAAGGTTGTCAATGAAGTGGAAATTGATGATAATGATGATAATAAAAGAGAAGTATACCAGAGTGAAGCGAAGTGAAATGAAATTGACAAAATCAACAAAATGAATTGTGTTAAGACTGAAGTAGAGAAAGTGATTTCATGAAAAGTTTTTGAATGCTAAGTTCCAGTTTCTTGTTTATGTGTAGCTAGTGTTTCAGGTATGCATAAGTGATGGGAGTGTAAACCTTTGGAGTAGTTCAATTTAACTTTGTAAATTACTTTAAAGGATGAATCTCGAGTTGCTGAATGTCCAAATTCAATAAGGTGTTCACATATGGATGAAGTAGTTTCCCTTTGCTCGCCTCTGGTAAGCCAAACTGGGTAGTGTTCAGCAAAGCGTTTTCGGAGGGCCCGCTTACAACGTCCAATATAGTCAGCGCCACAGGATCATATGAATTTGTAGATACACACAGAACAGAACACAGGTGGAAGCCTATCATTCACGCATAGTGCAATTATCTGTCATTTTACAGAGTATAAATGCAACCTCGCAGCTTGACAAGTAAGTCATTGAGAAGAAATATTTCTTCTCTGATACATGTCCTGTTCTTACCACTGTTAGTCACACACATTACATAGTGTAGTATACTTGTCACTGACTTCTGCTTTCCATCTCCTTATTATAGACAGTGAACAACATATTGCTTTTCTCCTGGGATAGTATTTTTTGGAATTTTTAAAAAATCAGCTGTTTGCTTTGATTATTGTGATCCAGTTTGACCTTAACTCTTCTGGATAGATAGGCGATGACAAGCAGAAAGTCATTTTTTACTTATTTCTAAGAGGTTATGGCAATATGTTTGGTGATTTATATGAAACTTGGATTTAGCCAAAAGTTATGACTGGTCTTTTTTTCAATCTAGGACTTGAGACCATAAAGTAGCTTATTTGAATCCTGCTACCTTATAATGGATTCCATTCAATCCTATTTATCACCTATAGAACTACAAAAACTTGAATGCATATTTGTAGAAAAATTGACGGAAGGATTTATGAATCTAGTTGTGTTTAAACTTATCAATGAACTGCTAAACTGAATGTTTTGAAGAATATTCTGAAAACTCAGAGAATTAGTAAATGTTATGCTAAGTTATACTTTAGTTTCAACAAAGCAATACTGTTTTTAAACCAAGAATCACCTAGCAACTGAGAAAGAGGTTAGTATCAACAAATAATACCACACTACAGTAATTTCTATTAGAATACTAAAAATTTCGTACAATTAAAATAAATGTGTATTACTTTTACTATTGTCTGTTGACAATGAATTAATTCAGGGAGTAGTTAATTCTTATGTTTACTTATACTTTTTCAAAGTTTAATAAAGACTGACTTATACTTGTTTAGGTGTAGGAAAAATGAATATTGGAACTCTATTAAATAGATAACAAAGTGAAACTGTGAAAAGTTTTCTGAAATTTGTGTTCCTCATAAAATAAAATAATTTTACAGTTTACAATCTAGTTACAACTTAGAAAATTAGATTATTATTATTATTATTATGCATTTTATATCTGTTTTATTCAACCTAAAATTTTAGAATTCTAAATTTTAAAGTTTAAAGAAAGATTATTAAGACTGACGTTATGAATGAATAACAGGTGCTTTAAGAGTATGGTAAATAATATTTTCTGTAAAATTATTACGTACAATGATTCCATTGCGACTATTTTTCATAGTTTAGGATAAGATAATCACTTACTATTATTTGCTCTGTGAGTAGACTAGGAAAAGACAAATGATGGTAGATAGATACAGTAATAAACCGTTAAAGTGCTTAGTAAACATAGTTTAATTCGTAAACCTAAGTATTTTAAATTATTTCATGAACTAGACATTTATTTAGCGGAAGTAGGGATTCTTAGCAAACTGATCTATTTCGGGTGGACAGGAAAGTTTGTAGTTGAAACTTTATTTCATGAGTTTTATTTTTAAGTTATTTTTTATAAATTCGGTATATCGGTAGAATGAAGGCAAATCTACTCTTTGACTGTTCATACACATTTAGTATACTGTTACTCTTGGATTATACCTGATAATGGCACCATGATGAACTACTCATGTATTACTTTAAGTACGAAAAGCAATCTGAATACTTAGGGTTTAAGCATAATAGTCAAACTGCTCTGTGAGATTTAATTTAGTTTTCAATCTTATATTGGTTTTAGTGATTACCAGAGGGATCCAAGATGCACGCTCCGTCCTATTTCGGACTCATCAACTGGACAAACTAGCACCTCAGTGAGTGATGTTGTTCCCGTTGAGGTTCAAACCAAGTATCCATGGCTTCAAATGGCAGAAAGTTATTCACTAAGCCACTGGAGCAACCTCGCCTGGTTAACTAGTTCACTAGTTACTAGCCGGTCCTAAGCCCGGCTAAAGAGGGAAGGTTGGGCATACGGCTAGCAACCCTACCCCGTAAAACAAATCTAACCGCTAAAGAAACTTCAAAGCGCAAACAAAATATAAAAAATGAAAACAAACTTATACCCCGCTGGAATCGGAGAGGCGAAATGATGCCAGTTGGTGAACGCCTGCATTCGGGAAGCCAATTGGCCGATGTGTCTTCTCTTCCTCGATTAAAGCGAAAGTAAACGTGGGGACATGGAATATCCGCACCATGTTTAAAGCTAGCTGGCAAGGCAGCCCAGACCGCAAAAGAAATGAGGAGGTATCACATTGAAGTGCGTGGAATTAGCGAAAGCAGATGGAATGGGAGTGGACTCTCCAAACTGTCAACTGTAGAGGAGTCAATAATCTACTCCAGTCACCCAGATGACAACCACGAGCACACTGAGAGTTGGAGCGGCTATCATGATGTCCTCAAGAGCATCGAGGGCTCTCATGCAGTGGGAACCAATCTCCTCAACGATCATGATCATGACAGCAAGATTCAACTCAAAAGGAAAGAAGGTCACAATCATACAATGCTATGCACCTACAAATAATGCAGATGAGGAGAAGAAGGAGGAATTCTACAGACAACTGCAATCAACACTGGACAAGACCACAATCCAGTTGGCGATATCAAAATTCTAATGGGCGACATGAATGCCAAACTGCGAGGGGACAAGACAGGAAGAGAACTAACCATGGGTTGAGAAGCGCTCGGTGAGCTGATGAACGAGAATGCAGAATTGTTTGCAGAATTCTGTGCATTCAACGATTTGGTGATTGGAGGCGAGGCAGTGTGTCCAAACAAAAGGATCTCCACAAAGCGACATGGATTTCACCAGATGGACATACTAAAAATCAAATCGACTTTATCTCAATCTCAAGAAAATGGAGACGCAGTCAGCCTACTTGAGACATGGTCAAGAAGAGGAGCAGATGTAGGTTCACACCACTCACCATCTAGTGCAAGCAACCTGCCTTCCAAATCAAGTTAAAACCTTTCAAGGATATTGGTGATAGACCTCAGTTCAAGTACAACACATTCGGAAACTGAAGGATGAAACTACAAAGGAAATCTTCACGTCAGTCAGCCATCAAGACAAAATGCAGGATATCGAGGGACATCTCTGAAGAAACATGTGTGGAAGAACACTGGAAGTGTTTGAAAGAGATGTGAAAGGAAACGTGCACAGCCGTATTAGGGAGCAAGAAGAAAGAAGACAAGGAAGGACTGGATCTCGACGGATACCTGGAAGCTCATAGATGAGGGAGAGGAGGATGGTGAAGCAGAAGATAAACCAGTGCAAGGATGCTTAACGACAAGAGGAGGAGCTGAGCACAATGTATAAAACACTGGCCAAAGAAGTGAGGAAGAGTGCACGGAAAGACAAAAGACACTTCTACGAAATACTGGCAAGTGAAGCAGAACAGGCTGCAGGTAGGAGAGACAGCGACCTGACAACATTGTATCAAATAACTAGGTCGCTATCTGAGAGGGAAGAGATCAAAGCAGATAAAGCCAATAAAAGATGATGAAGGAAAATATAATTATGAAAGAAGAGAAACAAAGGCGACGATAGGCTGACCACTTCAAGAAGCTCTTGAATCGACCACCATCACCACCTTCACTTCTTCCAGAAATACCACAGCAGCCACTGAACTACCAGTGAACACAAATCCTCCGACGAAATTTGAAGTTTTGAGAGTCATAAAGCTACTGAAATGTGGGAAAACAGCAGGACCAGATGGAATCCCACCAGAAGCACTGAGAATAGACACAGAGACAACAGCAGACATGCTCACACCACACCACTATTGCAGAAGGTGTGGAAGGAAGGGAAGGTACCTGCCCACTGACTGGAAGAAGGATTACCTTGTCAAACTGCGGAAGAAGGGAGACCTAAGTGTTTGCAAGAACTGGCGAGGAATCACTCTCCTGTCCACCCAGAGCAAGCAAAATATTAAGCTGCATCATCCTGGAAAGGCTGAAGGATGCATTGGATTCAAAACTGCAACCGGAACAGGCTGGCTGACTGGATTCAGGGAGTACAATTCATGTGCGGAACAAATTCCAACGCTTCGCATCATCACAGAACAGAGTATAGAATGGCAATCAGCTCTCTACCTCAACTTTATGGACTTTGAGAAGGCCTCTGACAGCGTCGACCGAGAGGTAGTTTGGCAGTTGCCGCTTCAACACTACGGAATACCGCAAACCTTTATCAGCCTCATTTAACAACTATATGAAGAGGCCACATTCCAAGTAATTCATGACGGGAAGCTCAGTGATGATTTTGAAGTGAAGACAGGAGTGAAACAAGGTTGCCTACTATCCCTCATGATATTCCTGATTGTGGTCGACTGGATCATGCAACAAACAGTGGGGAACGATAAGAGGGGGATACACTGGACGATGGAAAAGAACCTAGAAGACTTGGATTTCGCCAACGATGACTTGTGTCTGATGTTACATAAACTTGAAGATCTGCAGGCAAAAACTAACAAGTTGATAGAAGAGGCAGTGAAGACGGGACATTAAGTGAATATAGAGAAGACAGAGGTGATGAAGATACCGCACCACCAACAACAACAAACTGCAGTCACCATCAACGGGAGAAACCTGAAGGAAGTAACCTCCTTCACCTATCTAAGCAGTACTGTTTCAACTATAGGCGGGACAGACTAGGACGTCAAATCCAGGATCGGAAAAGCAAGACAGGCGTTCATTAGCCTGAAACCAGTATGGAGATCTTCTACACTCAGCATAAAGCGTGAACAATATCCAGATTTTCAACACTGATTCAGTCAAGTCAGTGCTTCTGTATGGTTCAGAGACTTGGCGTGTTACGAAAGGGATTTCCAACAAACTACAGATATTCAT
The DNA here is from genome assembly GCA_944470555.2 of Heterobilharzia americana. NCBI lineage: Eukaryota > Metazoa > Platyhelminthes > Trematoda > Strigeidida > Schistosomatidae > Heterobilharzia > Heterobilharzia americana. Next base: position 58,018,576 of record OX104129.1, on the reverse strand, counting down.
CAACAACTGCCTATGCTGGCTCGTTACTGAAAATCAGATGACCAGAATAATAAGAATGAGCAACAAGGAACCCTGGGAAGAAACCAACCAAGAAGCTATCGCTCAACGAATATGCAGAAGGAAGTGGAGATGGATTGGGCATACACTGAGAAGGCCGACTGGGGACATCGCGTGCCACACCAGACCGTCGAGCGGAACCCAAATGGGAAACGACGAGTTGGGTGTCCGAGGCAAGGGTGACATGGAGGAGATGGTGTGAGGAGGAAATGAAAGCTTGTGGGCAGTTTGGAGCGAGGTTGAGAAGATTTCAGAGAACAGAGCGCATTGGAGACTTGCCACTGAAGCCCTGTTTTCCATTGGGTGCTTAAGGGTATAAATAATATTATAATAATGCTTTTTTAATGTTTCACAACTCTTAACCTAAGTGAAGGAACTAGTTAATGAGACTTTTAGCCGTATAGCTTAGACATAACACTGAACCTGCTTTAACTGACATTCGATGACATGACTCGAATTTCAGTTATCTGTTAGAATGAATCGATTTCTTGTAGATGGTATTATATAATCTGTTGTCTCTTCATTGTTTTATATTACAATTGAGATTCCCCTTGTTCATTCTTTGCCTCGTAAGTCAACAGGAATGCGCTGAGTTTATTGGTGTGATGAAATTTTCGATATGTTTCGAAATTGATTCAATAGTTATAAATTTTCCTGAGAATGGAGAAGTAATACTTTCTTTGGTCACTTTCACAAGGATGAGTGATGATTCTCTACGTTTACAAAAATGAATAATTCTAGTAAGTCTTTGGATTCAGTAGAGTGGAAAATTACGACAGTAATTTGTTATTAAAGCAGAACAAGGTTGAGTTTTATTTCTAGGTGTTTATCATTCAACTAAGAGCCTAAATGAAACAAATCAAAGATTAACTGATTTTCATTTAATTGACGCTATTACTTTCATAAAACTACTACTACTACCAGGAGAATAAAAATTTTCATGTCCAAATATGATTCAGTTCCAGATTATTAGGAAACGTATAACTTTGTGTGCAAATTTCTAATATTCTCTTTTTACTGATGAGGGATGTTGTCAGTCCTTGCCTAAATTTAATTTATACGCCAAGAATAATGAGTCATTGTTAAACTTAATTGAATTTACCAGATGAGTTGTAGTCCGTAAATATGTTGAAACGTTTTGTTTTATATATTTGTACTTCATGCACTATGAAAATCGCATACTAATTTGGAAAATAAACTGCTCAAAATAGACAAAATATACAGACAAACAGAAGAAGTAGCAGTGAGATCGCCAATATCCCCAATAGTAGCAGATATGTTTATGGATAGTTAGGAAAACATGGCTTTACAAACATTTAGTGTTACACCAAAAATTTGGTGGTTGTCTGCGGATGACACATTTACTGCGTTGAAATCGGAACATATCGACAATCTCCACACACATATAAACTCAGTAGTAAAAGCAATCCAATTCACTTACGAAGTAGAAAATGAACAAGGAGAACTACCTATGTTGGATTGCAGAATAAAACGAAGAACAGACGATAACTCAGACACTACTGTCTACAGGAAACCAACACATTAGAACAGGTATCTAGACTTCAAGTCATCCCATCCAATGTCAGTTAAGGCAGGATAAGTCAAATGTCTAAGTGACAGAGCTAGAAAAGTGACCAGTCAGAGAAAGGACCTAAACAAGGAATTGAAACACGTAAAATAAGCGCTAACTGTTAATAATTATCCTCCTTGGTTTACTAAGAAATTCGTAGGAACACACAAGAAACGGAGAGATAACAGTAACGCGAGTGCTAATACTAATGACAACACGAGTAAAAAGGAGTTCACAGCTTCCATTGTGTTACCCTATAAGAAGGGCACCTCAGAAACTTTACGTGGAATTCTCAACACAGGTGGAATTAAGGTGGCACTTAAACCTTCAAACTCACTTAGAGACAAACCCTGTTGGTTTAAGGATCCGATAGAACCAATTAAACAAAATAATATAATCTATCAAATCCTATGTAATGACTGTGAGGTCAGGTGTATAGGTCAAACTAGTCGGTCGGGGTCAGTTAGAATAGCCAAACATAGGGATTTATCTAAATATAGAATAAAAGACCTAAATAAGATCAATAATCTAGAAATAACTCGGCTATTGTTATGCATGTGTTAATACACAACCACATAATAGGGTGGGATGAAGCCACTGTACTTAAGTCCACTATAATTAAGTGGAGAAAGATTGATTACTGAATCTTTGTTTATCGAATCGACACGCAACACCTATACCAGAGATATGGAAAATTTTGCTACCAATAAAAGCAACTCATATAAGATGGCACAACTATAAAAATCAAATGTCTAAATTAGTGTGATTACATTGATATGATTATGAGCAGTAATAATTTAAGCTCGAAACATCGTCATCAAGTAAATAATACTAGATCACTGTAAGTTATAAATCATATAAACGAATCTAATATGTTATTTTCAAAATAACCAAAGTTACCGTGAGTTACCTTATGCAAGTTTTAGATTGCCTCTGTCAATCATGATACGCAGTTACGCGTTGATAGGTTCGTAAACTAACTGTTTGCTGATGTCTTCATTTATATACAATAAGAATATCCTAGGTTAGTTCAGTTCTATCTTGATTTACAATGATTTCATGCAGCATTTTACCCTGATTAATTCTTTAGAAATAAATCGATGGGACGATATAAACTTTCTTTATTTCCATGCTTATTTTCAGTCAGTGGCAACTGAAATATGTGCTTGGAATTATTCTAAAAAGAGCATTCACTTTTGATTCTGGATGAGTTCGAACAAGAACAAGAAAGTTGCCAACAGTGAAACTTATTTTCAAGTTCGAACTTGTTCTTGCGCATTCAATCAATTATAATATTTCTATTTCGATGATGAACAAATGTTTATTTCACTTAGCCTTCAAATCCATCCATAAATTCATATATACTTGTCATAGAAAGTATTTTGCATAGGCAGAAAGAAGACGCATTATCGGATACACTAAAATTTTCATAAAATTGTTCGAATAAAAGGTTGAAAACAATTCACAAGTTCATCATCTTGACATCTAATCAATCCATCAGTCAGTGTACATGTCAGATAAATTCAAATAAAGAACAGACGGAAAAACTTAGTATCACTCTATTTTAGTGAATAAATCCCAAGCAAGTAATTTCTCCAGCTTATATGTGCATACAGAAACGATTAATGAATATCCTGACTTTGGAATAATGAAATCACTTTGTAGCATGTTCATTCCTTATATAAACCATTTTCTAAACTAAATCAAACTGCTTTAATTACTACATGTCCGTATAATTTGATGCAATATCTTTCTTAATGCTTTCGAGTATTGCAGCTTGAGATTTACGGGAACCTTATTTTTAAGGTTGCATTTATCATGGACTGACATCTGTTGGAGAAACATCGGAAACCTGGGAGCCTTGGACGGCTGTTTCTTTCTGGTATGAGACACCTAAGCAGTAAGCATCCTCGATCTTCCCAGGGATTGAAGTCAGCACCTTCAAGTTTCACGGTGAATGCGTTAACCATTCCGTCACTGGGTCAAAGTTCCGTGATCTACAGTCTCGTACTTCTGCTAATTTGCTATATAAAGTGACTTACTGTCAAGGTTTTTATTGAACATCTGCTTCCTGCATGTTGCCATTTGATAATTTTTTGTATTCCTTTATTTAAAACTAAAGGTTTCGTCTTGATTACATTTTTATACTGTCAGTTTGTTAGGCTATCACTTGTAATTATGATATTAGTAGTAGCTTTCATCCTGTTCATCTGAATTTAACTGATTTCCGTAATCTACTTACTCAATAATATGAATTTCCTCACCTTATAAAAGAAATATTTATCTGTTAAAAATAGTCAAAGAGAAATTTTGAAGTAGGATAATTGTATTTTACTATGAATCTTTTTTCTACCTTGGGAAGAATGATCATTTTTCATCGAAAGCTAGAGATGAAAATAGAAACTAATATCTTTGTTGAAGATGTATCGTCACCAATAGTCATAGAGTATCTTTTTAATTAGAGCAAATGAAAGAAGAATAATGACGGTGACCTACTAGGTAAAATTGTACACATCATTATGCCATTAAAAGTAAATTGGGAAGGAAGTAGTATTTGAAACTGTGTCGAAAATATAGTCAGATGAGGGAATAAAATAATGCAAAATATGACATATTAGAAGTACTATTCCTTAGCTATCAATGAAATGACTACTGAATTCAGATCCATCAAAATATCATTCCCCCCCTCCCCGAGTTTCTTTATTTTACCAAATGCATATTGTCACTCTAATACTACATTGATTTACTTTAAGGTGAGTTGTATTCTAAGTGTAGCATATAAAGTGTTTGAGCGAAAATGCATCAAAGTTGAGCCTTGAGACAGTTTAGATACTGGTTGTTATCGCTTAAGTAGCATTGCCACTGATTCAGTTTGTTCTTAAAATGTTTTCAAAAGTATACTATTGACAACGTTTGTAAGAAATTGTTTGATGTTGATTAATTTGGGCAAAAGATATAATGTAAATGCTTTCTTCTACGTTAATATAAGTGAAAAACTTGGGCACTTTGGTAGAATGTAGTTCCATATTAGATTTGTTTATTTGATATAAAGCGCACAGTGATACAGTATTATTTACTTGATTACGTTTCGAGCATAAATTATTGCTCATAATCATATCAATGTAATCACACTTCTTTCGACATCTGATTTTATAGTCCTGTCACCTGATCTCTCTTTGTTTTTTTATTGGTAGTAAAGTTTTCCATATCTCTGGTATAGGTGTTGCGTCATTCCTATTACATGTGTTGGGTGTGGATTCGATGAACAAAGATTCAGTAATTAATCTCTCTCTCCACCTAGCTATATTAGACTTAAGTACAGTGGTTTTGTCCCATCCTATTGTGTGGTTGTGTGTTAATGAATGTAATGCAATGGCTGAGTGTTTTTCTAGGTTATTGATCTTATTGGGGTCTGTCGTTCTATGTTTAGCTAAATTCCTATGTTCTGTTAATCTAACTGACCCCGACCGGCTAGTTTGACCTATGTATTTGACTTCACAGTCATTACATGGAATTTGGTAGATTATATTATTTTGCTTAATTGGTTCTATCGGATCTTTTAGCCGACACAGCTTACCTCTAAGTGAGTTTGTTGGTTTAAATGCCACCCTAATTCCAACCTTGTTGAGAATCCTACGTATGGTTTCTGATGTTCCTTCCTTGTATGGTATCACAATAGAGGTGCTGATTTCCTTTCTACTTATGTTGTCACTATTATTTGTATTTGTATTAGTGTTATTATTTTGCTTCTTATGCGTCCGTGTGAATTTCTTAATAAAATGATGGGGATAATTATTAGTTATTAACGCTTCTTTTATGTGTTTCAATTCCTTATTTAAGTCCTTACAATGACTAGTGAGTTTCTCAGCTCTGTTATTTAGACATTTGACTAAACCCGCTTTAACTGACACTGGATGAGATGACTTGAAGTCTAGATACCTGTTAGAATGTGTTGGTTTTCTGTAGACGGTAGTATCTAAACCACCATCTATCCTTCGTTTTATTCTGCAATCCAACATAGGTAATTCTCCTTGTTCATTTTCTACTTCGTAGGTGAATTGGATTGCGTTAACTACTGAGTTTATGTGTGTCAAGAAACTGTCGATATGTTCCGATTTCAACACTGTAAATGTGTCATCTACATATCGCCACCATATCTTAGGTGTCGGATTATATGTTCGTAAAGCCATATCTTCCCAACTATCCATAAATATATCTGCTACTATAGGGGATATTGGTGATCCCATTGCTACTCCTTCTGTTTGTCTGTATATCTTTCCCTGAAACTTGAAGACTGTCGAGGTTAAGCATAACTGCACTCCTAACATGATTTCACCAACCGATGCCTTGGTTCTTTGAGTAAGTTGTGAGTCAGTATCTAGTTGATTTCTGACTGCCTCCAGTGCCATATTGATTGGTATTTTAGTATAAAGACTTGTTACGTCAAAACTAACCATTTTTTCATCCTCTTCTATGTGCAGGTCATTAAGTTTTTGTTTCAACTCGTAAGAATTTACTAGTCTAGAGTTGGAACGGTCTCTAACAGGACGTAATACTGATGCTAAATACTTTGATATCTCATATGTTGGTGTGTTTCGGAAGTCAACTATCGGCCTAATGGGATAACCTGCTTTATGAACCTTAATAGTACCGTAAATTCTGCTAGGATTATTAGTTTTTGGCATTAAAGTAAACCATTCGGACTTACCTAGAGATGGCTTCAGTCGGCGTATCAGATCTGTTGTAGATTTCTTAATTTTATTCATGACAGTATCTATAGGTTTCTTAATCTCTTCATATGGCCCTGTTTGGATATGTTCATCCATTTTTTTAAGATAATCCGATTTGTCCATAACTACTGTTGAGTTACCTTTGTCAGATTTAGCAATTACTATACTATTATCCTTTCGTAGATTGTTTAAAGCTGAATTTTCCAGTTTCGTTAAGTTTCTTCTACGTTAGTTGAAAATATTTGAAAAGCAACCCATTAGACAGAAAGCTAGGCTGTGAAATAATCAAGAACTAACCTCATTTAAAGGTAGTTCTATGCATCCATTTCCATCTGACTGAAAGCAGTTAAACTTGGTTAAAGGTAGTGGTGTACATCATAGGCTGACTGGCTGTATAGGATAACCTTTCAGATCAAGACCTTAACTTCTGGAACGTATTGTATCGGCGTTAAGATGCAGCCGGTGCCAGATTGTAAAGTAAGTTGTAATGAGTTCAAGCTAAAAAGTTATAAGTGATCACGAAAGTGCATGTTATCAATATCATTCAGTTCAAGAAATGCAGATTTCCTAGTTGGGGCAAATAAAATGAAAGAAACAGATAGTTGAAGACTGTTCGTTATACGGCTGGTAATCAACTTTAGTAGAACAAGTGCATATACACATTATATTCTTGAAGATTCACTCCATCTTGTCTTATAGATTTTGATTATGTCTCCATTACTTTGGCTACTTTTCTGTTGCTTCTTGCTCTTATGTAGTTATTACTAATGATAATATTCGCTTTATTCCAAACAGTATGTATGGTACCATATGGAATTTCCAGTATGGAATATTTCAACAATTTCAATTTCCGTAGATTTTTAAAAGAAATAATTATTACATCTGCTTGGTGTTAATAATAACAGTATCGAAGGTATAAGTGTGAAGTAGGCGTCTGGTGTGACGTTAGCATCTGTTTAGAACCTGCCACAAATTCGAGTGTAATTTTGATGGTGGCGGTTTAGTCAGTCAGCACAGAAATTTACACTGTCATGCAGGTATCCTAGGAATAGTAATGTGGTATATTTTTGAGCATATACAAATCCATTTCCAACCGGTGGAACGTTTTTCTTTTGTTTTGTTCTTAGCTTAAGAAACTAAAGTTCGAAAATATTTAAAAAGCATGCGAGAGTGCATGATGTGTTCAGAAGACATTTGAAAGATTGAAACGAAGTGAAAGGGAATAAATTGATAGGATGTAATCGGTGGAAAGCTTTTTGGTAGCACAAGATTTAGTACAGGCCACCGTATGAGTTTTGGTAAGTTGAACATTTACACATTATTATAGTAACTTATAACGACGACTGAATCAGATAAGTACTGTTTATAGTTAACGATTCTAGACGTTGACGTTAGTAACATCGTTAGCATGCATTATATTATTATTATTATTATAATTACAAATCAAAGGATGAAATGTGATCCTGAAATCCACGTGGTTAATTGAATGTTGTCAAACAAAACTTTTAAAATGTCCATTTCTAAACAGTTATTATGACTATAACTTATATCCTATCCGGATTTATATATAATTACCGTAAATATTGATATTTACTTTCTATGATACTAGAGCCGGTACTGTACTTCCGTTTATGGATTAGCCAAAGGGATAAAACTCCGAGGTGTTTACTTCATCATTATTAGTCTTTACAACAAATATATTTCGTAATGATTTGACTATAAATCTACATTGACCAAAGGTTAATTGGTCAAAATAATTGCTCTCAACATTTAAGACTCTTTGTAGCAGGAAGCAGTTTAATACAAGTACCTGCAAGCATAAAAATTGTTTGGCTAAACCTCAGCAAGTTTATAGGCAGACATATACAGATGATTAACATAAGTCAATAGTAAGATAGGGATAACTGGTAAATAAATTACTTGGTTTACGTTAATTTTGTCTAGAAATCCTTTAAAAAGAAGTGTATTTTACTTCACCTTCTTTATTTCTTCATCCATCTATTTGCTAACCTCTTTTCGAAAATGCTCCATCTTATTTATACTTTATGAGTAATCCCAGTAAATTTATCTTGTCATTTTAGTATTCGGTCTTCCTTTTATGTTTAATATTTGAAGTTGGTGCTTGTTGTGTGTTTTTCTCCTCATTACATCAATGCAATTTAGGTCAAGAGTATGGTGAGTTATCTCCTATCCTTCTATTCAAGTGAAGCATGGTGGTGAAATGTAGGTTGTACAAGAGATATACCTACTAGATCAGACGAAGATTATTTCTATAGATGTGATGATTAACTGGAAAGAATATCTTTTTGCACAAGCCATCTGACCAAACAGACACAGAAGATAGTTAAGTACTTAAATTAGGTTCCTCGATAGTTAAACCTTCATAAAGTCTGTTGTATATAATGACGTATATAAAAACCCAACGAAAGTTTATGCTCGTGAATTTTATGAATATGTACATTCGGATATATTTCCATTAGACTATTAAAATAATTTATTATGAGCCCCATCAATTAAAGGGATTTCAATGAGTTATTCAACCGACTCTTTCATACATTACGTCTGATATTTAAAGTCTGAAACACAGACATTCTTAACACTAGAAAACACATTCTATTAGTTGTTGAATAATATAAATAGTATACAAGTTTTATGAGCCTAAAGACAGTGTGAATTTTATGTCAGCTGAACTCAGAGTCTGCTTTCTAAGTGCATCGTCGAATATATACCACCTTGAATTTACGTAGGGGAAAGAAAATCCTTTCACAGTTCTTTTTCAGAACATTTGATCAATTCCGTAAGCCAGATGGATCTGCTTTTTAACTTCAGTGTCATCTACACAGTACGTGGAAACCTGAAGAAAACTGTACGAAAAAAACGTCTTCAAACCGCGGGAAATATGGTGATTCATATTTTTAACTCTGAACTCCTCATACAAAAAAGTTTATACAGTCATTAGGCTCAAGTTGTGTAAAGATCTTACCGCTGAAAAATACTTTTTTGCTTCTTACCCCTACTGTCCTACTACATCTCTCCTTGTTATGTGTTCTTCTATCTCGTCAGCCTAGCTTTTAATTGTTCATCTGTACCCAACTGCTTTAAGTGTATTATGCCATGCATTCACATTATATAGTTTCTGTTTTGAATACCTAGATCTTGAACAAAACTGGACTTTAGGTTGAAATTCATCATAAACTAATATAAGTTGGAGGAATATTGGAAACCTGGGAGCACTTCACACCTGTTTCGTCCGTCTAGTATGGGACTCCCCAGGAGAGCGCACCCATGACCCCACCCACCACGGGTCGAACCCAGGCCCTTCAGATTCCGTGGCCAGCACGTTATCATTCAGTCGTTGGGACGGAATCCTGTGGTCTACACCTCCTACTTCTGTCGATTCACGTTATGTCATGACCTTCATCCAGTATCATCGTTGAGTAACTTTCCTCATGTTTGAATTGATTGACTGCACTTAGGAAATCATATCTTAAAAGCTAGTCACCAATGAGCATTAAAATAATTCTGTTTGATGAATTCCAGACTAAAATCTATTTGTTTATCTCCACAAGCCTCTAGATAAAACTGGATTTCGTTAATGTGCTTTTAGAAATATTCTTTTCATGGTGCCAAGTCAGTGCAGTATGTATATGATTGTACAACTTGAGAATGCGTCAATAAAAAGAATAAGTCTTCTCACTTCCGATTATTCTAAATGATTAAACTGTGTGAATTTCTAAACCCATACAGCATTGGGATAACAGTTTTCAATTTCTTTTCTCAGTCTGTTTCAAAAGACTTACAAATAGTTTGGGAATAAGAAACTTCAGGCCAATAGTGATATATTTCATTTTATCTTCTCAAATTTGCTAAATCACGGAAAAACCCACGACAGTAAGGTGATGAGTACTATTCGGCTGAAATATAAGTTGTATTGTTTATGATCCGGTTTCTACATGCTTTTTTTCAATACCCAATAAAATCGATGAGGTAAATAAAAAATTCTCGCCGATTTTCAGTCACCAAATGTCCTCAACTATTGATTCCTACTTTCCCGCGGACCCCAACCTGCCAGTCTACGTCTCCACCACACGACTAAAACCAACATTCAGAGACTTTACAGACTGGTGCCATGTCTTCATCTGGCCATCTTAAATCCTATTCTAACCTAATCCAACTCCTCCTAACATGACACGTAGAGGTAAGTGGTGGTTTGGCATGCACAGTATATGCCCGAGACGTCTCGGTCGATTACGTTTTACAACGTCATCAATCGATTTGCCTTTAGTGCTTATTACTCTTCACCTGATCTCAACTCTGAAACTAAGATCTATCCACCAACATTCTTACTAGTGCATAAGTTTTTAAAGTCATTGAGGAATGTCAGGCTCTTTCGAATTTCAAGATTTCAAACAACTAAAGATTCCCGTGATATTGATGAAAAGCAACAATCTGAACGAAGAACTTTCTTTTCAACAAATTCTCTTCAGATTGTATAATTATAAAACCCACTTATACTGTGTAAAAGCAAGCGACGTTGGGGACAACTACGTTTTCAAAATGGAATGAGATCCAGCGACTGAAAGGAGATCGACTTACTATTCAATATCGGGATGATACATATACAGATAAACGATATAATAGTAAACGAATACATAGCAAGTAAGATGGCAGGAGTAGTCTTTAGTTTACTGAAAACTAAGGAAGAAATAACGCCTGGACACGTTCTTTCTTAATGCAGACTTCATTCCTGATCAATCTCATCGTGACAGCCTCAGCTATGTTGGGCAGGCACTGGAGAGCTCCACGTGGTATTGCTTTTGAAATACGGTGGATGACACTGATAGTTTTAATAGCATTTCTTTGATGTCCTGAGTCAACTATATGCTCTAGAACTGAAATTTTACCACTTTCACTTCTCCGTTTCTGTACCAAGGTGGTAAATGTTCTCGTATTTAGAGACGTACCTGCTTAATCATATGCTCCGTGTAACTATTTCTACAGGAACGGCTAAATTTGTGTGTGCAAGATGGACAGCTGAAATAAGGCAGGTTATCCTTAAGTCTCGGATTAAGCATTGGCCGACTACCAAGCGATATGTTTAGTCGACCTTCATAAAACGTCTTACTGACTCCCCTAACTAGGCGTTGTGATAGAATAACACTTGTAGCAGCTCCCTTGGATTGTAAGCACAGAAACAAAAGCCCTCCTTCTCCACTGTCATCAGTTCTTGTTTAGGACCAACGTGGTTGGTGTTAGCTTTGATTAACTTATCCAAATATCTGTTTCAGCCTAAAATATCACTCAGAATTTTTAGACAACTATTTATTTTCCACTGCTTTCTTAGAATATATAGAGACTATCTATAGTAATTTAATTGTTGTAACGAAGAAATGCATCAACTCAAATACTTAATGATTCACCTGACAAGTGGTCAAAGTCAAAATAAAAATATATCACAACAAGCTTTTTTCGAGACTAACATAAACAGCAGAATAATTAATTATCTACTTGTTATCACCTGTTTTATTCTGTTAGACAAGTAGTTTACAGCTAACTTGGTGGTCTTGTTTTTCTCTACCTTTCTTTCTGGTATCTCTATTGTCTGTTTCCACTACAACTTTTCAGTTTATTCAGTATCCTTTATGCATCAGACTTTAGTAGACAATAAATTGTAAGTCACATCTTTCAGATAATTATTTTCCTCTTATTTATTATCTATCTAACACACTTAATAAGTGGTATACAAAAGACTTTTGGTAACACTTTGTCTTCCAAATCATTTTGTATCGCTTGAATACCGAGTATACAAGTTAAAAGTGAAATTTTAATTACTTAGAAAAACTGACAGAATCTAATTTCAAATAACATGATTGGCACAACAACGAAAATCTAAAAAACCCAATCACCAATCAAGTGGGTTACGTTATAGGAAATAAGAATTAGAAATAATGATGTTGAAGTTCTTATTGTCAAAGATTGCATCATCACAGTTAGTTAGAAAAAACAGATTAGCAAAAGAGACCAGAACAACATCAACAGCGTACTCAGAAACTTTCCTACCGAGGCAGCTATATGTAAAGCACTTTGTGGAGAAGACAGTGAGCTTTTTCTTCAGAACATGAAATGAGTTTAAGTTAAGTTTCTCCTTGTATTATGTGGTCTATCAACCACCGTATCTATCTATCAGCCGAAAAATCACTGGTTATTTGAATGAAATGTCAAAATTATGACTTGAAGTGAATTTCATCTTAAATGCACCACACTACAGTGAGAATGAAATCAAAATCGTTGAAATGAGAACTGATTTCTCCTATTCAAGAATGTTTAAGTATAGCTGGAACCCAAAGAACACAGCACATTAATTTTCAACATACAGTAATCATTTTAATTCACTTAATGCCTAATCTATTGAGACATGTGATTAATTTTTCATAAAGAATAAATTAAGATGTATTGAAGAAACAATAGCAGGCACCTCTCAGTTTGTTTGATTTAGTTTTAATTGAAACGAAATCAGCAGCGAAGGTAACTATGATGCATGGTTGCAGATATATTGAAGGTGATGAGAAAAAAGATGAGAAAAGGCGGAAATTTCACTATTCTGTGTCCAGAATTTGTCATATTTACAACAAGAATATTCTTCTATGAAATGTATACAAGGACTTCTTTCGAAATATCATCTTGAAAATAGTTGAAGATGGTTGGTGAAGTCCAGTTTATTATGTACAAGTAATTCTTTCGGGAATAAATCCTCCATATTGTATCCACTACTGATTTATAGGATTTTGCAAAGCAAATATCATATAATTTGTAATGAATTATGAAATCCGTAGATACCTTAAATTTTGGCATTATTGTTTGGCAAATGTGACAGCACCTCAAAAGGAAATGAAATGACCAGTGTCCGTGACAAAATCTTTAACCAAGTAGGATTTATTATCTTCGTCTACAGGCATAATAATGATCTTGTTTGGAGGCAATTGACAGGAAGCGCTGGATATCCGTTTCTTGCTTATTGACACTCGTCATCAAGGCGTATCTGCAACCTCGATGGTACTGATGTCTTGCCTGAGATTCTAGCCAGCATCACCCAGTATTGTAGTCAGCACCTTTAGCACTGAGTTATTCGGGCCGCGACTGGCACGCTGTGGGACTAGGTTACACTTATTGATTAGTCACGGTAGTGTAATCAATTTCATGTTTTCTAGCCCTGAGTAACCAGTCAATACATGTAACCCAGTTCTATAGGAAGTCTATTGTGGACCAAATAGCTTAGTGGTAAAGGCGCAGACTACTACGTCGGGTAATGTGGGTTCGAGTCTCAGGCGGGACATCAGTTTCGTCGAGTGCCCATGAGGACGAATCGGAGGTCTATGGCTTCCTGCCGACTACCTCCAACCAACTTACATCTACTAATGTGCACCGCAATGCTGAGCATCCAAACTTGATGACAAGATTGCAAATATGATCAGTAAGATTCGATCTGCATTAAGAATAGGGCAACTTGAAATTGGTTGCACTCCTCCTGACCAATCAACACATAATAATGACCTTGTTAAACAGACGTATCAACATTTATGAATATTTAGTGCATTCATACTAGCACATTTACATAAACCATGGAAGATTGTAAAGATATAAATGATCATACAGCACACCTGATGCCATATTTCAAGTAGCAGTACTTCTTTTAAAATGAGACAAACTTCATGAGAATAAAAGTAGTCTAGAATTATTATTCAGATACATACATACATACAAACATCTTATGATTCAGTGCTTAAGTTTAACTAGAAACAAAGAATAAATGACGTGTACAGATGATATGTTTTATTGTAGATCAAATTACAGTAACCAATATAATGCAAGTAATCTCAGTCATTGGCGTGCTACTGGCAACTAACTAAACTGTGACCTTTTTCTGTCAAAGGATATTCACACACAATTCTGTTTACATATTACTTCCATATAATTATCTGATATTTAGTATTTTGGCGTCACAGTGAATTCATCTTGGATATCAGGTTACTTCTATCTGATTCACCTGTATGCAAAGAATACGAAAATTGTTACACACCGAAAATAAGCTAAGAAATAATAATTTTAACTCCATATGTTGAGTAATTAATTGTGAAATACTGTAGATAAAAAGCTATACAATGCTCAGTAAGTTATTACTAAATCATCGCCAACCTAAAAATTCTAGAAAACAGGTGATTTTTGACACTCGAAGCACTACAGTGCTGAAGATAAAGTATTAACATAACCACAACTTCAACACTATGGAGTGCCATAAATGTTTATCAACCTCATTCAACAGCAGCTTTATGCTATATGATGCCACACGCCAAATGATTCACAGTCGAAAGCTCAGTGACGCCTTCAAAGGAAGATGGGAATAAGATAAGGTTACCTACTGTCACCAATGATCTTCCTGGTTGTGGTGGACTGGATCATGCAGCAAACCGTGGGGGCCAGAAGATGGGGATACGCTGACTGGATCGTTGAAGACAGCCTAGAAGATTTGGATTTCGCCAACGATGATGATGATTTGCGTCTAATGTCTTGTGGCACGAACTCAAAGATCTAGAGGCGAAAACCAACCAGTTGGCAGGAGAGGCACCGAATGAGGACGCGACTCCCTTCACGTGAACGTAGAAAAAACAGAAGTGATGAAGATACCCAACCAACAACAGCATCAACAACAAGCATCAGCCACCATCAACAGCAGAAACCTAAATGAAGTTGTCTCTTTCACCTACCATCTAGGCAGTATCATCCCAGCTACAGGCGGTGGCACAAATGAAGACGTCATTGCATCCAGGATTGGAAACACAGCAAGACAGGCTTTCATTCATCTGAAATCAGTATGCAGATCTACTCCACTCCACTCCACTCCACTCAGCATAAAGCGCGAACAGGATTCGGATTTTCAACACTAATATCAGTCAAGTCAATGCTTCTATGTGATGCTTGAGAGACTTGATGGCGCGTCACAAAATGCATTTGCAACAAACTGCAGGCAAGCATCATCAACAGGTGCCGCCTACACTCACTTGATACTGAAGATCGATGAGATGGTCGGAATGATAAGAATGAGCCAGAAGGAAATCTGGCTGTCAACGAACCAACCGTGAACCCATTGCCGAACAAATATCCAGAATAAGGAAGTGGAGATGGATTGGATTGGATATACACTGAGAAGGCCATTCGAGGATATCACGCGTTAGACCAGGCCAGGCAGTCGATTGGCAGTCAAATGGGAAAGGAAGAGTTGGGGGTCCAAGACGAGGGTGACATGGAGGAGACAGTGTGAGGAAGAAATGAAAGGCTATGGTCAGTGGTGGCGACAAATTCAAATGAAAGCAGAGAGGAGAGTGGAATGGCGAAGTGCTAGTGAGACCTTATGTTCCACTAGGAACCCAAAGGACAAATAACAATAAATAATGACAGAGAGACGTGTTCATTTCACTCTGTCATGGAGAAGGGAGTCAGTTAATGCGATCTCAAGAGGAAGGATAACATATTTCAATGGCAAAACACACTGCACCGCCAACTTAATCACTGTTAAACAAGTAAACATGTATTTGATCACAAACTTCAGCACCATAAATGAACACATCATACCACACTGTGTATGCACACATAAATAAGGAGGATTAAGTGGATAAAACAGTTCATAGTAGGGGAACATATGCTCAAATGGCTTCAGAGGCAGAATGAATGTCGAAACCTGTTAGCTGTAAACAAACTTGATTCAAAAATAGAAAGGTGTTTAAACTGAGATTTATGGAGACGACACCATTGTACAAAATAGAGCCTCCTTAGTGTGTACAAAGGCTTTTTGTCCTGGAGCAAACCTGTGTTAAAGTTAGTTGGATGGAGGCAATGGACAGGAAGTCCTGGACCTTTGTTTCGTGCTTACGGGCACACGTAATCAAGGCGTATCTGCAAACTCGACGCAAATGATATCCGGCCTGGGACTCGAACCCCCATCATTTAGTAGGGTAGTACGCTGTGTTACCTCTTAGTCATTCGGACGGTAACTGACGTCCTGTAGGACTGGATTAGGTACATTGATTGACTAGATATCATGAAATTAGTTACCCTTTAGCGACCAATGAATGTATCTAACCCAGTCTTACATCAGGCAAATCACGGCCCCAAAAGCTCAGTGGTTAAGTCACTGGCTACAACACTGGATGGTGCCATTTCGAATCTCAGGTGGGACATCAGTTCCATAGAGGTTGCAGACGAGGTTGCTGACGAGTACCTACAAGCACAAAACCGATGTTCAGGGCTTCGTGTCGACTGCCTGCATCTAACAAACACTTATCAAAGTGCATCGCGATGCTGAGCCTCCAAGCTTGGTGGCCATATCGTAAAATGATCGACAGAACTCAATCACCACTCTAGACTAGACAACATGGAGTTGCGTACCTTCCAACGACCAAGCAGTGCATTTATCTTACCTGATTTTAATAACAACATTATTATCAAAGTATGATAATTTTGACTCATTGTATTCTCCATTTTATATCCATTATTGTGTTGTTGGTTTTAGCTGACAGGCAGTTTTCATCTTGAAATGAAAATAATTGGTCAGGTTATCGTATCAATAAATCACAATTTATAGACAAATTTTACCTTTGAATCACACTGTGAGCAACCTTACTTGAAGAAATTTAATTCATTTCAGTTATTAAGCTTTAACGGATGGTGATTGACTGTAATGAAGGGAGAAGGAGTGTTACGAATTTTCAAAAATCTTGGAAGTTCAGAGGCAAACCAGACATGAAATCGAACCGTGATATCTCCAAAAAGATTAATTTTAGGCTTCACTGTACTGCACATAGCTCTGCATACATATATAAACCGAACCAATCAAGTCAATTTGAGGGTCAATGACGGGTGTTTTTCTTTACAAAAATAGAACCAACAGCGTTAACACTAATAATAATCATGCTGACAAAACCAGTCATGAAAGATGCTTAGTACAAAACAATAAAAATAGCATGAAATGTAGCTTTCGTGGCTATGAAAGTGGCCCAAAGACTTGGTGCAGTGTATTTTAGCACGAAGTAAAAATGTTCATATTAAAGGTTTAAGCAAACACAGTATGAGTGGACTCCGTAGCAAACAAGCAATGAATGGGAACAGTTGTAGAATAAAGCAGTTTAACAGATATTCCTGAACACGGCTAGAGACAAAAACGTGTAAAAGTATTCTGGACACAAAAGCCAGGATTATAGCTGTAATTCTTACAGCCTATGAAGGTATAAAATGCTAGTCTGAATGCTATGCGAATAGTTTGGTCTTATGCGCTATGGGACCATTATTCACTGTTATTTTTCGTTAGGTTTGAGCTATGTACATTTTCGTTCGTTAGTGCTGAATCAATCTAATATACTTCCCAATCTTTGATTCTTTTTCGTTGTCGACATGGTTACATTCTTCTGATGTATACAGCTTGGTCATCAGTGGGTATCCAATTTAGGTATCACAAGTGCTCAAAACAACCTTGCCTAGGTAACTAGTTCACTAGTTACTAGCCACTCCTAATCCCCCATAAAAAGGGAATGTTGGACATAGGGCTAACAACCATACACCCTAAAACCAATCCAATCGCTAAAGAAATTTCAAACCACAAAGTAAATATAAAAAAACAAACTAACCTCATCCCTCCTGCAGGATCAGGATCATCACACCAAGATGGATTCAACTCAAGTCGAAGGAAAGTCACAATCATACAGTGCCACGCTGTGCACCCACAAACAATGCAGATGAAGAGAAGAAAGATGAATTCTACAGACAAATGCAATCAACACTGGACAAGACCACACTCCAGTTGGCGGTGGCGACATCAAAATTCTAATGGGTGGGGTGATATGAATGCCAAAATGAGAGGAGTGGACAACACAGGAAGAGAACACATCATGCGTTGAGAAGCACTGTGTGAAATGAATGAGAAAGGAAAACTGTTTACAGATTTCTGCGCATTCAACGAGTTGGTGGTTGGGGACAGTGTGTACAAGTGCAAGGATATTCATAGGACAGCCACATGGATTTGACTTCACCAGACATCAGGATACACTAAACATCAGATCGACTTCATCTGAATGTGAAGAAAGTGTAGATACAGCCTACTGAACATAAGATCAGATCAAGAAGGGGAGCAGGTGGTGGTGGTCCACACCACTCACTATCTAGTGCGAGAACCTACCTTCCAAATCAAGTTGAGAGCTACCAAAGAAGTTGGTGATAGACCACAGTTGAAGTTCAACATCCAGATTACAAACTGAAGGGTGAAACTTCAAAAGACATCTGCACGTCAGCCAGCCATCGGGAGAAAATGGGAGATGTTGAGCAACATCGTTGAGGAAATGTGTGTGGACGAACACTAGAACTCTTTGAGAGAGGTGTGGAAAGGTACCTGCCTAACCGTATTAGGAAGGAAGAAGCAGGAAGACAAGGAATGGATCTTGATTGAAACATGGAAGCTGATAGAGGAGGGAGAGGGAGAGGAGGATGGTGAAGCAGAAGATGAACCAGTGCGGTGCAGTGCAGGGATGAACAACGAAAAGAAAAGCGAGGTTCAAAAGACCTCAGAGAACAGATTGCAGTAAGGGCGTGCTACTGAAGCCCTATGTTGCACTAGGAACCCAATAGAAAAATATGAATAACAATAATTAGCCCTATACTTTAGACATTTGCCTTAACTGACATTGGTTGATATGACCTGAAGTCTAGATACCTGTTCCGATTTCAACACAGTAATTCATGCTCAAAACGTCATAAAGTAAATAATACAGCATAACACTTTAGGTTATAAATCAAATAAGCAAATGTAATATGGAACTGAATTCTATATTAATGCCCAAGTTTTACAATTATTACCATCCAGTCCATTGTTGGCCAGGATACCTTCAAACTTATTACAAGTATCGTTATTTGTAAGTTCGTATTTTGTTTATATTGCATATCTTTACTTGTGAAATGATAAGGTCTACATATCTCTATTTACATTTTTAGATGGAGAATAAAAGCCAAACTCCAACTGTGAAGATATATCAAAGAAATAACTTATGTTATCATTTAATAATTAATCAAAGAGAGCTATTGACATCACTGAGGTCTTCCTTTGAAAATGAAGGTTAAAGACAATGAATTAATTTCTCAAATGTATTATTCTATATGAATGAAATTATATACTAAACCGTGAACTTGTTTTCCTACAACACAGCTGAATCTCTTGAGGCTTTTAAACAAAGGTTTTATGTTTAGAAAAAGTATACTCAAGGCAATTAATCTCTTAGATTAACCAAAGGAAAAATTACTCTAATTCAAACATGACCTCAAATTGATATGATTAGGGTAATGAATAGTTTTATTGTTCTCCTTACCTAAAAAATGTTTTCTGAAAATATTGTCTTTTTATGTATAACATAAAAGAAAACTGACTATCAAACACCATAACAAAGAAGATTCATAGGGGGTATATGAAGTTTGGACATCATTACGTATGTTATATCACAGAAATTATTCACTTCATATAGCAGAAGTTTATATTGAAAACTCACCATATTCAATAACGTTATAAGTTCCATATCAGGAAACAGATAATAAGACAGAAGATGCAAGTATAAAAATATTACTAGAATCTTACTCAGAAAAATATTCATGGTGTATAATAAGATCAGTTGAAATCTCAGTCAAATCTAGCAAAGATTTTAGACAATATATATTACATATATAAACTTAACTTCAAGGGAGTTGTGGGAATTCGGAAGTATTTCAAGTTGTTGTTCATCGTAGACTAACATCAGTTGGAGGAAAAAAGGAAACCTGGGAGCACTTGACAGTCGTTTCTTCCTAGTATGGGACTCCTCAACAGTGCACACCCACGACCCCACCGGGGAACGAACCCGCGACCTTCAGGTTCTGTGGCCAGCACGTTACCATTGAGCCACTGGGTCAGGACGCAGTGGTCCATATTTCCAACTTCTGTTAGTTCACGATGTAGGGCAACCGCCACCCAATGTCATCGTTGAGTAACTGTCCTCACGACTATCAGGCTTTGCCCTATATCGTGAGCTAACAGAAGTTGGAAATATCAACCATTGGATTCTGACCCAGTGGCTCAATGGTAACGTGCTGGCCACAGAACCTGAAGGTTGTGGGTTCGTTCCCCGGTGGAGTCGTGGGTGCGCACTGCTGAGGAGTCCCATACTAGAACGAAATGGCTGTCCAGTGCTCCCAGGTTTCCTTTTTTCCTCCAACTGCTGTCAGTCTTCGATGAATAACAACTTGAAATATATAAATTTGTTCCAATAGTAATCGTAAGCATTCAAAAGAGACTTCAAGTTGAACTTGTTCAACAGTTTGGACATTCGTTCATTCCTTAATGAAAAGTATTTTTTGAATAATTATCTTCAAGCCAAAAATCTACTTCATAAAATCTGATACTTACAGTCTCATTTATGTAATTTTCTCTTTGATTTAGAAAAAAATGAAAAATCATTTAGATCTAACAGAATTTTGAAAATTCCAACTTTTAGAATCTATACTGTCGCATAAAGAATGTATTTAGTACCATTGACATTTTACTTATACATGACTAAGTACTTCACTATTTCCTTGATATAATGTTCACTTTCATTATCTATTTTGTAAAAGACAAGAAAATGTTTATTAATACAGGGAACTGAAAGTCATAGCATGTATAGTAATATGTGCACAGTAATAACTTCTATTTCTGTAGACACTAATGAAAAAAAGTGTAGAATGTTCAACATTCCCATTTTTGTCACTAAACCATTTATATGAAAAGGTTATGATTGTAAAGAAATACCAAGTTTTTATGACTATTCACTTAAACACGTACAGGTTTCGATGAACTGAATATGGTTATTAGTAGTCTAGTAATGAGTAAAAATGAAATTTAAAATACGTTGCGTTTTACTATACACAAACTATCAGCTAAATACATTCGTATTGCAATAGCTGAAGGATTAACTCTATGAAGTTCAAAGTGATAAGTAACATGTTAACATTTTGATGGGATGAATTACGTTGACTTAAGTAGACATATCCTATTTATGAGTTGAACGTGCTGATGATTATTCGAAAAAATGTAGAATATGGAATGAAACACTTTCATTTTCATTACTAGTAGTTTACTTTGGAGAAAAATTTCATAAGTATGATTCACAGTACCCAGACATTTGACCTGTTATCATAATATGTCTAAAGTAAGAATGTTTTGCCAAAGCAATAGCATATATAACAATTATTATTTATGAAAAAAAGGGTAAATAAACAAGTGAAGTTACAAACAAACTTTGAAAACTAATGTAATACAGCTGAAAGTTAAAAGAAATTGTTGCCGACAGATATTTAATCACTAAAATTTGCTGGCTGATTTTCATTCCAATAACATACGTCTTGAGCATTTCATTTGATTAACTAAAAAAGCAATAACTTTGATTCCAAGGAATAATTTAACTTCCATTTTAAATGTCCATAGCTGGTTGTCATGTTATGAGTACAAAATTGAATGAAATCAAGACGAGTTACGCTTTTTATTTATCTTTAGGGTGATTAGTGTTATTGGTTGTATTACACCGTTGTTGATTGCACCGAAATGATCAGTCTCTGTTGCCTTATGAACTCTTGTACAGATGCCTCGATATTGTCTGTATACATCCAACTGACGAGTCTCAAATAGGATGAAATGAGCATCCTACATCCCACTGATAGCCACTAACCATCTTTAGGGTAATTATTGAAGCTCCACTAAAAAGGAAACGTTTTGTTTTACAATTAATTTATACCTTAGGATGTTCATAAAACGCCAGAGATTACTGTCATTATGTGAGAAAAAGGTGGATTCAACACTTAAACTGGACACTATTAACTGAAACAATGGCTTCCTAGTCAACTAGTTAGTTATATGACAGTGGAAGTATGTTGATAGATCAGTAGTATCATCTAGAGGGTAGAAAACTAATTAAAAATATTTGGAAAAGCAAGTCGAAAGTAAAATATTTAAACTAGACATAACTTCTTTTCGGCTGGTTAAATTTATCACACCGTGTAACAGTATTGTTTACTACATAACGTTTCAGATATAAGTTGTTGTCCATATCCATAGAACGATAACTACACAACTTTGAGACATCGTTTGTATACTGTTAAGTTCTTCACTCCATCTATGACATGGCGAGTAAGACTTTGAATATATCCGGAACAGGGGCAGAGTCATTCTTGTTGCATGTGTTAAGTGTTGATTCGATGAAGAGGGATTTTCAATCTCTCTTTCCACCCTGCTATGTTAGTTGTAAGGATTTCCACTCTGCCCCATACTATTATGTGGTTGTGTGTAATGCATGCATAGCTATGGCTAAGCTTTTTTCTGCATTCCTTACCACGCCAGGATCTACAAATTTTGACCTGGCTGGGTTTTTGTGGTTGGATAGCCTGATTGACCCTGATAGACTACTTTCGCCTAGGCATTTGACCTCGCAATCGTTGCGAGGGATTTGGTAAACTAATTTTATTCTGCCTAAATGGATCAATAGGATCTTTTAACCTACAAAACTTATTTCTAAGTGAGTTTGTAGGTATAAATGCCAGTTTGATCCCAGCCTTACTGATAATCTTACGTAGTGTTCCTGAGATGCATTCTATGTAATGTGGAGGATTTAAATTCTCTCTTCACAGTATATTAATTCCATTTGAACACAAAAAACAGATGATTACAGCGAAGGAAAATTTTCTTTTCCACAAAATCGTTCTCCTAGCTGTCCATTCGTGAATGTATTTTTAAAAGGATAGAACATTTCATAGCAACTTCTGGTCAAAGACCAATAAACATTTTATCAACGAGGAGAGTTAAGTAATGTGGAAATAAATAAAGTGATTACACAATGAAGATAAAAATGGTTACGTCATATATGGGTTATTTATAGTGATTCATAATCTATGATGACCGTGGCAGAGAAAAGGTTGTAAAAACTTCGTCTGAATGCATAATGATGGTTTCAGTTTTTGAATCGCTAAAGCTTCAGCTACACCTAGATGTCTTAGCTTCACTCTTTTCGAGTGGCTTGGTAGCACTTTGTGTGAAATTTTGAAGTACTTATCGAAAGGAGCTAAATTTCCTGAGTTGATTAAGTGTTATGTTACAGAGCTGAGGATGCATTTCTGTTCTTCTCTTTTCAGCCAAGTTGGATAGTGTTCGTTGAGAAACGAAACGAATTATCCGTTTTCGTTAAAATCAAGTTTAGGCTCAAATTTGTATGAGATATTATGCTGTCTTTATGTTACTAAACGGTATTCATTCAGAAAGAAGCATATGCATTTAACAACTACCAAATAATTTGAAATGGCTAAAAGGTTGGAATAATTTTCATGCATCAGGTTCCTGCGCATTTCAACCTCAACCAGGAATACACAAATATTTACACCTAAAACCTGAGTAAAAAACACTTGCAGTAGGTAATGTATAAAACCTCTTCAAATAAGAGAGTTTGGATTTGGTTTATGTGATATAATAGACGGTATGAATCTGAGCAAAACTAATCCGATAACAAATGGAAACATTTTTCTATAATGTCACTAAGGAGACATTTTCAGTCCACACTCACAGTTCACGTTTCTGTATTCTACATCGAAAATTTGGCTCACAATGTGATTACAAAGGTTTTTCATCACAAGAAGTATGTTGATGAAATCCTATTAGTTTGTGACAAGCATAAGGATAGGTTTGACGGATTAAAAAATTTGCAATAAATTCATATCAGGCTTACGTGAGAGGAAGGGAATGATCGTCATTCATCATTCTTAGACACATTTTTGAGTCGGAGAAATGATAGTTTATTATGGTGGTTAGTCTACAGAATGCTTACATGAACAGGATAGTATTTGAATTCCGACATCTTTTGGTTGATCAAGTAAAAAGCAGGCCTTATAATGACCTATTTACTCGGATCTATCGTGTCTGAACATCAAGTTTAGTGGATGAGGATACTAAATTACTGACTAAAACACTTGTGGAAAAAAGATAATCGACAAAGTTAGTGAGCCGTTTTAGAAGTCAGCTCACATCAAAGCCCACTCTTTATTTAATCCCTGAAAAAAACACTCTTACTACCCCTACCATACAGAGGGAAGTTGAACGGTACAGTTTCTATACGTAGGCTGAGATCTGTTGTCGGTTAAACATTTTATCCAACCAAGTTTGTCACTGTGCAAAAGGCAAAAAAGATACTCCATCACAAACCTGAAGGCTGCTTCAATAATTACATCATACAGCAGTGTGTTTAGCAGTTTACATGTATGTGAACATAATAATAAGGAAGAATAGTCGAGCAGTTCAATTGAAGATGGGTGAATATACACCAAGAAGGTTTCAAAAATAGTTCGAGAGTCTTACGTTCATAAACACAGATGGATGGGAACCCTTTTCATCTAAGTTTGAAGAGATTATGGAAACTTGTCACAGAATTACTGTCTAAAGTTTTCACGTTTGTACACGGAAACAGTCAGGCATGCCTGTTGTGACTTAGGAAAGTGACAGCCATACATAAATAAGGACCACTTTTATGTGTACAATGCAATTTATCCCTTTCCCACACCTACCTTGGTAAAGTTTGTTTCACTACAAAGAATAAGATCAAATTTTACCATTCTTTCTGTATTTTCTTTCGTAATTCTGATTCACTATTTCTGCTATTTTCCTGCCCATTTTTCGGTTTTATACAAATTGACTTGACAAATAAATGTTTGATCAAACTGTTCTTAACGTACTCCACAAATACATCATATTGTTCAGAAAAACGCTTTCTGATTAATATATATATATATATATATATATATATATATATATATATATATCCATTTTCAG
The DNA here is from genome assembly GCA_944470555.2 of Heterobilharzia americana. Taxonomy (NCBI): domain Eukaryota; kingdom Metazoa; phylum Platyhelminthes; class Trematoda; order Strigeidida; family Schistosomatidae; genus Heterobilharzia; species Heterobilharzia americana. Next base: position 57,993,312 of record OX104129.1, on the reverse strand, counting down.
TTCAATGTTTTCCAGTTATCCACCATTTTCATATTGTGAGTAGAAAAAGACTAAATATGACTTGCCGGAGATCTCTTTAACATAAGATATTCAGTTTCATCAAGGATATCATACAAGAGAATAAGTCAATGAAAAGCACCTTCAGAATCCGTAAGCTCTTCCCTTATTTGAATTATCTATATTCCATCTGCCTACTTTCACTTTTTTATTATTATCTTCCTTTTAGGTTACTAGTGGAACATAGGGTTTCAGTGTCACGTCGCCACTTCACTCCTCTCCGCACTCTTCTCAGTCTGGCGCCACAACTGCAAACAAGGTTTCGTTTCTTCCTGACACCATCTCCTCCATGTTGCCCTCACCTCGGACGCCCAACTCTTCCTTTCCCGTTTGACTTTGACTCCAGGGGCTCACGTGGCCTGACGCGTGATGTCCCAGGACGGTCTTCTCAGTGTATGTTCATTCCACTCCACTCCACTCCACTCCAATCTCCAATTCCTTATTCTGGATATTTCTTCGGCAATGGGTTCACGGTTGGTTCGTTGACAGCCAGATTTCCTTCTGGCTCATTCTTATCATTCCGACCATCTCATCGATCTTCAGTATCAAGTGAGTGTAGGCGGCACCTGTTGATGATGCCTGTCTGCAGTTTGTTGCAAATGCATTTTGTGACGCGCCATCAAGTCTCTCAAGCATCACATAGAAGCATTGACTTGACTGATATTAGTGTTGAAAATCCGAATCCTGTTCGCGCTTTATGCTGAGTGGATTGGAGTGGAGTAGATCTGCACACTGATTTCAGATGAATGAAAGCCTGTCTTGCTGTGTTTCCAATCCTGGATGCGATGACGTTTTCATTTGTGCCACCGCCTGTAGCTGGGATGATACTGCCTAGATGGTAGGTGAAAGAGACACCTTCATTTAGGTTTCTGCTGTTGATGGTGGCTGGTGCTTGTTGTTGATGCTGTTGTTGGTTGGGTATCTTCATCGCTTCCGTCCTCTCTACATTCACTTGAAGTTCTATTTTTGCTGCCTTGTTGGTTTTCACCTCTAGATCTTCGAGTTCGTGCGACATTAGACATTAATCATCGGCGAGCATCTGTCTATATCCACATTAATTATCCTTGGACAGGAAGTTGTCTTGTCGACTTAGTTATTATCTTCACAACTAAAAGTCACTTTATTTTATTAATTCGATTTACTTCATTCATACAATTTTTACTTCCAGAAGTCTATACTCTTCCTAAAGATGTATTATGTTCCTTATACATTACAATGGCCATCTTTTTTGCCTTGATACATTTTTTAGTTACCGTTACATTCAATGGACAAAGTATTGATAATTCTGTGTCGTAGAAAGGGTGGCCTTGAGGAATTCATGTTTGCACACAAAATACCGTTCAACCTGCCTTGGATTACCTTAGATAAGATACTTTGCTTGGTCACTGGTGGTCGATATTGGTGTTCCAGGTAAGAATTATGTAGGCACGTTTTAAACTAACATCTGTTGTTACGTAACGATGTAAAACTTCCCTTTTACTACCAAATACAGAATTGATTGATCATAGTTGCATGAATGCAGTTGAGAATACATAAGAAAATCATGTGTGAAGCAACGGTATTTCCTTAAAGTTTATTAGTCAATAGATAGACTCATGTGGTATGATGGCCAAATTCTCAGCAGTGACCTACCTTTACTTTCATTTGACTATATTTCCCTCGAAAAACTGTAGTAGTAAATCCAGTCTAGAATGTATGCGAACAGACTTCTTTTAGGAGATAAAACTCAGTTTACTACGAGGCACAGAGCAAGATAGCGGTTTTCTAGTGTCGACACTGAATTTCAAATCAACGTTTAACTAATGCTATACTCTGTCAGTGAATTTGATGTTTTAAAAAGGAAATTTTGAAATTACTTGCTTTTTGGAAGGGCATACGAGCAGCATCTGAAAACCATACTGCGAAGGATTTCACCTATTTGTATATTCCAGAGTCTAGTGTCACTAGACTGGTAATTAGCCCTAACTTTTAAGAAGAAATAATTAGAAAGGAACTTCGAACATTTCAATAAACTTTGATTAAAATTCTGTGAATGTGTTCATTTATTCTGTCAAGTTAAATACACCATCACAAGCATATGTGTTATAAAATGACTAAACTAAACTATCCTCATTTAGTCTCATAAATACATACAGCACTTCTCTAGTCTACTAGTAATTTGAATATTCACACATGAATTTCAGTGTTTATCAGTGTTATCTAGTGGTATCATTTTATTACCAAATAATTAAATAAACCATATATGTAAACATGAAGATAAACAGTTGTTTTGATGAAAAGAAGCAGGTAGAAAAGGTACTCTTTGTCAACATACTTATTAACTCAAGTTAAGGATGATTTAATCTTGTAAGAACCTTTTATGAGAAGATTTGAGTAAGCTACTCAGCTTGTATTCAGTCCTAATTCGATTTTATTGTGTATTCATTCTACTTCACTAGATGAGGATTGATGTAAGGCACTATTTAGACTATTTCATATAAAATATGGTTTTGATTAAGTGTATGAAAATATCTGTTTAAGAAGATTAGATGGAATTTTTCCCCTCTATAATATTAGTCTTCAAAATATTTTCTTACTAAATTTATCGTTTGTGAAATCAATGAGTTTCTATTCCAAAACATTAACAGTTTGGCAACTACTGAGAAGCAAGGAGCTCTAAACACTTAATTTCTCCTAGTTAGGAACATTTCTACAATGATCACCCACGTTCTCATAATTGTTTGGATCTAAGGTAATTAGGTGTCATCGTTATCAAGTTAACATTCATTCAGAGTCACAATTCAAGTTAGGATAAAATAGTTCTACAGTACTCCTGACGCTTTATTGGTTATGTAACTGATATCAGCCGATGCTGAACAGTCCCTCAGAATTTTATTACATAATCAAGCATAATATTAAATAGGGTACACGATTATGTAATAGCCTGTTTGCAAAAACTAAAACCGACATACCAGGCAGGCTCTAATTGCTGGGACGTTTTATTGCCGAAAAACAAAAGGACATTTCAGTGAAGATAATCATCTTTTTGTTGCTTCATTTACACAGCTGTACATCTGTAAATATATCAGTAAGATAATGGAACCTTCCAGACAAGTTTCTGATCAAAGGTCAAATTTAATGGTTAGGTGTACTTAGGGAAGGAAATAATACTACGTAACACAAGATATCATCTCAATAATTCTCATAAAATACAGTGAAGAGTAAGATTTGGTATTTGGCAAAATTATTCAATAAAGTACAAACAAATAAGCGAAATACGAAGTAGAATATAAAACAAAGGTGCTGAGTATCTGACTAAGGCTATGGTAAAGAAAGTATTTGTACGTGATTCTTTTGAATATATAAGTGAGATTTGAAGCTATGAATTGCCGAAGTTCCACCTGTATACAAATGTATAATCCTCACCTTTTTTGAACGGTTTAATCGAACTGTGTAAAGAACTTTGAAAAACACTTTAAGAGGGACCAGATGTACAGAGTCTGTTAGATTTTCGATGATGGAGCTGGAGCTTAAATAATTTACTGACCTAGATACAACATTTTGTCGACAATATAAGATGTACATATGACAAGGGTTTCATAAAAAGACACTGGAAATCCAGAGCAATTCTTCAATACAGATAGTTAGGTCTCTCTCAGTATGTGATGTTTTCAAAGTTCTCAGGTAGCAAATAAACGATTAGTGTACTCGTCCTGTATTCCCTATATGTCATTTTGGTTTCATAGGAATTAAGGAACGAAAACCTCATTGATAAACTAACATCAAATGCAGTCCGAGATAGACTGTCATGAAATGTGTCAGTAAAGTTGTTTCTTTGACAACAATACTTATCATTCAGAATTACTTTCATCGTGTTCTGAACACTAATATCACCATTTCCGGAGTAAAGCTATTCAGAAATATATGGATAACTTCTGAAAAAGTCAATGTGTATACAAGCGAATGTGTCGATGGGTTATTAACCTATTCCCGGGACAATTTCTTCGTCTTTCTGTTAAACCATTACTACTTTTAGTTATGGTTTTAGGAGATTGTGATTTCGAAGTAGCTGTCAAAAAGAATAAACTACGGTTTGAGAACTGCTGAACATTTAAAAGAGCTTGACAGCTACCGTGACCTAGTTTGGTTCTTCTCAGTCATAAATATCTGTGATCCCGTGAGGTTTATAGCCAAGGTTTGCTAAGATTAATGACAGCAAATGATCATTAAACTGCTCGGCTGAAATTCTATGGTGCATAAATTTCTATTCCTGTCGGAGACAATCTATTTAGAGAAATTCAAAAACTCTGAAGAATTTAAATTACTGAATTGATTCTAAACCTAAGACAACTCCCTAAGTCCATGTTGGGGTGAAATATATTAACGTGTGATTAAAGACATGTCTTGCTAAGAACTTCTGAGAAACAGCAAGCTTTGATCAGATAGTTTCATCCGATCAACTTCTAACCCATAACACTGAAATACAGTACACCATGGAATCAAATCACTTGGCTTATTATTCCCATCACAAACATATTTCACAGATTCTTTCAAAGTGTAACTTTTAGTAGTTGATAACTATATGCGCTAACATTTGGTGACCAATTTATATGAATAAACCAGCCGTAAAGTAGAACAAACATGATTTGAGTGACTGTGTAGTGAATTTCTTCGGCGTAAGCAGTCAGTAAAGTGTTTAGAGGAATAACAGCCCTTTTCTAGTGTAAGACTCAATATTACAAATAATGCTGAAAAGTATAATTTCTCTACATTCAGTAGACCATTTGTGAATATTTTATTACACTGAATCTGTGGCGTACCAGAAAAATGTTGAAAACTGAAGTTCAAGATAATAAAGACCTTTGGTAAATGTAAATTTTCATATGTACTGTGGTACTGAACCTATCCTGGCAGACAATGGACTGAATGATTTGGAAAAACTCAAACATCGACCTCGTATGTCTCATTTCCAAGGTAAATTTTACTTATGTTATCCCACCGAAGTATATTAGAACAAATAACAAAACAAACCAATATTTCGTATTATTCCTCAAACATTTGATCTTGTTACCAAGATCCTTTTCATGAGTACGACTCTGACATTACCTCTTCAGGTAAATATTCAAGTCTTGGTGCCGAAAGTGACCTTTGTGATCATCCAGTTACATGATGATATAGAACAAAGATCAATGTAATGCAGGTGAGTGGATTAGCTAATTGATCATAGATGCTACTTTCCAGTTATGCAAGTAAAATGGACTGGTTGGTTGACAAAATTCACGTAGAACTTCAATAAAAGTAGACTGACTATACTTTACAGTGTTATACAAAGAACAGAAGGGTAAAAAAATAACTGACATCAGAGTAGACAACGTTGTGTGACAGAATGAACAATTTGAAGAAAAAGGTCAAAGAAAATATTCGAGCTTGATCAGATGTCAAAGTATGAATACATTCCAAGCACTGAGAGCGATTTCCAGCCAATGTGACCAATGATCCTCAACCACTGATTCCCTTTGTCTGGAGGACCCCAAACAGGGAGTTTTCATCTCCCCACACGGCTCAAACCAACAGTCTTGGTCTTGCCATTCTGAGCCCTTTCCAACCTAATCCAATGCGTAGTACATGTTGAAGTTACCTCAGTTGACTAAGGTTCACAATCTCATCAATTGATTTGCTTATCTTGCCCAGTACCCCTCGCCTGACCTCAAGACTACTCACATGGTGATTCCACGAAACTAGAGCATAATAAGGTAGAACAAAAATAGGGTGGAGAAGCTTAGTTCGACTGTGAAAAGTACAATGTTAGATTCATACTGTTAAGAAAAATCTTCCTAAGAAGATCAAAACGCTGACGAATAATACAAACTATTGGTTTATTTTCTTATTTGTTTTAATACACTGAGCGAGAACAACACAAGTAAAATACACTTTATACGGTGTAATCAGTATTTTCTGTTAAACGGATAGTATTAAGGGTATATTTTCTGATGAGTGATGGACCATTATGATTTTGTCAGTTTACAAATCATCTACTCTGGTTATATTATTCATAAATGCCACCCAAAGGTCAGTGGAAAATAGACCCAGCAAACCATAGTATATTCATTTGTGTACAGGTATGGAAACCTGAAAGATTACTTTGTCTCCTGCAGTGCCGAATTCCCTTCGTTACATAAAAATGTTTCTTAGAGTGCTTCTCATTTATTTGAAAAATTTTCAGTGAAAAATTAGTGTATCCCATCAACTGCTACTGTGATTCTGAAGAACTTTCATAGTAAATACTCCTTAAAATTGGTGACACTAAGAAAAAATTTTTAACATCATATGCGGGACTAAGTTAAAAATAATAATATTTGACTATAAATCACTGAAATCCACGTTTTTTAAAATGTCAGTACACATTTTGTTCCGTTTGAACACCTACACATAATTTTCATCCTTCATTTAGATCGCAGACTAAGCATTCTACGAAAGTAGCATTATTCTTCAACTTAATATATAGCTGCTTAATATTGTCACTAAAGTTGCAGGATACATGAAGCCTCCAGTTAACTGAATACGTATGCATTCGCAGCATCGTCAATGTTTCATGAGCCATCAGAAGAGATACTTGTAGGTTAGACAAAGAAGTGAAGTTGAAAATGTTTGTTCAGTTGATGAATTTGTATAGACATACGTACCAAAGTTCCCGGCATATGTTTTAGTCATACCGAAGAACTATAAACCCCAATATATTATGTTAAGTGAAATAAGCTGCTTAGTTTGTGCGAAGACTGGTGATGATGAGACTAAAGTATGGTATAGGTTCTTGAAATAGTTGAATGTCGGTCTGAGTTATTTATGTAAATATGGTCTTCCAAATGGAGCCCACAAGGAAGCTAAAACTAACTGTTGGATAATCTAAATCCAATGGTTTGAAACCGATCACAGATATGCAACCATATACATATCATGTATCGTTTTCTCAATAGTTATGTCAAGCTTTACCATCTGATTAAACTTCCCTTTTTATTTAAGCGATTTTGCCAACTTCTGGCTATAGTACAGTAAGATACTTTATAACTCGGAATCTTATGGAACTAAATCAGGTGGCTTTACACATTTTATAAGTAACACTTACTGTTAACTCAAGCCTTCATCATCAACATTTACTGCTGTCTGTACTTATGAAAATATGCTTCAACCTTTGTAATGATGGAACCTTGGAAGTGAAATTGTATTAACTAGCTTTCATCTATATTGTAGCGTCAAATAAACGATTAGGAATTAAGAACACGGAAAATTTCAACCCCACACAACTTCTTCAGCAGTTCACACACTTATATACATTTTTATTTCCTGTTTTTCACCCTGTGATCTTTTAGTATCTCTATTCGAATAACTGACATTGAACTATTCAATTGAAGGTAACTGTAAATACCTCTAAACGGCTATATAAACCGATAAGTCTTCAGGTTTTCTTGAGAGTATATAGTAGTTAACTAGTAGCCAAATAACTTGTCGATATGTTACGTAGTAACGGAGACTATAAGGACCTTAGAAATGGACTGTCGGAGTCAACTGTTATACATAAGTGAAATCTTCCTTATGCACTCAAAAAGGACACTTTATTATGCCGAAAATGGCCCATTAATCTTTTTTTCTTATTTTGTCAATGAGAGTGGTATTAAAAGTGATGGTTCTTTCCTTACTCTCCATCTCTTTTCCAAACCTAGTATCGGCATATTTACATTAAATTTTTGAGGGAGTTATGGAGATTTGGAATTATTTCAAGTTGATATTCATCATAGACTGACATTAGTTGGAGGAACAAAGGAAACCTGGAAGCATTGGACAGACGTTCCGTCCTAGTATGGGACTCCTCAACAGTGCACACCCACGACACCAACGGGGAACGAACCCACAACCTTCAGGTTCGTGAGCTAACAGAAGTTGGAAATATTTACATTAGTTGATCAGCTTCTATTTTCATTCTTGATACAATATGTCTTGAAAGTAGTTAGTTGGCTAAACTTTTCAAAATCCAACAAAAAGCTGCATCTTGTTGTTTATACACACTTCATTTTTTATGCCTACACTAATCAGTTTTTAAAAAACAGTTCTCAACTCTCTATCTTATTAAACTATCGCATTCTTATGAATATTTTTCATACATTTGTAACTCATTTAGTCAATACTTTTTCAGTTCACGTTCATATGACGCAATTTACTTTAGATCTAATGAGCAGTTACGTCAACAGAAGTGTCTGTCCACAAAAACATCTGAATATATAATATGAAGCTTTTGTAATGAATATGCATTCATACGCGCACATATTAGCAAAACTATCACAAAAAATCTGAACAGTTTGCAAATTGCAGTCTGTCACGAACTCAAACGGGCATACTCATTCGGAATTTGAACGACTCTTACGTGAAGCGAAAAGGAGAACTTCTGATGTTTTTTTGAAATGAGGGTGAATATAAAGTAAAATATCGAGTACAGATAGGCAGTAAATGTGAACGAAATAAGCTTAAGTTTTTGGCTGGAAAACACAGTATTTTATCATCTATGAAACTTTGAAATAAGAGACAGATATTCGTAGAAGATTCTCCTGAAATGCAATCATATATCAACTTGCGTTTGGCTTTAATTCTGCCAAACGTAATCTTTGGAGTCACTGTGATTCCAAGACTAGTTAGTATTCTATTATTTCATGCATTTAAATCCCTGATAAATCTAGACGATAGTAAAATTATATCATAATTTATTTCATGAATACCCTTCAACTGCATACAGTTTAAAAGTCCAGTGGTTATTAGGACATATTTCAAAATATTTCAAAATCAGAAAACCAATAACCTTACCTCTGTACAAAAATGATTACGTAAATAAAGTGTTAACGATTCCAAGTTGTTATTCATCGTAGACAGGAACAAAGGAAACCTGGGAGCACTGGACAGCCGTTTCGTCCTAGTATGGGACTCCTCAGCAGTGCACACCCACGACCCCACAGCGGATCGAGCTCGCGACCTTCAGGTTCTGTGGCCAGCACGTTACGATTTAGCCACTGGGTCAGGACGCAGTGGTCCATATTTCCAACTTCTGTTAGTTCACGATGTAGGGCAACCGCCACCCAATGTCATCGTTGAGTAACTGTCCTCACGACCATCAGGCTTTGCTTTGTTAACAATTCCCAGTGATTCGGTAAGTTTGCAGTTGGATGGAATTCAAAAGTATTTTCAGTAACGTTTAAAAACAAAGTAAATAGACATCTTGAAGATCTTCCTAAGAAGTAGTTGACTGACAATGCAGCAGATAACGAACTCAACCCAAAAGTTCCACATCTTCTGTTCATTCATAGATGGACGAAAATTCATAAATCTAAAGTAAATTTGAGGTTCATAATGTCAATGATTGACGTTCCATATCACCAGCTGGCAAAACGGTTAGCGAAATTATTAAAGCCCACCAGGAATCCATTGATATTGGCAGCTTAAAAGATACATCTGAATTTTCTCGCGAAATAGATCATGTTGATGTCTCAAGCAAACTTACGGCGTCATAGAATGTGACTTCCTTATTGACAAATATACCAGTGAGTGAAACGATTTATACAAACTGTCAGCATACTGATCTGCAACCGTTGCCAGAAACCAAAATGAAACAGTTACTATTTCTTTACACATAAGGTGTTCAGTTTGAATTCAATAACCAGCTTTATAAATAAAATGATGGACTGGTTAAGGCTTCAACTCTAGGACCTGTCGTAGCAGATATCCTGAAGGGTTATCTCGAAAACTTGCATCAGCCAAACATGCTATTACCACAGGTACGTTGGTAAAACCTTTAGGCTTTTTAATGACACGAAACATGCAAGTGAGTTATTTGATAAGATCAACCAAGCTCATTCTAACATTAAATTTACGATGGAATATGAGGATGAAGCGGGTTTAGTTTTCTGGACCTCAACGTGAGAAGAAGAACTGATGGTAAGATTGTAAAGATCATCCGTAGAAAAGACACGTGAACCTTAACTATACCAGTTTCTATCCTACCAGCTATAGGTGTGGACTAGTCAAAACACCTTACAATAGAGCTAAGGAATTATGTTCTCCGGACTAGTTAGAAGAACTAAAAGTTATTGAAAAGTGTCTTCGACAGAATAGGTATCCTAAGATATTTATCATGAAGTATGAAAAAGAATAGATCGAGAAAGATAAACACTCAACAGAGGAAAAGAAGAAGGTCTTAATATATCATACATTCAAGGGAGATACAGTCTCAAAGCGAATAGACGACAGAATCAAAGTAGCTTTAAGAAGAAGCTTTCCAGTAGCTAAACTTATACCAGAATACAATACCATGTACTCGATAAACTAATAAAAACTGGTACTTTTAGTAGCAATTACCTTGGAAAGGCTGAAAGAAAGGTGTCCATTGGGTTCGCTTAGCATATGCCTAAGAATCTGTGCCTAAAAGAAGCTAAAATTATAACCGGTGCAATCGCCAAACACCTCAGATGCAGAAGATATCAGGTTGAAACCTGGATTACTCTTAATAAACGTACAGAAAAATGTCTGGATTACTCCGTTTTGCGGAAGCAATTGAAATAAAATGCCTTCAATCTGACCTTGGCCTATAGAAGGAGAGTATGGTTAATCTCCCACTCCCTTGGTGAATGTGACTTGAACCCATCTCGTTTTCTAAAAAGAAAACGACTTACGTGTATTTCTCCTTTTTCTTATACTTCTCACCTCTTTACAATTAGTTCTCTTATACATCATATGGATAATGAATGATTTTGTTGTACAACTTAAGATTACTGACTTCCTGATTTTGAAATATCTTACTTCCTAATAACCATTGCCCTTTAAGACGGTATACAGTTGAAGAGTATTCGTGGGATAAAATGATGTAATTTTACTTTGCGAATCTTATCCTTCTTGCTTTATCCAAACCCTACTGTTTTCTAAGTATGAACAAGATTAGTGGTATGCCAGTTGAATAAACTTTTGAAACCATATTAGAGGAGTAAAAGCAAAGAGGGAGTGAAAACATTATTATGTGACTTCAGTAAAATTAGTTGACTGCGACTGAGGAATTATTATTTGTAATGGTTATATTGCATTATTCCTCTATACGGTTTATTACGGAGGTATCGATTTATATGTTTGGCAGGGGATATTTGGTAGGCGTACTAAGAGATATGTGCAGACGAAATATTGTAACTTGTACCTAATGTCAGTGATCTGTAGACAAGTCTCTTTGTCCCATTCTGATCCTGTTGACCAATAAAAATTTCGTCGCTTGACTAAGTTTTTGGGAGCAGTTTCACTTCATAGTCTTCGAGACAAATATACCATACTACAGATACTGAGAAATGAAAAATAAGCTAAATTCCTTCATTATATTCCACGAAACGAGCACAGTTTTATCACCATTCACAGTCTAATCAAACTTGTGTGGCTGGTAGATCGAACATACAGACTCATGAAGTCAAAATTTTTATTTAACACTATTTACAAATTTCTTGCTTTTTTCCTCCTTCTACAGCAAATGATGAACCTGACAACATGAGAAAATCTAAAATACTATGCTGCTACATTCATTCAAAGGTTATTCAGAAGAAATCTCTAGTTTTAAGATGGTATAAATCACCAGCTGACATCATTTGTAGAGCCATCGAAAACCTGGAAGTGCTAGAAAATTGTTTCCCCCTAATATGGGACTCCTCAGTAGCATGAACCCATAACCTCATTATGGATCAAACCCAAGACCTTTACATCTAGTGGTAGATGTGTTGACCATATAATTACTGGGTTGGAATCTAATAGTTCACATCAGTAACTTGTTTCGAGATGAGAAGACCTGAAGTTCTGATGAGAAGTCATGACCTTTGAGGCAAACTAAGTTGAACGTAAGGACAAATACTCAACGATGGGGCTGAATGACGGTCACGGTTTATTCCGAATTGATACAAATAATAAGATGTGGACGTTTCGATTTTGACTCAGTGGCTGAATTTTTAGTGTGATAGCCACGACACCTGTAGGTCTCCGCTTTGATCTCTCATTGAGTGGGTTAAAGATTGAGTACTCCTGAGGAGTCCCATACTGGGACGAAACAGTTGTCCAGTCCTCCCAGGTTTTAAAAGGCTCTCCAACCAATGCCAATCCATGATGACTACCAAGTTAAAATAAATCAATCCTCTCGAATTCACAAACAAAAGTATCTGAGGTTTGACTTTAGTCTTTTTCCTTCTTAGTGTTTTATTGCACTTTTCCTCATGGATTGTTCTCAGTCTGAGAGTCTACAACAAACAAGCATAACTGTGGGTCTGAAAATTCTAAGCAGTAGGAGTTCATTCCACACATCACCTCCGAACGTAACCACTTAACTGTTTTACTTTTTCATTGAAATCCTACTTTGTGTTTCTGGAATTATGTGAGATTCAGCGAGTAGGCACAGATGCTTATCATTAAGTTTCCTTCATATGTAACTTCAGACAGTTTTGATAATATAGCAAGTCCTTAATATTTTGAAAGCATGGCATCCAAAACGTCTTCACTGACCTAACGAAACCTTCAAAATCTTTTTAAGTTTTGATTTAAGCTATGATTTATTGCACGCAATGATCCTGAAGTATTTCAATAACCAATACAGACTTCACATGCAATGAAGTGTAATATGCAGATAATGTTATCATAATTAAGTGTTTTCTCTTTAATGGCCTAGAATTTCATGAAAACTACTTAAGTGCTACAAATTCGATTACTAAGTTACAAAAATAATAACTTTCCTGCGATATCTTTGTGAAAAATTGTAAATCGTAGGGTGTGCATTCCTTGCAAAAGCTTAAAGACAGCGAGAAACTATCCATTACTGTGAAATCTCTTTGTATACATTTGAATCAGTTTTGCGTTCAAAGATGCACACTCAAAACCAGAAAAAATGTGGTTCACTACTGTTTTACTTCAAACATTTGGAACTGTTTATAAGTGTTGTATTTCATTGTACGAGGTATAATTTTACTTGTGTTATCCCACCGAAGTATATTAGAACAAATAACAAAACAAACCAATATTTCGTATTATTCCTCAACCATTTGATCTTGTTACCAAGATCCTTTTCATGAGTACGACTCTGACATTACCTCTTCAGGTTAATATTCAAGTCTTGGTACAGAAGGTGATCTTTATGATCATCCAGTTACATGATGATATGGAACACAGATTAATGTGATGAAGGTGAGTGAATTAGCTAATTGATCATAGATGCTACTTTCCAGTTGTGCAAATTAGGTGGAATAAAAATAAAATGCGGAAATTTAGTTCGACTACGAATAGTACAATAGGCTTGTGAGTCATCCGGAGTGTGAACGAATATTTCACTATTTTGGAAAGATGAATATTTGAGCGTCAAATAATATAAACTCGTTAGTAGGCGCAACCCAACTGACTTAAGAGGTAAAAATGAACAAGGATAATTACCTGTGTTGGGTTGTAGGACAGAATGAAGGATAGCCATATCCCAACAGGTATGTAGACTTCAAGTCATCTCATCCAATGTCAGTTAAGGCAGGTTTATTCAAATATCTAAATGACAACCAAAAAGCTGGTTAGTCAGTGCAAGGACCGAAACAAGGAACTGAAGCTTGTATAAAAGCGCTAATAATTGGTAATTATCCTCTGCAGTTTATGAAGAAACTAGTCCGAACAGTAACACGAGAATGGATAATAACGACAACATAAGCAGAAAGCAGTTCGTAGCCTCCAATGAGTTACCCTATAAGGTAGGCCCATCAGAAACGTTATGAAGGATCCCCAACAAAGCTAGAATTAGAGTTGCATTGAAACCTACAAACTCGCAGATAAGCTTTGTCACCTTAAAGATCCAAATCTATCAAATTCCATATAATGACTATGAAGTCAAGAGTTTATCAAAATAGTGGAAAGTAGGAATTTAGCCATATGTAAAATGACAGACCCCAATAGAATCAATAATCTAGAAAATCTCTTGACTGTTGCAATGCAAGCATGAACACACAATTATTGAATAGGGTGGGATAAGATCACTGTACTTAACTCCAATATAACTGGATGGCGGTTGAATACTGAATCTTTGTTAATCAAATCTACACTCAACACGTGATAGAAATGACTCAGCAAGTATTTCAAAGATATGGAAAATTTTGCTATCAATATAAACAAAGAATAAGAGGTGGAAGAACTATAGAAAGCAGCTGTCGAAAGTTGTGTTATTGCACTGATATGATAATGGGTAGTAATTTATGCTTGAAATGTTATAAATTAAACAATATTGTATCATTCTGTTATAGATCAAATAAACAAATCTAATATGGAATTATATTTATACCACAGTGCCAATGTTTTACACTTCTATTATTATTAATATTATTTATCCTTTGAGTTCCTAGTGGGACAAAGAGCGTCACTAGCACACCTCTATTTCACGCTGTTTTCTGAAGTCCTTTGAGCCTGGCTTCATGAATGTAAATAAGCTTTCATCTCTTCCTCACACAATCTCCTCCATCTCACCCTCGCCTCGAACGCCTAACTTGTCGTTTCCCATTTGAATTCCACTCGATGGCCTGACCTGACGTGTGATGTCCACAGTCAGTCTTCTCAGTCTATGTCCAATCTATGTCCACTTTCTTCTGCAAATTTGTTGGACAATGGGTTCTTGGTTGATTCATCGCCAGCCAGATTTCCTTGTTGCTTATTCTTACTGTCCCGGCCATCTGATCTTCAGCATCGAGCCTAGGCAGAAGCTGTCAATGCATGACGTCTAGAGTTTTTGGAAATGCTTTTCGTAACTCATCAGATCTCTCAACCATCACATGGAGGCCCTGAATTACTTGATTGACATTGGCGTTGAAAATCCAGATCTTGTTCACGCATCATGCTGGGTGGATTGGAGTGCAGTGCAGTAGATCTCTACACTGATTTCAAATTATTGAAAGCCTGTCTTGCTATCTTGTCGATACTGGCTGCATGGACATCCTCATCTGTACCTGTGCCGCCTGCAGTTGAAACGATGCCGCCTAGGCAGGTAGGTGAAACAGAAAACTCTTTTCAGAATTCTCCCGTTGATGGTGATTGGTGCTTGTTGTTGTTGGTTGGGTATTTTCATCACCTCTGTCTTCTTAACATTCACTTAAAGTTTCCTTTTGGCTGCCATGCTTCTTCTGTCAACCTGCTGGTTTTCTCCTGCATATCTTCGAGTTTGTGTGACATCAAACATAAATTATCGTTGAAATCCAAGTCTTTTAGGCTCTTTTCATCTGTCCAGTCAGCGTATGCCCACCTTCTAGCTTCTCACGGTTGTCTGTTGCATGATCCAGTCCAGTCCAATCGACCACAATCATAAAGATCATGGGCAATAGTAGGCAGCCATACCTTACTCCTTCATGTCTTCACTTCAAAGACGCCACCACTCAGCTTTCCATTGTGGACCACTTGGCATGTGGCCTTTTCATATAGCTGTTGAATGAGGTTGATTCGGCACTCTGTAGTGTTGAAGCAGCTGCCTGCCAAATTACTTCTCAGTCGACGCTGTCAAAGGACGTTTCAAAATCGATGAAGTTGAGGTAGAGAGTTGACTGGCCTTCTACGCTCTGTTCCATGATGATGCGTAGTGTAGCGATGTAATTTGGTCTGCACATGATTTGTCCTTCCTGAATCCAGCCAGTCTGTTCCGGTAGTAATCTCGGACCTAGAGTATTGCTTAGACTCTGCAGGATGATAAGGCTTAATATTTAGTTTGCAGTGGACAGGAGCAACATTCCTCAACAGTTCTTATTCTTGCAAAACTTAGTTCTCCCTTTTTTGTGAGTTTGACAAGGTAGCCCTTCTTCCATTCTGCGGGTAACTTTTCCTTCACTCCCTCCGAACCTTCTGCAGTAGTGGTGTGAGCATGTCCCCTGTTGTCTCTACGTCTGTCTTCAATGCTTCCAGCGAAATTCCGTCTGGTTCTGCTGCTTTCTTGCCTTTCGGCAGCTTTATGACGTTCAGAACTTGGGGAACGGCTACTGTTCACTGGTAATTCTGTGACTGGGCTGCTGGTGGTATTTCTGGACGAGTGGCAGGTGGTGGTGGTGTTCGATCAAAGAGCTTTTTGAAGTGGTCAGCACATTTATTCCTTTGTTTCGTTTTTTTGGCGATCAGCTTTCCTTCACTACCATTCAATGGTTTCATCTGCGTTGATCTCTTCCTCCCCTGGTTATTTGATATAATGCCGTCAGGTCTCTCTCACCAGCCTGCAGCCTATTCTGCTTCACTTGTCAGTGTTTCGTAGAAGTTTCTTTTGTCTTTGCGAGCACTCTTCTTCACTTCTTTGTCCAATGTAGTGTTTCGTACATTGTACTCAGTTCCTCTATCCATGTGCATCCTTGCACTGGTTCACCTCCTGCTTCACCACCTTCCTCTCTCTCTCCCTCCTCTATCAGCTTCCATGTTTCAATCAAGATCCATTCCTTGTCTTCTTTATTCTTCCTTCCTAATACGGTTATGCAGGTACCTTTCCACACCTCTCTCAAAGAGTTCTAGTGTTCGTCCACACACATTTCCTCAACGATGTTGCTCAACATCTCCCATTTTCTCCCGATGGCTGGCTGACGTGAAGATGTCTTTTGAAGTTTCATCCTTCAGTTTGTAATCTGGATGTTGAACTTCAACTGTGGTCTATCACCAACTTCTTTGGTATCTTTCAACTTGATTTGGAAGGTAGGTTCTCGCACTAGATAGTGAGTGGTGTGGACCACCACCACCTGCTCCCCTTCTTGATCTGATCTTATGTTCAGTAGGCTGCGTCTCCACTTTCTTCACATTCAGATGAAGTCGATCTGATGTTTAGTGTATCCTGATGTCTGGTGAAGTCAAATCCATGTGACTGCCCTATGAATATCCTTGTGTTTGTACACACTGTCCCCAACCACCAACTCGTTGAATGCGCAGAAATCTGCAAACAGTTCTCCTTTCTCATTCATTTCACTGAGTGCTTCTCAACGCATGATGTGTTCTCTTCCTGTGTTGTTCGCTCCTCTCATTTTGGCATTCATGTCACCCCACCCATTAGAATTTTGATGTCGCCACCGCCAACTGGAGTATGGTCTTGTCCAGTGTTGATTGCATTTGTCTGCAGAATTCATCTTTCTTCTCTTCATCTGCATTGTTTGTGGGTGCACAGCGTGGCACTGTATGATTGTGACTTTCCTCCCACTTGAGTTGAACCCATCTTGCTGTGATGATCCTGATCCTGCAGGAGGGATGAGGTTAGTTTGTTTTTTTAGATTTACTTTGTGGTTTGAAATTTCTTTAGCGATTGGATTGGTTTTAGGGTGTATGGTTGCTAGCCCTATGTCCAACATTCCCTTTTTATGGGGGATTAGTAGTGGCTAGTAACTACTGAACTAGTTGATAAGGCGAGGTTTTACACTTCTATTAATCTATAATGGTTAATAATAATATGGTAATAACGATAAAGGTACTTTTGATAACATTTGAAGCATGAATGATAAAAAATGGACAATGTAATCAGTAGAATGGTTTTTAAAACTCATATCACTCAGAAATGAACATAAAGTTGAAAATAGTAGATCAATAGAGTATTATGCCATACGATTAGACAATTTTTAAAATATAACCCGATTGGGCAAAATAACACCGGAAACTGTTCAAAGATGAACAAATTCAGAATTAATCATATGAAATAGCTTGAAATGGAGTTGTGTTCTACCTTCTCTTCATATACTATTTGAAATTGTCTACGCGAGCAATTAATGTTAGTCATATTTGTAAGATGTCTAATCCATTTTTTCATTTTCCTGAAGAAGGGTACTCACCGATAAGTAAAGCTTCTGCAATGACCAAGTCTTTGTGAGAAAGAAAACCCTTCTACAAGTCCTTTGCCTTTTCGAATGATATTTTATGACTTAAATATAAAGCATGATCCGCAGTGGCAGAGCATTTTTCATATCCTTCCAAATTGTAAGGAGCTTTTAGTGGTTTCTTGCAACTTCGACCCTGTATTTAGTAGAATGTTCTGAAATAAGTAAATTGTAACTGGATTGCCATTTCTCTTCACTTTGTTACTCATTTTTTTACGGTGTAACGAAGCGAATAGTACTCAAATAGTTATAAAAAATTGCTTTCTGTAGGACTACAGTAGATCATATCTTTGCTTAAATAACAAAATCTGTTATTATTGTTTTTAAGCTTGGAATAAAAATGTTTTTTGGATACTGAACTTAAAAGTTATAATCAAATCTCAGGACTTTTCTGTTTCATGTCTAAGATGGGAGTAAATAATAAGCTGAACTTCATCAGTAGTCTTTCTGGTGAGTTCTTCTTCCTCAAAGTGAAAAAAAGAAAATATTCAAAGAAATTCTGATCACATATCCTCTGGAAAATTTCTAAGTTATGAATGTGTAAGAAGAAATATGCTGTCAGAGATTCAGTAACCTTAGTGTTATCTGTGAAAGCATTTACACGCTTTTTAGTATATTCCAGTGCTTCTGTATGGTTCAGAGACTTGGCACGTTATGAAAGGGATTTCCAATAAACTACAAACATTCATCAACAACTGCCTCCTACACTCGTTACTGAAGATCAGATGGCCAGAATAATAAAAATAAGCAACAAGGAAATCTGGAAGGGCAACGAACCAACGAAGCAAGAACCTGTCGCTGAACAAATATGCAGTGGAACGAAGTGGAGATGGACTAGATTGGGCATACACTGAGAAGGTCGACTGGGGACGTCACGCGCTAGATCAGGCCCTCGAGTTGAACCTAGATGGGAAACGACGAGTTTGGCTTTGGAGGTGAGGGTGACATGAAGGAGATCGTGTGGGGAAGAAATGAGAGCTTGTGGGCTGTCGTGGAACCAGGTTGAAAAGACTGCAAAGAAAAGAATGGAATGGAGACGTGCTACTGAAGCGGTATGTTCCATTAGGAACCTAAGGGACAAATAATAAATAACAATAGATGATTAAAATTTTACGTGTTAAATTGTTTATATCTGAATAACATAGTTCTCAATTTACATGATTTTATATTTCAATGGAACTATTTGCCTATGACCTCCTTTTTAGCCAACATTGTCATTTAGTTAGAATGAAAAATGACTTTTACTTAGTATAAATGTCATTACCTTTTCTTAGTTGTTTTTAGACAACTACTTTGATCCAATGCGAATCTAGACTTATTAAGTCACTGCCAACAAACATTATCATCTTTTTATTGTATACATTATCATATAAATAATCGAAATTTATGAAACTCTACTGGATGAATAATTTTATTTCGACATTCTATCTACTTTTAAGTCTATGGGTTACTAAAATTATTTCATTGGTTAAACTTTTTTCATGTTTCAATTTACATACTTCTCTCGTGGTATATAAATAAAGAACCATTGCATTTTATTGAAAATTCATTATATCAGTAAAACTACTAGAAGTGAGTTAGTTAAATAAAAAATGTCGAAGTTAACTTTTGTTTCGTCCCTTTCCATAGGTCAATCATAAAAGGATAGCGTAAATTTTTTTGTCTAAATTTTCTAAAAACCGATACACTTTTGTATTTCGTATGCTTCTTGTGAAATTGTAGCAAATCTACATTTTTTTTGATGTTGAGATAGAAGTGATAAGTGATAAATCATCCTGTTAAACTGCCGAAATTTCGCAGTTACAACTTTGTTTCATCTTTAAAATATAAAAGTATATACATATTTTTACTAAACACTGTTTTACTAAGAAAAAACTGCTGCCTAGACAATTTGATCTCACATAAACTTATACCATGTAGGATGACAAAAGCGAAAAACAGTCTAAGAATATAAAAGGTTAGCTTAATGTCAACACTTATTCGGTAAATAATTCATCACCCTGATAACAACATACTTAGCACATGTTTATATGCATACAAGTTTATACATATATGTATATGTAGATACATGAATATTGGAAATAAAATGTATAGTGGAGCCATATAAGCATTATATATTAATATTATTAGTCCTTTGAGTTCCTAATGGAAAATAGGGTTTCAGTAGCACGTCTCCATTCCACTCTCTTTTCTGCAATCTTTTCAACCTGGCTCCACGACAACCCACAAGCTCTCATTTCTTCTCCACACGATCTCCTTCATGTCACCCTCACCTCCAAAGCCAAACTCGTCGTTTCCCATCTAGGTTCAACTCGAGGGCCTGATCTGGCGCGTGATGTTCCCAGTCGACCTTCTCAGTGTATGCCCAATCTAGTCCATCTCCACTTCCTTCCACTGCATATTCGTTCAGCGATAGGTTCTTGCTTCGTTGGTTCGTTGCCCTTCCAGATTTCCTTGTTGCTTATTCTTATTATTCTGGCCATCTGATCATCAGTAACGAGTGTAGGAGGCAGTTGTTGATGAATGTCTGTAGTTTATTGGAAATCCCTTTCGTAACGTGCCAAGTCTCTGAACCATACAGAAGCACTGACTTGACGTTGGTGTTGAAAATCTGGATATTGTTCCGCATGCTGAGTGCAGAAGATCTCCACACTGTTTTCAGGCTAATGAACGCCTGTCTTGCTTTTCCGATCCTAGATTTGACTTCCTCGTCTGTGCCGCTTATAGTTGAAATAGTGCTGCTTAGATAGGTGAAAGGGGCTACTTCCTTTAAGTTTCTCCTGTTGATGGTGATTGGAGTTTGTTGTTGTTGGTGGTGGTCGTGGTGCGGTATCTTCATCACCTCCGTCTTCTCTATATTCACTTGAAGTCCCGTCTTCACCGCCTCTTCTGACAACTTGTAAGTTTTTGCCTGTAGATCTTCAGGTTTGTGTGACATCAGACACAAGTCATCTGCCAATTCCAGATCTTCTAGGTTCTTTTCCGTGGTCCAGCGTATCCCCCTCTTCTCGCTCCTCACTGTTTGCTGCATGATCCAGTCCACCACAATCAGGAATATCATGGGGGATAGTAGGCAACCTTGTTTCACTCCTGTCTCCACTTCACTTCAAAAGCATCACTGAGCTTCCCATTGTGAATTACTTGGCATGTGGCATTTTCATATAGTTGTTAAATGAGGCGGAGAAGGGTTTGCGGTACTCCGTAGTATTGAAGCAGTTTCCAAATTACTTCTCGGTCGACGCTGTCAAAGGCCTTCTCAAAGTCGATGAAGTTGAGGTTTAGAGTCGACTGCCATTGTATACTCTGTTCTGTGATGATGCGAAGCGTTGGAATTTGTTCCGCACATGAACTGTACTCCCTGAATCCAGTCAGCCAGCCAGCCTGTTCCGGTCGTAGTTTTGAATCCAGTGCATCCTTTAGCCTCTCCAGGATGATGCAGCTTAATATTTTGCTTGCTCTGGGTGAACAGAAGTGAAGCATGATCCCTCGCCAGTTCTTGCAAACATTGAGGTCTCCCTTCTTCGGCAGTTTGACAAGGTAACACTTCTTCCAATCCACCAGCAGGTACCTTCTCTTCCTTCTACACCTTCTGAAATAGTGGTGTGGTGTGAGCATGTCTGCTGTTGTCTCTGCGTCTGTTCTCAGTGCTTCTGGTGGGATTCCATCTGGTCCTGCTGCTTTCCCACATTTCAGTAGCTTTATGGCTCTCAGGGCTTCGAATTTCGTCAGAGGATTTGTGTTCATTGGTAGCTCGGCAGCTGCAGGTGGTATTTCTGGACGAAGTGCAGGTGGTGATCGATTGAAGAGCTTCTTGAAGTGGTCGGCCCATCGTTTCCTTTGTTTCTCTTCTTTCGTAATTAGATTTCCGTCATCGTCTTTTATTGGCTTCGTCTGCGTTGATTTCTTCCCAGATAGCAACCTGGTTATTTGATACAATGTTGTCAGGTCTCTCTCACCAGCCTGCAGCTTGTTCTGCATCACTTGCCAGTGTTTCGTAGAAGTGTCTTTTGTCTTTGCGTGCACTCTTCTTCACTTCTTTATCCAGTGTAGTGTTTTGTACATTGTGCTCAGTTCCTCTTGTCGTTGAGCATCCTTGCACTGGTTCATCTTCTGCTTCACCATCCTCCTCTCCCTCCTCTATCAGCTTCCAGGTATCCATTGAGATCCATTCCTTATCTTCTTTCTTCTTCCTTCCTAATACTGTTGTGCAGGTTTCTTTCCACATAGCTTTCAAAGACTTCCAGTGTTCATCCACACAGGTTTCTTCAGGGATGTTTCTCGATATCTCCCATTTTGTCTTGATGGCTGGCTGACGTGAAGATTTCCTTTGTAGTTTAATCCTTCAGTTTCCGAATGTGTTGTACTTGAACTGCGGTCTATCACAAGCTTTCCTTAATTTAAGCCTCTCAACTTGACTTGAAAGGTTCCTTGCACTAGATAGTGGTGTGAAACTATATCTGCTCCCCTTCTTGATCTTGTGTCAAGTAGACTGCGTCTCCACTCTCTTCACATTGAGATAAAGTCGATCTGATTTTTAGTATGTCCTGGTGTCTGGTGAAATCAACTCCATGTCGCTTTGTGGATATCCTTGTGCTTGAACACACTGCCTGGCTTCTAATCATCAAATCGTTGAATGCACAGAATTCCGCAAACAATTCTTCTTTCTCATTCATTTCATGGAGTGGTTCTCAACGTATGGTGTGTTCTCTTCCTGTGTTGTCACCTCCCAGTTGCGCATTCATGTCACCTCATCCATTAGAATTTTGATGTCGCCCCCGTGAACTGAGATCTTGTCTATTAATGATTGCAGTTGTCTGTAGAATTCCTCCTTTTTCCCTTGCTCTGCATTATTTGTAGGTGCGTAGCATTGTACGATTGTGACTTTACTTCCTTTTGAGTTGAACCTTGCTGTCATGGTCCTGCAAGAGGAAATTGGTTTCCACTGCATGAGGGAGAGAGCCTGTAATGCTGTTGGGGACATTATGATAGCCACTCCGAAACTCAGTGTGCTCGTGGTTGTCGTCTGGGTGACCGGAGTAGATTATTGATTCTCCAGATGACATTTTAGAGAGTCCACTTCCATTCCATCTGCTTTTGCGAATTCCAAGCACTTCAGTGTAATACCTCTTCATCTCGTTTGCAATCTGGGCTGCCTTGCTGGGTTCAAACATCGTACGGACATTCCATGTCCCCACGTTTTCTTTCGCTTTCATCGACAGAGGAGAAGGCAAATCTGTCAATTACCTTCCCGAAGGCTTTCACCAACTGGCGACATTTCGCCTCTCCGATTCCAGTGGGGAATAATTTTGTTATTATTTTTTATATTTTGTTTGTGCTTTGAAGTTTCTTTAGCGGTTAGATTTTTTTTCCAGGGTAGGGTTGGTAGTCCTATGCCCAACCTTCCCTCTTTATCGGGGCTTAGGACCGGCTAGTAACTAGTGAACTAGTTAACCTGGAGAGGTTCATATAAGCACTGAAAATCATTTTATGTTAATGAAACAAAAAACGCCAGGTGACAATTGAAAACTAGATCGAAAATCGCCAAGGTATTAGACCAGAGTGTCTGGTAAGGACATCATGTAATGAAACTAAAAAGAAAACAAATCTAATTAGTGAACAGTCAAAGAAAATAATCCACGAATTATCTTTTTAATTTAAACGTAAATTAAAATCGCCAGAAAGAATAAGCATTAAGGAAGTCTGGCAACGAGCCAACCAACAACCTATCGCCCAACAAACATGCAGAAGGGATTGGAGATGGATTGGGCATACACTCAGAAGGCCGATTACTGATATCACGCTCCAGGTCGGGCCAGGCCCTCGAGTTGAACGCTGTTAGAAAGTGACGAGTTGGGCGTCCGTGGTGAGGGTGACATGGCGGAGATGATGTGAGAGGGAAATGAAAGCTTCTGGGCAGTCGTGGAACCAGGTTCAAAAGTTTGCAGAGAACAGAGTGGAATGGAGACGTGCTACTGTTCCATTAGGAACCCAAGGGACAAATAATATAATATAATAAACTTCACAATATGCCTCACTTATGTTTCTTTGTAGCATTCAATTCTTTAAAAAAAAAGTAGTAACAGTTACTTTATTTCAGACAATAACGTTTAGTACAGTTTGGAATTCTCAGTGTGATACTTCAACAAATGTACTACCTACACAACATTTGTAAATTAAATAACCACAACAGGTAAATAATATTAATAATGGAGGTGTGATAGTCAGTAATGCACAGTAACCAATAGCTTTTAGGTAGTCATCTAGTTTGCGTATTGTTTCATGTGGGTCGAATAGAAAGGCAGAAGCAAGTTTGGTGATGAAGCTTCATTAATCCATTATAAAAATTTGGTGTTCCAGCTACGTGTTCCTATAACAGCTATATGATATCCTGTTTTGCGTTCAAGGATCAACTCCTATATCCTTTCTATATTCTCTATTAGTCTTATTGTTAGCACATCTAACTATGGGTTGAAGACATTTTACGGGTGTGCAAGAGTTCTACGATTTGTTGACATTTGGATGGTTAAAATGCAAATATTACTATTTATGTGTTGACAGGTTGTTTCTTCACTATCAATCTACTGTACTATCATGCCCTCTCTTGGTTGTATTGTTTTTTGAGCTGGGTTGTTTAATCGTGAAGCTTTCATTGTCTTACTAGATGACATCATCAGCACTAGCTTCAGTATGAAGTGAGCTGTCAATATCTCTCCATGAGTACTTTAGTGGCTTGCTCTGACGATGTGGTCTGTGATTGGTTGTTTTCTTCGATTGTTGTGTCATTGATTGTATAGACTTTCCTGTTGGCTGTTCCTCTGCTTGAACTCTGACCTTTCTGTCGTTCATCATTTTTCTTATAGGTTGATAGATCGGGTCTATGTCTAGACATCTATTGATTGCTGACTGACTAACCCGAATGTCAAGCTTTGAATAAACAGATTAAAATGGAATTGAAATCTACCACAATAGTCAAGTTTAACTGTTAGATCTACGAAGAAATTTCTTAAATGTACATAACTGCTTATTTCTGTTAGTAATTAAATCTTGAAATTGCTTTTATGAGATCAGCTACAAACTTTTGTGTTTGAAATTATGCTTCCATC
The DNA here is from genome assembly GCA_944470555.2 of Heterobilharzia americana. Classification (NCBI taxonomy): domain Eukaryota; kingdom Metazoa; phylum Platyhelminthes; class Trematoda; order Strigeidida; family Schistosomatidae; genus Heterobilharzia; species Heterobilharzia americana. The sequence continues at coordinate 57,968,279 of OX104129.1, read as the reverse complement.
CATATTCCAACGGAAAGTTGATTAAAAATGGTTATTTGATTTCGTTAAGTATCTTTCAAATACAGAATTGAAATATTTTCCTAATTCTTTGGCAGTTAACTTACTTTTAAAGCTGCAGAGTTGTTAAAGAAATCAAATGTGCTGTCGCTTAATTAGTAGTCATATTTAGATTCACGGAAATGAAGACAGATTGATGGTCAATATAACATATGGAATCTAAACCTGCATAGACCAGGTTTATTATAAAACAACTTTACAAATTAAAGTGCCGCTTTTAAGAATTCGAACTTAACTTGTGCATTTAGCAATTTTTCATCAAAACTCAAAATTCAGTTATTTTTTCTGAAAGTTCTATAAAGCAATACATTTGGCATCCTAATACTTTACGGATATTAATCAAGGGAAGGAATCTAACTAGCTAACGCCCTCTGTATTGAAATAAAAGTGAAAATATATGCACTGATATTATTAAGCACAAATTTCAAATCATTGGCGAAAAAAGCTGATAGTGAATATCAAGTTTTAAAATCTTCCGGTGTATCATTCGGAAAAATGCCGACTGCAGATTCAACCTTAAGTTTCCCAGCTAGTCACTTCTCCCACATAATTTTTATACCAGTTTCTCTCACCCATAGATGTATGACTACTTCAATCAACTAATATTTGAGGCAAAGTGCGCTACCACAATTAGTCACTAAGCTTGGTGTTGATATTACGAAATGATCGGTGGAATTAGGCACTCAGAACTACACAATGCGAACTGAGTTACTCTACAGTTGCCAATCAAAGTAGTACGGGAAACCTTTTTGTTAGATATGTTCTCGACTTTGCATTTGAAGACTACATATAAACACGTGTACTGAGAATGAATACTTCTGAACAAATAGGTAGTCAATGAAGCTCAGTATTGTACTGATCTAATTCAGTGACATATTTAGGATATCTTTAGTTCGCTCTGATTATAAACTATTCCATCTCCTAAACTGAAAAGCAAACGAAATCATAAAGTTATGGATGCAATTTCTTTATAATTGCAGCAGTCGCTTGTAATTCATCTCCGTGAACAATTCGTAATATCTGCTTTTATAATACGTAAGCTAACCTCACCACTATGGTCTAGACTATACTCAATAACCTACTGCGATACCGATATCAGATGATTTAAAAATGAAGTTATAGAATTGTTTCAGTTTCTCTCTCAAAGCAACCGATGCTTCAGACGCTTTGAACACCAAATCATCGCAAAAATGAAACGTTTCCAATTCTTCTTTTTCAAACCACTTATTTGTAACGACCAGTTGTTGATAAGTTTTCGTCTAGCCTGTAGATGGGTACGTTGTTGCAGGGGGCGTGCAGAGCAATGTGAGTTTGGTGGTGGCCACGAGAATCTGGAAAAAGAAAAAAGGAAGAGAAGAAAGTACATAGGATGTACTTACATTTAATAACAAAAGATAACTGACAAACAGTAGAGCTGGACAACTTAGAGGTGAAGCAGTCTAGAAATCGAAACTCTAAGGTGAATGAGTAAAATTTCGATGCGCTACAATTCACATAAGGTGTTGTATGTTAGTGTTGTACATGGAGCGATACGTTTACTTGGCATACAAAGTAACTAGTATAAGATTGACGTCCTAAAGAATATGTGCTTAAAAGTCATCAGAAGACTAGTGCTGTATTAAAAGGTCACCAAAGCGAACTTGAAAGTTTCTTTCTTTAAAATATATTCAAATGTTGCTAATTAAACGAATTATCCGACATAAAGCACAATCCTATCTAAAATCCATCTAAAACCACTTAGCATTAGAAGATGAAGAAAGGGTAGACTAAACACAACAATCGTTCATCTCAGCTATGAACTAGCTAAACTACATTTCTGCTGCAAATGCTCAATTACAAGCATATCAGCTTCATACACAACATACCTTTTGTCAAGCTAATATGCACATTGAACCGCTGGATTGAGGAGGTCAAACAATAAGTGTACTATAAAGTGTTCACAGTTAAACCTATGGATTCAAGTAGGTAACTAGTCAGCACTCACATATCGTCAACTAGTACAGATGGACTGTTAGTATCAACTCATCTTCTGGAGGATAATAATTTAAATAGTATTTTTACAAGTTGTGAGAAATTTTAAAAAGTCTCACTCAAAACGAATGTGATCACGTCGAGCTCACCAATTTAGGGATTCGTCCTGGTGCGAACTTGACAGACGCAAAGACCAATCACTAATTATTCGGACTTGTTATATACCCACGAATACGAGACCAAGGAAGAACACGATAGCGTAGTCGGATGGAATAGTATATTTGGATGGTTGTGCCAAAATACCGATGCGTTCCAACTAACTGGCTAGAGAGTCGAATACGAGCAGTGCAACGTAACACGACAGCATGCCAAATAGCGAGGATGCTTGACTGGGTGCCTTCAGCTTAGCGAGTCCAGTTAAACTATCAAGGTCAGCATCAACGTCGAAGGTCGTCAAACCCTAGGCTATTGATTTTGGGGGAGTGTGTGACGCTACAAGATCTTAGGGATAATGAACTTATGTATGTTGATCTCTTTGATGATCTGAATAGCAAAAAAGTTCACTTGAAAGAACAAGTTCTTTGAATCCATCATAAGTAAATGAGTTACTTGATATTACAAAGTTGTATGAGATAAAAACTATTAAATAGCAAATACTGACCGGTTCATGTAAGCTTATGAAAAATTCTATGTGGTATATAACCGTCTTCATTTTTTTTTTATCACTCAGATTGAAGAAATTTATTCCAGCTGACGCTTCATGTTCACATTTGAATTTCTTGTCTGAATGAACTGAGTTGAAAGATCTGAGTAGCTTCACCAAGTGAATTTCACTCTCACATTGGATGAAAGTATCATCTACATATCTTAAATACGATTTTGTCTGTTTGATGGCATCACTGATTTTAATATTCTTTAATTGGCCTAAATATATGTCTGCGAATATTAGATGAAGAAGGCTACCCATAGTCACACCCTCTGTCTATCTGTCTGTCTATAATATAAACCATTAAACTGGAATTGGATATTTTTGTGCACAACATCAATAAATCTTTCAGTCTATCAGATGGAAAGTGTATCATGTCGACATGACTACATATGATATCAATTGTTTCTTCAAGTGGCATATTCGTGAATAATTATTGAACATCAAAAGAAACTATTTGATCCTTTCTGTATGTGACCCTAGTATACATACACATTTATCAAGTTTGTATGATCTTCTCAAGATACACAAAGCACGAATACCTTTACTTCCCATAATCACCTTCTCAAACTCCTCTCGGCATGAACTCGCTTAATGGCTTGTACAATTAATTGAGCCTATCAGGAAAGAGCTAGTTATCCATACTTTGAAAGATAACTTTGAATTTGTTAGTAGGATTGATGATATTAATGTAAGCAAGGATCAAATAGTTTCTTTTGATGTTCAATAATTATTCACGAATATGCCACTTGAAGAAACAATTGATATCATGTGTAGTCATGTCGACATGATACACTTTCCATCTGATAGACTGAAAGATTTATTGATGTTGTGCACAAAAATATCCAATTCCAGTTTAATGGTTTATATTATAGACAGACAGATAGACAGAGGGTGTGACTATGGGTAGCCTTCTTCATCTAATATTCGCAGACATATATTTAGGCCAATTAAAGAATATTAAAATCAGTGATGCCATCAAACAGACAAAATCGTATTTAAGATATGTAGATGATACTTTCATCCAATGTGAGAGTGAAATTCACTTGGTGAAGCTACTCAAATCTTTCAACTCAGCTGAGTAATAAAAGAAATGAAGACGGTTATATACTACACAGTATTTATCATAAACTTGCTTAAACAGGTGAATATTCACAATAAAGATGCATCATGATAAATTGGTTGGTTGTGGCTAGCAGAAAAACCCCGGACCCGCGTTTCTTCCCATCCAGAGCTTGTAAGCTGGATGTACCTTTTCCCCCAGTGACGTTGTTCCCACCGGGGCTCGAACCTTGTGCCCGACGCTCCAAACACCGAGGCGTTTTCCACTATGCCACGGAGGTCAAACGACTCTATCGAACAAAACAACCGGGAATAACAAGTATGTCAATAAATAGCAATAAATACTACCCACTGTACAAGAGGTAGTTATCGTTCCTTTGTGGCATAGTGGACAAAGCCTTGGCTCTTGAAGCGATGGGTGGGAACAACATCACTGAGGTGCAGGTACATCCAGCTGACGAGTCCCAAACAGGACGAAACGCGTGTCCTGGATTCTTCTGTTAGCCACAATCAACCAAGTCATTATAATTAACATTCAGGCAATATCGAGGTATCCGTATAGGAGCCCATATGCCAATAGAAGTCGAACAATTTGATCGAACAAAACAACGGAGAATAACAAGTATATCAATAAGTAGTAAAGATGCACCAGTTTGTATGCTTTGAAGTTGGTAAATCAACTACATTTGAATAAATTCTCACACTCAGTGATTTTTCAAGTTTCTATTAATTAGCACAATAAAATCCTAATAATTATAACCCTTAGTCGGATGAATACACAATTATGATCACAATGTAATTGCATTATTTCTCTATATCACATTTATTTTGTTATAGTCTGAGACAATGAATGTATTCAGACGATTATCTTTCATCTGAGTCATTTAAAATAAGATTCTGAATCTAAAATGAATCTCTAGTATTGCATATTTATTATATGCACCATTCAGATGAATCACTAATACACCAAGCACTGTACATTCTCATTTACTGTTATATGAGTATTTCAGTGACTATTTTGTATAACTATATGATAAAGAAACAAATTTCACTTTAATAACGCTTTTGAAAAATTATGGTAGTAGGCGTGAAATTCAACACATCATAGGCAAAAGCCATTTTTGAATAATTCAAGAACAGAGATATTTACAGAATAAAATGAGCTCACTTTACATCATGGGCTTTCATTGGCTGCAAACAACCTACATTTGAAATGAAGTATTAGTAGTAATAATGATATATTATTATTATTATATATTGTTTTCCTTTGGGTTCCTAGTGAAACATAACGCTTCAGTAGCACGTCTCCATTCCACTCTCTTCTCTGCAATCTTTTCAACCTGGCTCCACGACTGCCCACAAGCTCTCATTTTTTCCCCTATATGATATCCTCCATGTCAACCTCACGCCCACGCCCAACTCGTCGTTTCCATTTGCCTTCCACTTGAGGGCTTGGCCTGGCACATGATGTCCCCAGTCGGCATTCTCAGTGTATGCCATCATATTTGCTGGGTGGTACGTTCTTGGCTGGTTCGTCGCCAGGCCAGAGTTCCTTGCTACTTATTCTTTCTGGCCATCTCATCTGATCTTCAGTATCGAGTGAGCGTAGGCAGCTGCTGATGACTATCTATAGTTTATTGGAAATGCTTTTTGTGATATGCCAAATCTCTGCACCATATAGCAGCACTGACTTGACTGACTTGATGTTGAAAATCCGGATCTTATTACTTATGCTTAGTGGAGTGCTGTAAGTCTCCCCACTGATTTCAGACTAATGAAAGCCTGTCTTGCTTCCTGGTCCTGGCTACTCTGACATCCTCACCTGTGCCGCCTGTAGTCGTGATGATGCCGCCTAGGCAAATAGGTGAAAAAGACAGCTTCCTTTATGTTTCTCCCGTTCATGGTGCTTGATGTTGTTGTTGTTGCTTGGGTATTTCTATCACCTCTGTTTTCTCTAAGTTCATCTGAAAGAAGGTCCATCCTTCTTCAGTGTCTTCTCTGTCAACTTGTTAGTTTTCGCCTGTAGATCTTCAAGTTTGTGTGACATTGGACATTAGACATAAGTCATCATCGGTGGCGAAATCCAAATCTTCGAGGCTCCTTTCATCGGTCCAGCGTTTGTCCCTCTTCTCTCTCATCACGGTTTGTTGCATGATCCAGTCCACCACAATCAGGAAGATCATCGGTGATAGTAGACAGCTTTGTCTTACTCCTGTCTTTACTTCAAAGGCGTCACTAAGCTTTCCACTGTGGATCACTTGGCATGTGGTGTCTTCAGATAGTTGTTGAATGAGATTGATAAAGGTTTGTGGCACATACTTCAAATATGTAGAAATAAATGAAGATTTGAAATCCAGGATTAATAATAAGCAATTACATAGAAAGAACCAAAAGAAGCGCATTTACTCGATAATCTAAGCGTATACCTAGAAATCGTTGCCTGAAAGTTACCAAGGCCTTTATCAGTGCAATCTCTAGGCATCTGATGGAAACGGAACTTCCAGTAGGTGTTTCTCAATCTTTCGGGGTAACCAGCGAACAAAAAAGCCACGCTTATATGCAAAAGCTTCCACCACCAAACATTTTCGACCTGACCTGTGTATCCAGAAAAAGACTTTAATTAACCTTTCTTTACCCTGGTAACTGTATATAAGTTTTTACATGTATGTATACAGTTTTCTTTTTCTTTGATTGCATCGTTTTTTGTTACTCACTTACTGAATGTTATTCACTCAGCCTAACATTTTTCGAGATGTTTTTCATGCAGATGCGTAACCTCCTACCTCTCTAACAACCACTACTTTTACATTTCTGTTTGTTTTCCCTTCCCTTTCCATAGCTTTAGGATCTCCCATTTTGTAAAAATATAAATTTGCTTTGGCTTTGAGAAAGACTTGTGATTATTAATTCTGTGTTTCCTCAACTCAGTGGCCACCTTATTGTTAATCCTGGATTTCAAATCCTCATTTATTTCTACATATTTAAAGCGTTACGTCATTGGTGTCATTGATGTATTACACCGTCGTTGACTGGACGGAACTGATCACTCTCTACTGGCATATGGGCTCCTGTGTGGACGCCTCATTACTGCCTGTGTTTTTAAATTATGTATGGTAATGATGAGTAGTGGCCAGCAAGGTAATCCAGGATGCGCATTTATCCCTATTTAGGACTCGTCAGCTGGATATACCTGCCTCTCCTTCGGTGAGTGATGTTGTTACCACAGGGATCAGAACTCGGGAGCGATGGCTTAAACGCGAGAGCGTTATGCATTACGCCACGGAGCCACGATAGTCACTTCTTGTGCGACGGGTATAGTTTTAGTATTATTGCCTGTATTACGCCGTCGTTGATTGGACCGGATTGATCAGTCTTTGATTAGATTCTGACGAGTCCCGAATAAGAAGAAACGCGCATCCTGGATTCCACTGCGAGGCACTACCAATCATTACTATACATAATTAAAAAAACAGACAATATCGAGGCATCCTCACAGGAGCCCATATGCCAATAGAGAGTGATCAATCCGGTCCAATCAACGACGGCGTAATACAGGCAATAATACTAAAACTATATCCGTCGCACAAGAAGAGGCATTTGTGTCTCTGTGGTGTAGTGGATAACGCTCTCGCGTTTGAAGCGAACGCTCCCGAGTTCTAATCCGGTGGAACAACATCACTCACCGAAGGGGAGGCAGGTATATCCAGCTGACGAGTCCAAATAGGACGAAATACTCATCCTGGACTCCACTGCTAGCCACTACTCACCATTACTATGTTACGTCGTTGTTACTACTATTACTTCATTCCGACTTCAGGTTGATTGCAGCTGATGGAGGCTTATGAATTAAAATGAGCTCATTTTACTCTGTAAACGCCTTTGTTCTTGCATTGTTCAAACTTTTCAAGGAAGTGAATGTATAACATAAGCCATTTTGTTGGATCGATTCTGAAATCAGATTGGTCGGTTCTTCTTGTAGAAAAGGTTTGGCAAATAATCAATATTGAATGAAAACATTGACATTGGACTCATATAGGAAAATAATGAAATTCTGTTCACCGGTTACCGCCGATTCCATAAAAACAACTTTGATCAAGTAAAGTCTATTGAACCTCGTTATCTCTTAATTAATTAATAGTTAATCTATTCGAAATTACCCTAAAGATGTGTATACTTCGTGAAAGTATGTTTATTATAAAATAAGTAAGCAAGTAAGTTTGACTGTCTGACATAGCTATGGTTTGAGAGACGAGTATTATTGGTACTAGGTGATGACTGAAGGTGGGATGAAAATAAGAGCCACAGCAGGATTCTAAAGAGCGGTCCTTGAGTTCCCAGGCCGTGTCTCTTCTAAATGAGCTACGAAACCCAACAGCTAAGCAGATTTTTATTTCACTCCAGCCACCAAGGGTTTTGCTCGACTACTCGAAATGAAATAAAAGTCAGTAGTTTTGTCACTGATTGTGATAATGTTTGACACTAGTTCAAGTTTTAGGGGGGGGGGGCGGGGAATCACTTCCAACGAGGTTCTAAGTGTGTCTTGCTGACAGGTGTCAACAAATAAAAATCTATCCAGAAGTGGGGTCTCGTAGGTCGTCTGGTAGAACTGCGGGTCAGAAACCTGGTGCTCATTGGTTCAAATATTCTAGGAGTCTAGATTTTTATTTCATTTTCAATCATCGCATAGTATCCGTTAAGTAAAATGCCACCTCTTCTTATTGGCTTCATGTAAGTGAAAAATAACTAGTCTCTTATGCATGGATATTATGTTATGGTGGAGGACTTTTCATTGATATACTTAAACAAATCCACCAATAAATAAATAAATATTGATTACAGATGCAGAATGATATATAATCGAATAAACTGTCATTTTACATGCGTGTATTAAGCACAACTATTTACTGAAATATCCCCTGTGGTTATATAACAGATAAAAATAATTATAGTTTGACATTTTCTTCAGATACATTCTTTCCTGTTCAATGTTGCGTTTAGAAGTTAATATACCTTATCTTTTAAAGTTTAAAAGTGAGAATAAACGCACATTTAATTATCATTCATTAATATTTTCAAAAAACTGTCAAGTATTTGACTTTTAAATATCATATAAAAGTTATTTCTTAAACGTCAGATCAACTTGGAAAAGAGTCAGATAAAGTGAATGTGATTTACTGAATATTTCAGTAGGCAGTAGTACAGCGTGAAATATTGTCACTAACTTTCGGAAAGTTAAAAAAATATTTCATAAAAAAGGCAATATATGATTTGATGAGATAGTTTCATTCCTACTGAAAAGTCATCCAGTGATCACTTCAGCCCTTATTACTTTTCAGTTGATAAGTTATTAGTTTGCTGGTTGATTTCAAGGAACTTTTCACTGTAAACTAACAAAATTATAGTAGGTTTAAAACAAGTTTTTATTGAACTCAACGTTTAAACTGATGATATCGTACACATGACTGAAAACTACAAATAATCGACATCAATTTGTACATTGACAGGTTAACATCTTATGTTACTCCTGATTGTGCGTACAGCACATTCTGAAGATAGAGAGATGGAAATATCTTAGGTTCTCTAGAGAATTTCAGATAAGCCTACTTTTCAAAAGGAACAAGTACAGTCAACAGGGCAGTTGTCCTTTGACTTCGAAATCCTTAAGGTTGGTTGAAAACATTAATTTTAGTGCCCATAGATTTGTTGACAGTGTGGCGACCAAATGACTGAGACTGGAATCATGTAATCGAAACGATTCAGTGATAAGCTTTTATTTACCCTAGTAAACTGATTTTCCATTACTCCTCTTATTTAATGTCAGTCTTTTTGTCCAACCTTTATAGTTTTGAAGAAATTTTGATCTTAATCTTCACCTGTTGAGTTCAACTTATTATTATTATTATTATTACACAATTTGTCAATTGCTTATCATTAATTAGTGTAAGAGATGACAAGACTGTGACGTCTCTTGTACAGCAGTGATGAAATATTGTTCATTTCCTATTAAAATAGTCATTTGTGCATTGTGTTTCATTTTCTCTTCTGCTTCTCTTTCGACTTGCTCTTAATATGCTCAGATTGTCTCTTGCATTTCTCTGATAAGATTATTTACCCATTGCTGGTAATTGCTACGATTTCTGCGGACCTTTTAACACCCACTACTTATATCCATTTTTAGCAGTAGCACCCACCACATTAGTACATCTGTTGGTCTTCTTACGTAACCACTTTTTTTATACTCTGGAACGTTCAATCAAGTTTCTTTAACGTTTCGTTTAATAAAACAGGATTAAAACTTCTTAGTATATCTTTTAACTTTATGAGAATATTTCTATTTTTACTATAATACATAAATTCTTGTTAACTAATTTCATGAATTAGCAAAAAGTAGGTTCTAATTGTTCCGTTAGGTAATAATTAAGTTTCTCAGGCTGAAAGCAGCTGATGAGAAAGCGACGAAATAAACTAGTGTCATGCTATTCCTTTCTAATTGTTAGTGTGACTCTATTCAAATAACTAATAAAGACCAGGCGTCCTAGTAGAACTTTAAGATGGATTGAAAGTGATAAGTTATTCACAGTGAAACTCCACCCAAGCAACTTCCATAAAAAGTCACAATCAAAACTAATATAGCAGAAGCAAACTTAAGAACCCATCAAAAAGTTTACTCTCAGTTAGAAACCTATTCATTCCGGAAAATAATATTTTCAAAAGAACCAACAATGCAAAGAAAATCGAAGCTTCATTTTATCAAAAACTCATCTTTAGATATGTTGACAAGAAACAACGTAACCTTTACTCAGTTGTTAATACGATTTTATTGTTTGGATCATTTGAAAAGTCATAAAACAAGGTTTACACTTCATTTTTTGCATTTCCCCTTAATAATATGATCGCCAAAGCTTTAATTGTGAAAGATATCTAATAGTGTTTCCAGACAGTAAGTTATTTAGTCACCATTATTACAAAATAGAGGCTAAGATGTATACGAAGGATAATTTTTCAAAATTTTAAACTTTGTACCAAAAACTGGTTATATCACATTTCTGTCATTTCTGACAAAAATTGCACTGAACAAATATCATCCGCTTGAAAAAAATTATTGAAGGTGGAAGTTAACGAAATTGCCAAGTAAACTGAATAGATTAATAATAATCATTATTGTGATTAAACTTGGGACACGAGGAGATATGCTATTTAAGACGACATATTTCAACATTAATTTGTTCAATACTATTGTTGAATATTTACATAAGTGAGACAGATATTCTCGTCTAAAATTCATGAATAAATTAAGCTTAAATTATCAGATTAATATAACTTTTATTCTATCGGTACGGTATCGTCTGTAATAAGATGAAAGGAAGCAGACTTTACTGTCATAAAACATTTGCCACATTCTTTTATATAAATATACTATATTTAATTGTACAGGCGTTTACACTAACCCAGTTGAGTTTTATCCAGTAGTCATTTACCTCTATCTATATCAAAGGTGTAACGTAAATTGAGTCGAAAGTGGAACTAAGAAAATTTTGTTAGGCATAAAATACGCTGGTACTTACATCCTGTCTAGGTGGAATAACTAGTAATTAGTTAGTTTCAGTTGATTAACCTGATTAATTCTCAGTTTACTTGGATACTTCTTGAATCTTATTGTTCCTTCTACTCTTCTCTCTATAATGACCACTTGATAGATAAAGGCTTTTAGAGCTAGTTTATGAGAAGCAGACCTCATATATGCGAATTTTCCACGTCAAAACCAGGTGATGAGAACGGTCAGAATGGGAACTGTAAGTAAGTCAGAATTCCACTTCCTAGACGTTCTACTAAGAAGAAGACACGATGATTCCCCAGGGAGATCGATCTACAGAAAAAAACCTAGGATAGTGAATAAACTCATTTTCAAAGCTGAGTTCTACTAGTCCGGAAAAGAAATCTAATTCATACACTGTTCATATGAATTAGGAGAATTTGTAGGGATGGTACAGTAAACACGGAGCTGAAAATACTGTGAAGAGTGTTAATCAAGAATGATTATCTTTCACGATTCATTGAGAGGAACATGATGCCTATGAACTTCGAAGAAGAAGCCTCTACGGTTATGAATATTGAATCCAAAGGAAATACACTGTGAGAGGTACTGAAGAAGCGATTGTGCTAGCCAATGATACAGACTTTCGGTTGCTCTCCGCCTTGGAGAGTGTGTTAAGGATAAACTAACACTTTGGGCCACCTTCATGTCTGTTTATCAATTCACTTGCTCTTGTGGAGCAGGTTATATAGGCCACACAAAGCGTGTTCTATCCAAACACATCTCAGAACACTATCTTACATGGCTGTCTAAAGGATGGTGTAAAACCGTCGATGGTTGGATTCTTCAGCATCTGGTTATACCTGGTTGCTTAGCTCTACAAGAGTCTTTTTTCAAAATCATTTATAAGGTGAAGGCAAACATTTTGTGTCTATATTCGCCATCTCAACAAAGCAGAGGCTCTGGCAATCCAGCACTACAAGCTTGCTCTTTTCGTTCAATCTCTAGTTTCGTCTTGGCTATAATCTCTTTAAGATTGTTGAGTAATTGTTTTGTTTGTTTACAATAATCGTATCAGCAGTTTTTGATGGCCTCGACTTGATCTTTCAGCCGTTATCGTCTTGTGACCTTATTCATCGTTTTTGATGACCTTCCAGGGACTCATTTGCCATTGACGGATATGTATATTTTGTTCCGTTTATATTATGATGTACAACTTTTGAAAATGATTCGCTGAAAAGAAAATTTTCTTAGATGAATTATCTTTTATTGATATGCTCCGGTGTTTGTTCCTGTTCTTTTAAAGAATTGGCAGTAGTGAGACATCCACAAATAAAAAACCATCGCACTTATGATGTCAAGGACTACTGTTGATGGGTAGATTTGCAAATAAAAGAAATGCAATAACTAGTAGGCATAAAGTTTACATTCACAGACCTGTGACACAGCTAACTGTTAAAACTATATGATACCGGTTTGTTACGAAATGATCAACTTCAAAACTAAACAGTATGGATTGACTACTCACTAGGTTATCTTCACTTGAGCATAGTAGTGCTAAAAACTGCTTTGATTTTGTTGAAATTAGTAAGTGCTTGCGATATTGTATTGTCTGGAGGTAATCGATATGAAGTCGTGAACCTAAATTGTGCCCTTTTCTTACTTGTCAGTAAAGCATATCTGCAGCTTCAAAGGAATTGATATTACTGCCGAGATTAAAACTCACGTCCTCCAGTGTTGCAGTCAGGGAACTTGCCACTAAGTTATTTGAGTTACGATTATGATGCTATGCATATATTCTGTTCTCAACAATTAGGAGAATTCGACACAGAATGGTGATGAGAAGCGGGCTAAATCGAAATCAACATTTTTAGCCATCAACCGATAAGTTGGAAGTTTTGGATTTCAACTTTGTTTCATATTAGCATGTGGGCAAGAAAAATCTCATTGAACGATTTTATCCATCAGCTGACCAGTCAGAATAAGTACCCAACTTCTGACCTGGTGGCTTTATTTTCGGTGGAAAAAGTGTATGTATGTATGTATGTATGTCAAGCAGTGTTGTCTTTCTTACAGCCAAAAGCTGAGTTTGTTTTCTAATTTTCTCGGCTCAGTGAAGTATCAGGTTCTGAAAGAAAACAGTCTTATTCAAATATAGTCTAAGTATCTCATTACTTTGGTAGGGTTCTTGTATTATTTTGCTAGTCACTTCCAATCCATCGCTTCAACTACCTTGCATTCGAATATGGTTTTTGTATTACTTATAAATGAAAGATACCCTGTATTTATGAAAAATTCCATTCTGGACACTTCCATCTTAACTATAACCCCTGAATATATTGCTTTTGCAGTTAATTTTCCACCTCATAATAGCTTACAATATAAATATTAAACGCGTATTTGCCCACTATCAAACTGCTCAATAACTTATTATTGCCTAATCATGAATTCAAAACAGTAGTAATACGTTCACTTTCTGAATAACCAAGAAGTGTTTTGTATCTGAAGTATGACTTCTAGACAAGGACTTCTTTTTGTAGGAAATTCATACAATTCTTCCCTTTCATGAAGCTGAACAAACTAAGAAGAACAGCAGTAGCAGTGGTTGTCTGCAATAGATGAAACTGAAATATGCAATCAACTAAAAAGCATTCTGCCTATAGTACACTGTCAATACATTGGTTATCATTTGACTAGCTAAGATAGCCCTAGTATGGTACACTAGTATTCAAACCGGATGATGATTGAAGGTGAAATGAAAATTTGGACCTCTATTGGATTTGAACCAGTAAGCACCGGGTTTCCGGCCCATTTCTCAGTCGGTATAGTATCGGTCGGAAACCTGGTGGCCACTGATTCGAATCCAGCCGTGGTCCAAATTTTCATTTCACCTTCACCCATCGATCGGTATAAATACATTTGTTGTATAAAATCATGGTGAACATGTCTTTCATTTATTGAATATTTCTAATGAAGAACACCCCAATATAGTATTGACAATAGAAGCTGAACATAACAATAAATTTCACTTCTTAGACCTTATCTTATACAAATGGGAAGAGTCATAGATAGATTCATCGGTAATGGCACATTGAGTGGACCTTATGTACATTTCAACCGCTTTTGACTAATCAGATGCAAAAGGTGTGTGGTAAGAACACTTTTCAACCGAAGAAAAAATTCAAGAAGAACTGACTTTTGTCAAAAATTGTCTACAAGAAATAGTTATCCACGAAAGTTCATTTCTGAGTATGATAGGACAGAAGTTCAGAAACTTAAGTACAGTACAGTTTACAAGAAGCTTGTCTATTTACAACTTGCTTTCAAAGGAGATGAAATTCTCACACGAATGAGTCATAAAATGAGTACTGTAATAAAAAGCACCTACCCAGCAACCGAGTTAGTCTGTGAGTGTCAAATTAAATGCTAATGAAGAAAGTTTAACAAGAACAAGATCCCAACTTTAGTTACTTCCAAATTTATCCATCGATTCACATATACATGCAAAAGTATATACATCAGAAGAACAGAATGAATTGTTCCACTCAACGTTTCTGTAAATATTCTGAAGCATAAGAGTCTTATGGATTCCCATGTCTTAAATAATGAAATCATCCGGCATTTACTTATTACTTAACATATAGGACTCCTCTGCAGTGCGCACCCACCACCCCACCAGCAGGGATCGAAACCGCGACCTTCAGGTTCCGCGACCAGCGTGTTACCATTGAGCCACTGGGTCAGAATCCAATGCTCCATATTTCCAACTTCTGTTAGCTCACGATATAGCGCAAACCGCCACCCAATGTCATCGTTGAGTATTTGTCCTCATGGCCATCAGGCTTTGACTCCACCGGTCACGACTTGTCATTGGAACTTCGAGAATACTTCTCGAAGCTAGTCACCAATGGGCACTAGTTCAATTAAATTTTGAGGGAGTTGTGGAGATTTGGAAATATTTCAAGTTGTTATTCATCGTAGACTGACATTCCAAATCTCCACAACCCCCTCAAAATTTAATTGAACTAGTACCCATTGGTGACTAGCTTCGAGAAGTATTCTCGAAGTTCCAATGACAAGTCGTGACCGGTGGAGTCAAAGCCTGATAGCCATGAGGACAAATACTCAGCGATGACATTGGGTGGCGGTTGCGCTATATATCGTGAACTAACAGAAGTTGGAAATATGGAGCACTGAATTCTGACCCAGTGGCTCAATGGTAACGTGCTGGCCACGGAACCTGAAGGTCGCGGTTTCGATCCCTGCTGGTGGGGTGGTGGGTGCGCACTGCTGAGGAGTCCCATACTAGGACGAAACGGCTGTCCAGTGCTCCCAGGTTTCCTTTGTTCCTCCAACTGATGTCAGTCTTCGATGAATAACAACTTGAAATATTTCCAAATCTCCACAATCCCCTCAAAACTTAACATATAGTCAACGTATTAAAGTCATCCAAAGTGATTAATAAACAGCTGAAATCCAAACTTGTGCAGTTTACTGAAGCAGCTGCAATTAAAGGATTCAAACCTGATCTATGTATTCAAAAGGATATTGTTGTTAATCTTGCATTACTTTGGTGATTTTAGTCTCCTAAATTTGTAAATTTCAAGATAAAATTGCTGTATGACCTAGTTATTTTGCACTTTATTTTTTGATCCATTCCAAAACCTACTCTCACTTTTGGAGTTATATTTACTTTATTATTCAATATAATGAAAATCTGTTGACTTTTTATTACGCCAACTTAACCTTGACATCATTTTACCACCAATGGCGCCGCCGTGATATCCGTTTGTCTATTAAGAGTCACGTGTACAGCACACCAGTCGGGTCTGTCCTACTGTACGGCTGTGAAACATGTTCATTGAAGGTGGAAGACATGAGAAGGCTTCAAGTGTTTGACCACCGTTGCCTTCATAGTGTACGCCGTATTCCGTGGTGTCACCAAGTGAGTAATGCAGAAGTCAGGTGTAGAGTTTTAGGGAGTAGAGGTAAAATCAGTTGACACGGTTGTGAACCTTCATCGACTGAGATGACCGTGTATGCCTAATCACCGATTGTCTCGTCACACAACGTTGACCGAAGTAGGTGCAGGCTGAAAAAAGTGCGAAGTGGCCAGACCAAAACATGGCACCAATATATGAAGTCTCTGACTGTTGGTTTGAGCCATGTGGGGCGATGCTGACTAGGTTATTGGGGTTCACGGGACAAAAAGGATCAGTGGCTGGAGACTCTAGGAGATATGGCTGGGAACCGATGTCAGTGGCTCAGATGTATACGCACATTACCCTCATCTCAACATTATACCGATTCTCACCATTTTCTCATTCTTCGTTTCTCTCTTTTCGTACTTTATATTTCTTTTGACTAAGTTTTCTTCTCTTTATCTTCCACTTCACTGCCCTTTTACTTAATGTACTGGTATGAGCTGTGACAACTCGAAGCGTTGCGCTGTAATGATTGATACTGTGTTGATATTGATGATGACGATGATGATGGTCCATGAAGCATTTAATTGTTCTTAAAAATGCAACCGGGACACGGAGATATAATCGCCTAGAACTAGTATGCTGTCAAGTGGTTTACAAAGCAGCTACCTATGATTTTACTGTCATTTTAGGTGATAAAAATTTCCAAATCAATAACCATGACGTCTAAGGGAAATGACAGTAATTATGCATTAGATATCTTCTAGTCCTGGTAACAACGCTTGAATCGACTAGTGTGAAGTAAACTGCAGAAGTAGACAATGAAAGAGATTTCCAATTGGATCAATAGGAATAGTAATGAAGTATTTTTTTGACAATGGTTACGTTAATATCAGGTCATTTTAATAAACTAAATTTCTTCACAGTGAAGTATTCAGTATTCAGCAGCCACGAACAAGCATGTTTACATTTGTGAATTATTTTAAATATGACTTGTCTAAAAGGATGAGAATGCTTTTTAAGAAAAGCTATGTACTTTTCTTTTCCAATTTGTTGATACTTCTAATTCTCCACTGCTATACTGGATAGAGTAATTTGAGCCCAGCTGAAATATGGGCTCCTATGTAAATACCCCAATATCATTTGAATGTTGATTATTAGAACAGACTTGGTCATGGCTAACAGAGAAATCCAGTTTTATCAGCGGGATGTATTTGCACTCCAGTGAGTGATGTTGTTCCAATTGAAACTCAAACCTCGTACCCATAGCTTCAAATGCCAAAGTGTTATCCGTTAGGCTACTGCAGCATGATAATCACCTCTTGTACAAAGGGCACTGCTTAGAACTTCTTGTTGAAATACGTGTAATTATCCTTTTTTTATACTCGATAGAATACTTCGACGCCCGATGGTATATGGGCTTCTGTGTGGATGTCTGAATATTCATTGCTTTAATTGACTTATTTGTTGCTAGCACAGGAACCTAGAACACAGGTTTCATTTTATTTGAGACCTAGTCAGTTATGACAATAAGTATTTAGGAGAAAATATGCCAACAGGGGTCGGATTATTCTATCTAATATAACAGCGGGGTGCTGTTACATCCAACTGACGAGTTTCAAGTAGGATAAAACGCTCACCCTGAATTCTACTGCCAATCAAAACCAGGGCAATTATGACATTAAATAGTTTTCATTTTGGAATTAGCAACATGATATTCATTGAATAGACTCCTAGTTCTAAAAGTTACCTTTTTCTTTCGAGTACAAACTTGATCACAAATTATAATTTAATATTTCGAAGTGCAATCAGAAAAACACAGATACACTTGCTTTATGTGGCTTAAAAAAATATTCACCTGTAATTAAATCGACTATTAGCTATCAGCCTACATGGCTGAAAAATATTTATACTTTATAAAGATATAATAATGAAAACAATACGGAAAATTTTCACCGTCAGACTTACATGACAGTTTTTTATATTGCTCACTACAACCCCTAACAACTTTCTGTGTTTTGCCTTTCTTTTACAACTGATTTTACAATCGACCAACATGAGTCCGTGAAGAATATTGCCTCGAAATCAATAAAACACATAAAATCTTCCAATTTACTGTGAGGTGCTTGTTACTGATTTGTTTCGAGACGAAATTTACTGAAGTGTTAACAAAAAGTTATAATCAGTAGAGTGAACCAAGTTGAATTTATAAGCAGAAAGTCAGTGAAGGCATCAAGTGAAGGTCACTTTATGTCAAAGTAAGCCATAAAAAAGTATGAATCGCTGGATTCAAAATCAATGACTCGTTGGTCATGTGCTGACCGCGGAATGTGTAAGTTCTGATAAAATCAATAGCGTAGAAATGGGTGCTCACTACTGAATCTAACCTCGCCTAGTTTACTAGTTCACCAGCTGGGGCTAAGCCCTGAAAAAGAGCGGAGGTTGGGAGTGAGGCTATCGATCCTATTGCCAAAAATCAGCCCAGTTGTGAAAGAAACTTCAAACCATAGGATGGCAGTCTATTCTCTACTTCAAATTCATCGATTTTGAAAAATCCATCGATAGTGTCAACCGAACAGTAATTTGGAAACGCCTACAACACTACAGTTTTAGCACCACATACCTTTATCAACCAAATTCAATATCAGTTTTATGCTATATGACGCCACATGCCAAGTGACCCACATGGAAAGCTCAGTGACGTATTTGAAGTGAAGTGGAGTGAAGACAAGGTTGTCGCCTACTTTCACCGACGATCTTCGTGATCGTGATCGAATGAACTGGACTGGACAGGACTGGATCATGCAACAAACCGTGAGGAGCAAGAAGATGGTCATTCACTGACTGGACTGATGAAAAGGCTCCACATGATTTGGATTTCACCGATGATGATTTATATCTAATGTCTAATGTCGCACAAATTCGAAGATCTACAGGCGAAAACTAACAAGTTGACAGACGAGGAGACAGTGAAGGAGGACGGAAATTCTTTTGAAGAAGGTAGAGAAGACAGAGGTGATGAAGATACTCAAGGAACAACGACAACCATAAGCACCAATCACCATCGACGGGAGGAATCTGAAGATAGTTGTCTCTTTCATCTAGTGCTTTACGTAGGCAGCATCGTTCCAACTGCAGGGGTGTCAAAGCAGCTACGATTGAGGGAGCAAGACAGGGCTTCATTAACCTGAAATTGGTGTAGAGGTCTACTGCACTGCACACAGCATAAAGTGTGAATAAGATTCAGATTTTCAACACTAATGTCAGTCAAGTCAGTGCTTCTTTGTGATGGTTGATTGACTTGATGCATCACGAAAAGCATTTCCAACAAACTACAGATAAGCATCATCAACAGCTGTCGCCTACACTCATCCGATACTGAACATCAACCAGATGGCCAGAATAATAAGAATAAGTGACAAGGAACTCTGACTGACTGGTTGGCTGGCTGGCTGGCTGGCTGGCTGACAACCAACCAACAACCCATTGCCCAGCAGATGTGCAGAAGGAAGTTGAGATGGAATGGATATACACTGAGAAGACCGGTTGGGAACCTCATGTGTCAGGCTGGGTCAGGCTGTGAAGTGGAAGCCAAATGGGAAACAACGAGTTGTGAATGTGAGGGTGACATGGAGGAGGTGGTGTGAGGAAGAGATGAAAGCTTGTGGACAGTGGTGGAGCCATGTTTAAAAGACTGTGGAGAAGGGTGTGAAATGTCGACTTGCTAGTGAAGTCCTATGTTCTACCAGACAGCCAAAGGCAAAATAGTAAAAATAATAATACTGAATCTCATACTACGGTAGAACAGTTAGATAGTGGTCCCAGACTTTCAATTTTTGTTTAACTGATATCAGTGCATAATGAATCCTAATTTTGTCTTCATAATTGCATCGTCTCATTCAAACTACATTTTTTTGACCTTATGATGAAACCAGTAATTCATTACATATAAATATAATATCCTTTGTGTTTCATTTTTCAACTTCTTGACATTAGCAGAAACTTATTTTGAGAAAATGCACACAGTCAGTAATTTGTTTCACTTATTACTCCTTCGACTGGTAACATTTTATTTTGTATCACTGAATTTTTTCGCCCTCAGTCAGCAGGGTAGGTAGATCACATTTCCGTGAATACATCTTGTGATTTTTATGACTTGAATGCACTCAGAAAGTAAGGGACAAAATGCAACGAAACTATAGTATTCCAAGAAAGTTGTTGTTCTTGTTTTCAAGAAAACTCTGACAGTAACCAATTTTATAAAATAAAGTTCTGTAATTGTGTTAGCCGTATCATATTTCCATGAAAAAATGCCATCGCATACATGTGGCACACAATTTATCTGCGACACTAACGTAGTAGAAATATACTGAACCTAAAATAGAGATATGATGGCGAACAGATTGATTTAAATGCTTGATCAAATATAAAGATTCATCCGTCATTCTCCATGAATTTATTCACAGATTACATGGGAAGATTTGGAAATTTGGAACTATATGACTTCACAGTGGCATGCCTAAAATAAGTTTACTAATTTTGCTATTCATATAAAATAAACTGAATTTACTCATAATCAGTATCTATGTATCACGGTGTTTCAAAATGTTATACATGTTTGAGAAAGAATAGTTCCCACTCTAACACAAACATAATTGTAGGGGCGTCTTCCATATCCTGGGCTAGGTTTCCCTAGTGCTTGAAGTCATTTTTTGCAGATGAAGTCTGATAGTCAGTAACAGTTTAAGGGTTCTATATTATAAAATCACCAGCAGTGGTTAAAATTTTCAGAAATTTGGGTCAGTGATGTATATATTAGTCATGTAATTATTTCTCACAGAAAACTACACATAGGAAATAAAAGAAACAAGACCAAAGGAGTTTAAGACTTGTTCAATTCATGCGTTATTCGTATCAGAATCGCTTCAAACATTAATGGCGTATCTTTGTGAAGGTAATTGTAAATGAATTGAATAGTATTAGGTACTTTAGAGTTTCACTTCTACTAAATTTTCGTGTAGATTTCATGTATCATTGAAAAAGAATTGATTTTTAAGTTTTAAACATTGACTTGTTTTACATTTATCTTGGTGATTAGCAGTGGAATACAGGATGAACATTTCGTCTTGTTTAGGATTCGTCAGCTGGTTGTACCTGTACCCCAGCGATTGATGTTGGTCACACTAAGACTCGGACCTCGTACCGATCGCATCAAACAACAAAGTGTTATCCACTAGGCAAATGATGCATGATAGCCAACTCTTGTGTGACGGGTATCATTTGTTGTTAATTTACTTGTACCATCCCGCTGTTCAACCTCTCTCGGGAGATGATCACTTCGATAAATAAAATGTCATGACGATCCGGTAGGATCAAGGCATCCACATAAAAATCCATCTTCCAACAGAGGTCAATCAGTTCGCTTCTGAAACTGGAAGTGTACTATGTTTACTTCTGTTTAGTTTTCTACAATTATTCCTAAAAGAGGAACGTCATCTTTCAGTGAATGTATTTTAATTATCTTTATCTAACCTCCACCTTGCATTACTTTTTTCGATGATAAATAATTCATGAAGTGGTCTACACTAAAGTTCGTAAATTTTCTTGTGAGTTTTAGTCTTCAGATTTCGAATGGTTCCTTTGAACAAAAGAAGAAAGTTGCTAGTACATTCCAACTCCGTGCTGAAGAAACTCAGCTGTCTACTTCTTGGAATGCATATTGGTGACTTTCGTAAAAGTTGATTACATGTGTAATAAACAAATAGTTTTAGAAATATATGTAAAATTAAATCTTCAAACTAGGCAAATACCAATTAGAGACTAAAACTTTAGTTCCTACAGCAGAGATTTTGAAAAACGAGGACCTACATTTTGATAAATAATGTTTCTTAGGGATACAAAGTTCCTAACAATCTCAGCTACAAATTCTAATTAAACCGACCAGTCTCTTATATATATATATATATATATATATATATATATATATATATATATATATATATATAAACTGACTACCAAACCACTGATTTATACTATCTGAAGATTTACAGCATGATAGACTATAACCCTTCACATAATTCAAACGAACAGTCAGTGACTTCAGAAATATTTCATCATTAGGTGTAAGGTGCAAAAATGGCGAGTTTGTTGCGTTTTGTCACTTATATGCTTCACAGTCTAGTAAGTACTTGCGTACAACAAATTTTCTACAGAAAAAGTACTTGTTGGCATTTCATAATAATATTTATTCTTCTATGCAGTCATTAAACGAATCTTTGTGAAGCAACTGAGAAACAGATTCAATGCGTACGCCTTTCTGGTTATTAGTATTATACGTAACAGATTCATAACCATAGCAGGTTTACTATTGAATGTATTTAATTTGTGCCACGGAATTGTAAGATTATTCATGTGAAGGAATCATGAAGCGTAGAAAAGCATTACTTCACCTTATTGTAATGACTTTCTAAATAATCTCCAATCTAGTATGGAACGTAGGAATGCTCATGTTATACGTTTAGATATCTTAATTTTCTTTTCTCCTATTTCTCAGTGTAATAATTGCTTAGAAATCACTATGAAGATAATTAACTCTGATTACCTTCATCTAAAGTGAGAAATTGAAAATACTATACAATTATCTATCTGTCCATTTTAATAAGCCAAAACCTTTTTTTATTTTCACCTTTGATAATTACTGATATGTTTTCTGATTAAAAACATTTATTTTCCATAAAAAGAAGGTAAACAATATGATCTGTGTCCTAAAATAAGTTTTATGTATCAAAGTGAAGATCTTATTTGCTGAAAATTCTGAATATCTAATAAATTCTGTTTTGATCATTTTTTTTTGTGAAGAAATCTAGTACTACTTGTACAAGTAGGTTCATTAGACCATTCAAGCCTTTCGATGCACAAAAAACATTTATTCATAGTAATATCAACGAACAGTCCTACCAATACTTTTGTATGTGTGTCTAGCGAGTAAAATTAGGACAGTAGAAATAAATATTTTCAAATGAAACTAGAATCATGTCAGATTCTTGATTACCATGAACTTTTTTCATTAGAACATACAAATCTATGCATATGAACTGTGATCTATGTTTTCCAAAATAGTATCACAAATTTTGAGCACCAAGTAAAAGTCGACATGAGATACAGCTTAAATTTTCGTAAGTCACAATATGTTTCAAATAAAATAATACCAGCTTCTTCAAGGAAATAATCAAAGATATATAACAACAACAACAAGCTTAAATCACCATCAATGGGAGAAACATAAAGAAAGTAGCCTCTTTCACCTATCTAGGCAGGGCACCATCGTTCCAACTACAGGTGGGAGCACAGATGAGAATGTCAAAATCAGGATCGGAAAGATAGCAAGACTGGCGTTCACTAACCTGAAATCAGTGTGGAGATCTACTGCACTGCACACAGCATAAAGTGTGAATAAGATTCAGATTTTCAACACCAATGTCAGTCAAGTCAATGCTTCTATGTGATGGTTGATTGACTTGATGCGTCACGAAAACCATTCTCAACAAACTACAGATATTCATCAACAGCTGCTTACACTAACTCGTTACTGAAGCTCAAATGACCAGAATAATAAGAATAAGCAACAAGGAACTCTGACTGACTGACTGACTAACTGACTGACTGACTGGCTGGCTGGTTGGCTGACAACGAATCAACCAAGATCTTATCACTCAACAAACATGCAGGAGTAAGTGGAGACGGATTGGGCATGCACTGAAAAGACCATTCGCGGATATCACGCACCAGGCCAGGTCGTCGAGTGGAACCCAGATGGAAAACGACAAGTTGGGCTTTGGAGGTGAGGTTGACATAGAGGAGATGGTGTGAGGAAGAAATGAGAGCTTATGGGCAGTCATGAAGCCAGCTTGGAAAGATTGCAGAAAAGAGAGTGGAATGGAGACGTGCTACTGAAGCGTTATGTTTCACTAGGAACCCAAAGGACAAATAATAATAAATAATAATAACAACAAATGAATTCAATGTTCTGTACCTAACCTCCTCCTTCATTCCTCTTCTTTACGTAGTATTTGTTCTTCCTGATTACGACCACTAATCATTCCAAGTTAGCGTTTATCAAGAACTGACATCATTTGCAAAACCGCCAATTTATCATGGGTATAACGCAACCACTGATTTGTTTTCCGTGCTTCTTAACCTCTGTTGAGGAATTTAGAATTTTATTTAGGAAATGTGTATCTTTCCTTACCCCTACATTTACCTGTACGGTTGTCTCGCCTACATATATTGCCCTCCAAGCGAACTATCTGACTTAATGAATGCAGTTTTATTGATTTTCTTTCGGCACTACGTCATTAACTTCTATTAAAGTAGAACGCAGTGTATTCGTTGTACGTTGTGGATAACTATTTTACTTTTCTTCTAGATCTGTTTACGATGTAGAATTATCGCTGTGTTGATTCGGCTCTTGGAAAGAGTTCAGCTTCATTCTAAATTTATCATTCAAGATTCTTTCTACAAAATTTTTAGGATAGTTATCTACTTCCGCTGTGGGACAGACTGACTTTATCTCTCTCCTTCCATCTTCTTCCGTTGTTATAAGACAGTTAGCCTTGTTGATCATATTTTGAGAAATTTACTTCAGTGATCAAAAGGTGGGTAAATTGACTATCCAGGTATCTCTCCGAATGTGTCAGTTTTCTAAAGTGTTGATTTTTATCTTATTTCAAAGATGCTGTGACTTACACAGATATAACGGAACTGATGTCCCGCTTGAGATCCAAACTCGCGTCACCTATTGTATTCAGTGACTTTACCACTGAGTTACCACCAAGAGGCTTGAACAGCTCAGGAGTAAGGTCACTGACTACAACACTGAGTGACGTGAGTTGGAATCTCTGGCTAGAAAACAGTTCCATCGAGGTCCCAGACAAGCCTTGCTGACGAACGCTAATAAGCATGAATCCTAGGTCCACAGCTTTCTGCCGATTTCCTGTAACCAAATAACAAATTTTAGGAACTTTTACTACGAAGAAATACGTTAATATCGTCACGTGACTAAAAGATGATTACTGTGAATGCCTCCATAAGTTTTAAGAAGAAAACATTTCACTTAAGTTTGGTTTGAATATTGCTTCGGTAAAAATTTACTTCTTACGAATGGTATGTCCTTATCTACCATTGGTTATTTTGGCTTTTAGACAATCTGATGGCATATATCTCACGATAGATCATTCATATCAATTTCAGTTTTTACAGTGTACACATTCAGCAGATATTTCGAATAAAGGTATCGTACACATATATTTTCAAATACTTGTTACTATTATCTGTCATTGCTTACAGTAAAACACACCTGAAAAGCGGTCCCTTTAAGACGTCATTAAGAAGTCGTGACATTTTGTGAAGGAATATGTTAGGAAATCAGTATCAGAAGTTATGTCATCAGTAACTATTTATTGTCTCATCGTAATGTAACCAGATTAAGTTTGCTACAGAGAAAAAGCTTATCATACATACAGCAATTTAAAGAAGGCTCAACAATGATCCCTGTCCATATGGAGTGTTACATCTAAGACCACAGAGAATTGGACTTTCAGCATTAATACTAACAGGATTGACAATGTCGATTGCAGTCATAATAATCATCTCAGTATTATTATTTTTACTATTTTGCCTTTGGCTGTCTGGTAGAACATAGGACTTCACTAGCACGTCGACATTTCACACCCTCCTCCACAGTCTTTTAAACATGGCTCCACCACTGTTCACAAGCTTTCATCTCTTCCACACACCACCTCCCCCATGTCACCCTCACATTCACAACTCGTTATTTCCCATTTGGCTTCCACTTCACAGCCTGACCCAGCCTGACACATGAGGTTCCCAACCGGTCTTCTCAGTGTATATCCATTCCATCTCAGCTTCCTTCTGCACGTCTGCTGGGCAATGGGTTGTTGGTTGGTTCGTCGTCAGCCAGCCAGCCAGCCAGTCAGTCAGAGTTTCTTGTCGCTTATTCTTATTATTCTGGCCATCTGGTTGATGTTCAGTATCGGATGAGTGTAGGCGACAGCTGTTGATGATGCTTATCTGTAGTTTGTTGGAAATGCTTTTCGTGACGCATCAAGTCAATCAACCATCACAAAGAAGCACTGAGTTGACTGACATTGGTGTTGAAAATCTGGATCTTGTTCTTTATACTGAATGCAGTATTAGTATTAGTGTAGATAAACGTTTTAGCTGTGACTTTAAAAATTAAGCAATAAACAATTAAATCTAGATTGTTGGATGTTTTAGTGAACCAGAAAGCTATAACATGTGCTTACTCTTCACAAATGAAATATGTAACCATATATTGTCGTACCATATTGCGAACAAACAAATTCCAGTCAATTCTTAGAAGTTATGTGGTCACAGTGTTGTCTGATGGTCATGAGCATACACTGTGTAGTCTTAGAATAAAGCAAAACGATTGTTATTAAATTTCATTGGTTCTTCATGTTGTGCTGATTCATAATGTAAATCTTTTGGGAACTAACCAACAACACGTATATACCTGCAACGAGTGGCAATACGATATATTTGTATCCAGAGGAACAAAAAATTTTATTACCTATTACCACTGTCCTAGTTGTAAGACATTTCTGCTTGGTAAAATATACTTCACTGAGTTCCACCTGAAAGCCTAAACTGGTAGATCTAATTCCCTATTAAATTTCATAAATATTTAATATGGAATGATTCATTCTAGTAAAGGACTGAAAATTTTCACTCTTACCTCTCTCTATAAATCATACTGTCATCCAATAAATATATGCCTATTTAGCATCATGTTTGTTCACTTTATGTTTTCATGAATAATACAAATATTAATTAGCTAAATGAAGTTCCTTGACTAAAAGTTTACACGCCTCAATAAGATCTTAACGCTTTTTAAAATCATTTCATCTGGTGAATTTATTATTATGGTTAGACTATGTAAATAGAAGTGATTCTTTTACAGCAGAATACTGTTAGTAAATGTTGAAAGAAATAGACCGAATGAACTTATAGACTTAGTGTCAATAATGTCATAAGACAACTGAATATATATCAAGATAGAGAAAAGTATCTTTCTGTTATATTTACCTTGTGTTGGGAATTATGAAAGTGCTTTAGTGATGTCTGTTAACTGTTCATAATTATTATGTTCTTTATTCAATGAAATAGGTTTTTATGATTAAATTATACTTGCTAGATAATATACAGTTAAACGGCGTTCTAATTTTAACTTCATCTGATGTAGAAGTTACGAAAAAACTCTTTAAGATTACAGATTACCGTTTCCTGTCGTGATACATAGTTAGCTGCTCCAGACAAGAAGATTAATAATTATGGCGGATAATGAGGAAAACTAACGAACTAATCGGCCACTAAGGTTATCAATCATAGACTAAAAGTATGTAATACTAGTAGCAATATTATTAATAGCAACAGTCATCATGTTATGGAGTGCAACAATATCCTCTAGATTCTTCAAATTTGCCTGTAAATCCCTGATAGGCTTTCACAGCCAATCATAGAATGTCGAACGTTCGAGAAAAGCCCCATGATTGTATATGTGAGACTCAGACAGCTTAAAGAAATTTCTAGAAGAGTTTAGAACATTCCGAAGCCATCAACAAGAGTATATAGATCGTTTATTTTGGTACATATTTCGAGTGGACAGTAAACCTTTGTCTCTTCTTTCTGTTTTCGAGGAACCAAGCGATTATCAAAAGGAAGTCAAAAATAACCATTCAAGAGTCCATTTCTCTCTCTCTCTCTTTTATATATATATATATATATATATATATATATATATATATATATATATATATATATAGTACACTAAATTCATTTGTTAATGTTATTTATGATTATTTGTCCTTTGGGTTCCTAGTGAAACATAACGCTTCAGTAGCACGTCTCCATTCCACTCTCTTCTCTCCAATCTTTCCAAGCTGGCTCCATGACTGCCCATAAGCTCTCATTTCTTCCTCACACCATCTCCTCCATGTCAACCTCACCTTCAAAGCCCAACTTGTCGTTTTCCATCTAGCTTCCACTGGAGTCCCTGGTGCGTGATATCTTACATTCTCATCTGTGCCCCCGTCTGTATTTGAAACGATGCTGCCTTGCCTAGATAGGTGAAAGAGGCTACTTCCTTTAAGTTTCTCCCATTGATGGTGATTGGAGTTTGTTGTTGTTGGTGGTGGTGCTGGTTTGGTATCATCATCACCTCTGTCTTCTCTCTATTCACCTGAACGAAGTCCCGTCTTCTGTGCCTCACCTCTTCAGTCAATTTGTTGGACATTGCATGTAGGTCTTAGTGTTTGTGTGACATTAGACACAAGTCATCTTTGGCGAAATCCAAATCTTCTGGGTTCTTTTCCCTTGTCCATCGTATCCCCCTCTTCTCGTTGTTCACTGTTTGCTGCATTATCCAGTCCAACACAATCAGGAATATCATGGGTGATCGTAGACAGCCTTGTCTTACACCTGTCTTCACTTCAAAGGCATCACTGAGCGTCTTCATATAGTTGTTGAATGAGATTGATAAATGTTTTTGGTATTTCGTAGTTTTGAAGCAGTTGCCTGCCAAATTACTTCTCGGCCGACGCTGTCAAAGGTCTTTTCAAAGTTTATATATATATATATATATATATATATATATACAAAGATATATTAACTGTCTATGGGAACTACGGCGAGCATGGTTTTGGTCAAATCCACTTACTGATGGGGCAACAAGTTTAAGGAAGTGAACAGAATCATATGAGAACTATTGAGATACTTACTGAAAAGCCGGATAGTATGCGATCTGCATCAACTTCCGTTCAACCTTAATTATCTAACATGGATTCCCTCATTTTTTTCAATACAGAACTTTAATTTTGACCTACTTGAAGACATTTTGTTTTACTCACAGTTCGAAAAGTATGAAGATCTAATAACTGTTTACTTTAAATTCCTTAATGATACAGTAAAAATAAGCATTTTTTTGGAGATAATTAGGTATTGCAAAACATGTTTTTACTTTTGGTGAAGCAGTAAAGACTTTTATCACAAATATTTGGAGAACAACCATCTCTCTTTCGGACTAGGTACCAGTGTTTTAATGTTATAAAAGATCCAAGCAATGACTGGGTCAAAGATGCCTGCACTGCCAATACACTTTTATTGATGACAAAAGACCAATGTCAGCAGTCTAAGATCTCCTGCGGATGCTGCTTGTGTTTTATCTAAGATGGAAGAATGCCCAAATGTAACGCTCCAGAAAGTAACAAATGAGTGTCAGTTACTAATCGGTTGTTAGTAAATCCATTTTTTGAAATTACATTGAGATCCTAGAAAATTCAACTGTTGTAGATAAAATATATTTACATTATTTAAAATAATATCAAGCAATAAACAGTAGGTTTTCTTAAAGATGCTACTGTTCTCTTTGATTTAGTACCCTTTACTTTATATGCATAGAAACGGTGACAGAATGGTGAAGTAATTTCATGATATAAAGCCGGTAGCTTAGATGACTCTAGTAATCCTCTTTTTTGAGTAGATGCTTAAGAAGTGTAGTCAGGACGCTTGACCATTTTACCCAACTCCATCTTACTATAGTAAAGACTTTTGAACTAGAAACTTTTTTTAATTCTATGCCTTACGGTTCTGTGATTAAAGGCGATTCATTGCTGCCAGATGGGGAGTCAGATATACTAAGTTTTCGTTAGCAGTAACTAAATTGTTAAGACTGGCTGTTGTTTTGTTCACGATACATTTTGGAAAAAATTACTTGACAAGTTTTTACTCTGCATTCTACAAGTTATAGAAAAGGTGATTGGAATTACTTAGTTGATATAATGAATACAAATTGTTCTGATTACCAAAAGAAGTATAGGATTGTCTTGACAAGTTAACTGCTCTTGAGACAAGATTATGGTTTTGGTAGTTCCAACGTTTTCATTCCAAAAATAAGCTTCGTGAATTATCCAAAATAGTAAATTTTGTTAAATTTCAATCTCTAGCATAGAAGAGATCTCAGTTCACAGGTAAGAACATATGAAGTAGTGCTTTTCGTCAAGTAGTGAATTATAAGAGTCTAATTTCCTTTTTTTTCATATTTAGGAAAACCTAAGCTTATTTTTCCATTTTTCACCTGTATTATTCGATGTTAATGGAGGTCCTAAAGCAGCTCATTCCCCCAACAATCTCATTGGCATAGGCTTCCCATCATAATGCGACCGTCTAATATGTTTTGGCTTTTGCTAATAAAGCATGGCAGTACAATGAAGAAAAACACATCATCATCATTACATGGTCCCACTGCGTTCTCAACACTCCTGTTGTACTGTCTGTCATTTTATAATCTCAATACTGTGAATGTAAGTCATATTTGTTTTTTTTTGTGTGCAAAACGTATATAGTGTGTATTCACACAGATTGATCACTTCTCGTTCTCAACTCACTGTCCATTCTGATTAAGTTATCCACAAATTTCATAAGGCTACATATCTGTTATCTTATCAGCCATCAACTATCACCGGTCTATTTCATTAACAACCGCAAAATGTATGTTACACTTAAAAATCTCCAGAAAAGTGACTGTTGAAGTAGTCATTTAGTTCAGAACTGTACAGCTAGGTTTTTAGGAATCAATGAGGATTTCTTTCTTGAAATATTTCTCTGAAGAGGTCAAATGCAAATTTACCAAAGTATAACCACAACCTTCGTAGAGCCAATAGGCCAATCTGTCTTCTATCCTGTAGGTTTCACCAGGTGGACACACTAAAAATCAGATCGACTTCATTTCAGTATCAAGAAAGTGGAGACCTATCCTACTGGATACAAGATCAAAAAGAGAAGCAGATGTAGGTTCACACCACTCGCTATATAGCGCCTCCAAAATCAAGGTGAAAGCTTTCAAAGAAGCTGATGATAAACCACAGTTCAGTTTCAACACGCAGAACAGAAACTGAAGGAGGAAACTACAAGGGATATCTCCACACCATCTATCAGGAAAAATAGGAGACATTAAAGTAATACCCCCCCCCCTGGATACCTGCATGAAAGAATACTGGAACTCTTTCAAAGAGATGTGGAAGGAAACCTGCATAACCGTATTAGGAAGGAACAAGAAGCAAAACAAGGAGTGGGTCTCCACGGATCTCCACATGAGAGCTGATAGAGGAGAGGACATTGGTGAGGCAGAAGATAAACCAATGTGGTGCAGTTCTAGAATAAACAACGAAAAGAGAAATTGAAACAACTTATAAAACACTACACTGGACAAAGAAGTAAAGAGAAGTGCGCGCAAAGACAAAAGACACTTCTACGACACACTGGCAAGTGAAGCAGAACAGGTTGCTAGTTAAAAGAGGCCTGGCAACACCTTATCAAATAAAAAAGCTACTGTCTGGAAAGAGATCAACACAGATGAAACCAATGAAAGATGCTGGTGAAGGAAAAGAAGTGAGTAAAGAGAATAAACAAAGAAAAAGATGGGCTGACCACTTAAAAAAACTCTTGAATCAACCATTACCACCATCTGCAACTCGTCCACAAATATCACCAGCAACGACAAAACTACCAGTGAACACAGGCACTCCAACAAAAGCAGAATTCCTGAATGCCATAAAAAGGCTGAAATCCGGGAAAGTAGCAGAACCAGATGGAACTCCACCAGAAGCACTGAAAACAGACGCAGAGACAACAGTGGACACGCTCAAATCGCTATCGCAGAAGGTTTGAAAGGAAGGAAAAATACCTTTCGATTGGAAGGAGAGCTTCGTTGCCAAACTGTCGAAGAAGAACGACCTAAGTCTTTTCAAGAATTGGTAAGTAATCATGCTCCTGACCCTGCTCACCCCAAGAAAAATACAAAGCCACATCATCCTGGAGAAATTAAAGGATGCACACCATTCAGAACTACGAGCGTAACAGGCTGGCTTCAAGAAGCACAAGAAGCACGTGCGGATCACACTGCAACTCTAAGCTACGCATCATCATATAGCAGAGCATAGAATAGCAGTCGATTCTCTACTTCAAATTCATCGATTTTGAAAAATCCATCGATAGTGTCAACCGAACAGTAATTTGGTAACTCCTACAATACTACAGTTTTAGCACCACATACCTTTATCAACCTCATTCAATATCAGTTTTATGCTATATGACGCCACATACCAAGTGACCCACAATGGAAAACTCAGTGACGTATTTGAAGTGAAGTGGAGTGAAGACAAGGCTGTCGTCTACTATCACCGACGATCTTCGTGATCGTGATCGAATGAACTGGACTGGATCATGCAACAAACCGTGAGGAGCGAGAAGATGGCCATTCACTGACTGGACCGATGAAAAGGCTCTACATGATTTGGATTTCACCGATGATGATTTATATCTAATGTCTAGTGTCGCACAAATTCGAAGATCTACAGGCGAAAACTAACAAGTTGACAGACGAGGAGACAGTGAAGGAGGACGGAAATTCTTTCAGATGAAGGTAGAGAAGACAGAGGTGATGAAGATACTCAAGGAACAACGACAACCACAAGCACCAATCACCGTCGACGGAAGGAATCTGAAGAGAGTTGTCTCTTCCATCTAATGCTTTACGTAGGCAGCATCGTTCCAACTGCAGGGGATGTCAAAGCAGCTACGATTGAGGGAGCAAGACAGGGCTTCATTAACCTGAAATCGGTGTGGAGGTCTACTGCACTGCACACAGCATAAAGTGTGAATAACATTCAGATTTTCAACACTAATGTCAGTCAACTCAGTGCTTCTTTGTGATGGTTGATTGACTTGACGCATCACGAAAAGCATTTCCAACAAACTACAGATAAGCATCATCAACAGCTGTCGCCTACACTCATCCGATACTGAACATCAACCAGATGGCGAGAATAATAAGAATAAGCAACAAGGAACTCTGACTGACTGGCTGGCTGGCTGGCTGGCTGGCTGGCTGGCTGACAACCAACCAACCAACAACCCATTGCCCAGCAGACGTGCAGAAGGAAGTTGAGATGGAATGGATATACACTGAGAAGACCGGTTGGGGACATCATGTGTCAGGCTGGGTCAGGCTGTGAAGTGGAAGCCAAATGGGAAACAACGAGTTGTGAATGTGAGGGTGGCATGGAGAAGGTGGTGTGAGGAATAGACGAAAGCTTGTGAACAGTGGTGGAGCCATGTTTAAAAGGCTATGGAGAACGGCGTGAAATGTAGACATGCTAGTCAAGCCCATGTCCCACTAGGAACCCAAGGGACAAATACATACAGATAAATGTATCACAAATTTATACGCAAACATTTATCATTACATGGATTACTTATGTTTAGTATAGTGGTAGCATTTCTGAGCAATACAAATGTTAAGAGATTAAGCAAAATATGAAGTTAAGAATTCGAGAAAACTATCTCGCTTTTCAGCGTATTAGAGTGAGTTTTAAATGATAAAAATCATGTTCATCTAATTTCTATAGCTTCCTAAAACTGGACCAGAGCTGTTTACAGTGCACCGAAAATTCACAATGCTTTCAGCTTAAATAGCAAGATCGAAGACGAGAGTATCAGAATGTCTTGTTAAACCAATAAATAAGGAGAAATGAATGCCAGTACGCGTTTAATTAAAAGCTTACGTTTATGCACTGTGAACTTTAGGAGAGGATTTTGTTACATGAATGCAGATTATAACTTTGACTGAAGTGTTACCATCAATTTTAAAGAAGCACAAATTGAGTTGCTATCCACAAACTCTCTTCTACTTTTATTAAGTTTTCACAATCCCTACATTACTGAGTAAAAATTAGTTAAACAAACTATAGTTGATTCTGTATCTTACGGATCACTTAAGCATTTTGTGAACATTTTTCAGAAAAAGGTATACTATTCTAGAACTGGTTTTTAAGAATTTGCTTCAACCCACAACCAAACACATTGATAATTATATGTTTTAAGCTGCAATATTTACCTCTCCCTCTTTCGTTTTAACATACGTAATAACAGTTTTAAATCATTTACGTAGAGTCTGAAAAGCTTCCACTTTGTATATTAATACAAAAATTGATGTCAGTCAAACTGTGGACAAAAATTATTGTGAAATACTTTTCATTTGTTGCTTTTATCAAAAAGTGAATCTAGTATAAATGTTTTGAGGGGGTTGGGGAGATTTGGAAATGTTTCAAGTTGTTATTCATCGAAGACTGACATCAGTTGGAGGAACAAAGGAAACCTGGGAGCACTGGACAGCTGTTTCGTCCTAGTATGGGACTCCTCAGCAGTGCGCACCCACCACCCCACCAGCGGGGATCGAACCCGCGACCTTCAGGTTCCGCGACCAGCGCGTTACCATTGAGCCACTGGGTCAGAGCGCTGGTCGCGGAACCTGAAGGTCGCGGGTTCGATCCCCGCTGGTGGGGTCGTGGGTGCGCACTGCTGAGGAGTCCCATACTAGGACGAAACAGCTGTCCAGTGCTCCCAGGTTTCCTTTGTTCCTCCAACTGATGTCAGTCTTCGATGAATAACAACTTTATAAATGTTTTGCAGTCATAATTTCAAAACAAGACAATTTTACGTTGAATGAAATACCACCAAGAAAACTATGGCGGTTGATTCTTATTTGTAGTCATAAATTAACTGAACAATATTTACCTCAGCATTTGAACACTAGGTGGTCTATGATAAGAAAAGTAATCTAATTTATCTTACATTATCGCTCTATGTAAATCTAGTTATAAAATGCATTAGTATAAGGTGAAATTAAGTCAAGTTTGAAGAGAATACGTTTCCAAAATGGGGATGAGTTATCGACTGTAAGGAAATCGCTATTTCTTTAATATAAGTATAAAACTTGGGCACTGTGGTCGAGTGTGATTCCATTTTAGTCTGTTTATTAGAAATATCACACAGTGAAACAGTCATTTACTGGATAACGTTTCGGACATAATTTATTGTCCATATTCATATCAGGTAACCAACTCCAAAACTTCTAGACAGTCTTTACATATTCCTAGTTTTCTCTCCTTCTCTGTGGTGACAAGGGTAGTAGAATTTTCCATATATCTGGGACAGGTGTAGAATCATTTCGATTGCATGTGTTTGGTGTTGACTCGATAAACAAAGATTTGGTTATCAATCTCTCCCTCCACCCAACTAAGTTAGTTTTCAAAACTGTCACCCTATCCCACCCTACTGTGTGATTGTATCATCGCATGCAGAGCTTTAGCCAAGTTTTTCTCTGGATTTCTTATCTTATTAAGATCTACTAATCTTGATTTAGCTAAGTTTTTGTGTTGTTATTCTAATCGACCCTGGCCGACTGCTTTGACCTATGTACGTGACCTCGCAATCATTGCAAGGAATATGGTAAATCAGATTATTTTGCTTAATCGCATCGATAGGATCTTTTAACCTACAAAGCTTGTTTCTAAGTGAGTTTGTTGGTTTGAATGCCACTTTAATCCCAGCCTTATTGAGAATTCTTCGTAGTGCTTCTGAGGTGCCTTCCTTGCATGGTAACACAGCAGAGGCTTCGAATTCTCTCTTAACCCTGTCGCCATTATTACCACTAGTAGTGGGATTATTATTAATAACACCTGTATTACTACTACTACCGCTGCTAATATTTTTCTTTCCATTTCTTACGAATTTATTTATAAATTTTGGTGGGTAATTATTGAGATTTAGGGTATTCTTGATATGTCTAATTTCTTGTCGCAGATTTTCCGATCTACTAGTAAGCTTTTTCGCTCTATCACTTAAGCACTTAACTAGGCCTACTTTAATTGAAATGGGGTGGGAGGATTCGAAGTCTAAGTAGAGATTTGAATGGGTAGGTTTCCTATAGACACTAGTCTCTAGACTTCCTTCTTGTGTTCGTTTAATCTTTCAATCAAACACTGCTAAATCACCTTCATCACTTTCTAAGTCACAGGTAAATTGGATTACATTCACTATTGAATTCATATGTAATTAAAACCAATTGATGTGTTCCAATTTCAGTACTGTAAACGTATCATCTACATATCGGAACCATTTTCTTTGGAGTAGGATTAGATGTTTAAAGGGTTACCTGTCCCCAACTATCCATAAATATGTCTGCGACGATAGAGGATATTGGTGATTTTATGGCAACACCAGTTTGTTTATATATTTTATTTTGAAACTTAAAAAATGTGGATGTTAGGCACAATCTTACTCCTAGTATGATTTCCTCGATCGGCAGCTTAGTTCGCTGCGTAGGTTCTTTGTCATCTTTAAGCCCATTTTGAACTGCCTCCAGAGCCATGTCAATCGGTATGTTTGTGTAAAGGCTAGTTATGTCAAAACTAACCATTTTTTCACTGTCGTCTAACCTATGCTTTAAGTCATAAGAGTTGGTAAGTCGAGACTTTGTGTGATTTCTTATTGGACCTAACGTTTAACCCGAATCTTCTTAAAGTGATAGAAGATGGTATAGGACAATGTTTCATCATTACTAATGAATGCATCAGGAGAATTCAACATATATATACATTAGCCTTCTGTTGAATGTAATGCTTACGTCTTTGCTTCATATACTTACTGAATATGGAGGGGTAGTTTTTCATGAAATACAGACGTCTGATTGGTTAGTTCAGTAGTTGCAGAGGGGCCTTCAGAGGATATCATTTCGATCACAAGATCACTGAAATTAGGTCAGTATGGTCACATAATTTTAAGACCTTTGCTGTTCTTCAAACTTATACCTCATTAGCAGTGGAATTTTTCAGCTTTATAAGAATTGTTGTCAACTCATTTCTGTCTCACGGATTACGCATTGATTTGACCCACAAAATATGCACATTCGTTTGACTTGTACTAAGATTTTAGTATTTCAAAGTGACATAGGGAAACACTGAGAAAGAGCACCAAAAGTTCAATGATGTCCAGAAACGTAGAATATATATTTATGAACCATAGAAAATAATGGAACTTAGACGTACTTGATCGCACTTCGTAGCAGTGATAAAGACATCCAGCTGATAATTTTACTTTGATAAAATCAGAATATATCAACGTTTTTTTTCTCACAGATAAAGTTCTTTGTAAATAACCGCCAAATTCGTTCATGAGTAAAGGAATAAGCGGTTAGGATTAGCAGTCTGAGATAAATAAATCAGGCGACTATAAAAAACTGGGTTAAAAGGAAATCATTGAATTTTGAAAACCAGTGGGTAATCTGCGCGACAGAAATGAGTCACTTCCACTACTAATGAAGTCTGAATTAGATCAACAGCATAAACCTTAAAATCAAGTTTAGAATTTGTGTGACCATGCTGATCTAATTACGATGATCTTGTGATCGAAATGATTTCTTCTGAAGGAGTCTTTATTTCAGTTGAAACGGTAATCTTTGATTACATTGAGAAAAGCCTATTACTCTTCTCAGTAGTTGTCTGGTTTACCTTTAAAGTTACTCAACCATAATTGATTCTGAAAACTATCCTGAAAAGTGCTTACTACATCAACCAATTAATAAGTGATTTTAATAGCTTGCCTAAAAACTACTAAAATAGCCAATTGTCTTTCTTTACTTTATGAAAAAATTTCTATCGAGCCAAAATAGTGAAACCTGATTGGTTATTTCAGCATTTGTTAGGGTGCACTTTAGTATCTCCATAATAACTTTATGCCATTTTATGAAAAGCTACATATCTGAACCAAATAATATATTCTAATCGCTTACTGTAGAAGTCGGCTCAGTTACTGTCTTTGAAGGACTCTAAAGACAATAACAACAGCAACGACCGAGATGACCAATTCAGTTTCTCGATTTTGTAAAAATCTAGCTTTCCAGATGAAATAAATACGGCTGATTGGATAATTCGAGTGACTCTAAAGTCCACTTTGATGACAAGCAAAATAACCAGTTACAGTGCCGGATTTGATTAAAATCTACCTTTTGAGCCAAAACAACGGGATCTAATTATTCATTTCAGTCGTCGCTAAGGTGACCTTAAGAGGTACTTAATATTTTTGGTGATTCTAATAATCACTTTAGCAACCCTTTCAATAACCGATTAGCCTTTTTCAGTTCATGGAAAAAGGTTATCTCATGTAAAGTAGAAAAATCTAATTGGTCAGGTTTCAGGTTGCTAAGATGGCCGTTAGAGCCAAGCGACTTTAAAGGTCACCTTAGCAACTGCTAAAACAAGCGATCAATTTTCAACATTTCGGATGGAATGCTGGTTTTGTATGAAACAAGAAACCCTAACTGGCTATTTCATCAGTTGCTAGGTCGGCCTCTAAAGTCAATCTCAGAGCAGCCATACTTTATTTTTGTTTTGAAGCCCGTTTTGAAGTGGCTTTATAGGTCATGATAACAACTAGTAAGTCCACCAATAATAGGTCTTCTCCATTTAGCCGGAAAGAGAGTTTTTTCGTAGAGTACTGAAATCTCATTGGCCGTTGTATTGGTGAAAAAAGTGCTCATTAGAGTCACTTCTAAATAGGTGCTACATGACCAGTTGTTGTGCCTTGTGGTATCAGTCAAACTTAAGGCCAACAATGATCATTTTAGTTTCAGGAAGCAAAGTTCATATTGATATGTCATCGCTTCAAAGTATCCCATCAATTAGAATTTCTGAATATCACTTACTGTCCCATTGCAACAAAGTGCTATTAAATTCTCAAATTCTTTCTACCGCGAACTACTGTGGACTGTTTTTCATTGAGCCTAAAAACAGACATGAAAGGGCGTACTTTAGATATGGGGAAGTTTCTAGCCCATTGCCATTCAAATCAAATGATTTGACTTAAAACTGCAGAATTATCTTAGCAGAATAAATCGTGAATAAGGTTAATCGTTCATCTGTATGGGCAAAGTGAAGTT
This sequence comes from Heterobilharzia americana, assembly GCA_944470555.2. Taxonomy (NCBI): domain Eukaryota; kingdom Metazoa; phylum Platyhelminthes; class Trematoda; order Strigeidida; family Schistosomatidae; genus Heterobilharzia; species Heterobilharzia americana. The sequence goes on along the minus strand of OX104129.1, from coordinate 57,929,151 downwards.
TTCATTAAAATACCGATTGTGTGTAAACGAATGTTGGTTGTGACATCCAATAAGGAAATCTGAAATTATGTGGGTTAGGGTTGCAAATTTATTGAGAATCACACTTTTTCTAAATAACACAAATAATAAAAAAAACCTGAATTATTAGGCCCTCGGTATCTGACAGTGGTACAGTCTCACTGAAGAATGTTCAGTGCCCATCTGTGATAGAGACTTGACTGAATAATATCAAAAATATTAGGGATCGAGTGAAAAGTTAACATCTGATACAGATAATATTCTTAGAGATCTCAGTTTAGTTAGTATATAATAATACCAACGTTTCCCACGAAAGGTCTAGTTTGATCTGCTACAGAGGAGAAATTAAGGTAATGACGTTTATCACTCAAGGCTCACCATGACAGTTTAAATGTAAACGTAAGATCAAGTATTCAAAAAGATAACAAAGGAGACTTCAGTCTACTCTGCTGAACAATAATCTTAACAGTAACTTCTCAATTAACCAAGGAATGTAGTATGGTTTCAGTAACTAGCCAAGAAATGTTAGAATATATCCAGCAATTTGGCTCAATTTTAGTTTAATACTAACTAGGGGTCGTCATATGAAATCTAGACAACTGAGATTTGTTCTACACTGAGTATGTAGCTCATAAATGAAAACACGTTTAAACTATATTATTGTCTCAAGTAACATAACCTGTCAGCATTTCTTTCCATAATTAAGCAAAGTAACTGAATTCCCGTTCTTATCTGATATTATTTAGTCATCAGGGTATGAGAAATAAAATCCGAATGTTTGATTTTCAACCTATGCGTAGAATCACACAGTATTAACCTCGCCTGGTTAACTAGTTCACTAGTTACTAGCCGGTCCTAAGCCCGGGTAAAGAGGGGAGGTTGGAGATAGGGCTAGCAACCCTACCCCGTAAAACAAATCTAACCACTAAACAAACTTCAAAGCACAAACGATATATAAAAAATAAAAACAAACTTATTCCCCGCTGGAATCGGAGAGGCGAAATGACGCCAGTTGGTGAAAGCCTTCGGGAAGCCAATTGGCCGATGTGTCTTCTCTTCCCTCGATGAAAGCGAAAGTAAACGTGGGGACATGGAATGTCCGCCCCATGTTTGAACCCAGTAAGGCAGCCCAGATTGCAAACGAGATGAGAAGGTATCACATTGAAGTGCTTGGGATTTGCGAAAGCAGATGGAATGGGAATGGAGTCTCCAAACTGTCAACTGGAGAATCAATAATCTACTCCGATATTGTCACCCAGACGACAACCACGAGCACACTGAGTTTTGGAGTGGCTATCATGATGTCCCCAACAGCATCGAAGGCTCTCATGCAGTGGGAACCAATCTCCTCAACGATCATGATCATGACAGCAAGATTCAACTCAAAAGGAAGGAAGGTCACAATCATACAATGCTGAGCTATGCACCTACAAATAATGCAGAGCAAGAGAAAAAGGAGGATTTCTACAGACAACTGCAATCAACACTGGACAAGACGTCAGTTGGCGATATCAAAATTCTAATGGGCGGGGTGACATGAATGCCAAACTGGGAGGTGACAACACGGGAAGAGAACTAACCATGGGTCGAGAAGCTCTCGGTGAGGTGATGAACGAGAATGGAGAATTGTTTGCAGAATTCTACACATTCAACGATTTGGTGATTGGAGGCCAGGCAGTGTGTTCAAGCACAGGGATATCCCCTAAGCGATATGGATTTCACCAGACACCAGGACACACTAAAAATCAAATCGACTTTATCTCAATCTCAAGAAAATGGAGACGCAGTCAGCCTACTTGAGACATGGTCAAGAAGAGGAGCAGATGTAGGTTCAGACCACTATCTAGTGCAAGGAACCTTCCAAATCAAGTTAAAAGCCTTCAAGGAAGCTGGTGATAGACCTCAATTCAAGTACAACACTCGGAAACTGAAGGATGAAACTACAAAGGAGATCTTCACGGCAGCCATCACAATAAAATGGAAGATATCGAGGAACATCCCTGAAGAAACCTGTGTGGAAGAACACTGGAAGTCTTTGAAAGCTATGTGGAAAGGAACCTGCACAACAGTATTAGGAAGGAAGAAGAAAGAAGATAAAGAATGAATCTCGACGGATACATGGAAGCTGATCTAGGAGAGAGAGGAGGATGGTGCAGCAGAAGATAAACCAGTGCAAGGATGCTCAACGACAAAAGGAACTGAGTACAATGTATAAAACACTACACTGGATAAAGAAGTGAAGAAGAGTGCACGCAAAGACAAAAGACACTTCTACGAAATACTGGCAAGTGAAGCAGAACAGGCTGCAGGCTGGTGAGAGAGACCTGACGACATTGTATCAAATAACCAGGTTGCTATCTGGTAGGGAAGAGATCAACACAGATGAAACCAATAAAAGATGATGACGGAAATATAATTGCGAAAGAAGAGAAACAAAGGAGACGATGGGCCGACCACTTCAAGAAGCTCTTGAATCGACCACCACCTGCACTTCGTCCAGAAATACCACCTGCAGCCGCCGAACTACCAATGAACACAAATCCTCCAACAAAAATGGAAGTCCTGAACGCCATAAAGCTACTGAAATGCGGGAAAGCAGCAGGACCAGATGGGATACCGCCAGAAGCACTGAGAACAGATGCAGAGACAACAGCGGACATGCTCACACCACTATTGCAGAAGGTGTAGAAGGAAGAGAAGGTACCTGCCATTGCATTGGAGGAAGGGTTACCTCGTCAAACTGCCGAAGAAGGGAGACCTCAGTGTTTGCAAGAACTGGCGCGGAATCACTCTCCTGTCCACCCAGAGCAAGCAAAATATTAAGCCGCATCATCCTGGAGAGGCTAAAAGATTCACTGGATTCAAAACTATGACCGGAACAGGTTGGCTGACTGGATTCAGGAAGTACAAATCATGCACGGACCGAACTGCAACGCTTCGCATTATCATAGAACAGAGCATAGAATGGCAATCAGCTCTCTACCTCAACTTCATCGACTTTGAGAAGGCCTTTGACAGCGTCGACCGAGAAGTAATTTGGAAACTGCTTCAATACTACGGAGTACCGCAAACCTTTATCCACATCATTCAACAACTATATGAAGATGCCACATGCCAAGTAATTCACAATGGGAAGCTCAGTGATACTTTTGAAGTGAAGACAGGAGTGAAACAAGGTTGCCTACTATCCCCCATGATATTCTTGATTGTGGTGGACTGGATCATGCAGCAAACAGTGGGCAGCAAGAAGAGGGGGATACGCTGGCTGGACTGAGGAAAAGAACCTAGAAGACTTAAATTTCGCCAACGATGAATTGTGCCTGATGTCACATAAACTTGAAGATGTACAGGCAAAAACTAACAAGTTGATAGAAGAGGCAGCTAAGACGGGACTTCAGGTGAATATAGAGAAGAAAGAAGTGATGAAGATACCGCACCACCACCATCAACAACAACAACAAACTGCAATCACCGTCAACGGGAGAAACTTAAAGGAAGTAACCTCCTTCACCTATCCAGGAGGCACTGTTTCAACTACAGGGGCTACAGGCACAGACGAGGACGTCAAAGTCAGAATCGGAAAAGCAAGACAGGCGTTCATTAGCCTGAAAACAGTGTGGAGATCTTCTGCACTCAGCATGTGCAACAACATCCGGATTTTCCACACCAACGTGAAGTCAGTGCTTTTGTGTGGCTGAGAGACGGCGCGTTACGAAAGGGATTTCCAATAAACTACAGACATTCATCAACAACTGCTTACGCTCGCTACTGGAGATCAGATGGCCAGAAAGAATAAGCAACAAGGAGCTCTGGGAACGAACCAACCAAGAACCTATCACGCAACAAATATTCAGGAAGAAGTGGAGGTGGATTGGCCATGCACTGAGAAGGCCGACTGAGGACATCACCCGTCAGGCCCTCGAGTGGAATCCCCATGGGAGGCGACGAGTTGGACGTCCGAGGTGAGGGTGACATGGAGGAGATGGTGTGAGGAGGAAATGAGAGCTTATGGGCTGTCGTGGAACCAGGTTCAAAAGATCTCAGAGGACAGAGGTCACTGGAGACGTGCTACTGAAGCCCTATGTTCCACTAGGAACCCAAGGGACTAATAATAAAATAATAATAAACGAAAAAGAATCTGACTGTGTTTCTCCAACTTGTCCTAGTAGTGTGGAAAGACTTTTGTATTGAAAAGAGAATTCACATGAATGACAGTAAACACGCTCACTGAACAATACGCTTTTCTGCCATACTCCCTCTCATATCTTTAATAATGAATTTAACTATCCAAAACTATTATCTCAATCGAGTGATGAAAAACACATCTCCTCAAAACTGAATATAGAACGAGTAATATCTGCTTAGGCGAACCACGGAGCATTCAGGGAAGTGAAGAGACAAAGAAGGAAACACGCTTAGAAAAGCTGACTGAAATGTAAGTTAAATCGGCGGATTTACTTCAAAGGTTTGATTAAGACCACTAACAGTTCAGCAATAACACACCTTGTTGAAAACGAAACCATACAGTGGATATGAATCAAATATTTACCATTGACTGGAGTGCCAGCAACTCGCCGAATGTCATACATCGACAAAAACATCAAACTGCAGAAGGGATGGGGAACAGCACTAAACCTCTAGATTCTTGTATTTGGAGAAAGCAGGTGCTGCCACTATAACTAGCCTGGACTCATTCAGCTTGATTAACAACCTATTGAAGGACCTTTAAGCATTGTCATTGCAAAACTACACCATATGGACATATAATGGTAGGACCTGGAGAAAAAGTAACCACAACAATATTCCATATACACTTGAAAGATTTTTGAATAAATTATTACTGTAAACCTGTTCATTTTTGTGTTATCAGAGCGGATTTCCGAGATGATATCATCTCTTAATTCCTGTCTTCTTATCTCCTTGCTTGAATTACCGAAATGACCAATCACATTTCTATGACTTCTATAGTAGTTTCGCCAAACTCTCAACAGCTACATTACGTCCGTACAGCTGAGAAGCATTAACGTTTTGTGGTATCTCTAACTTTATACGCCTACATTTCTTACGATTTGTTCTCATATGTTTTGTGGAAAACGTCTTTCTTTGTTCATTGTTACCAAGATAAATGCAGTTATCTCCTCTTTAACTTAGCTAATGTGAAGTTACTTGTGAGAAGTTTTATCTCGATCTAGAAAGTCTCCAGTTATAATAGCATATAGAAGCAGTTGAAGTTGAGATAAGTGACAGTGGCCACATCCTCAGGCCGAGCACATAACAGATTATTGTTGTACGGATCTAGCTGACACTAGTGAGCAATCTACGGAATACATTAGCTTATCTGGCTTAGGTTAAAACCGCTATTCACCATATACACTAAGAACCACTGCCACTATCAGCCTCTTCTAAATTCAAGGTGAAAATGATCATTAAATCACTGTTTTCACTTAAAGCTTATGTTCGACAACTGACAGGGTCGGTTGCTTGATTCCCAGAATAACTTAGATAGTACAATATGACCACATCTTCCGTAGACCAGCCACCTATTCACAGCCAACACAACTCATCGGAGAAAATAAAAGAAGGTGAAGACCAATGATATCTGCAAATACATTCGACTCACCATACCGTAATACGTATCAACCAACAAGACATAACTACATGTATAACAAATTGAGCAGCATAATTGGTACAAACACATTTATTCATCTACCTACATGCACTGGCATATGGTGAACAGTAGACAGAAAGCGTTTCACATAATATACCATGTGGAGTGGGAAGGCGATGAAAATGTGACAGCTGACATGAGACAGTAAAACCATCAGAGTTGTCAACGATGTATCACAGTTGAGACGGCTTTGTAGAGCAGACTGTGAAGAATGTAGTTGTCAACTGCTGATGACATCGATCCGAAAAGATTGGCTGTCGCCTGTTGAAAGTCAGCGTATGCCTTGACTTTGGCAATTTTCATACTGTTGTATTCATTCAAATCTGTGTAACCCATGAGAAGAGGATGAAACAATAGGTAGATGAACACAGTAAATTGCAGTGCAGAGCTGTACGAAAGAAGAGGTGAGTATTCTCAGAAAATTACAGGCGATTTACCAAGGAATCCGAGACTTATCGATGCAGAATGAAAGCCATCGTTTCGAGGATGTCAGGTGTACGGGAAGCTTGGCGATAGCTGGTCAACATGTGATAATATATGAAGCTACCAAGCATGCTAGCTACCTATGAACCTTGAAAGTATAATAACAGAACTCATCTATCATCGCTGCATTAATAAATAATCTTCATTCCAATATTTTAATTACCAATGTGAAGTTTTCCTCGTAATTGGTATTCTTCACATAACTTGTTATATTAATACTGTTCGAAATGTTGTAAATAAGTATGTGTATATTTTTTTTCTGTGGCAGTATATCATTGCTGAACGTTCAACTTTGTACGAAAATTGCTTGGAATATAGCGGTTATTATCACTAGTATTATTATTATTATCATTATCACCGTCAACGGGAGAAACTTGAAGGAAGTAACCTCCTTCACTTATCTAGGAGGCACTGTTTCAACTACAGGCGGGACGGACGAGGACGTCAAAGTCAGAATCGGAAAAGCAAGACAGGCCTTCATTAGCCTGAAACCAGTGTGGAGATCTTCTGCACTCAGCATGCGGAACTAGATACGGATTTTCAACACCAACGTCAAGTCAGTGCTCTTGTATGGCTCAGAGACTTGGCGCGTCACGAAAGGCATTTCCAATAAACTACAGACATTCATCAACAACTGCCACCTACGCTGGCTCGCTACTGAAGATCAGATGAATTGCCAGAAAGAATAAGCAACAAGGAACTCTGGGAACGAAGCAACCAAGAACCTATCACGCAACAAATATGCAGGAAGAAGTGGAGATGGATTGGCCATGCACTGAGAAGGCCGACTGAGGACATCACGCGTCAGGCCAGTTGCTCGAGTGGAATCCCCATGGAAGCGACGAGTTGGACGTCCGAGGGTGACATGGAGGAGGTCATGCGAGGAGGAAATGAGAGGCTGTGGGCTGTCGTGGGACCAGGTTCAAAAGATCTCAGAGAACAGGATGAAATGGAGACGTGCTACTGAAGCCCTATATTCCACTAGGAACCCAAGGGACTAATAATAATAATAATAATAATAATAATTTTGAAGATGTATATCAATCAGCTGTGTTATGAAATATTTTAAGAGGCGAATTAAAAAGCCAAACATCTACGTATAACGTGTATCACATGTACCACTATTGTATTATTTCAACGGAAACCAACTTCACCATGGAGAAAAGTATCTATATTTCATTCTCTAAATAAAGATTATATCTTACCCAGTATTAATTTGCAGTAATAGCAAACAGCCTTCAGTTCGATTCTGCCTTGATCTTTATGAACTACTTAAATTCCCAAAAGTTTCATGAAATATTATACAATAATTTCAAAGAAGACTGGTCTTATTACTGTAGTAGAGAGTGGTACACCAGTCTTTACGGAATACTGTTTCTAACACATCAGGGTACTCGTAAAACTTCCATAATTTCTTGATGTAGAAATGTGTGTGCTAACCTAAATGTGATTCAATTTGGGGGATTTTGGGGATTTAGAAATTTTTCAAGTTAGTATTCATCATGAAGTGACATCATTTAGGAGAACTTTGGAAACCTGGGATCACCGAAAAGCTGTCCCATTCTAGAATGATACCCTTCAGCAGTGCGCACCCACGACCCTGCCCAACCAGAGATCGGACCCACAACCTTAGGGTTCCATGGTCAGCACGTTACTATTTAGCCACTGAGTCAGAATCTGGTGGTCTACATTTTCAAATTTCGTCAGTCCACAACATACCATTACCATCACCCAATGTGATGTTGAGCATTTACTGTGACGGCTACCATGTTTACCAAATTGGTCACAACTTCTCATTGGAACTTCAGGAATCACCTCTCGAGGCTAGTCACCAATGAGCACCACTTCAATTAAATTCGGGGGTTTGTGTATATTTAGAGATGTCAGTCCATGATGAATACCAACTAGAAAAATCTCTAAATCCCCACAAACCCTCAAATTAAATTGAACTAATGCTCACTGGTGACTATTTTCGAGAGGTATTATGAACTGACAGAAGTAGGAAATATGGACCACTAGATTCCCACCCAGTGGCTAGCTAAATCGTAACTTCCTGGCCATGGAACCTGAAGGTTGTGGGTTCGATCCCTAGTTGGGTGGGGTCGTGGGTATGCACCGCTGAAGAGTCCCATGTTAGGACGAAAAAGTTACCTCGTACTCCCAGGTCTCCCATGTTCCTCCAGTTGATGTGAGTCCATGATGAATACCAACCTGGAAAGTCTCCAAATATGATTATTAGCATTGAACTGTACATGAAATGTCATTCATTAAAAAACACTATATCACTCACTGTATGTTATACTTATTGAAGTAATTTAATAGTGGATTTTTTACTCTGATATATTGCTCAAAATCTGCTTCTTATTGTTGACTGGACCTTGCTGTACGTTTGTTGGGTAGGTAACTATAACTTGGTCTACCATTTATGCAACAGGATACCTGCGAGATAACATATGATCAGACTTTGCAAAATGATATATACTACTATTTTATCATGCCTTAGAAATGGAATGAAATAATGAACGCTTAGTAAACCGTTAGAAAATTTTAATATGGTTCGTTCTTTTTTTTCCATGAAAGAAAAATAGAACACGATCTGATTCTACAACTTTGAACATGCAATAAAATCTAGAAAAAAGCCAGTTAAAAGGATACGATGATGGCTTTACTGAATAATTTCTCGGTACTGTAAATAAAGCAGTATGTAGCCAGATCCACAACAACTTTGATTTAACTCCACCTAATGTAAACCTGTTATACTATATACGGTCCGTCATTCATGATAAAAATAACGAAAAACATACTTAAAAGAATGGCGTTGGGAATAACATGACTCACTGGGAGGCAGGTACATCCAGCTGACCAGTCCCAAATAGGACGACATACGCATCCTGGATTCCACTACTAGCCACTGCCTATCATTACTATACATAACTGAAGCACATGTGATATCGAGGCATCCGCACAAGAGCCCATATACAAACAGGGACTGATCAATTTGGTCCAATCAGCGACGATATAATACAAGCAGTTATATTAAAATTATACTCGTCGCACAAGAAGTGGCTATCGTGGCTCAGTAGTGTAGTGGATAACGCTCTGGCATTTGAAGCGATCGGTCCCAAGTCCGAATCCCGGTAGGAAGCAGGTACACCCGGCTGACCAGTCCCAAATAGGAAGAAATGCACATCCTGGATTCCACTACTAACCACTGCCCATCATTACCACATATAAAAGAAAGTCTGTTACAAAGTGATTTTAAACAAATTTCTGAATCTGTTAAGTTAGTCATACTTTTTGGATAATTGTGATTAAATCCGTATCGGAATGAAACTTACGCTTGGTCTCAACTAAGCATCCACTGACTCTATAACATGAGAAACATTTCATAAAACCAGCTAAAAGTTTGTGTTTCAATGTCACATCATGATTGATATCTTCCGGTAAAGTTGTTATAATTTAGCTGTTGAATGACTTCAATAAATGGGAAATCATAATCAATTACACTTCAAATAATATATATATTCTCTTCTAAGCTGTTTCATAATAATATAAGATGAGAGAAATATTGTCATCAGAAATTATATGTCTGTTATTTTTAGATTAAGTGGAAGACTGAAAAGAAAACAAGAACAGGAAACAACTTGTGACAATATGTCAAAAAACAAAACCATAACTATTCAATTGACTTATCCTAAAATATATAAAATGATGAAATACAATTTTTACTAATCTCTGTATTATGAAAATCATAAAGTTATGCCATTCTTGCTGGCGAAAAATATTTCATTTATCTGATATGTTAATAAATTGAGTTGAACAGATGGTCATCTTATTTTGTTTTCACATAATAAGAATTTATTTAGCTGGAATTACAAAAAAGAACATACAACTTATATTTTTCTCATGATGAATCTGCCTTCAAATTATACTATCAGTGTTTTTCATCTCTGAAAAACATTCTGTTATGATTATTGAACGTAATATTAAAGGGGGAAAAGAGAAGAATAAAAAATGTTTTCTTACTGAATACTCCAAATTTTCAGCTTTTTTCTTGAATAACGATTCACCTTATTATAGGCTATGATTCATTTCAACACTTTTATACATGTTCTACTTAAGAACAGTGCACATACGCTTAAATACACAAGAATTCGTATGTATTCACAGGGCAGTGCTATGAGGAATCGACTATTTAATAATCCTCCTGAACAAAGTACAATATTCCCTCAGTGTCAAATCAATAAATAGATAAAAAAATTATCAGCTTTACTTCACCAAAGAAAACTAACGTTGTGATAACCTAATTCGGTACGATCCTATTTGTTTGTATACAAAATTATGGCCTAACTCATTTCGTATATTTTTTATCCCATTCAATCACATTTGGCCACTTTCAATTACGTTTCCTAACTTTGATGAAGAAATACACTATAGCTGAGATGGGAATTCTATACAACAAATTTGCGCTCAGATATTTGGATAAAGCCAACTATCTGATATAAGTTAAGAGAACAGTTCAGATCCAAAACTTCATGTATTGTGTTACGTATATGATTTGGTGTCCTTTATTAAAACGTCTTGTCCACAAGTGATAATTTTAACTGTTCTAGAAAGTATCAACGTTTATTTAAATTGACCTTCTAATTGTCTTCATCTAACATCACGAAAATATGAAATAAATGAGGTTAAATGAATTAACGTGTACTTTTTGTTCATTAGCTCAATTCAGTATAATTAATTCATAGAAGTTAACAATAGTCGGTCATTAACAAACTATGGTATATATTATGATTAGCCATTATATTGGACCAAGTGTGCATCTTAATTACCATATATATATATATATATATATATATATATATATATATATATATATATATATATATACTAGACTTGGTATTCGTCAGTGATACTGATATATACCAAACTCGAAAGAGATCCTCACTGTTCAGGTCAGATCATTGCATTATACTTGTTTTCCCAAAATATGTGCCAAACAACACAAAACAGCTTTCATACATAAGAAGATTGTACATAGAAACTATTCACATATTAGTATACCTAATCTAAGAGAAATGCTACAATGTTCAGACTAGAATATATATGACAGCGATGTTTTGAACGCTACTATTGATTATGTAACGTGCTATCTCAATTTCTGCATGGATATACGTTGCCACAGTGAAAAGCTTTCTCCACACTTCGATCGTGTATCTTCTACTCAGCTTAAGAAACTAAGAAGAAGAAAAAGAAAGACTATATAAATTAATTGATAATGCTGGCGCTCGTCGACTGAATGTTTTAGTTAGGTTGGTAATTGAACGTCTGAGTCCACTATACAAGCAGAAACTTTTGTTATGCAGAGGCTATTCCAGCATGCGGGAACTTTTTAAAGACCTTACTGGTAGTAAACAACTCAGCAAAGAAGCACATGCAGACGACTGTGCCTCGAACAAATCGCTTTTACGTCGACCAACTTGTTCGGTCCCACTTTTTCTACCTATGACCAATGAAGAAGGCCGTCCAGAGTTCACCATGAAAGATTTTTTCAAATGTCTCAAATCCCTGAAACCTCACAGTTCAGGTTAAGACGGTATGTCGAGATTCGTATTCCAACAGATCGATTTAAGAAAGCACCATACTAGCTGCTTGGAAAGATAGTCCCCATACCTAGGTCTAGGACTCTAGGCGCATATACAAAATTCTGTTTAATCGTAGTTACCTCTCTCTTCTTAAAAATATTGGAGAAGCTAATAATGCCTGCCACCACTCTCTTATATCACAATATTGCTTATAGTCTTGATAAAAATGTCAGGTATGTCGGATGTGCCTTTTCAGCCTATACCTCGGCATTTGGTTCTGCCCCAAGACCCCTTTTGCTGGACAAATACTGAGTCCTGAATAATTAGCTGGCTGAATTCCTAGTTCTGTGAGAGTAAACAACATACTGCTCACAGAGGGAAGCACTCCACATCATTGCCTATTGTGATTGGAGTTCCTTAAGGAGCAGTCATTTCTCCATATCTTTTCTCATCCTTTCTGTATGACCTACCATCTCCAGCTGTTATCGATTTCATTAAATATGCCGATGATCTAACAGTTTCTACTCCTATCTCCTCTTTGACAGATTGTTCCCAAATGGATGATTTCCTATCAACTGTTAGATGATGGTCCTCTTAGAGTGGTCTTGTGCTTAATTCTTTAAAATATCGGACCATGAACTTTAGTTTTAGACGTGAACATAACTAATGTGAACTGCTCAATTCTCGTGATTCCTGTTCAACTGACAGTTACGTATTAGAGTGTTACAAGTGTGATTTATCTTGGCGTGTTTTTCTTTTAACCTTTCCTAGTCTCCTCATACCTCACTAGTTTCCAAAAGAATCTTCGGCATAACTTTCTACATTAGGGAGCTGAGAATATCTCAGCCTCTCCTTTTGTGTTTTATGAACTCCTGCATCTTGTCTGTTGTCTTCTATTCCTCCCCTTTATTTTTTCCTGTATTGCTGAATAAAGACTATGCTATATTGCGTAGAAGTTTGAAAATTTTCATTAGAACTAGTTATGCATCCCTTAACCTTCTACTCAGAACAGTTGTGGCCAAACATATTAATTCATGTAGGCATCTGGCAAGAGTTATTTTATCAGATGACAAACATCCTCTTCACTCAAAGCTCTCTGCTTATCGGTCATCTGGAAAGACGAGGAGCAAGTATATACAACTCTATGCACAGACTACAAAATATAAAAACTCTGTAATACCGCACTTATTTGACCCGCTGTATGATGAAAAATGTATTAGAAATGAAATAAAGTCTACTTCTGTTACTGAAAGCAAACTAATTGAAGATAAGCGTGTTACGTTGTACGTATTGTGAATCTAATTGTTAATATGACTGTCTACCAAAGTTGACTGTGCATTGTGAAGAAAGTTGTAGACAAAGCGAATATTCTTATCTTTTCTTCGTATAATTTCTATTTATTTCATCTCGTTATGTATACATGTACACTGTCTTTATCCAGCTGATGGAATATGACGTGCTGAAAATTCTGGAGAGTACTCTCGAAATAGTTTTCAGAATAAAGCCATTATTAATTTTTTTAAAATTATCATGCAGCTGTACAGCTGTGATAGTATTTAAGAAAAAGTACCTTTTTCTGATCAGTAAAGTTTTAAGTACCATTTGATATAATTCCATATTAGTAGTCAGAATACTTGAAAATAGTGATTGCATTGGCCAGCATTCATTTTCTTAATTTACATAAAATTTACTTTTTCCTAGTAACTAAAGTTTCCGTCAAATTATCTATTCATTTTAGACTCTTTTAAGTTTTTACATGCTCAATTTATCTTCAGAGATGAGAATTTTGCACGCCTCCTTCTTCTCTAAATTCGCTTAATAAGCAAATTAAACAATAAAGGTACTGGGGCACTCAGGAAACACGTGGTCAGCCATAATACATGTAACCATGTGTTGGGAAACGGACAAAAATACATTATTCTTGTCTTGGATGATGTGATTTTAATTGTTTAATTTAGTAAATGCCAAACGTAAAAAACAATTCTTCATGTAAACTTTCCCATACTTCATTCAATAAACCATATGAATAACAGACTTTCTCACCTTACCAGTATTCTACCTTCATGAGCTTATCTGTCATATTTAGCGAACATAAATTACAATATATTAGAGGAAATAAGTACATTCCATGTGATAAAGTGATTAAAAAGTTGAATAATCTTTATAACAAAAAGCTTTTATTGAGCGCACCGATTTCGTTAGCTGACCACTAGTAAATTTATTTAGTGACTGTCTGAGAAACATTTTCATCTCTCAATGAGAACGTAACATTTTGACGGTGATATTGTTATTTCCATCCAACACAATGGAAATATGGTAAAGCATTACTTGCTTACTTAGTAAACAACAAGATAAATATATGTCAATCTAATAACCATCATTTTAATTATCTGAGATAGCCGTACTTTTGCAGACTAATATTGATACTGAGTGATGATTGAAAGTGAAGTGAAAATTTGGACCGCGGTTGAATTCCAACCAGTGACAACTGGGTTTCTGGCCCGATACTCTATCAACTGAGAGACAGAGTCCGACTAGTGAACAGGTTTTTATTTTACTTCGACCATTAAGGGTTTTGCCTAACTACCATGTGAATCCTTGACACGTTACTATCGTTTGATAATCAGTATGACGCTAAACCCTCTAATTCAGTTAAATTTGGACTATGATGAGAAGTCCTGAGTGTTAGCATGATCAAACGGTAGTAACGCATCACAAATCCCAATAGACATCAGGTAAACCCTGAGTGGTTGAAGTGAAATAAAAGTCTTGTCAGCAATTGGGTTTCGTAGCTCAGTTGGTAGAGCACAGGGTCGGAAACCTGGTGGTGGCTGGCTCAAATCCCATTGCGGTCCTGATTTTTATTCCACTTTCTTTCATCACCTAGTATCAATGTATTAACTGGGAGTGTTAAAACTTAATTTATTTCAAATACAATGAGATATTTACAAATCTACCTACATATAAAACACATAAAAACAAATGTATACACTTTCTGTTAATTAACTCTACTTGTGTGCAAACGTTTTCAGATTTACTTTACATACTTTATAATAATATATGCACTTTACTGCATTATAACACTGTCTGATTAGATCGACATTATGCTCTTATATCAATCATTATAGTGAGACAGGATCACTGGAGATGAAAATCCATATATCAATTGATCTTCAAATTCTAATGAACATACCGTTGAATAGACATGACCTGAACATATTTCTAACGTGAAGAAAAAGATTATGAAAAATACTTTATAATAAAAGCCATAAAAAGGAAGCATACGAAAGTAATTCACTAAATAATTGGATTTTTAAGACAAATGAAATTCAAAGTTTTAATTTTATTTCGTAGAGTAGACATCAAACTACTGAAATTTAACTTTCCAAATGTCAGTTTGTCAGTGAAAAAACAAGAAGCGGTTTTATATTTCACACGAAACTTCTTGATAGCCTACTGCTCCTATTAGCACATTAATGTAGGTTATGTATATTTCAATTACATCATATTATATGGTTAATATAATGTAGATAATTAATCATCTTTCATAAGTGTCGTGGGATAACTTAAAGCAACTTTTATGAGTTCACAGAGCAGTTTTAGATATCTCTGTCCAATTCTTATTTACATATATTTAATGAAAATGATTAAATACTTTTGAAAAAAACCATAAAACGTATGCTTTGTTTTCAAAGTTTGTTTATTTCAGTTTATTTCTTGCTAGCGTATATTATCTTATGAGTTCATTCTGTCAATCTTCATTCAAAGCACTAGTTGCTTCAACTTAAAGGTTCATGAATATTTATCAACAGATTCAGAAGTAGAAATTCATGTTAGTAATAATGTTGGTGATATATATGACGAGGAATAAAATAGAGAAACTCTATGGGGTTAGTTTCATATTAGAATGAATCTGAAAAACACATTTCAGGTGAATAACCCAACTTGAAAGCTCCCAGAATACTTCCATGGTAGTAAATAATATCAACAATTGAAGATACGCTAGCATGTAAAAATTATTTCATGTTTTCTATTAATTCTATAAAGCAACATTCACCGTTAATTCGCTAATCAAAAAGAACGTGTAACACAAAATATTTGGATTGCAAACTATAAAATACAATAACAATATTGGACTATTTCACACCGTAAGACATTTTAGTGTTGATACAATATATTTGTGTTTTATTATCACCTTCCAGACTGTTAGCCAATCTACACCAAAAGGGATGAAGTGATAAATTTCACTTCAAGAACATTCTAGTCAGATTTAGTTATCGTCTGCATAGTTATGCAATCGTTAAATACTGTTCGTGGAATACAGGGAAATAAACTATGGACGTAGCGCAGATAATTTACCAAGGATGATGAAAAGATTACGTTTATATTAGTAACGGTCAAAAGAAGTAACAAGAAATAGTATCTTAAATATTCTACATAGATTTCAAAATCTAAGTGTATGATGTAGCCAAATAAAATTTCTCCAGAACGTATTACAAAAGCTTAAGAATCCATTAATTAAAGAAAAAAAGGCGACCTTAATCTACAAAATCAACATATTGACTAACTCAGTCATCGATTAGGCCAAAGAATTTATGAGCGCAAGCTTATAGTCAAACTATACGATGTATACTCATCAATACTGATTACTACATTTAGATAGATACAACCACAAGGTTGACTGAGACGAAGTAGAAATACTATAACAGGAAAACTCAAAAACGCGATTGTTCCTGAAAATATGGTACTTCAATCAAATGGTCATCATCAAACGCTCGGTATATTCACTCAAAATACAGACTATTAAAAAAAACTATTGGATAATAGTGTGATAACTTTTTGTTTTTTGTTTTCTACATTTTAGTTTTATTCGTCAAATTTCTAAAGTAATTCAGAATCCTACATTAGTTACGTAACTTCCCCACATTCCGAAATGATGGCAAATGTATATAGTTAGTCAGGATGTTTTAATGATGAAGCATTTACTGTCATTCTAGACAAAATCACCAGCATTAACTTCAGAACTTTGAAGTGAGCTAATGAGTTTTCTCGACAAATGGTTAAGCATCTTGTTCTGGTGGCCATCAGTGTGGTTAGTTCTTTCTGTCAAAGTCTTGTCATTCTCTCCATATTTATTCCGATTGGTTGTTGTGCTGATGTGAACTTTCACCTACTTGTTGTTTCTTATTGGCTGATAAATTGGGTCATTGTCAACATGTCCCTTGATCGTTGGCCAACCTGAAGTTGAAGCTCCTAAAGCTTTATTGATATTCTTTGTGTTTCCTTTACTCCGGATTTCCACATCTTCCCAGTCAAATGCATTTCCACAATTGTCCGTATGCATTAATAAGAGCGAAGAGGTGGGATGATGCTTCACTCCTAGTTGATGTTTATGGAGATGGATGCGAAGAAGGTGATGACTCTGTCCGATGAAGAATTTTCGCAGTTTAAGCAATTTATGTTGTAGATAATGTTTAGTTTGTCTTCATTCGCTACTGAATCTTTTGACCTGTATTACTTAGAGTAAAGAGACTTTGTGAGATTGTGAACTAAAGATATTCCAAAAGGCTTTAGTAAACTAGTCATGATCTCGAAAACGTCATTCATAAAGGTTAGGACAATCCGGCTGTTGGCTTTAAAGGCTGACTTCTTGGTTGACGACGATTACACAAACATCTTTCGAAGTTGTGTAGATGGCCGTTCTTCTAGAAAACACTCATTAAAACAGTTTCCTTCTATTCCTTGCAAGTTTGATGTACTACAGTATATTTTCGCTCTTTGGAATAATGCTTTTATACCGCTGCCGTAATTTGGAGGTCTGTGGGGATTTACTGATTTCAAGTTGGCATTCATCACCGACTGGCATCAGATGGAGAACCACTGAAAATCTCGGAGTATCAAACAGCTGATCTATCCTAGTCTGTTACTCTTCAAAGTGTATGCCATCGATCCCGCCAAAGGTAGAACCTAGGACAGTGAAGTCTCGCAGCAAAGAGTTGTTTAAATATCCATGTGTTTTTCTCCTATTTTTACGATTTGCATGATGATTATCTTACCTTTGGAGTGACAAAATCATACATTTCACACTCAACACAAATACTTCTCAACTGAGGTTTCGTTTAACATAAACTAATTTTTTTTTGCATTTTACATAGTATAGTATACAATGTACAACTACAAACCTTCGTGTGGTACAATTCATCATGCCTATCACCGAATTTTAAAAGAATTTTTGCCTGTTTACGTCTATAAAATTTATTGTCTAAATTTGTGATTTGTGTATGAAAAGAAATAAACCATTTTGTAGTTGAAAACATTTAAATCAAATAGAATACACTGTCATATATCTTGAAAGCTGGATAAATCATAGTACAGTAGAGTTTAGATATAAATTGATGAAGTTTTTAACAATGTTTGTTTCAAATTATCCCTGACTTATTAAAAAAAACACAATTTTTCTATGTAAGTTTACATCAGATGTGACAAATACTTTAAATCATTTTGAAATTCACTTTTTTCCAACTTCTCGTGTATTCAGCTTGTCAAATAACTGAAGTTATATGTCTAGTCCAAGAAGTATTTTCATCTTTAATGACTGAGACTTATCTATATTGTGTTTCAATACATATATACTTCGATTGAAAGCCAGATAAACACAAAATGCAGCTAAAGAGGTGTAGAGTTTAAAATGATTTAGTCAGATAGGTGAAAATAAGGAAAACAAGTTTACTGTCATATGATAGGAAACTCACAAGTTTCCAGTAGAGGTAGATTTTAGACTATAGAAAAAACTTGAGAAGCTACCATCCCTAGCCTAATATCAGTATTTCTTCTCTGCAGATGGCATGTTTCAGTCTGGTATGATAGAGATAAGTGTATGTTAGAAAAATATTGGCACCTTTTATTTGAAGTATATTTTGCGTGACCTGATATATGTTGCTCAGTATGAGTGAATAGATTCAATTGAAACATGTCATTCTTTGTAAAGTCCTGTAATGTTACTAAAATCTGATAGATTACAAGGATTTGTAAGTCCAGAAAACTTCGTGCAAATCAAACTAATGGGAGAAATATTTATTTTCTAGTCTTTAAGATGTATCTCCTGATAGGTATGTTAACTGATAAAGCCAAACTCAAAAGGCATAGTTGTGCAAAGTTATAATCATTGTTTACAAATTCACTGAAAATGATAAATAATTCAATTGGCTATCAAATATAAACTGTATAGTTTGAGTTATGAAAAATGCAGCTGGCTTCACTTCCATCGAGTTCCAAATTTTTGCCAAATCAAAGTTGTAAGAAAGATAATAATGTCGAAGATGAAAGTTATATGAGTTATTGGATTTTGTAAAGAAATGTAACGAATCTAAACACATCATAGTATATGTCTAAAGTAAAAACAGTGTTAGGTGACTGTATATTCTTTACATAAATGTATTTCTGTAGATAGCCTGATATCAACGAATTCGATAAAAAAAGAGGGGGTGAACTGGTATCTCAACTCATGTGTATAATTATTTGCAATCAGAATAAATTTTGAGGGGGTTGTGGAGATTTGGAAATATTTCAAGTTGTTATTCATCGAAGACTGACATCAGTTGGAGGAACAAAGCAAACCTGGGCGGTTTGCGCTATATCGTGAGCTAACAGAAGTTGGAAATATGGAGCATTGGATTCTGACCCAGTGGCTCAATGGTAACGCGCTGGTCGCGGAACCTGAAGGTCGCGGGTTCGATCCCTGCTGGTGGGGTCGTGGGTGCGCACTGCTGAGGAGTCCCATACTAGGACGAAACAGCTGTCCAGTGCTCCCAGGTTTCCTTTGTTCCTCCAACTGATGTCAGTCTTCGATGAATAACAACTTGAAATCAGAATAAAGGATATTACAAGCTGCTTATTATGGGTGTTGAAAATGAGTGATGTTCACCAGTTAGTCAATTGATAGAAAAAAAAGTCACCAAATTATTTTAACATTTTTATTTAGCCAAAGCTTAACCTCACATTTAGCTTTTATTTAGTAATCATTTTGACCATCTGACATAGCCGTGATTTCGCAGACTTGTATGTTGATAATGAATGATGATTAAAGGTGAAATGAAAATTTGGACTGTGGTGGGACTCTGTTTGCAACAACAAAACGGTGGTATGTAGTTGAATTATAAAAACCTGTGTCTTAATACCTTCTTTGTCCATTGCTTAGTATTCCCAGTTGTTTTCAGCATTAACGTAAATACTTATTCTAGCTCAATTTTTTTCTGGGGTTTGTATATCACAATGGTGCAACGAGCTATGCTGATGGAACGCTTGTTCCTTCGAAGTCTTACCATGCCATAAAGGTCTGCTGTACAATAACAAGATAAAAGAGGTTACCGTTGTAGTGTAAATTACTACACTATGACACAGGTCTGATAGCAAAGTTGTACCGCTGTTAGCTAGATTGGGTGTGACAGCAGTAAGGTATTTCCCTTGATTGACCAGCAGTGCAACGCTGATACGGTCTTCTCAACAGGAAGCAAATGGGGTTGAAAAGGTCGAGTCTAAGAATGACAAACTCTGCTTGCTCCACGGTTTTCCGATGCCAGTGATATAGGTCCTCTGTACCTGGAGTCAGAACAACCAAACCTTAAAACAACTCGATACCTTCTAATGCTTGAATATTCTCACTAGCCTTTATCCTCAAATTGTTTGTTTTCTTACACTACTTTATCTACTTTGATATCACTCTTTATCCACCCACCAATTCTTTGTGTACACTCTGAAGTGTGGCAACCGATGTATTTGTGTACGAGGTTCTACGTTGATTTTGCCAGTCACTTAAGTTACTCGTTTGACCGAAAACTTATTCGTCTTTGTACGCGTGTATATGACAAGTGTTTGTTCAACATGTTGGGAAGACACTAAACAGATGTGCATTACTTAGCAGATGAAATATATTTTTATTGTCTTCATAAAGTTCGTAGTGAAGTAATTTTTGGTGAACAGTTTCCAATAACATTCATTTTATGGATTTCCATCATGCTGAACTATACAAAGCCCTATAAAACAAGGCTTAATACTCAGTATGAAAGAAGAAAATCATAAATTGCATATGAATAGAAGAGGAAAAGTAAACGTGCAATCACAAAATATGCTTTTGCCTGTTTACGTCCTCATTTCCTCTCCCAAGTCCATACTCATTCCAATTCTTTCAAACTAAGCATCGTGTTGACAGCGAAAAAATAGCTGATTTTGGGTTTCTCATTGAGTATCGAATTTATAAATATACTGCTTATGTGGTAGAACTCAAGGCATTGGTAGTATATCTGTGAAAAGTTGAGATCCAAAATTATTTTCCAACGTGTTCCACTGAAAAGACTGGAAAATTATAATGGCCAAAAAAGCATTTATATTAAATACATCTATGAAGACATTGAATTTATTTTCAATATACTTCTTGAAAAAATTTTTATCACCAACCAATACGACATTCGACACTAAATAATCAGATACATTCACAAAAATATTTACTTATCACACCAATGCATCCATGATTCCTTCATATGACCCATACCTTTAGAATTTAACAAATGTTACTGAAATATCGACACATAGGGATGACTGAGGGTGAAAAAAAATACGTGACTAAGGTTGTAATGGAACCAGTGAACTCTTGATTATCAGTATGGTGCGTGACCAGCTAAGCTACAAAATAGAGAAAATTCGTAATTTTTTATAACAGAGGAAATATAATTCTGTCATGACTTAGAATTCTTAAAGATTTTCAAGTTCAGTTTCATTCAAATATGACTGAACAGTCATATAAATACATTTCGTGTCAGCCTACATACAAATAAATCATTCGGTATATGTTCCACAGATTTTCTACAATTACTTCATCAGAAAAGAAATAAACATCGTTCAGTCATCGAAATCTGCATTGGTTGATGTGTAGATAGATTTCTAATCCTAATTAACAACTTTTCGCTTACATTTATCATGATAGTAAATCACTCTTTATTTCTATAATTGGTATTTAGAAGATTAGGCTAAAATCTAAATTTATTGTCGAATAAATTCAATCTATTGGGGGAGAAGAGAAGTGGGAAAATGTTATAGGGATTGTTTCTATCATGATGAATATTTTTTCTACAGTTTGGTAGATGTATATAACTGAAATTTAATTAAATCAGAAAAATCTCAAAGTATTTTCTACTGTTTTTTACTTTCATCTTGACTTTATTTTTAAAAATTCATACTGATAGTTTGACAGACTAAGGTGACTAATTATCAATGACATTTTTAAAACATATTCTTAGCATGTTTTTATGTTGATCAGTTGATGTTATGAGTGATAAAACCTTGCAAGCCGCTAACCCCCGTCGATATATGTTTGCGCTTAACATAAATAAATATATATATCTTTCAGACTGTAATAACCATTATACTTTTTCCTGTATGTAAGTTGTCTGACAAGCACAATAAAATAAAGCTATGCATTTTTTGTTAAAACTCTTTAATTTACTGCCTAAAGTCATGTGTAGCACTGAAGTGTGCGTTTCATCCATTATCTATATGGCATTATTATTGCTTCAAATAAACAAATTACTGTAGTTTGGATAAACTCTACCCGTAACTTGTGCCAACATTCTTCTACAATTGGAACGGTAGTCTTTACATATGGTACACCTTACTCTGTTTCTCTCTTGATTTGCTCTTCATACATTCTTATCAGCAGCATTCACTGTAATACGCATACGTTATCCCTTACATTGCTCTTGGTAGAATCCTTACCCATTGCTGGTAATTCTCTATGATTCCTGTCACCTTCTCGATACATACTACTTATATCCATTCTTATCAGCAACGTCCACTACAGTTGTAGTGACATTCCAAAGAGCCAGTACAAAAATCTGCAGTTCGATATAGCTATTCTAGGAAAAGTACTTTGGTGTGTTTTTGAGCATTTATATATCCGTTTCCATCCGGAGTAGTTTTTTCTTTGTTTCGTCATAAGCTGGATAAACGACGGTTTGAAAACATTTTAAAAACTTACTGGAGTATATGATACATTTAGAAGACACATTTTAAAGACTGAAACAAACAGAAAGGAGAGAATCTGATCAAATATATTCGGTGGAAAACATTTTCGGTAGGCGGCCACTAAAGAAACAGTTTTTTCTACAATATCATATTTAATCACCTTCAGACAAGTTACTATCGTTAGAAGAAAATGAAAACGTTACATAAGTGAATTTTACGAGGAATATGATCAAAAACGCCAATGAATTTGTTTCACAAATAAAAGAAATCGCTACTCTCGAAATTCCAGGTTTACAGTTTCATTGTATTACCAAAACCCTGACTGAAATCTTAGGACTTACCATTTCACTCAGTTCATGATTATTTCAAGCTTTTTTATACGAATAATGTTAGTTGAGTCAGTAGAACTCCATTCTAGATGTTCATTATGATTGTTTTAACGGAACAGCTGTTGTAATAACCACATAGTGGTATTTTTATTAGGTGCACAACACAATGAAGCAGTATTATTTACAGCATACACAACATAAATCTTAGAAAGGCACGGTTTACGACGAAAGAAATAGACAGTTAGGAAATAAGCACAGTTAAAAATGATTTTGCTTTTCCGATCCTGGCTTTGACATGTTCATCTGTGCTGCCACCTGTAGTTGAAACGATTCTGCCTAGGCAGGTTGGTGAAAGAGATAACTGCCTTTAGATTTCTTCCGTCCATGGTGATTGCTGAATGTTGCGGTTATTTTTGTTTCTCTTTCTCCTACCAGCAGCCTCTTCTGCTTCACATGCTTGTGTATCATAGAAGTGTCTTTAGTCATTACGCGCACTCTTCTCCACATCTTTATCCAATGTTTCATAGGCTGTGTTCGGTTTCTGTCTCCGCTGTTCATCCCTGCACTGCACTGGTTCGTCTTCTGCTTAACCATCACCGTCGACCTCTTCCCGCCCTTTCAGTTCCAATGTGTTTGTTGAGATTCATTCTTCGTCTTGCTCCTTCTTTCTTCCTAACGCGGTTATGCAGGTTTCTTTCAACATAGCTTTCAAAGAGTCCCAGTGTTCTTTCACTCCCGATCCTTCAGGGATGTTGCTCAATATCTCCCAGTTCGTCCTGATGGCTGACCACGTGAAGATGCCCTCTGTAGTTTTATCCTTCAGTTAAATTTCTGGGTGCTGAAATTGAACTGTGGTTTATCACCAGCTTCTTTGAAGGATTTCAACTTACTTTAGAAAGTCCCTTGCACTTGATAGTGAGTAATGTGAACCCACATCTGCTCCTCTTCTGGATCGGATCTTGTGTCTAGTAGGCTGCGTCTCCACTTTCTTCACATTGAAATGAAGTCGATTTGATTTGTAGTGTGGTGTGCCCATTCAGTGAAATCAAATCCACGTCGCTTTGTGAATATCCTTATGCTTGTACACGCTGTCTCCAATCACCAAATCGTTCATTGCACAGAAACCTGCAAACAGTTCTCCATTCTCATTCCTTTCACCCAGTCCTACTCGACACATGATGAGTTCTCTTCTTGTGTTGTTCGCTTCCAGTTTGGCATTCATGTCGACTGGAACAGGCTGGATTCAGGAAGTACAAATCATGTGAGGACCAAATTACAAAGCTACGCATCATCATAGAACAGAGTATAGAATGGCAGCCAACCCTCTACCTCAAATTCATCGACTTTGAAAAGGCTGGCCTTTGACAGCGTCGACCCACAAGTAATTTGGCAACTGCTTCAACACCACGCAATACCACAAATATTTATCAAACTCATTGAAGCGAAGACAGGAGTAAGACAAGGCTATCCACTATCACCCATGATATTCCTGATTGTAGTCGACTGGACTGGATCATGCAACAAACAGTGAGGAGTGAGAAGAGGAGGATACGGTGGACCGAAGAAAAGATCCTAGAAGATTTGGATTTCGCCAGAGATGGCTTGTGTCTAATGTCAAACAAGCAGAATCCAACAAATTGACAGAAAAGGCGAGGCAGCGAAGGCGGGACTTCAAGTGAATGTAGAGAAGACAAAGGTGATGAAGATACCCAACCAACAACAACAACAAGCCCCAATCGCCATCAGCGGGAAACTTGAGGGAAGTAGCCTCTTTCATCTATCTAGGCAGTACTGTTTCAACTACAGGCAGTGGCACAGATGAGGACTTCCAAGCCAGCCAGGATTGGAGAAGCAAGACTGGCATTCATTAGCCTGAAAGCAGTGTGGAGATCTTCTGCGCTCAGCATAAAGCGTGAACAACATCCGGAATCTCAACACTAATTCAGTCAGGTCAGTGCTTCTATACGGCTAGGAGACTTTGCGCGTTACGAAATGCATTTCCAGCAAACTACAGATGTTCATCAGCAACTGCCTACACTGGCTGGTTACTGAAGCTCACATGGCCAGAATAATAAGGATAAGCAATAAGGAACTCTGGCTGGCTGGCAACGAGCCAACCAAGAAGCTACCACTCAACAAATATGCAGAAGGAAGTGAAGATGTATTGGGCATACACTGAGGAAACCATTCAGAGACATCACGTGCCAGGCCAGGCCCTCGAGTGGAACCCAGATGGAAAACGACGAGTTTGGGCTCTGGAGGTGAGGGTGGCTTGGAGGATATCGAGTGAGGAAGAAATGAGAGCTTGTGGGCTGTCGTGGAGCCAGGTTTAAAAGATCGCAGAGTACAGAGTGCACTGAAGACATGCTACTGAAGCCCTGTTTCACTAGGAACCTAAGGGACAAATAATAATAATGTGCGAGAGAATGTTTTGCGATTAGTTAATATTTGAATAGTTAAGACAAGTAGAAAAAGAGAAGTTCGACAATACATATTAGATGGAATATTTTTGGTGGGCTGAAATTTAGTCTGGCAGCCAACAAACAGTAGAATGAATTCAACACCACTCTATTTATAGACTATTTTCACTTGAAAATGTATCAATTCCGAAATTCAGCTTGTTTACCATAGTAGTTAGGGTTTATACTTATGAAAAAAAGGATATTGGCTGTTTTGTTACTTTTCAGTTTCAGTGAAGCTTATCACAACAGCTATGACTTATGCCTCTTTTACTGTTATTTTCTGTCAGATACACTGAAACTTACAGCGAAAAATATGATGTTCTCAAGATTTCGATTATAATTCTTTAGACACTACAATATTTCCTCTTTCTATAGCTCTGAAAAATATTATCACCATGGTATGCAAGAATATCCAAGTATGGTATATTTAAAATAATAGTAAAATGCTTAGAATCTTTTTCAACAATAAACAGCAAAATGATTTTCCCATTGCTGTACTTTCTAAGACTATTCTGTCGATTTGATCGTCTATAAATATGGGTTCTCGAATTTCATAAGTTTCAATCCCTCATTCAAGCTGAGTGGATCATACTTACTGACCCAATTAAGAAGGTGATTTTAGTCAGTTTTTGTTGTTTACTGAATAATATATTATGTCCTGACAACTCGTATGTGTTATAAAGATCGACACCGTATTATAGTCTAATTTCATAATAGATCGTTTGCCTGATGTAACAGATACTGACAGATTACGATTAACTGGAGCAGAATTTATTGCTCATATTCAAATTAAGGAAATCATAAGCTGTTTAGACTTTACTTGCGTAGTTCGGTGGTTCTTCATTCGTTCATTTTAATAATAGTAACTCTTTCCTAGTATCTCCAATATGAGATATATCATTACTGTTACATGTTTTAGATGCCGATTTATGAAACAAAAAATCTGTAATCAATCTCTTCATGCACTTAGCTTCACTGTATTTTCAACGTACCACTCTATCCCGCTTTTGGTGTGTTTATCAGTGAAAGTAATGGTTGTCAAGTTTTTCTACAAATCACTTAACTTAGTGTGCTATTTCATTTTTTGTTTTTTAAATGTTTGTACTCCGCCTATCTGACTGCCCGATTGTCTACTTTAGCCTAGTATTGTTACCTCACAATCATAACATGGCACTTTATACATTACGTTGTTCGCCTAACTGGATCTTATAACCCACAAAGTTTCTCTGTGATTGAGTTTTTGGGTTTAAATCCCATTCTTATCCAAGCATTCTTAAGAATCCTACGTAAGATTTCCGACCTACCTACTCTGCTATGGTAGTACTGCAAAATACTTACAGTCCTTCTTGGGCATGTTGAAATTACCACTAAAGTTATCACTCCATCTTGCCTAAACCATGATAAGCTCTCAAATAGCATCAAAGGCTACTTATTAGCTAGTAATATCTCTGCAATGACATTTGTTTCCATATTATTATCATGCCGCTAATATATTACAAGCTCAATAGGTGCAAGTGAAACTGTAAATACACAATGACTCGATCCGAATTGTTGGCTTATCTAAAAAACACTCAATAATTATTTGCTGAATGGAGGCGACCTGTGGTTTAGCAGCAAAATATTTTCTTATTTATCTCGACATCCATCAGCAGTATCACTGCTGAAATCTAAATTCATGAATATAGTATTCTCCAGAACTGTATAGATTTGCTGTATATGTTGCTGAGATTTCAAGTTCTCATTAAATCTAGATAGATATACATCCCATATGACAGTCTTTTGGAATTTATTCACATCATTTTCAACAGTTAGACCTTTGCAGATTCTTCGCATTCTTGATAGTTATGAATGAATTCGAGTTCTTTTTCTCTTCAGCTGATTCAGCTATGAAATTTTTATGTATTGTTCAGTCTATGTTGACTTTCTGTCAAGTGATTTTTAAAGCAAACTATGTAACCTCATATTCAGCAGAACAACTGGTAAATGAAACGCCAGGTTGCTTTTGGATTATGACGCAACTTAATTAGCATATTTTGTCGCTTGTATTTAAATCTACAATAAAAATAAACGCAATATTATTGGCTTAGAAGAAGAATAACAAAGAGGGTCATGTTTGCACGAATAAATTTTGTAGATGCTTAGAGTAAAAGAAGAGGCTGGTTGATTAACTTGTCCCGAGATGTTCAACGATGGGGCTGGTGATGGTTTTTTGCTCACCTGTTGACAAACAGGCTGAGTAATATTCACGAGCTTACTTGAAAAGTGCTCTCATAGTACGGTCAAAGTACTCAGCTCCACAAAGACAAGTAAACTAGTAAATATACCCTGATGGAGTCCAATGCGTCATCTTGTCTTTCATGCACTGACGAATCAACTTGAATGGAGTAAACACAATGTTTATATGGCAACTGTCAAACAAAGGGATATCTCTACGACAACAGAAACTCTTACATTACTTCTTATAGGAATAAGATAGCACTGAGATGAACAAAGCATTGTTACTACCACTGACCTCTCATGATATATCATATATTCCAACTCATTTTTCCCTTCATTAAGTGTGTCATGGGACATCGTTAACACAAGCATCTTAGCTTAACTTCCCATATCAATATAAAGTAGCTAATAAAAAATGCTTGAGTCAAACCAGATAACTCTAACAACCCAAGTTCAATCCTGTTGATTGCTATTTCACACTACTATTGTCAAAGACTTTGTACACAAAGATAAAATCATACGTTTTTTGAAGTTTAAATAAAATGACAAACTTCTATAATCATCACTGTCTACAATTTCTCAAAATTCTTCGTTTGTTTACCAAGTCATTCTGTCTGTTAGCTGGCCATTTAACCAAAGAATGTTAAAGAGAAAACTCCTAGCACAAATAACTACAGTCATACTTCGCGTTTCTAACCATATTTAAAAAGATAAATTGTTTGCATACAAAGTTCTTTGTAAGTATTTCAAATAATCTTTTTGTTCACCATAAATATTCATGCTGAAATTAAGACGAATACTTTTCATTCTGTATAACTTTATCATTGTAAAAACACTTCCTGTATGAGAAAAAACTAAAACTGTCAACTAAACATCTTTACAAAAGTTTATTTCATTGTCAAACTAACACAGCTTAAAAAACTGTTTCCTTAAACCTGATCTCAGAACCAGTGAGTGTGAAGAATTCTTTAGACTATAACTTTTCAATACCACAGTCTTCTTCTTTAAAGTACTTATAGTGACTTAGGAAAAAATAAGAAGGATTCTTAAATAAGCCATTATTTATTACTATTTATTTAAATACTTGTTATTCTCCGTTGTTTTGTTGGATCGAATTGTTCGACCTCTATTGGCATACAGGCTCCTATGCGGATACCTCGATATTGCCTGAATGTTAATTATGATAAGTTGGTCAGTTGCGACTAGCAGACGAATCCACGATGCGCGTTTCGTCCCACTTGGGACTCGTCAGCCGGATGTACCTGCACCCCAGTGATGTTGCCCCCGGTGGGACTCGAACTTTGCACCCGTCGCTTCAAACACCAGGGTGTTACCCACTATGCCACAGAGGAATGATAACCACTTCTTGTACAAAGGGGAATAACAAGTACTTCAATAAATAGTAATAACTACTACCCGTTGTACAAGAAAAGGTTATCGTTCATACGTGGCATAGTGGATTACGCCTTGGCGTTTAAAGCAGTGCATATGGGGTTCGAGTCCCGGTAGAGGCAACGTCACTGGGGTGCAGGTACCTCCAGCTGACGAGTCGCGAATAGGACGGAACGCGCGTCCTGGGTTCTTCTGCCAGCCAATTCAAGCCATTACTTGTTTAACAACTTCATTGAACTGTATTCATTATGATAGTAAATAATAAATGGTGTTCATTTTCCCAGTTTTGTGGATAATATAATTATTTTCAAGATGAATGGGGATTTTTATTTTGAGTTAGTATTCATCATAAACTGGCATCAGCTGGGGAACCACTGATAATAGTGGAGCATTGACAGCTGTTTTGACCCAATGTGGGACTCCTCAGCAGTGCACATTCCCGGCCTACTTGGGGATCGAACTCGGAACCTTTGAGTTTCACGATGAACATGTTAAACGTTCAGCCAGTAGGTCGGGGTTCAGTGGTTGACAGTTCCAATTTCTGTCAATTCATGATATAACATGACACGCTAGGTGAATGGTTATTCAGTTAGCCATGAAACCTGAAGGTCCTGATGCGTACTGCTGAGGAGTCCCACACTAGGTGGAAACAGTTTTCCAGTTCTCCCAGATTTTCAGTGGTTCTCCAATTGATATCAGTACATGATCAATACTACTTCAAATTATAGTTCTTCTCCTCCACTTTTTATGCTTCAACGGACATTTGTTTTGAGTCAGATCTGATCTCCGTTCTGAAAACCGGGACAAACTCTCTGAAAATGTATAACGTTCTGAGCTCTACCTACGCTTACGCGAAGTTTCTTTCTTTTCAGATAACCTAAGAATTTCGACTGCTAACTGATTAAGTATATTACAAAAGATGATTCCGGAAGATGATTATAAGCTAAATGACGTAAGATGCCATTTGTTACCCATTTGAACAGAAGTAACAGACACAATGATCATCTGATTTGTTTGGAAAGTAAATCCAAACATAAACATTCATACGATTTGAAATTCGATAAAATGGTCCCATGCTTAATCTGTCTTCCATTTAAATCTAGTGTGACGCACTCATTCAATACCTTCATGAGCCAAAGCAACCTCGACGAGTTAACCAGTTCACTAGTTACTAGCCGGTCCTAAGCCCGGATAAGGACGGAAGGTTGGGCATAGCGCTAGCAACCCTACCCCGTAAAGCGAATCCAGTCGCTAAAGCAACTTCACAGCGCAAAGAAAATAGGAAAATTAAAAACAGACCTATTCCTCGCTGGAATCGGGGGACGAAATGACTCCGGTAGGTGAAAGCCTTCGGGAAGCCAATTGGACGATGTGTCTTCTCTTTCTCGATGAAGGCGAAAGTAAGTATGGTGACATGGAATGTCTGCACAGTCTTTGAGGCTGGCTGGCAAGGCTGCTCAGATTGCAAAAGAGATGTGAAGGTATAGCATAGATGTGCTGGAACTCTTTGAAAAAGATATGGGAGAAACCTGCATAACTGTGTTAAAAAAGATGAAGAAAGAAGACAAGGAGTGAATCTCAGCGAACACATTGAAGCTGATAGAGAAGGGAGAGGAAGAGGGTGATAGTGAAGCAGAAGATGAACCAGTGCAGTGCAGTGTAGGGATGAACAACGGACAGAGAAACTGAACACAACCTACAAAACATTACACCGTACAAAGAAGTAAAAAAGAGTAAAGACAAAAGACACTTCTATGATGCACATGCAAATGAAGAAGAACAGGCTGCAGGCTGCAGGAGATACCTGACTACACTATATCAAATAACCTGGCTAGTGTCTGGGAAGGAATAGATCAACACAGAGGAAACCAATGAGAGATAGTGAACGACAGATAGTTAACGAAGAGGAGAAACAAAGGAAACAATGGTCTGGTAACTTCAAAGAGCTCTTGAATCGACCACCAACTGCCATTCGTTTAGAAATACAACCAGCAGCTCACTCACAGAATTACCAGTGAACACAATCCCTCTGATAAAATCCGAAGTGAATTTTTGAACGCCATAAAGTTGCTGAAAGGCGGGAATGCAGCAGGACCAGGTGGAATTCCACCAGAAGCACTGAAAACGGACGCAGAGACAACAGCGGACGTGCTCACACCACTACTGCAGAAGGTTTGGAATGAAGGGCTACCTCGTCAAAACTACCAAAGAAGGGAGACCTAAGTCTCTGCAAGAACTGGCGAAGAATCATGCTCCTGTCCACCCCAAGCAAGATATGAAGCTGCATCATCCTGGAGAGACTAAAAAATGTTCTACATTTAAAATTACCACAAGAACGGGCTAGCTGGCTTCAGGAAGAACAAATCATATGTGGATCAAATTGCAACGCTACACTACGCATCATCATAAAACAGATCACAGAATGGCAGTCAACTCTTTACCTCAACTTCATCGATTTTGAAAAGACCTTCAATCAAGGCATCGACCGAGAAGTAATTTGGAAACTACTCCAACACTATGGCTTTAGTGCCACAAATCTTTATCAATCTCATTCAACAGCCGTATGAAGTAGCTACATGCCAAGTGATCCCCAATGAGAAGCTCAGTTACGTCTTTGAAGTTTAGACAGGATTAAGAAAATCCTTGCCTACTATCACCAATGCTCTTTCTGATTGTGGTCGACTGGACTGGACCACGCAACAGACAACTGTGAGGAGTGAGAAGAGGGGCCATACGCTGACTGGACCGGTAAAAAGACCCCAGAAGAGGACTTGGATTTCACCGATGCTGATATATATCTAATGCTGCATAAACTAGATCCACAGGCGAAAACTAACAAGTTGACAGAAGAGACGGCGAAGGAAGACGCAACTTCCAATGAATGTAGAGAAGACAGAGGTGATGGAGATACATAACCAAAATAACAGCAACATTCAGCAATCACCATCGACGGGGAAATCTAAAGGAAGTTATCTCTTTCACCTACCTGCCTAGGTAGCATCGTTTCAACTTCGGGTGGCGGTGCAGATGAGGACATCAAAGTTAGGATCGGAGGAGCAAGATGGACGTTCAATAATCAGAAGTCAGTTTGGTGATCTACTGCACTGCACTCCACTCAGCATAAATCGTGAACAAGATCCGAATTTCCAACATTAAGTCAGTCAAGTCAATGTTTCTATGTGATGGTTGAGAGAATTGAAGCGTTACAAAAGCATTTCTAACAAACTGCAGACATGCATCAGCAGCAGCTGCCGCCTACGCTCATTCGATCCTAAACGTCGTTCAGATGGTGAGAATAATGAGAATAAGCAACAAGGAGCTCTGGCTGGCTGGCAACGGACCAACCAACAACCCATCACCCAACAAATATGCAGAACAAAGTGGAGATAGATTGGATTCAACATACACTGAGAAGACCGATGAGGATATCACGCTCCCGGCTGTCGAGTGGGATTCGAAGGAGAAACGACGACTTGAGAGTCCAAGGGTGAGATGGAGGAGATTGTGTGAGGAAAGAATAGAAGTTTCTGGGCAGTTGTGGAGTCAGGTTGAAAAGATTTCAGAGAAGAGGGTGCAAATGAGACGTCCCACTGAAGCTCTTTGTTCCACTAGGAACCCAAGTGAAAAGTAATCAAAAAATGAATCATTACGTGAAACAGAATGAATACTCACAAAGCACTACGATCCTACATTCAGCGCTCCTGATGTAAATTATATTTGTATTCTACTTTCAAGTTAAATTGTCCTTCACTTTCTCTTACTTCCTTGTTCTCCTACAGTTTTCACTTCCTATTTGCCGTTAATATTTTTGCCTGAAATTTCACCAGTCAAATTATAGCTATTTTATGATTTCTGACAAAGACATCACGATGTATGCTAGTTAGCATACTCTTATCAGTAGCACATATGGAACTAGTTTCTTACACCTCTATTATTTTATTTACTTCTGGAAAACTAAGTATTTCAGGGATTGATGAAATATACTCATTTATTCATTAACAGGAACGAGGCATGTATCAGCGAAGAAATATTTCTTTTCAACGACTTCATTATCAAGCTGTACTGTCGTATTTATACTCCGTAAAGTGACAGATAATTGCACTAAAAAGTTGCTTAGTCAATATGCAAAATATACAAGCGGTGGAGGTGGTGGTATTTGTTCAAGTGGAACAGATAGAAAATGGGTGATTGAAAAAGGAACGAATTGATAACAAGTGGTGAGATAAGCGACAAGTGCTGTCAAAGAATTGTAAAACGGTGATAATTTAACTGAAACGTGTACAATAGGTCAATGACTAAGGAATGAATTGATATTAAAGAGTGAAATATGGTTCAAGCTTTGTCAATGAAGTGAAAATTGATGATAATGATGATAACAGAAGAGAAGTATACCAAAGTGAACTGAAACTTGACAAAGTCAACAAAATGAATTGTTAAGGCTAAGGTAGAGAAAGTGGTTTCACAAAACTTTTTCAATGCAAAGTTTCGGTTTTTGTTCATGTAAAGCTAATGCTTCAGCTATGCATAAATGGTGGAAACGTAAACCTTCAGGGTAATTCAATTTGAATTTGTAAATTATTTTGAAGGATGAATCTCGAGGTGCTGAGTCCCCAAATTCAATAAGGTGTTCACATATGGATGAAGTCGTTTTCCTTTGTTCTCATCTGGTAAGCCAAACAGGGGAAGTGTTCAGCAACACGTTTTCGGAGGGCCCGCTTACAACGTCCAACATAGTTAGCTCCACAGGGGCATGTGAACTTGTAGATACACATAGAAGTGGACATAAGTGGAAGCCTTTCCTTCACACACTGACGAATCAGACGGCGGCTGCAGAACATCAGCCCCAGTCTAGCAGCATAGAAGCTACTATTGAGACATCTTGACGGACGATTTTTCAGCATTTCGGCTGCGGTGTATCCTTTGAATTCCAGGTTCATGGTTAAAATTTTCTTAGGGACTGTAATGGGATAGGGAGTGGTTCGTTTCTTCAAATTCTCATCAATAAATCTCTTAGGCTATCCGTTATTAGATAGTATTATTCTAAGAGTTTCGATTTCAGCATCCACCGTATCTTCTGGACATATTCCATAGATTCTGGAACACAATGAGCGAATGAGATTTCTCTTACAACCAAGAGGTACCCAACTATAAAAGTTAGTGAACTGACCGGTTCAAGTTGGTTTTCGATAGACTGACCTTTTAATCGAGCCATCATCGCTTCTCTTTAACATTACGTCTAGAAAGTGAAACGATGAGTTTAACTCTTCTTCTACAGTGAATTTAATAGACGGGTGACAATAACTGAAGCATCTTAACAGCTGTTCCACTGAACATATTTCGTCGCAAATAAGAAATGTGTCGTCGATGTACCTTTTATACAAATGAAGTTCCGAAATTATTTCTTTAAGAAGCCCGTTTTCAAGCTTTGCCATAAAGATATCAACCAGGACAGGGCCTAGTGGGGACCCCATTGCAACGCCGTCCGTCTGATTATAAATTATGACATTGAATATAAACTCTATATTAAACGTACATCTCAATATTAGTTCTTTTAGGTGGCTCGTAGGTAATCCAATGTTAATATTATTAGAATTAATGTAATCACATAGATAACAAACGGTTTCAACAAGTGGAACATTGGTAAATAAAGAACAAACATCAAGCGATATCATACGCTCACCCATTAATTTGATATTCCAGGGATTGTTCAAGAAGTCTTTAATAACATAGGGAAGACTACACTAAACTCATTTGTGTACCTTTTTATCATATTTCAAAAGAGCTGAGTCAAGACGTTTGCAAATATTGTTTGAATCAAAGTATCCGGTTTTGGAACTAGGCTATTCTCAGAAAAAATTGTTTAAACGATGACAAAGCTAGCCATGACATTATTCCACTTATAAATAACTTTGAAGCCAAACTACTGAAGTTCAATGAATGCCACCAGTCAATTAAATTTACTACAGAATATGGAAATAATTCAGAATCTTACTTCTTGAACGTTATGTTAAGAATATGATGTGAATGGACTTCAAGAATGATACATTTGCAAGAAACAAACATGAAATGGACAGCATATCGGTTTTCAAAGTTGGGTTACACTTGCAAAGATAAGTAACTTAATTCGCTCGCTACATATAAGAATAAGAATAGTCTTTGTATAACTGATGCAGTAAACAAAGAACTGGAAGTAATCTGGAGAGTACTAATCGAGAAAAGTTTTCCTTCAAAATTGATTGACGAGAACATGAAGCATAACCAATGCCAATAAGGGACCTCAGCAGTTCCAAAGATGTTGTGTATTGTTATTGGAAATAAAAGACGTAGAGAAAGTGTAAAACACTGAATTTAGGATAGTTTTCCCCAGCCAAAAAACGAGTCAGGAGTGTACGAAGGATAAAATAATGCTTTGAACCATTACTATGTGTGTCTACTCAATTCATCTGCTTTTGTGGAGCTGCTTACATAAGCTACATAAGGCGTGTTTTCCCCAAACGCATCTCGGAACAATACGCTCCACAGCTGTCTAAAGTATAGCATAAAGTGATAAACAGCTCGTAACACAAAGCCTTTCGATCGCTCTCCTCCACCAGAATCTTCTTTCATAGTCACTTGTGAAGTCAAATAAAACATTTTGCTGCGAGTGAAGATTTATCAAGTAAACACAGCAGAAACCTTGTCCACTCATCAGTTCAAGCCTAATCTCTGCGTTTGAGACTCGTACGGTAAATTTTCAACCTTCGTCATAGTCTCCTTTAAACTTTTTATTTATGTACCCATTTATTTATTTTAATGATTGACATTATTATTTTCACCTACTTTTCTTACTCTGTAATTGTCGAAATCAGTAAAACTTCCATTTTTTTTGAGTTGTTTTGCATTTCACAGATTATTACACAGCCGTCTCATATTTACCTCCTACTGACCATCTAGCCATTATTATCCTGTAAGTATCGAAATATTTTTTGTACCAGGACGAAAAAGCTGTCCAGAGTTTGCAGATTTTCAGCGTTCGCCCAACTGACTTCAGTCCATGATGAATTCCAATCTGAAATCAATTAATAAATCTCCACAAACATTCAGGTTGAAGTTTTGATCACCTGACCTTGTGTTGACCCATTACCCACTTATGGACACATTTTGTCAGGCGAAGAAGTATGAGTGTACAGCTTTTGAAAATGATTCATCAAAAAGGAACATTTTTTCGCTAAATTATCTTTTGTTAATCTTTTTATTATTTAATGGAACCATTTCGAGGGTTACTCAGCGTTTCAAAACTAACAATTTATTCAGCTGCTTCTTAAATGTCAATTTATTCATGTCTGGAAAGATAGGTGCACCAGGCGGTCATGCTTCTTCAGTGAAGAGTTTCTGGGACTGTTGAGTTTAAGCACTTGTAAAATATATCTCACGCTGTAAACAACTAAACACCAGTCGATATAAGAAATTATTTTACTACTGTGTAGGATTACAACGTACTGAAATACTTTGAAAAATGTCTGCACTTCTATTTATTTTCAAATGCTCGTTTCTCATCAACTGTCAGTTAATCATTGAAACGTGTTACCAACCTAAATATCAATTAATCATAATGTTTTTTAGGCAACAATGAAGTTTTGTTTTTAATGCAGCACTGTTCTCAGGTGAATTATTAACTAAAATAATGATAAACTACTTCTGACAATGCCGATGAATGCAGACTTTTTTCAACGAAAAAAGGCTTAGTTTAGTAAATGACAACTATGAGAAAGCTGCCAGACAGCTACTTTTGTCTATAGCAACAATATATTAGGCTTCATTTATTTACTACCCTACCTATTGTCTATAGCCTGGTAGTTTGCTGATAGCTAACCTACATTTTAAGTAAGTTTTCTGTGAAACTGTGATAAGAATGCTTCTAAAACCACGTTTCTCAAAGTATATGATGATTTCAAAAATAAAACAAAGTATTCTTTTGATGTTTTCCAGACTTCATTATGAATCTTAAATATAAACCGGGACACTGTATGACTTAGCATTTACTGATATCGACCGTTCGCTGGAAGCGGATAAGCTATATCAATATCAGTTACTCCTGGAAAGTGTTGATAGTAGATTAACTCTTTTCTGCAGCATGTGTTTGAACTGTGACCAAGAATATGTCTGTACCTAAAGTAGACTTCGAAAACTTACATCTAAAAGACCCTTAAGACGTTTACTTAGTGATAAGAATGCTAAGGCTGATATATAATGAAGTTGTTTGGAAAATTATCAAAACATAATGATGTTATTTATTCTGAAAAAGTCCCACGTCAAATCCAGTACTTCGTGATAACAGTGACAAGGACCTGACCAATCCTTCAAAAAAATTAAGGAAGGAGTTGTAGATAATAGTATCCCCATCTCAGTTAACAAATGAATGTTAATACATTTTTTAGGCTTAGAACAGAATGAAGAGTGAAGGCAACTTCAAAGTATATTAGCAAAGGAGCTATGCAATAACCATTAACAGTCCTAGGATAAGGTGAAGGAAAAGACAGACACAGTAGCAATATAAGACAATAATTTGGACATAATAAGAAACCTGAAACATCTCAAATTCTAAAGATGGTATGGGGAAGAAAGAAAGATTTGTGATTTACTTGCATGTACTTGATCCAAATGATGAATGGGATACGTTGAAAAGCAGCTCCACAAGCATCAATCAACCAGTTGGTTGTCTGCTTTCTGGTCACACTGTTGATGGAAAACTGAGGCAGACTCGAAAGTCAGGAAGTTTGGAAGATTTTTAGTAACCTGAAGGGGAGAAGGAAAGCCTTGTATAAAAGACAACTAAGGGTTATGGTCCAGCTATTTTCTTTATGGCAACTAAAGTAAGAGCTAGCACATATGGGATAGATACGACTCCCTCTGCCTGGTATAAATCTCTGACAATTAAAGTCTTCAAGAAGAAAGAGAAAACCTCCACAGAAAATAATTAAGCGGTCAGGCTGATAGAAAAATTGTCTGAGATTCCAGCTTCCTTAATCAGCAGATGCCTAAGTGAGGTTTAGGAACAACAAATACTCGGAAACCATGAAGATTTCAAACTGAACCCTGAGTACATCGTCTAAGTTCACTAGAAGTTACTTGTATTTCTGCACCTGATAGTTGGAGTAGACCTTATCTATCGTGTAGCCAAATGGTAGTATTTTTCGCCGAATTCCGACCCAAGTTAAAATATTCCTACCAAAGGATTTAAGCACAAATGTTAGTTATTGATTTTAAACCTTTAGCATGTTATCAGGAGAGATGTATGCTTCAAGCGGTTTCCTTCAGGAATGTGTACTGTCTCTACTATTTATGGAAATGTGTCTCCCACAATTTGACTTTATAAAGATTCATTGATCTACCAGGGGGCCGTTTGGTGAGTAAATACCACGTAGATGATGTCAGCGTTTCAAGAGGTGGGGTTTTCTGAACACTGAGTGACAACCTGATGGTGTTTTTAATTAGTTCCTCACCGACCACATGCAGATCGTTGCCCAAGAACTGGTTCCTAATAATAACTCCTTTGAAATTACGGGACGAATTCGTATGATATACCAGCTATGACGAAAAATTGGCCAAAGAGACATCATTATAGATCTAAGGACCTCTACTGGCCAGATATCTGATTGCCTAATGAAGTCTGAGTGTAATACATAGTGTATTTCCCATTCCAGCTGGTTGTTTTTAAACTTCATTCTTTCTTACAAATCTACGACTCCAGAAAAATGTGTTAATCACGTATGATGTAAAGCGGATATCTGAACGCAAGATGACTTTCCATCATTCTGAATTATACAGTATATTCCCAGATGGTAAATTCTGCTTAGTTTAAACTAGTCCTAGCGGGGCAATCCGTATGATAGCGATGGACAAATGGTTACGTACCAAATATTTCCCTGGTAGCCGTGTGAAACACAGTCAGCAGCCGGGTTTAGCTCAGTTAATAGATTATTCAGTTGGCGTCTCATAGGTTAGTGGCTTAGATTCCATCTTGGTTCAGATTTTCGTCTCATTTTCAATCACCAACCAGTGCCAAAATGAACTTTTTATGAAATTGAATAAGTTGTGCACTGAGTTAACAGTTTGTAAATGAAATACATTTGTGAAATCCCGTTGGGGCAGGAAAGAATATCGTCTTTATAACCAGGTTTTGGACTTGTGTGGAGAACTTCTTCAATGAAAGGAAAGAAAAGAAGCGCATTAAGTTAGTGAAAAATCTCGAAAATCATACGCCTGATATTAGATACCCGAATAAACCTCATAGATACTGAAAAAATTGCTTTAATTTTTGTCTTACTAGAGGTTTCGTTGCTTATTTTAAGCTTTTGTGATAGTCACAATATGTTAGGTAAAATAGAAACCGGAGAGAACTAGTATATTTAGAAAGACTGCTATATCCTCTATCTGCTTTATAGGATGATAGAATAACGTCTTCATTTATTGACTCTCACGCTAAGTACACAAGTAGTACGTATGTTACAAGGAGTATTTTAACGCAAAAGCATACAGAAGCTTCAAAAACTAAAAGCCATTGAGAATTCGGTGATTATCAAGATAAATAAGGGGGCTGAGGAAGAGTTCTAATAGATGAAACAGAACAAATAGAAAGAAAAGATGGATGACTTCCTTACTAATCGGTGTAAATTTCCGAAATTGCTTGTATGTGATGATACGACAAATAAGACCGAGAAATATCTAATATAATGACTGAAAAATATTAAAAAGAGTGAGGTTTCTTTTAGGAAGACGTCTTTGAATTTCTCAAACTTATAGGAACTGTCTCGATAAGACTTGATTATAATTATTATTCATCCCTTGGGTTCCTAATGAAGCAATGGCTTTCGTAGCACGTCTTCAAAGCGCTCTGTTTTCTGAAATCTTTTGAACCTGGCTCCACGACAGCCCACAAACTCTCATTTCCTCTTCACACGATCTCCTCCATGTCAACCTCGCCTCCAAAGCCCGACACGTCGCTTGTCGTCGGGGTTCCACTCGACGGCCTGGCCTGACGCGTGATGTCCCCAATCAGCCTTCTCAGTGTATGCCCAATCCAACTCCACTTCCTTCTGCATATTCATAAATGTTGATAAATGTCTGCAGTTTGTTGAAAGTAACTTTCGTAACGCGCCAGGTCTCCAAACCACATAGAAGATCTGACTTGACTGAATTAGTGTTGAAAATCCGAATCTTGTTCATGCTTTATGTTGAGTGCAGAAGATCTCCACACTGCCTTCAGGCTAATGAACACCTGCCTTGCTCAACCGATCCTGACTGGCTTTGACGTCCTCATCTGTGCCGCCACCTATAGTTGAAACGATGCTGCCTAGGTATGTGAAGGAGGCTAC
Source organism: Heterobilharzia americana (assembly GCA_944470555.2). Classification (NCBI taxonomy): domain Eukaryota; kingdom Metazoa; phylum Platyhelminthes; class Trematoda; order Strigeidida; family Schistosomatidae; genus Heterobilharzia; species Heterobilharzia americana. The sequence continues at coordinate 57,888,627 of OX104129.1, read as the reverse complement.
TTCCTTCAAGTTTCTGCCGTTGATGGTGATTGAAGCTTGTTGTTGTTGTTGTTTGTGGTGTTGGTTGTGTATCTTCATCACCTCTGTCTTCTATACGTTCACTTGAAGTCTCGCATTCGCTGCCTCGCCTCTTCTGTCAACTTGTTAGTTTTCGCCTGTAGATCTTCAAGTTTGTATGACATTAGACACAAGTCAACTTTGGCGAAATCCAAATCATCTTGGTTCTTTTCCATGGTGCAGTGTATCCCCCTTTTCTCGCTCCTCACCGTTTGTTGCATGATCCAGTCCAGTCGACTACAATCAGGAAGATCATGGGTGATAGTAGACAGCCTTGTCGTACTCCTTCCTGTCTTCACTTCAAAGGCATCACTGAGCTTCCGATTGTGAGTTGCTTGGCATGTGGCGTCTTCAAATAGTTGTTGAATGAGGCTGATAAAGGTTTGTGATATTCGGTAGTGTTTATGCAGCTACCTGCAAAATTACTTGTGGGTCGACACTGTCAAAGGCCGGCTTTTACAAAGTCGATGGAGTTGAGGTAAAGATCCGGTTGACTGCCATTCTATACTCTGTTCCACGATGATGTGTAGTGTAGCATTGCAATTCGGTCTACACATGATTTGTACTTGCTGAAGACAGCCAGACTGTTGTGATCGTAGTTTTGGATCCAAGGCATCTTTTAGTTCCTGCAGGTTGATGCGGCTGAATATTTTGCTTGAGGTGGACAGCGACAGTATCATGATTCCGCGCCAGTTCTTGCAAAGACTCAGATTGCCCTTCTTCGGAAGTTTGACAAGGTAGCCCTTCTTCCAATCAATAAGCAAAAACCTTTCCTTCCTTCCAAACCTTCTGCAGTAGTGATGTGAGCATGTTCGCTGTTGTCTCTGCTTTTGTTCTCAGTGCTTCTGGTGGGATTCCAACTGGTCCCGCTGCTTTCCCACATTTCAGCAGCTTTACGGAGCTCAGGACTTCGACTTTCTTTGGAGGGTTTGTGTTCACTTGTAGTTCTGTGACTGCAGGTGGTATTTCTGGACGAAGTGCAGGTTGTGCTGGTGGTTGATTCAAGAGCATTTTGAAGTGGTCAGCCCATCGTCTCCTTTGTTTATCTTCTTTGGTTATTGGATTTCCTTCATCATCTTTCATTGGTTTTATCTGTGTTGATCTCTTCCCTCCCAGATAGTAACCTGGTTATTTGATACAATATTGTCATGTCTCTCTCATCAGCCTGCAGCCTGTTCTGCTTCACTTGCCAGTGTGTCGTAGAAGTGTCTTTTGTCTTTGCGCGCACTCTTCTTCACTTCTTTGTCCAGTGTAGTGTTTTATACATTGTACTCAGTTCCTCTTGTCGTTGTGCATCCTTGCACTGGTTTATCTTCTGCTTCACCGTCCTCCTCTCTCCCGTCTATTAGCTTACATGTGTCCGTCGAGATCCACTTTTTGTCTCGCTTCCTCTTCTTTCCTAATACGGTTACGCAGGTTTCTTTCCACATCTTTTTCAAAGAGTTCCAGTGTTCTTCCATACAGGTTTCTTCAGGGATGTTGTACAATGCTTCCCATTTTGTTCTGATGGCTGGCTGACGTGAAGATTTCCTTTGTAGTTTCGTCTTTCAGTTCAGTTTCTGTTTTGAGTGTTGAACTTGAACTTTGTTTTATCATCTGCTTCTTTAGTAGCTTTCAACTTCGTTTTGGAAGGTTCCTTGCACTAGATAGTGCTCTGAGCCTACATCTGCTCCTCTTCTTGACCTTGTGTCAAGGAGGCTGCGTCTCCACTTTATCATCACCTTGTTCTGATTAACTTCGCCTTCTAACTGCCCTATCGAGATATTTTTCTCAATGTCGAAACAGAAATTTTCACTGCACTTCAAATCAAATATATGAATTATGAATGTATGGCAGGAAGTGTTGTATGCAAAACTTGCGTTATTTTTATCGAATCAATAAGATAAACACAGACAGATATATTTAGAAAATTAACTTATTCCTTGATATTACAGTCAAACAATTATTTGTATCTTGTGTATGAAACATATTGAAGACCATATTAAATAAAGTATGAGTTAATCATTACAGAATACATCAGGGCAGACTGCATCTTTGTTCATTGTACTTTTCAAACTGTTATATAACGTTGTTTGATTCAAACTGAAGGTTTCGAACATTTTCATAAAATACATTTTAGAGATGGTAAGTTTAAAATACTGTTTCTGGAGGTTAAACATATCAGTTTTGCCCAAGAACATTCCTCACAATGAACAGTATGTCAAACAATCGTATGAAACCTTACTTATTTCTTCAACTAGTTACAAGACGTCCAGCAATAATACGGTGCAGTATCAATTCACCTCGAAAACTTTGTGGAAATACTTTGCATTTGGACGGATTTCATAAGATCAACAAAGAGTAAACTTTTTATAATGGACAGTGCGTGGTTTCAACCTACAATCTATAATCATAATTTCGTAGAAAAATAAAATTTATGCAGACTTTCAGATAAACACTTTCAACGCAACAAAGATATTACATTGCTCAAAATAGTGTCCCGAAAAAAACGATCATTTGGATACATATTTCTGAGGAGTAAATGAATGATGCTTAATTCTATAGACAGAATAACATCCAAATGAAACTTTTCTAATAGCTGGATCAAGTATCATTAATGTTATCCGATTAAAAGTAATCGATAAAAAGTCCTTGACTTCGGTTTATTGGTTAATGACACTTGTCAGCAAGGTGTATCAGTGACATCGAGAGAAGTGATGTCCTTTTGGGGACTTGAACATGCATCACTTAGCGTTGCAGTCAGCGACAGCCAGAATAACTCAGTGGCAACGTTGCTGATTGCATCCCTGTGTGACGTGGGTTGGAATCTCAAAGGGGAAATCACTTCTCTGGATGTTCTATATACGCCTTGCACAAATCTAGGTCTAAGGCTTCCTCCCAGCCGCCTTCGACCAATTAATATCTACCCAATTGGACCACGATACTGAGCCTCCTAGCTTGGTGACCACATTGTAAGATGACCAGTAGGATTTGGTCAACACTTAGGATTGGAAAACACAAAATTAGTTGCCCTCCGGGGACTAATCAATGTAAGTATTACCAGTGTTCAGCTAACCAGACCTCTAGTATTACCTGAGACCATGATCATATCAGCTGGTTTAACAGAAAGAGAAGCAACATAGAGAGATATAGAATTCCGCCATAGAATAGACTATATCAGTATAAACTACGTAGCGTAGGTTCAAAAATGAAGGTTGGGAAAACTTCTACTGAAATAAGCTGTTGAGAATAAACACAGAAAGTAGGTAGAATAAAACCCTGTGCTCTTTAGCATTACTTAATCAATAATTGTTGTTGTCTTAAAGTGTACAAAAGGAAGTCATTCAGTTCACAAAGCATTGTTCTCGACAGTTATCTTATGAAATCGATTTGAAATGGTGCATCTCTGTGTAAATAAATCATAAAACACATTTATTTTGAGCACATTCTAAAGTAATATAATGTTGGAATATTCTGTTCAGCCTACATAATGACTCAGCTCTAACTGGCCGTTGATTGGTAAAATCTCTGGACACATATAAAAGTTTCCATAAACCCTTACCATACTGCGCCACTTATGGCACTGATGTGATATCCGATTCTCAACTGCACTGTAGTTTGTTGTTTCGTGCGGTATGAAAAAAGAAACACGTCCACTAAAGGTGAATGAACAAGAGGCTTCAAGTATTCGAACACTGTTATCTTTGTAGTATAAGCTGCGTCCTGGTATCAACACGTCAGTAATGCAGAAATCGGGGGTTCATGGCTTCAGTAAAAATAGATTAGTCGATTGGTGAGGATGTGAACTTCAACGATTGCGTTAAGTTTAGACTGAAAGGAAGTTAGATGTAATCAGAGTAAAATATATGACTACTGATCTCAGCTATGGGGTCCACATAATATCCGAAGTTGACCTTAGGGGCCTCTTGATGACCCAACTAACAATCGATCTAAGTGACACAATTGTGTCCATGTTTTATCTTTATTTTAGTCATCATACTGGATTTAATCATCATTTTCTCACTCAGTCCTCTCTGTTCGTGACTTTCTACCATTTTTTGACCACTTTCTTACCTACTTCTCTTTCATCTGTGTTCATTAAAACTTGATCTACTGATTTAAGATGTAATAACTTTAACCAAGCTTCCATTTTAATGCTCCCTAACTGAGTCATGTAAATACTTCTTAAACTACTTCTGGCATGTTGTATGTTTAAAATTCCATGAAAAAATTATTTTACCTGAAATCTTCAGGGAATTTGTGTAGTAACAAATAAACAAAACTCGCGTCCAAAGCCTACTGCTAACCAAGCCAATATATCTAGGTATAAATAATGTTTTAAAGCAAATAAGCAGCATTTGTGGTCGAGAAGTAGATGTCACACAGCTAAATAGACAATGAATTGTGTGTATTCAAGGGGATAGTATTATTTTTGTCCATAGCAGCTGCTGTGTTGATCACTGTCAGGTCTTCAAGTCGATAGCTATGTATATATATATATATATATATATATATATATATATCTTGCTACTAAATTCACCTATCATACTTCGTAGAGCGATTTCTATCTTTATTTTCTATTAGGAATCTAAATAATTATACACCAAGTCAACTTAATTAACATATTTTTCTAACTTATCTAGCACAGTCCAATATTATACAGTATTTGAAGACTGACTAAAATGTCAGACCCACCATAATTTTGACTACACTTCACCAAGAACAGACAGATGATGAAGACTTTTGACACCCTGTCAGAGAAAAAACTTCACGCGAAATATATATTCGATTAATAATCCCTAAGCTGTTGAACATAATTATTACTATTATGAGTCACTATATAGAAATTCTACTAAATGGCATTTAACTTTCCTTTTCTACTAAAACAAGTAAATACTAATTCGTTGGAGCTTTAAATTGGTTGACTTCTGTTCAACTGTTATTTTTTGTTTTGACTTGCAATAAGAAATATTTTTCAAAAAGCGTGGATAAATTCATCAGTACTTCGACGAATCTGTCATTTTGTTTTATTGTAAATTCATATAAATGCTAAAGTTTATTTCGAGTCATTTGTATTACAGTTGTAAATCACTCACACTAAATACACTAGTGTAAATTATAACAAGGCAAAATCTGGGCTGTAATTGTAAAAAAAGATACTATACCCAACAGAAATATATCATTTTATGCAGTTTTCAGGAATATACAAACCACTAGGTCAAAAGTTGAATAACTCATTTTGATTGGTCAGTTCCGGAACGAAAATGTCCAATAAGGTTTATCTTGACCACACAGTGGCACAATAAAAAGTAAAATCCAAAACTTCTACCTTAGCTGCTGAAGATTCAGAAAGTTGACTTTTACTTATGTCATTCAATTATTCACAATTCACAGTTCATAAACAAGTCAAGTTGAATTATACAATGATCAATATTCAATAATCTGAAATCAGAAGAGACAAGTCATAGTTATTCAGATACATATTTACTCCTCTTAAATGTATGTTCAAATAAAACTGACAAGTGAGTACAGGAAGCATTAGGAATTTCGAAGATATTCAGGTGAATTCTTATTATCACTATTATGAATAATGGCATAAGAACTTGTAAGTACATCGATTTTGAGTGGAGTTGTTGGTTATATCTATTAGGTTCTTGTTAGACATGTCAACTGATATGCTCCGCCGTTCAGACAAATGGTTTCAGCGCTATACTTTGTGTTTTTAACATGCATTAAAAGTCACTGACTACTATCTCACCATAGCTTATGACTGGAAAGACAGATAACTTTTGTGCAACAACTCTTAAATCTACACTTGATTTCCCTTACTCTGATTATTCTGTTCATATCTTGTTATTCATTGACTCAGGTACACGATAAATTGTTCCATATCCACGTCTGTTTTTTTTCTCATAGAAAGATTCACAATGAGACCACTGCATAGCGATTAATTTGACAGTTCACCCCTAATTTATGGCTTCAATTGGTATGGTATCTAGAAGTTTTGGCATTACTTGCTGTTAGTATCCAAAGATGCAGGTCCTCCCACTAATAACAGCCACTCACCTCATAGTAAAGAAAACCGAAACTGACCTCATACGAATCACCTACCTTGAAGACATATCGAATGGTCTATTGATGAAACCTTACACTTCTTGGGTTACGAAATGAGAACAGTTTCTGGAATGACTTACAACTTTAGCTGAATTTATTCCTATGAATTTGTTTTCAACGACACAGACCTAAACAATCACTGCATGCTGCTTGATACTGTGTGAACCTCATCCCAAGCTTTGTCATCGGTCCATACCAGGATTTAAATCTAGTTTTAAATGCTTTCTGTAAACAGAAAAAACTTATTGATTATTCGCGTTTTTTTCAGCTTTGTTTGTGCTCGACATTTGATATTCTATGTACTTTTACCGTTTACGTAACTCATTAACTGAAGTTTCGAGGCTTAATCACAGTTGCCAGGTTAAAGCTCATACTGGGTTATAATGCCTGTGTTACTATTCACTATTGTTATGTAGCGAAAGGGTTATTATCTAACATCTGTAACCAGCAACATGCGGATAACTGTATCCTGGCAGACTATGTATGGTATGGTGGTGTATTCTTTCTAAATTTTCTCAGCCTAACCGGTAACAATAACATTAACATATTGCCTGTAAAAACGGCATGTGTTCGTATAATTTGTTATTCGAAATATACTATTATTATTATATTGTCCCATCACGGTAAAACGTTCAGTGTGCTGACAGGCGAAGGAAAGCACAATTCACTACTTATTAGGCCATGAAATAAAACGAAATTGTAAATCACAAAACCATTACATTAAAATTAAGAAGTTTAGAGTAGAAATTTCAATCGAACGAATTTATTCTACTCATGAGCATTCGGGTATACATATATATAATTTTAGGAATCGTCCTTGTGTGAACTTGACAGACAAAGAGGCTAATCACTAGTTATTCTTAATTGTTATATATGCACAAATAAGAGACAGTGGAAGAACACCACAGCGTAGTCGGATGGAATAGTATATTTGGGAAATCGTGCCAAGAAACCGATGCTGCTGTTCAACGTAAGACGACATTGAACCGAATGGTAGGGATGCTTGACCGTGTGCCTTCACTTTAACGAGTCCGATGAAACTACGAAGGTCAGTATCAGTGGTGAATCTCATTGAACCTTAGGTTGTTGATTCTAGGAAAGTTGCTGACCCTACATAATAATTTAAGACCGTGTTGTGTAGAGTAACTTGAATATAAATGATGAGTGCCAAAAAAACAGTAACGTTTGTTATAGAAATCATGTCGATAACACTACTGTTGGGAGACACAGGAATTAAACTATGAAAAGAAAGAATTATGCATGATTTATCAATCATTCATAGGATGCGTTCCTTACCATGAACTGAAAAATGATGGAACTAATAAGCCAACAAATAATTAGATAATATAAACGAAACAAGCTAATCAAGGTAAAATAAATGCTTTTTAAATGTTGTCGTGTTGCTTTGATGAATTGTCAGGGAAATGTAAGTTCTATTCTATCAGATGAAGCTTAACTAAATGAAAGGAATAGAAATAAAACAAAATGGATCTAAAAACAACTCCCAGATATCTTGAAGAATGTGAAGAAAGATACGTTTAAGTCAGTAAGTAAATAATTCTACCTGCCTATATGGATTGCAGAAAAAACATCAAACAAGAAATATGTTTTTCCGGAATTAGGATAAATAAAGTTCTCCTTATTAACTCATCACCCATTGGTTTTGGGAAATCTTGAGACCAGTAGGAAAGTCAGTGTCCCTTTATTATTTATACATGATACATTCAGAGTAACCGGCAGCAGTAAAAACCCGGATAATGCATTCATCTTGGTGACTCACAGTGGAATGTTGGATGCGTATCTCGTCAGCTGAATATGCATGCATCCAAGTGAGTTATGTTATTCTCACTGTGACTCGAACCCAGTACCTATCGCCTCAAATGCTAACATTCCATAAAGTTTGGAACACACGTCTTGGATTCCACTGATAGTTATCAAAATGAATACCCAGAAGAATCGAGAAATCCACACAAGAGCTGACCTACCAACAGAGGTAGATCAATTCAGCCCCATATAGCAACAGGAAATTACAAGTATCAAAACAATAGCTGATATGCGTTGCACATGAAGTGACTGTCGTGCTCCAGGGGACTGGTTGATGACGCTTTGGCATTTGAAGCGATGAGCATTGGGTTCGATTCTCAGTGGGAACAATATCACTGGCTTGGATGAACGCACGTCCATCGGACGAGTACCAAATAGGACGAACGCATGTCCTGGGTTCCCCTGCTAGACATAACCAAGTTTTGTCTATTGTGTGAACGATATAAACATCTTATATGACCTCATTTATGTCATCGTTGTACTACGTCTCCGAATAATAATGTTATTCAAATCAAATTGAAAACGATTATAAATAATCATCAGTTTGGTATTTGCATTTCCCGATGAATGTCAACAAAATAGTTTTATCTTGACTGGTACTTCGCTATTTATTGCCTATGGCCTAATCCAAGTTATAGTAAACAGAAATTCACAATATCTAAGCTTATATATGTTAACTTCAAATGAGTCCTTCTGGACTGATTATTTGTAAGAATTGAAGAATAAAGATGATATCCACATGTAGAGTGTTGTGTATGGAGTGTATGAGGTTTCTATGTACATTTGTGCTGATTATTATTATTATTATTATTATTATTATTATTATTATTAGTCCCTTGGGTTCCTAGTGGAACATAGGGCTTCAGTGGCACGTCTCCAGTGACCTCTGTTCTCTGAGATCTTTTGAACCTCGTCCCACGACAGCCCACAACCTCTCATTTCCTCCTCGCACGACCTCCTCCATGTCACCCTCACCACGGACGTCCAACTCGTCGCTTCCCATGGGGATTCCACTCGAGTACCTGGCCTGACGCGTTATGTCCTCAGTCGGCCTTCTCAGTGCATGGCCAATCCACCTCCACTTCTTCCTGAATATTTGTTGCGTGATAGGTTCTTGGTTGGTTCGTTCCCAGAGCTCCTTGTTGCTTATTCTTTCTGGCCATCTGATCTCCAGTAGCGAGCGTAAGCAGTTGTTGATGAATGTCTGTAGTTTATTGGAAATCCCTTTCGTAACGCGCCGTCTCTCAGCCACACAAAAGCACTGACTTCACGTTGGTGTGGAAAATCCGGATGTTGTTGCACATGCTGAGTGCAGAAGATCTCCACACTGGTTTCAGGCTAATGAAGGCCTGTCTTGCTTTTCCGATTCTGACTTTGATGTCCTCGTCAGTGCCTGTGCTGCCTGTGGTTGAAACAGTGCTTCCTAGATAAGTGAAGGAGGTTACTTCCTTTAAGTTTCTCCCGTTGACGGTGATTGGAGTTTGTTGTTGTTGTTGTTGATGGTGGTGGTGCGGTATCTTCATCACTTCTGTCTTCTCTATATTCACCTGAAGTCCCGTCTTAGCTGCCTCTTCTATCAACTTGTTAGTTTTTGCCTGTAGATCTTCAAGTTTATGTGACATCAGGCACAAGTCATCGTTGGCGAAATCCAAGTCTTCTAGGTTATTTTCCGTCGTCCAGCGTATCCCCCTCTTCTCGCTGCTTACTGTTTGCTGCATGATCCAGTCCACCACAATCAAGAATATCATGGGGGATAGTAGGCAACCTTGTTTCACTCCTGTCTCCACTTCACTTCAAAAGCATCACTGGGCTTCCCATTGTGAATTACTTGGCATGTGGCGTCTTCATATAGTTGTTGAATGAGGCTAATAAAGGTTTGCGGTACTCCGTAGTATTGAAGCAGTTTCCAAATTACTTCTCGGTCGACGCTGTCAAAGGCCTTCTCAAAGTCGATGAAGTTGAGGTAGAGAGCTGATTGCCATTCTATGCTCTGTTCTATGATGATGCGAAGCGTTGCAACTTGGTCTGCACATGATTTGTACTTCCTGAAGCCTGCCTGTTCCGGTCGCAGTTTTGAATCCAGTGCATCTTTAAGCCTCTCCAGGATGATGCGGCTTAATATTTTACTTGGGGTGGACAGGAGAGTGATTCCGTGCCAGTTCTTGCAAACACTGAGGTCTCCCTTCTTCGGCAGTTTGACAAGGTAACCCTTCTTCCAATCACTAGTCAGGTACCTTCTCTTCCTTCCACACCTTCTGCAATAGTGGTGTGAGCATGTCCGCTTTTGTCTCTGCATCTGTTCTCAGTGCTTCTGGCGGTATCCCATCTGGTCCTGCTGCTTTCCCGCATTTCAGTAGCTTTATGGCGTTCAGGACTTCCATTTACGTTGGGGGATTTATGTTCACTTGTAATTCAGCGGCTGCAGGTGGTATTTCTGGACGAAGTGCAGGTGGTGGTCGATTCAAGAGCTTCTTGAAGTGGTCGGCCCATCGTTTCCTTTGTTTCTCTTCTTTTGTAATTATATTTCCTTCTTCATCTTTTATTGGTTTCATCTGTGTTGGTCTCTTCCCTGATAGCAACCTGGTTATTTGATACAATGTCGTCAGGTCTCTGTCTCTCTTACCTGCAGCCTGTTCTGCTTCACTTGCCAGTGTTTCGTAGAAGTGTCTTTTGTCTTTGCGTGCACTCTTCTTCACTTCTTTATCCAGTGTTTTATACAGTGTACTCAGTTCCTGTTGTCGTTGAGCATCCTTGCACTGGTTTATCTTCTGCTTCACCATCCTCCTCTCCTCTGTCAGCTTCCAGGTATCCGTCGAGATCCATTCCTTGTCTTCTTTCTTCTTCCTTCCTAATACTGTTGTGCAGGTTTCTTTCCACATAGCTTTCAAAGACTTCCAGTGTTCTTCCACACAGGTTTCTTCAGGGATGTCCCTCGATGTCTCCCATTTTGTCTTAATGGCTGCCGTGAAGATCTCCTTTGTAGTTTCATCCTTCAGTTTCCGAGTGTTGTACTTGAATTGAGGTCTATCACCAGCTTCCTTGAAGGCTTTTAACTTGATTTGGAAGGTTCCTTGCACTAGATAGTGAGTGGTCTGAACCTACATCTGCTCCTCTTCTTGACCTTGTGTTAAGTAGACTGCGTCTCCATTTTCTTGAGATTGAGATGAAGTCGATTTGATTTTTAGTGTGTCCATCTGGTGAAATCCATGTCGCTTTGTGGATATCTTTGTGCCTGAACACACTGCCTCACTGCAATCACCAAATCGTTGAATGTGTAGAATTCTGCAAACAATTCTCCATTCTCATTCATTTCACCTAGCGCCTCTCGACCCATGGTTAGTTCTCTTCCCGTGTTGTCGCCTCACAGTTTGGCATTCATGTCGCCCATCAGAATTTTGATATCGCCAACTGAGGTGGTGTCTTGTCCAGTGTTGATTGAAGTTGTCTGTAGAAATCCTCCTTTTTCTCTTGCTCTGCATTATTTGTAGGTGCATAACATTGTATGATTGTGACCTTTCTTCCACTTGAGTTGAATCTTGCTGTCATGATCATGATAGTTGAGGAGATTGGTTCCCACCGCATGAGAGCCTTCGATGCTCTTGAGGACATCATGATAGCTACTCCAACACTCAGTGTGCTCGTGGTTGTCGTCTGGGTGACAATATCGGAGTAGATTATTGATTCTCCAGTTGACAGTTTGGAGACTCCACTCCCATTCCATCTGCTTTCGCAAATCCCAAGCACTTCGATGTGATACCTTCTCATCTCCTTTGCAATCTGGGCTGCCTTACTGGGTTCAAACATCGTACGGACATTCCATGTCCCCGCGTTTACTTTCGCTTTCATCGAGGAAGAGAAGACACATCGGCCAATTGGCTTCCCGAAGGCAGGCTTTCACCAACTGGCGTCATTTCGCCTCTCCGATTCCAGCGGGGAATAAGTTTGTTTTCATTTTTTATATTTTGTTTGTGCTTTGAAGTTTGTTTAGTGGTTAGATTTGTTTTACGGGGTAGGGTTGCTAGCCCTATGCCCAACCTTCCCTCTTTACGGGGGCTTAGGACCGGCTAGTAACTAGTAAACTAGTTAACCAGGCGAGGTTATATGTGCTGATAGTTCCTGTCAAATGTGTGTTCGTTATGTATGTTGGGATGGGTGGAGACTAGTTCTGTAATTATTACCATTATTATTTTTTTTCCTTGGGTTCCTAGTGGGACATACCGCTTCAGTTGCACACCTCCATTGAACTCTCTCCTCTTCAGTCTTTTCAACCTGACTCCATGACTACCCATAATCTCTCGTTTCTTCCTCACATAATCTTCTCCATGTCCCCCTCCAACGCTCAACTCGTAGCTTCCCCTTTCAATTCCACCCGACAGCCTGGTCTGGAGTGGCACCTGATGTCCCCAATCGGTCTTCTCAGTGTAGACCTAATGCATCTCCACTTTCTCATGCATACTTGTTGGGTGATGCGTTGTTGGGCGGTTCGTTGTCAGCAAGCCAGAGTTCCTTGTTGCTTATTCTTTCTGGCCATCCATCTGATCTTCAGTATCGAGTGATCATAGGCGGCAACTGTCGATGAATATCTGTAGTTTGTTGAAAGTGCTTTTCGTGACACACCAAATTTCGGAAACATGTAGCAGCACTGACTTGACTGACATTAGTGTTGACAATCCGGATGCTGTTCACACTTTATGCTGGGTGCAGTGGATCTCCACATTGATTTCAGATCAGTGAAAGCAAGCCTTGCTGTCTTTCCGATCCTGGTTTTGACATCCTCGTCTGTGTGGCTGCCGCGACCTGTAGTTGAAACGATTCTGTCCTGTCTAGGTAGGTGGAAGAGACTACTTCCTTTGGGTTTCTCCCATTCGTGGTGATTGGTGCTTGCTGTTGATGCTGTTGTTGGTTGGATATCTTCATCACCTCCGTCTTCTCTACATTCGCTTGAAGTCGTGTCTTCTCTGCCCTACCTCGCCTCTTCCGTCAACCTGTTAGTTTTCACCTGCAGATCTTCGAGTTTATGCGACAAGACATTAGACATGAATCATCATGTCCGAAATCCAAATCTTCTTCTGGGGTCTTTTCATCGATTCAGCCAGGATATGCCCCTCTTCTCGCTCCTCACAGTTGTCTGTTGCGTGATCCAGTCCAGTCGACCACAATCATGCAGAGCATTGGTGATAGTAAGCAACCCTGTATAACTACATCCTGTCTTCACTTCAAAGGAATCACTGAGCTTCCCATTGTGAATTACTTAGCATGTAATATCCTAATGTAGCTGTTGGATGAGGTTGATAAAGACATGCGGTACTCCACAGTCTTGCGACAGCTGCCAGATTACTTCTCGGTGGACGCTGTCGAAGTCTTTGTCAAAGTCGATAAAGTTCATGTAGAGAGTTGACTGCCATGCCATACTGTGTTCTATGATGATGCGTAGTGTAGCGTTACAATTTGATCCATATATGTTTTGCTCTTCCTGAAGCCAGCAAGCCAACCCATTCTGGTTGTAATTTTGAATGCAGAGCATCTTTTAGTATCTCCAGGATGATGCTGGTTAATTTCTTGCTTATGGTGGACGGGGACAGCAGTATGATACCTCGTCAGTTCTTGCAAAGGCTTAGGTCTCCCTTCTTTAGGAGTTTGACAAGGTACCTTTCCTTCCTTGCAAACCTTCTGCAGTAGTGATGTGAGCAAGTCCACTGTTGTTTCTGCGTCCGTTTTCAGTATTTCTAAAGGAAATCCATCTGGTCCTGCTGCTTTTCCGAATTTCAGCAGTTTTATGGAGTTCAAGACTTCTACTGATGGTTCTGCGCTTGCTGGTAGTATTTGTGGACGAGTTGCAGGTGGTGGTCGATTCGAGAGTTTTCGGAAGTGGTCGGCCCATTGTTTCCTTTCTTTCTCCTCTTTGGTAACTAGGTTTCCTTCACTATCTTTCATTGGATTCATCTGAGTTGATCTCTTCCCAAAAATTAACCTAGTTATTTGATATAGTGTTGTCGGGTCGCTCCTGCAGCCTGCAGCCTGTTCTGCTTCACTTGCAAGTGTGTCGTGGAATTATCTTTTGTTTTTGAGCAGAGTCTTCTTCACTTCTCTGTCCAATGTTTTATATGTTGTACTCAGTTTCTCTTTCGTTGTTTATGTTTGCAATGGTTCATCTTCTGCTTCACCATCTTCCTCTCCTTACTCTATGCGTCTCCATGTGTCTGTCGAGATCCACTTCTTGTCCTGTTTTTTTCTTCCTTCCTAATACAGTTATGCAGGCTTTTTCCTACATCTCTTTCACGAATGTTGCTCCTTATCTCCCGTTTCGTCCTGATGATTGACTGACGACAAGATGTCCTTTGTAGCTTCTTCCTTCAGTTTCTGGATGTTGGACTTGAACTGTGGTTTATCATCTGCTTCTTTGGTAGCTTTCAGCTTGATGTAGAAGGTCCCTTGCATTATATAGTGAGTGGTCTGAGCCTTCATCTGCTCCCCTTCTTGATCTGATCTTGTGTCCAGTAGGCTGCATCTCCACTTTCTCCACATTCAGATGAAGTCGATCTGATTTTAAGTGTGTCCTGGTGTCTAATGAAATCCATGTCGTTTTGTGGATATCCTTGTGCTTGAACACCCTGTCTCGCCTCCAATTCCCAAATCGTTGGATGCGCAAACGTCTGCAAACAATTCTCCATTCTCATTCATTTCACCGAGTGCTTCTCGACCCATGATTGGTTCTCTTCCTGTGTTGTCAGCTCTCCGCAGTTTGGCATTGATGTCACCCACCCATTAGAATTTTGACGTCGCCAACCGAGGAAAGATCTTGTCTATTACTGATTGCAGTTGTCTGTAGAATTCTTCCTCCTTCTCTTCATCTGCATCATTTGTAGGTGCGTTGTGTAGCACTGAATGATTGTGACTTCCTTTTGAATTGAATATGGCTGTCATGATCCTGGAGGAGACTTGGTCCCACTGCATGACAGCCTTCGATGCTCTTGGAGACACCATGATAGCCACTCCAACACCCAGTGTGCTCGTGGTCGTCATCTGGGTGACAATATCTGAGTAGATTATTGACTCTCCAATTGAGAGTTTGGACAGTCCACTTCCATTCTGCCTACTTTTGCAGATTCCTAGCACTCCAATACTATACCTTATCATCTCTTTTGTAATCTGAGCAGTTTTTCTAGGTTCGTACATAATGCGGACATTCCATTTTACCATCCTTACTTCTGCTTTCATCAAGAGAAGAGAAAACACATCGGCCAATTGGCTTCCCGAAGGCTTTCACCAGCTGTTGTCCTTTCGTCTCACCATTCTAGTGGGGAATAAGCTTGTTTTTATTTTTATAATTTTTTTGTACTTTCAAGTTTCTTTAGCGATTGGATTTGTTTTCCAGGGTAGGGTTCCTAGCCGTATGCCCAACCTTACCTCTTTATCCGGGCTTAGGGCCGGCTAGTAACTAGTGAGCTAGTTAATCAGGCAAGGTTAATTACAGATTTATAGGAATTTGAATCCTACGAAACGATATACAATAAACAATTATTAGAAATAGATTGATAGGCGACAAATAATTCATGTTCTAAAGGGTGATGAAGACTGGTGTTTTACGTAGACTTCAATCGTAGTGATACTTGTACTGATGGCTTTCGAACCATTCATAACATTTCCCTTCAATTTTCGTAGTAATAATAATAATTTACTGTATTCCAGTTAATTTTAGGGACAGTTTGGAATTCTCTGTATGATATATTGGGACAACAACAAAATATACGTAGGTATAAACTCCTTTACAACATTTCTAATTGTCATATCATAAAAATTTAAGTAATGTAAAGAGTATTATAAAGGAGAACATTGTACATTGTTAATTAAACTATTGAAATAGGATTTTTAACTGTTACAGAGTTGATATGTAAGTTCTGTTCTAACACTTTTTTATTCATATAGTATGCCTGGTAGGTAAGGTACGGTCCAGTTCTTGTATTCAGCTGTACGAGCTAACAGTCTCATGTAATTTCTTGTACTGCCTTAGAGGCGATACAAGAAGAGAGCTGTGAATGAAGTGGATGCTCAGTGTCAGCTAAAATTACTGTAGGTAGCTGCTTGCTAGAATTTAAATGTCTGACAACTACAGTGTTAATCAGTTGGGTCAGAGACATGCCACTCAATCTACTAAAGACTTTCAAAACCGTATGCAATATAACAAAGTATTTTTTAGTAGGCTAGGAAGGGTCAACGGGGAACAATAGAGAAGAGTAGGTAAAATGTAGGAGTTAATGAATTATAAAAGGAGAAGTTGAGTTATACAAAACAGCCTCAGTTTCTTTACTTAATACTTCAAATGAATGAATTTTTTACTAGTCAACAAGATATGAGACAATCAACAAAGATCAGAAAGAACGTGCCCTTAATCCCGTCATACTTTCGAAATGGTATCAACTGTTAGGTTTCTCTTAACTGTAGCTACAGATAGATATTATAGTGAGTGTTTTGGAGTCTACTGACTGTTTACTCAAGATTTTACTCTCTTAATAGGTTAGTTAGCTTACATAGTTTTCTCGGCAGCTTGACTGTTTTTCTCCTACTACCGTACTTATTGAGAACGATATCATGGTTTACAAATCACATCAAATTGCAAGTTAGCGAATATATTTACTGACCTTCTCAGTATTGTACGATATTTCCAGCTTCAATGAATCTCATAAACGCTGATATTGTATCATCCTAAATTTAACTCATTACAAATGTGGATATTAAATACACTTCATTTAAAACATTACAGCATGTTAGATAATATGTACAAATGTTATTCTTTCAATTATGCAAATCAATGTCAAAAGGGATTCTAGTTAGTTTACTTAATCAAACAATCACATAGTTGAGTTTTAGGTACATTCTGTAAAGTAATTTAAGACAATCCCAGTTTTACTAGTATCGAGCTACTTAATTCCAAATAACACAAGGCTGACATATGGAAAAGTTTAAACTAGAGTTGTTCAAACACATTTTATTCCTATGTAAGTGAAACACATTAAACTCCAAAAGCATGCTGATTTGAAAATAAATTTGTATTCCACTAACTGTGCTATCAGAAACCATCTACGCATATGATACAAACGGATTTAGATCTGCGTAATTTGGTGCCAAATAGTAATTCGAAGAAGTCACCAAGTGTCTGATACAAGATGTGACCTCGACTATTTATGAGTATTGAGCTCAAGCACCATGTTTATGAAATTTTTGATTTTACATACTGAAATTGTTATATTAGTGGTGGTGAAAAATTTGGTTGTAGATTCACTTACATATAGATTCGTTCTGTTTTACTCATCTTTATTTTGCTTAGTGTTATTATGATGTGTTAAAAGGTCTTTACCTTTAGCAAATATCATTAGCGTGAGAATTTCATAAATTATGGTGGCTTCAAAATTGAAAATCGCCTTTTTGAGAAATACGAAAAGAAACTTATGAGGAGGTAATTCATTTTCTAGCATTAACTTTATGAGAATCTTTGATCTCTTATACCCAATAAAAGAGCTTATAAGTAAGTAATCATCTTTTTAGTCTGACTGTGATAAAGGTTCTTCTTTTTTCGAGTCTATGTGCTTGTGAAATCGCCAGATGACTTTTAAGTGTAATCGTGCCAAATGGTGGTTAATCCATCATGACCTAGTGACATGAATGACCAAACGATGAAAACTGCTAATCGTTTAAATCAATGAACTTCAGAAGAAGACAGTAACAAAAACTACTGCACATAATTGCATGAAACAACTAATTGTATTTCACAGATGACGTACATATTTAATGACTAACTTTCTGAATTAAAATTGTTCAAAAGTCAACGAATTAATGCTTTGCCTAAAAACAACTACATTTCTCTTCGAAAGACCTGATTGAATTGCTCATCTTCGGTCAACCATCGAATGAATAATAGTTAAATGCCATAGGTATGACCAGTATTCATTTTCTCCTTGTGCGCCAAAATAATGAACAGAGGAAGAATGCGAAAAGACATGGTATACGGAAATCAACACTGGCTACTGCTGACATCTAATAAGATAATTGTGTGAGTAACTTCCACTTAAAGATAAAGTGGTAACTAATAGTAATTTAACGAAATTTCTGAAAGCCTCAAAAAATGTAGTTTCGTCAACTTTGACCCTTTAGTTATTTTATGGGTGGAAACAAGATAACTACCAACAAACCATGTAAAAAATACCTCAAATGACAAAATTTTTCCACAATTCTGCTAAATATGAATCGCTGAACAACAGACGTAATAATTAAGGTTTAAAACAAGAAATAAGTAGGTAGAGCGTGCAAATTTTTGAACAAAGAACAATACTTTCAGGAATAATGCATACCATTGCAAAATAATCATTCAGTTCATATAGTCGTCTAAAATAACTGCCTACTGACTACAATTTCTTGAATACTTTCTTCCCATTATGGAGAACAACTGTAATATTTGGCAGCAAATTTCAAAGCATCATTCGTCGCATGTATATCTAAATGATATCTATGCAACCAAAAAACATTACTTCTATAATAAACTGTTCCCAAAGTCTTCATGCTCTTTGTTTATTTCTGTAACAATGTATGGTTGAATGCACATCACACACATCACTGTATGTATACCAGTTTACTTGCTCTTATAGAACTGAATGCATCGACCGTACCTTACGTACACTTGTAGAACGTGTCCGCGAACGCTACCAAGCTTGGTTAGCATGCGGATAACAGAATTTTATCTTCAGTTCAACAACAGAACACTGCGTGAACTGAGACCACTTAGATCATTTTAAGAGCTCATTCAAAATCCTCTACTGGGTTTGATCAAACCATTCGAAGGGAGTAAGATCAAGGCATTTGTCTATAGCTGAAGCACAAGCCAATCAGAAGTTCAAACTAGTTTTATGTGCCCGGAAAGGTACTTCCAACCTTTATCTTCGCCATGGCCATCATAAAGCCTTGACTTTCATATATTCATCCTGTGTTAGGTAACTGTACATGTATTTTCATTGTCCCATGTTTTTTTTCCTACCCTGCCATACATTCATCCTATTTGGCATAGTTACATTCGATTTCATAATCTCTTGTCTGTTTTTTCTACTCTAAACCCAAATGTTTATTAATTAACTTCCTTTACTTATTCAATATGCTTTTTCCCCCAACCGGAAATAGTTCTGGAACATTCTACCCGCTGTAACATATATTCATGAATGCACAGCTTAGTAAATGACTTCGTCGAAAAATTTTTTAATCGCTGCAACCACATTTTGTCTTTTCTTGTGATCAAATAGGTGTAGTTTCCCGTTTAAAGAGTAGCAAGGACCGTGCGACAGTAAAAGAACTGTCGATTTTGTGCATTTTTCTGCCAAACTAAGAATGGAACTGATGATTGTATTTCTTGTTGCTTTTTGTGTTTGTTTGAATAATAAAATTGGTTAAAATCTGTGAAGTAGCTTGTCACATCTTTCAAAGGTTTTCCTCAAGTATTTCTAAATCGCTGTTAGAATTCAGGCAATGGATAATGTTGAGGTACAGGAGTAAGATGTGTGGACAAGTTTATCTGGAGAAACATGAATTCTGAATCTTTTCCAGATACAGATTTTGAGTACTGAGATACAATCATGTAAGTACTGTCCTAGAAAAATTCTGAATGACTACGAGTAGATTAATTCAAGTTACTTTGAGATTTTTGCTGTATATCTGAAAAACAAGTCTTCTGATCCACTAAGACGTTTATACTGTACACCGTGTTAACCACTGATAAAATGTAACAACAAACAACGTATATTTTAATATCATTCGACATATTTTAGTCATAATATCATATTTGGTTTAAACAAGCAATTCGATTCAGTTACTATGAATTCACTTCATCAACTGAGCTACGAGATTCAGAGATAAATCCTATATTAGGTAACTACATATGTATTTCCATAATCCTTTGTTTATTTTCCTACTGTGTCAAAGATGTACCTGGTACTACATAATACATTGAATTTCATAATCCTTTGTCTGTTTTCCTACTGATATCCTAAATGTGCATCAATTAACTTCCTTTAGTTGTCGAATATATTTTGCCCTCCAATCGGAAATAACTGTGGAACGTTCTGTCCAAGGTAACATATACTCACGAGTGTACAGCTTAGTAAGTGGCTTCGTCGAAAAGAAGAATTATTTCTTCGCTGCAACCACATCTTGTCTTTTACTGGAAAATAACCAACTTTGACAATCTGTCAAATCCGAAGTAATGATTAAATTCTATCACTCATTTTGTAATTTGGTCATGCAGAAATGACTGTTCAGCATTGAGCTGCATCTTGATTGACTTAAGGCGGCTGAAAGCAATCAGCAGGAATCGGAGATTTATCTGCAACTACCTTACGCCAAAAATTTTGTTAAATAGTCAGATCATGTTGAAATGTGTAAATGCACCTTCAACTGTTAGTATTCCTAAAGCAGAAATCACAATTGAAGATATAATGGTTTTTGGCATTTTGTTCAATCCTGTACAAGAAGTATTATTCCCTATAGTGTCACTACGGGTACTTTATCCAGATTTTAACCTGTTTTTTGAACCTGGCTGTATCGATTTCATATTAGACTGGTTGATTTGATTTATTATAACACACAGTAATACAGTATTATTTACTTGATGATGTTTTCGAGCATAAATTATCGCTCTTAATAATATCAACGGAATTATACTCATTTCGACATTTGATTCTCATAGTTCTGTAACCTCATATGATTTGTTTTAAATGGTAGTAAGATTTTCCATATCTCTGGTATACGTGTTATGTTATTCGTATTACGTGTTAGGTGTAGATTTGATGAACAAGGATTCAGTGATCAATCTGTCTCTCCACCTAATTATATTAGACTTAAGTACAGTGGTTTTATCCCACCCTATTATTTGGTTATATGTTAATGCATACAATGTAATTGCAAAGTCTTCACTTAAGAGGTAGAAAGTGAACAAAAAGAATCACTTACGTTTGATTGTTGAATAAAGAGAAAAACAGACGGTATTTTGTATACTACCATCTACAGGAAACTTACATTTTCTAACAGGTATCTACATTTCAGATCATCTCATCCAATACCAGTTAAGGTACTTTAGTTAAATTTCTAAGTGATAGAGCTAGAAAACTCAGTAGGAACTCAAACATAAAAAAAGCGTTAATAATTAATAATTATCCTCTACCGTTTATCAAGTAAATCGTACGAACATCTTAGAAACAAAATGATAACAATAATAGCGATAACAGGAGTAGAAATAAGTTCAAAGCCTCTATCATATTGGGAAGGAACATCAAAAACTGCAGGTGGAAAATTAGAGTGACATTTAAACCTACAAACTCACTCAGAAATAAGCTTTGTCGGATGGTATAAAGATCCGATAAAACCAGTTAAGCAAAATAATCTAATATATCAAATTCCACGTAATGACTGGGAGGTCAGTTATGTGGGTGAAACTAGCCGGTTGGGATCAGTCAGATCAGCGTAAATAGGAATTCAGCTAAATATAGAAAAGCAGATCTTAATAGGATCAGTAATCTAAAAAAAACTTAGCTATTCCAATGCATACATTAACAAGTACACAAATTCAGGTAAAACCGCTGTACTTAAGTCTAATATAATTAGGTGGAGAGACAGATTGATCACTGAATCCTTGTTCATCAAATCTACACCTAACACGTAATACGAATAACATAACACGTATACCAGAGATATGGAAAATCTTACTACCATTTAAAACAAATCATATGAGGTTACAGAACTATGAGAATCAAATGTCGAAATGAGTATAATTCCGTTGATATTATTAAGAGCGATAATTTATGCTCGAAACATCATCAAGTAAACAATACTATATCACTATGCGCTATATATTAAATCTAATATGGAACTGCTTTCTACCACAGGTCCCATGTCTTACACTTTTACTGGTTCTATCAACTTACAACAGATAATATTATTTTATTAAAGAAATGTTTCTACCTACAGGTCAATAGTGACTAGCATATATTATGTTAACTAATTCACAGTTCTGGATTTGATCATACTGTTCACTGTATAGCCACACTGCAAGGAAAAAGAATTTGACATGAAGGTGCAGTTTGATAGATGTTAAGCAGATCTAAAACGTCTTCGCCAAAGCTTTCAGTCCAATGATACCAGTTTGAATTCCCTGCCATCGAAACAAGAAAAACTATTTGTATGGGGTAAAAAAAGCTCATTATATTCTCATGCTTTTTTCATCTGTTAATAGCCTTCACACACTACAAAGGTAATTCTCACAGAATGATGACCGAAATACAAAATGATCAGTCATTTCAGTTAGTTTGTTAAGGTAATATATTTAAAAATTGGTTAATACATAGTGACAGAGCTAAAAATCATAAGCTCCATAAAGCTACTGAAATGTAGGAAAGCGGCAGGACCAGATGGAATCCCACCAGAAGCACTGAGAACAAAAATAGAGACAACTGAGAACATGTTCACACCACCATTGCAAAAGGTCTAGAAGGAAGGAAAGGTTTTTGCTTATTGATTGGAAGAAAGGATACCTTGTCAAACTCCCGAAGAAGGGTGACGTAAGTGTTTGCAAGAACTAGCGAGCAATCATGCTGCTGTCCCTGTCCACCCAGAGCAAGCAAAATATTGAGCCGCATCATCCTGCAGAGATTAAAAGGTGACTTGGATCCAAAACTACGACCACAACAGTCTGGCTGTCTTCAGCAAGTACAAATCATGTGTAGACCGAATTGCAATGCTACACTACACATCATCGTGGAACAGAGTATAGAATGGCAGTCAACCGGATCTTTACCTCAACTCCATCGACTTTGTAAAAGCCGGCCTTTGACAGTGTCGACCCACAAGTAATTTTGCAGGTAGCTGCATAAACACTACCGAATATCACAAACCTTTATCAGCCTCATTCAACAACTATTTGAAGACGCCACATGCCAAGCAACTCACAATCGGAAGCTCAGTGATGCCTTTGAAGTGAAGACAGGAAGGAGTACGACAAGGCTGTCTACTATCACCCATGATCTTCCTGATTGTAGTCGACTGGACTGGATCATGCAACAAACGGTGAGGAGCGAGAAAAGGGGGATACACTGCACCATGGAAAAGAACCAAGATGATTTGGATTTCGCCAAAGTTGACTTGTGTCTAATGTCATACAAACTTGAAGATCTACAGGCGAAAACTAACAAGTTGACAGAAGAGGCGAGGCAGCGAATGCGAGACTTCAAGTGAACGTATAGAAGACAGAGGTGATGAAGATACACAACCAACACCACAAACAACAACAACAACAAGCTTCAATCACCATCAACGGCAGAAACTTGAAGGAAGTAGCCTCCTTCACATACCTAGGCAGTATCGTTTCAACTACAGGTGGTGGCACAGATGAGGACGTCAAAGCCAGTCAGGATCGGTTGAACAAGACAGGTGTTCATTAGCCTGAAGGCAGTGTGGAGATCTTCTGCACTCAGCATAATGCATGAACAAGATTCGGATTTTCAACACTCATCCAGTCAAGTCAGTGCTGTTATATGGTTCAGAAACTTGGCACATTACAAAAAGGGATTTCCAACAAACTATAGACATTCATCAACAACTGCCTACGCTCTCTCGTTACTGAAGATCAGATAGGTGGCCAGAATAATAAGAATAAGCAACAAAGAAATCACTCTGGCTGGTGACGCACCAACCAAGAAGCTGTCGCTCAATAAATATGCAGTGGCAGGAGGTGGAGATGGATTGGATTGGGCATACATTGAGAAGGCCGATTACTGATATCACTCTCCAGGCTGGGCTGGGCCAGGCTCTCGAGTTGAACCTAGATGGGAAACGACGGGTTGGGCGTCGAGGCGAGGGTGACATAGAGGAGATGGTGTGAGGAAGAAATGAGAGCTTGTTGGCTGTCATGGGATCAGGTTGAAAAGATTGCAGAGAAGAGAGTGGAATGGGGAGGTGCTACTGAAGCGTTATGTTCCATTAGGAACCCAAGGGACAAATAATAATAATAATAGCGACTGGCTTATGTGATTCATTCACTCCTACAGAGTATCAGTCATAATACAAACTGCTCTTTGTAACGTTACCGATTTGAGAGATTAATGTAGAAGAGATTCTGATCTCTGTGAACTAGCTGTTTCTCCTATGGACGTGAATATATTTGATGTGGATATATAACAAATTTGAAACCCATATCAAAAATGGCTTCATTTGACTACCATCAACTGCCTAAAATAAAATCATTTTTTACTATATACATATCCAACTAGATCAAAATACTCTAATATCAATCTCCAAACTATTTTAACATCGATAGAATATTAACATAGTTTCAATAATCAAAGTTACTCATCTCACAATCAAATACATATGCTTCAATCCACCTAATGATAATGACATTAAAGGTTTCTATTCAAAACTTCTATTAAGTGAGTAAAAATAATGATATAAACCTTTCACAATTGCATATATTTATCTCAAGTAACCTATATATTAGGATTCTTGATAGTTGGAGGAGATTTTTGAGTTGAAATGAATTTATAATCGTCTACTGCTAAGACATCCTAGTATGACTATATTTTTATAAAATAAAAAGCTTTACTTTCACACTTCTATACGTTTTATTAAATATCATTGTTAAACAACAGATGAATTGTTTATCCCCTTGTAAATCCATTAGGAATTACACAAATATCTTTTTATTGCATGACCGTAATGATTAATGACTATTAATTAGTGTCATTATTTCCAAATTAATTACTCATTTGTTTAAACATTTTAAACTATGGAAAATACTTTCCATTAAACAAGATAATAGAAATATTATAGAGTGTTTATTAGAAAAAAAATCTTTTCATCTTTCTCTTATTCAATAGATTCAGGTTAAAAAAAATAAAACATGGACTAGACTGTCTTACTTATTTCAATTAGTGAACAAACGAAATCTATGAACTGTTCACTTGGAAATCAAACGCTTTTTCAACTAATGATGAAGGATAGTGTGCAATTCATAGAGTAGAACTATGTTTATCAGTAAGATAAGCCATTATTTTCAAGTTGTTATTCATCGCAGACTGACATAAGTTGGAGAAACAAAGGAAACCTGGGAGTACTGGACAGTTGTTTCATCCTAGTATGGGACTCCTAGGCAGTGCGCACCCACGATACCACCTCGCCAGGGATTGAACCAGCGACCGTCAGGTCCAGTGACCAGCACGTTACCACTGAGACACTGGGTCAGAATCTAAATATTCATATTTCCAGTTGTATGATCTAGGCTGAAAGTTGTTGAATGTAAAGCGTTAGACTGCTTCAAAAGTGCTAAAACTCTTCAGTAACAACATTTAAAAAATTAAGTTGGGAAAGTATTTATTATAAGAGTAGCAGTTAAACTCTGGTAGGTATATAATTCCATATTACACACTGTGATACAGTAATGAAAACATCTGTTTCCTAACACAAACTTATAACAAACAATGAATAGGAAAAAAGCAGGATTTAATGAAGTCATGAGTTTGAGTAACGCTCATCAGCTGGATACTCGACATACTTGATTATATATATCATTAAGCAATACTAAAGAGCATACTTTTATGCACACATGACGTAGGTTGAGACATCGATTGAGGTGTAACAACATAAAGATGGACAACCTTTATATATCAAAGGATATTACCAATGGTAGGAGCGAATACCCAGATCTAATGGGTTGCAGATAGGTTACGTAATTTTAATTATGAGTTTGGATAGTAGTGCGGTATGAGAAATCATATCGATTCCAGATAAGAAAATAATGATGATTAAAAATAATATTGATAGCGGGGTGGCGACCGAAGTGGTTGGCGGAGGAGGAAACCGGTAGATTATGTCATTCAGAACAATGTAGTTAGTGGTCAGTTAAGACGATGTTGTAAGAAAAAAGGAGGGTATGGAGATGGATGAAAGTGATAATAATGATACAAATTGAAATCTAGTACTCATTAGTAACTAGCTTCGGGAGGTGATTCCTGAAGTTCCAATGTGAAGTCATGACCGTTGGAGCAAACCAAGTTAACGTGAAGACAAATGCTCAACTATGACATTGGGTGGTGGCCATGCTGTGTCGTGAACTGAGAGGAGTTGGAAATACAAACTATTGCATTCCTGCCCAGTGGCTCAGTTTTAACGTACTGGCAGCGAATGCCGAATGACCTGTGTTCGACCGATGGTGGAGCAGGGTCATGAATACCTACCGCTGAAGAATCGCAGTGCATAACAAAACAGATGTATAGGGCTCCCTGGTTGCCAATGTTTCTCCAACTGATGTCAGTCCGTGATGAGTACCAACTTGAAATCAATCAAACATCTAGTCAGATTAGAATTACAGAGTTGTGCGTATTTTCATTCAACAGAGTTTTTAGCTATAAAGTTCTTCAACTAACTTCTGCATCCAACCTGGTAAGATAGACACCGAAGAAGCTGATTCCATCGAAACCTGATATTGCATGCTTGCTTCCAATGGCTATAGTTTGTATTTAGAGAGAAGGAATTTTCTGAACACAGCGAAATTTTCAAATGAAAATCACCGGTGAAGACAGACAGTAACCAATGAAAATTGATTAAAAAGACTAGTAGTTCTCTATAATCTAGTATTGACTGAGGGATGAAAGAAGACTTGGAGTGGAAAAATGCAAGTGTTCAGTGACTAAGGTTCCTCATGACAACTACGATAACTGGTAGACGGGGAAAGTCGAGAAGTTAGGGAGCAAATCAGTACTTCTTATTTATTTAGACCTGTCAAAAAAAGACTGATATGAGATGTATGATGAGCATTAGAATCACGATGAATAGAATAGGATCATGACAACTTACCAAGATCACCAACTGAAGCGGTTCACAGAAGATTTTGAACAGCAGCCCGGCTGGGCTATTATAGTGCTCATGTGACTTGACATTCAGCCTTTTATTAAATTTAGCATAATTAATAATTCAATAAATATCACGTAAGTTGAAAATAGTATTTTAAACCCTAGACAGTGTAAAGTAGCAAGACTTGATGGTTTTCCACCTGGAGTTTTCAAGTATTGAGGTATAGAAATGCTGATTGAAATAGCCACAATATGCAATAAAAATGAGATGCCCCTATTAGAATGGCTTAGGTTACAGATTATATCAGTTTATATGGAAGGAGATAGATCTCGTAACAGTATCATAAGAATCAATTTCACTATTATCTTGTCTAGAACCCCTCGACATACAGTCATTAGATGTCAAACTGGGACTCAAGAACAAAAAACCCGAGAAAAAAAGGCTGACCTCAAACACAGATGAGATTATACCGTTCAGATTCCTTCCCTCCGAGATATTTTAGATATTGGCATATATGCCAACAATTTAATAATTCCCGTTGTAACATCAAGAACAAGATATTCAGCGAAGAGACTATATTCAACGAATTTATGTGCATCTACCAGTCCACCTACTCTTGTGGAGCAAGGTACATCGGCCGTAGCCAGAGAATGCTTTCTACACGTATACGAGAACATGTTCCTGCTTGGTTTTATAAAAGTGAAAGAAAGTCTATTAGAAGTTCGATTCTAGAACTTTTGATTGACTTCCATCACACAACAAATCCAGACAATGAAATTATTTATCAAATTCGCCCAAACCTCCCACGTTCTCTTCGTTTTCAACTCCTTAAAACACCGGAGGCTTTAGCTATTTATGAACTAAGACCTGATCTGTGTGTACAAAAGAAGTATGTGCAGTCACTGTTTTTGTCATGACCATAACATTTTCCCACCCCATTAGCTCCCTCCCCCTCCCCCCCACTTTGTTAGTTTAAACTTTGTATCCTTCTTTTATCACTATTATTGTTATTATAATCGCCTTTAATTAGTTTCAGGTGTTATTTCACTTAATTGTCTTAATCCTTTCAGAAAACATTGATTTTATCCTGTCCAACTTGTCTAATGCCATTACATAATACTTAATTGATTTGCCGTTTTCAACAATTTTTTCACCCGCTTCTGAGTTATATACTTTTTGTGAACCATTCCATGTATTACATAATCTATTTGTTATCATTCTCACTTCAGTTGTTATTGTGACCACAAATGTCTATGTCATTATCCGCTCTATTATTGTTGTCATCATCATATAGTGTTTAGTTTTCTTCACGGGATATAATTTTTTCCAAATATCATATATATATGATTGTACAGCTTGAAAATAAATTCGTTGAAAAGAGTCTCTTCGCTGAATATATACCAACATCAAACAACAGCACATTTCTTGACACCAAAATGTGATTTGACTCGGTGGATTTTGGAGGGATGAAACTGTCTATGTGAAATTAATGAGAGGCGGGTTTAGTCTTTCAATCTGATCACCTTAGTATCGCATCATGCTTTAGTCTAAATTTATATTTCACCGTATATAAGAATAACTCACGCAACAGCTTCCTAGCTTGATCTGCTATTTTGGACCATAATACCTGGAAACTGCCATAATTCTGATCTTGTAGAAACAACAAACTCACTCTCACATTTAGTCATTACAGAGGTATATCACATTGTTGGCAATATCAATCAACACACCTGCAGTTTCTGCACAACAGTTTGCTGTGAACAAATATCAAAAACACTTTACGTGATTTAAGCTCATCATCTTGTTGACACAGTAGTTGGCTTTAAAATATTTCCTCGATATGATTTTAATCAAAATAAGTAAAACTTTTCAGCTGTTATAGTCCTCCGTTTGTTGTGAAAACACTTGTTTCAGTGGATTTCTTAATAACAATGATATATTGGTCTCATTTGCTATCTTGATTGTAAGAAATAAAAAATTAATCTTTTTTGTCTGTTTGGCATTATCATGAATTATAACCTTGAAACAAGTAAAACTTATGGAAATGGCTAACTAAATGAGGTATGCAAAGGAATTGATACAGTTTTGGTGACAGATTCTCACAAACTGTTGTGTAAGTTAGCAAAAAAGATAATTAGCTGATGAAATATCATATGTTATGTTTTGTGGAAGCCTAGAATAATACAAGATGTCCTCTTGTCTACCACCGTGTGATTCTTTGATGTATACACAATTTATTACTATCTATATCACATGGATATTTATCGGATCACTTTTTACACCGCATGCAAAGCTTACAACATATGATGAAAAAATTTATACTAAATCTCCACAGTTGAAGAAGCCACTGAGAAAGGACAACCTTATGGTAAGTGATGACGGTGACGTGGTTATCAGTCTGAAACTTATTTCAATAAAAATTAACTGAGCATTTTGGAAAGAATTTATTCCGAATGTAGTTACTTTAATCACGAACCGATAACACATAAAATTGACAAGTGATATTTATTAGCGCAACACCGCATGAGAACATACCTAAGGTCATCATGTCTCATGGCAATCAAACTACAGTTTGATTACTCAAAACGACTGACACTGATCAGTGACATAACTGAAAAGAAAACTTTATTATCAAATAGGTTTTAATATGCATAAACTATATGATTGTTGGGGTGATGAAGATACACAACCAACACCACCAACAACAACAACAAGCTTCAATCACCATCAACGGCAGAAACTTGAAGGAAGTAGCCTCCTTCACATACCTCGGCAGCATCGTTTCAACTACAGGTGGTGGCACAGATGAGGACGTCAAAGCCAGTCAGGATCGGTTGAACAAGACAGGTGTTCATTAGCTTGAAAGCAGTGTGGAGATCTTCTGCACTCAGCATAAAGCATGAACAAGATTCGGATTTTCAACACTAATTCAGTCAAGTCAGTGCTGCTATATGGTTCAGAAACTTGGCACATTACAAAAAGGGATTTCCAACAAACTATAGACATTCATCAACAACTGCCTACGCTCTCTCGTTACTGAAGATCAGATAGGTGGCCAGAATAATAAGAATAAGCAACAAAGAAATCACTCTGGCTGGTGACGCACCAACCAAGAAGCTGTCGCTCAATAAATATGCAGTGGCGGGAGGTGGAGATGGATTGGATTGGGCATACATTGAGAAGGCCGATTACTGATATCACTCTCCAGGCTGGGCTGGGCCAGGCCCTCGAGTTGAACCTAGATTGGAAACGACGGGTTGGGCGTCGACGTGAGAGTGACATGGAGGAGATGGTGTGAGGAAGAAATGAGAGCTTGTTGGCTGTCATGGGATCGGTTTGGAAAGATTGCAGAGAAGAGAGTGGAATGGGGAGGTGCTACTGAAGCGTTATGTTCCATTAGGAACCCAAGGGACAAATAATAATAATATGTGATTGTTGAACGAAAAAAATGTCTGAGTAAATATATCAAGATTACCAATTCACAACCTTTGTAGATATTCTTCTGTATAAATCGTCAGTTAACCTGCTCACGAAATGAATGGGGATCATTTCTCCACTTCAGTTGAAAATTTCAATTACTAGAAGAACCTTATTGAAGTGACGAATCGGAAAAGCTTTAACTACACTTAAAAAAATTTACACTGGAAACTAGTGAAATCTTTTCAATTGGATGTGAAGATTTTAACAACACAAACTTGTGTTAAAACAAGTCCCTCTAAAGCCAGATTCATCCCGGAGTTTAACTCTTGTCGACTTAGATAATATTTCGGCTGATCAGATGACGGATTTACATAAAGAAAGAAATGGCTGCTGAAAGGTAAAACTGCGATTTAAAGATTAATAGTACATAATACACAGTGACCAAAATGGAAATAATATTTTCAGCAATTAGATATTTCAATACATCGAATATTCCCATTTAGAGATTTAGAAAAAGACTAATTGAACAAAGAAATATATTCGTTTTCAATTAGATCTTCATCTTGAGCTCTACACTAACATATAGGTTTACAATCTAATCAAATTACCAATCACGTGGTGTTTCGGAAATAATGATGTAAATAATCAATAGAGTTACTAAAATAGGAAATATGAATATTGATAGAAACAAGTAGGGGAAGAGGTGCACAAAATATACCTAGAAGTTACATCGCGTTGACGGCCACGGTAATGAAAATGGTCGAACAAACTTCTTTTGGATACAATGGCTAGGTTTGTAAAGGTGGATTGCAATCGCCTGTGCTTTGTGAAGTAACCGAGTGCATAATCCATGAGGTAAATTAATTAGAATTTGATGGATAATTTTGAAGGCTTTTCCAGTAACCACTTGATGTCCTGTGTCAACTAAGCGTGCAAGTATGCAGCTCTATGTAGTTCTAATTTGTCCCTTATCCAACCATGATGGGTGGTGCTCAGAAATTCGAGGATGGAACTACCTCATTGTACGCCCAATGTAACTAGCTCCACAGGAGAAGTTGAACTGATAAATGTACATAGAACTGGCAGAACCAGGTAGTTTGTCTTTATTTCTGACACCTAGAATCGGGTGGTTGTAGAATGCGGGACATAATTTAGCGGCTGGCAACGCTTTATGCAAGACTCTTTTTATGCGTTGTGTGATGATCTCACTGGCAATATCACTCTTAAATTGCAGCTTCAAGAAGATTTGCTTCTTAGGAACTGTTCACATTGTTGACTTAGCCCTCGTAATATTCATGTGCTTAGTTACAAACTTGTCTAAGTAGCCATTCCTACTAAGCAGATCACCGATAGTGGTGCACTCTTCCTTTATAGCATCCTCTGAGCAAATAGCTGAGGCACGGTATGCTAAGCATTTCACTAGGTTCCTTTCGTTTTGGAGGGGTACAGCACCAAAGAAGTATGTATATTGACTTGTTGATGTTGGCCTTCTATAAACACTTTGCTTCAGCGTTCCATCTGACCTTCTTACCAACAGAACATCAAGAAATGAGATACTATCATTTTTCTCCTCTTCCATTATGAAGTTGATTGCCGGGTGAACACTATTGAACTTATACAGAACAGCATTCTTATCAGTCTCACTTTTGAGAACTATAAAGGTATTATCCATGTAACGACAATATAACTCTAAACGGCTTATAGTGTCATTCAGTGGATCATTCTCAACTTTTGTCAGAAACATATCTGCCAACAGCAGGCCAAGGGGTGACCCCATAGCAACACCATCAGATTGCCAGTAGAGTTCATTGTTGAAAAGAAATTGTGCATTCATCGTACACCTCAGAAGTAGTTCTTCCAATATAAAGACTGGAATACCTATTTCCATGCCGTGCTTCGTGAGTTTGTTGCAAATAAAATCTACTGCCTCCATTAAAGGAACGTTAGTAAAAAGAGATGAAACGTCACACGAAATCACTAACTTATTATCTACTTCCAGATCCTCAATCTTTCTGACAAATTCAAAGGTATCTTTGAGACTATAATTCACAACTTCTTTGTGGAGAGGCTTCAAAAGTTGTACTAACCGTTTTGCTGTTGTATTTTCATTTGACTATCCGAGACAGCTGTAGTTTGGCAGACTAGTATTTATACTGGGTGATGATTGGAAGTGAGGTGAAAATTTGGATCGTGGTCGGATTTGAACCAGCAACCACTGGGTTTCCGGCCTTATGCTCTACCAACTCAGCTACGATGTCTGACTGCTGACCAGATTTTTATTTCCCTCCAACCACCAGGGTTTTTGCCCGACTACCATGTGCATTCGTGATGTGTTACTACCGCTTGATAGTATTCACACTGGCTGCCTAGTCAGGACTTCTCATCGCAATCCGATTGTAAATGAATTAGAGAGAGGGAGCATCATATTGATTATCATTAGACCATCTGAAATAGCTGTAGTTTGGCAGACTAGTATCCGTGCTAGGTGATGACTGAAGGTGAGATGAAAATTCGGACAGCGGCTGGTCAGCAGTTGGACCTCATAGATGAGCTGGTAGAACATCGAGTTGGAAACCCGGTGGCTGCTAATTCGAATCCGGCCACGGTCCAAATTTTCATCTCACCTTCAATCATCACCTAGTATAAATTAGATATTAATCTCAGCATATTTGAACCTAAATTCTTATCTACGTTGTTCTTCTTGTTGAAAGACTTCACTCGATAAACTGACATTCTGTAGACCAATCAGAAAATTTCATTCAACCTTCTCAGCATAGTCATGTATGTATACCATGCACTTTTGTCTAACAAAAAGTTCTTTCAATCACACACAGACTAGGATTCTGTTGATGTTCTTTCATTCTATCCACCAGTTAAAACTAGCGGCAATTGTATTAGCAAGCTTTAGTGCACTGGTGGAATCGTATCATACAGAATAATCTTCTTAGCTTCACTACAGTTTGGATTTATCTATAGCTTATAGACTAAAAAAGCTACCTATCCTTGTATGCTTAAGTGAGTATTTCTGCCCTAAGTTATAAACTGACATTATTCAATGAATATTTCGGTCACCATGAATTAAGGTACTGGAATATGTATTCCAAAGAATTGCCAGCACATAGCTTTATTTCAATTTAGAAACTCAAGGTTATTTAATTTCCGCATATATTAGATAATCCACGTCTTGACTGTTTCTGCATGGAGTAAAATGTGATGAAAATCAATACTGAAGTTAGTGCTGATGATATCGTCTAGAAGGACGATGAAAGCTTTAAGATTAAACAACCCAGGTCAGAGAATACAATACAACTAAGACCATCTACCTGAGCTACAAATATTCTCCACTATTTTAAAGTAAAGTTTATTCAAACACATTATCTTCAATTAACTTCACACTACTCAAAGTTACTCCCTTTCTGAGATCTTCGATTGTTGTCATATTATGAAATCCTACTATAAAACATGCTTCTCAAACAGTCTGACTGAAGGTAGATATTCTCAACTCACAGCATACTTCAAGTAAAACAAATTCGTTTCTTTACATTTGCTAAAATCAATTGCTATTCTATCAAGATAAACAGGGTGGAATTCACTATTTGAGATCATCGCATAATACGTATGAGAATTATAGATTTGATATCACTTATATTGTAGTCATTACCTGATTAGGTTACACTAAATATGTGTGTCATATTTCATTATCTGTTGGTTAGACCATCTGAGATAGTTGCATCTTAGCAGACTATCCTTATTAATACTGGGTTATGATTCTAGAGGAACTTAAAGCTTAGTTTCCATGAGACTTCGAAGCGTCTGTGCAGAGTCATCTATCTGTACAGTTATTCATTAAATCAAAGCCGAAAGAGTATATTGATACAGCATCAATCTTAACGACTGCCTTATGAGAGTTTTAAGCAAGGCAAATAAGAATGCATTCATATTCAAGTATACTTTTTTACCTGCTGGAGGGAAAATGAATTGAAGGTGTTTTTTCAACTCGACAGATAGCTCAAAGTTGTTGATTGTATCGTTCAAATTCATAGAAACCTAGTACAACTCAAATGTGTGTAGAGTGTTTTATTTTGAAAATTAATGTTACTTATCAGAGCTGAAAACTTTTTAATCCACTCATCTATTATTCACTGTTTGTTTCCTAACATTGAAATAACGTTTCAAGTGGTGTACAGATTTTATTCGATTTGCATGAATCTTTTAACCATCTCTACGCAAATACTTATCCAGGTTCCAAGTATATCTTCAACCACTTGACCCAGTTTTAATCTCTACTAAGGATAGCATTGAAGTAGTTAATGAAGTTGTTAGAGAAGTGTGAGAAATTTAATACTCACGTGAAAACTGGTCGAGCGCTTCAAATAATAATTGAAAAATATTTAATATTGAGGCACATTTCAGCTGAACATAAGGCGACCTGCTAAAATCTCGAGCTACAGAAAAACTTTCTGCCGATCACATTCCGTCAGATTCTTCCCTTCCACTTTGTTTTAATCTTTCAAATGTCTTCTGAACGCATCATGTACTTTGGCATTTTCTAAAAATGTTTTCGAACTTTCGATGCTCAAGCTAAGAACAAAAAGACGGACAAAAGTTCCACCGGTTCAAAATGGATTTGTAAATGCTAAGAAATACACCACATTACTATCCCTAGGATACCTGTATGGGATTTTCGATTTCTGTGCTGGTTGACTGACTGAACTCCCCCATCAGAACTATACTCAATTTTGTGTTAATTTCCGAATCGAGAACCGATACTAATGTAACAGTATCAGCCCGTTTCACACTTATGCCTTCAGTATTGTTAATATTGACACAATACAGATTTGGACTTCACCGATGATTATTTATGCCTTATGTCTTGTCGCACAACCTCGAAGATGTACAGGCAAAACCAACAAGTTGACAAAAGAGGCAGCTAAAAAAGACGAGACTTCAAGTGAATGCAGAGAAAATAGAGATGATGAAGATACCCAACCAACAACAACAACAAGCACCAATCACCATCAATAAGAAAAATTTAAAGGGAGTTGCCTCTTTTACCTACCTGCCTAGGCAGCATCCTTTCAACTACAGGGGGCGACATAGATGAAGATGTCAAAGCCACGATAGGTGGTGATCTAGTGCACTGCACTACACACTACTCAGCATAAAGTGTGAACAGAATCCGGATTTTCAACACTAATCTCAGTTAAGTAAGTCAATGCTTCTAAGTGATGATCAAGAGACTTGGCACGTCATGAAAGCATTTCCAACAGACTGCAGACATACATAAATTGATAGTTGCCGCCTACGCTCACTTGATACTGAACATCAATCAGATCAGATCAGATCAGATGACCAGAATAATAAGAATAAGCAACAAGGGTCGCTGGCTGGCTGGCAACGAACTAACCAACAACCCATCATCCAACAAATATGCAGAAGAAGGAAGTGGAAATGGACTGGACATACACTGAGAAGACGGTTTGGCTATATCACGTGCCAGGTCAGGCCAGGCCCTCGAGCAGAAGCGAAGTGGGGAACGACGAGTTGGGCGTCCTAGGGGGGGGGGTGACATGGAGGAGATTGGGTGAGGAAGAGATGAAAGCTTCTGGACAGTCGTGGATCAAGGTTAGAAGGACTGCAGAGAACAGAATGAAATGGTGACGTGCTACTATGGCCCTATGTTCCCTTAGAAACCCAAGGGACAAATAATAAATGATGATAAGACGTAATAAATATTTGTTTTAAAAATATTGTTCGAAAAGCGAATCTGTTGAAATATTCTGTGCTAAAAATTGCGTACTGTACCATACATGTTGTATGGAATATAGCGAACACTGTTATCACTATTATTATTATTATTATTGAGAATGTTAGGTTGACGGCTGGTAAGTTTATTTCTGTCTAATGAACTCGAAAAACAATCTATTGGAAAAAAATCTACAGAATTAAATGGGTTGATAATTTGGTGACGATGATACCTATTTTAACTATATTTCCCCACTTTGTTTATTTGATATATAACGCACAGTGATACAGTATTATTTAATTGATTACGTTTCCAGCATAAATTATTACTGCTCATAATCATATCAATGTAATCACACTTCTTTCAATATCTGATTTTATAGTCCTGTCACCTGATCTCTCTTTGTTTTTTGTTTTTTTGATTGGTGGTAAAGTTTTCCATACCTCTGGTATAGGTGTTGCGTCATTCTTATTACATGTGTTGGGTGTGGATTCAATGAACAAAGATTCATTCATTCATTAACACACAACCACACAGTAGGGTGAGACAAAACCACTGTACTTAAGTCTAATATAGCTAGGTGGAGGGAGAGATTAATTACTGAATCTTTGTTCATTGAATCCACACCCAACACATGTAATAGGAATGACGCAACACCTATACCAGAGGTATGGAAAACTTTACCACCAATCAAAAAACAAAGAGAGATCAGGTGACAGGACTATAAAATCAGATATTGAAAGAAGTGTGATTACATTGATATGATTATGAGCAATAATTTATGCTGGAAACGTAATCAAGTAAATAATACTGTATCACTGTGCGCGATATATCGAATAAACAAATCTAGTGTGGAATTACACTCTACCACAGTGCCCAAGTTTTACACTTATATTAAAGAAATATACTTATGCACTGAAACTATCTATAAATTACATTAATTACATATAATGATAAGTTGAACAGCCCGTTAGGCTTGTATCCTTATTGTTTTTACATGACAGGTCATAGTTAATAGACTTGAGCATATTATCAAAAACATTTTTTGGAAATTTTTTCACTAGGTTTATTCGTAATTATGTTTCACAACATAAGGGCTGACTGATGGTCTGCAGCTGAATGCGGAATAAGCCTTTTTCTCATATGGGCCTAAATGTACCTTTTTCAAAGTACTCAGTCAGCAGACAGTAAGCTAGATGTGACCCATATTAACCATTTAGCAACAAGAAATTACAAATCCTAAATAAACAGCTTACTGGATAACATTATGGCATTAAGAGTGATACGTCCAGGGTAAGAGTTACAGTAGTGACTCCATAACACAAAGACGGGTACATCAACTTATGAGCTCTAAATGAGATAAAATTCACATCCCAGATCTAGCTAACATTAGATCTAATATTAGGATGAAACTGATAGCTGGATATTCAGACAACCCCATTCCAGCTCATGTAATATCAGTAACGGATTAATCTGATCCTTATCCATCAATAGCAGGAGGAAGCAAATCATTACGTCATTGTCTCTTGATGATAATTAAAATTCCCTCGCCAGTTTTTAAAACCATCAGAATTATTACTACCTCACACGTATTACTGGCTATAATGGACCCTTTTTCTAGTAAGTTAAATCGCTTTAGACAGTTGGCGAATAAACTTTTACTGTGATTATATAACCGTCGAATCAAAGTAAAAGCAAACATGAAGTATTTAAAAATCCACCTACAACCACGAACTTCCTCAACCAGTAGACATCTCTTAATAGCTGTAGAAAACTTCCAGTTATACGCTTCAAACATTGTAGAAATTTTAAAGAAAAGATTTCCAGCTGTCTAAATGTTTTTACTAAATCCAGCTGCAATTTAAGCGAGTCAGTTAAAATTATCATTTCCTCTAAAAATTCAATTTCTTGGGAGTTCCATGTGACCTTTTTTAGTATTATTACCAACTTATAGTTGTTGCTAGAATGTGACATTCCAACTGCTTCAGTTATTGGCTTCAAATGAACTGTTAACTCTTCTTGAAAACGGTTTTGAATAAACTAAAATATGCCTTCTAATATATTGTAAAGACTATAGTACCTAACTGTACGGAAGAATAATCCAGCATATTTCAACTTCTTTTTCCTTTCTACAATCCTTCTCTTTTATTCCGTATATCTGAAAGACACGCATGTATTCTTATTCAACCATTTTACTAAACCCCAGCAAAATGACATTTTGCGACAAAAGTCAACGATACCACAGAACATTTAAGTACCTAATGGAATTTCAGTACGATGAAATTAATCATTAAAAAGGTGCTTTTTATGTCAAGACTTTCTTTTGGTAATCTAAAAGCAGCCTAAAATGTGTGCATGAATAATAGATAATAGAAGACTTAGATACTTCGGAGGTTGAATAATGTGAGTGTGATTAATGTTTCCATAATACAAATATGCTAACAAATAAGAAATCATCGCAATAAGTGGATTTACACAAAATGTCTGCTTTTCAGCGAAACTAATAATAATAGGCAGTAGTAATGGTTACAACAATCCAACTTTTACCACCACTTACAGACAACTAAACTGAAAACTTGACGATAATTAACTACTTACAATGAATAATGAAGGTACCTATCACATCAAGGTTGTATCATTGTTCTTTATACACCTACCTGATACAAATGGAAGCGCATTTGAGTCATGCAGTTTGTTTAATGTCAGGAAAAGGATAAAAGTTCATTAGATCATAAATAAATAAATAGCTAAAGAGTTGTAGACCCTAGGTATTCCAAAACTTTGCAAATTCTAATTATCAAACGTGTTTGAATACATACCAGTAACAGAGTTCAACTATCAATACACACTGGAAACGTAGATTTTTATTGTAATACCTGAGCGCATTCATCAGGAAGTATTTCTAAGATGTAGCGAAAATGTAGATTTCGTCATATGTGACATGTATCACAAGTAATGAAGTAAGTCACCCTGGATTGATCTCTTAAACACATTTATTCTTGTAAACCTTGAGAAAAGCCTGACTAAATACGTCACCAAACAATTGATTGTGTTGCTGTTATACCGAGAATATATTCCTCGATATGGAGAAATGAGTTGCGTCCTACAGTTGATTTTGTTTGCAAAATGGGGTATAGAGTAAATTACGCCTCTTAAATGCTGTTACACACAGTTAATACCATTCACCATAGCTATTTGAACTCCCTCTTCAATGCATCACTAGTCACATTTGTCTTGCTTAACCTTTAAAGAATGTGACACATGTCATCTGTTATTCATATACATATCCAGGTTTATTTCTGATGTGTAAATGATGGTCTTTACATAAAGTGCATTTCACTGAGTTTATTGAATAATTCTGTTACCTGCATATCAGATAATATGAGAACAATATATTTTGTGGCACTTTTGAATCGTTTTCGATAACAGCTAGTTCCTGTCCACGGCGAGAATAATAATAACATAAGAATTGTGTATCCACTATTGTGATAACACTCAGTGACGCCTTTGAAATGAAGACAGAAATAAGACAAAGCTGCCCGCTATCACCGATGACCTACCTGGTTGTAGTGGACTGGATCATGCAGTAAACCATGAGAAGCAAGAAGATGGGCATACTTCAGATCGCTGAAAAACCCTAGAAGATTTAGATTTCACCGTTGATTTATGATTAATGTCGCACAAACTCGAAGATCTACAGGTGAAAACTAACAAGTTGACAGAACAGGCGAGGTAGGGCAGAGAAGACACGACTTCAAGGGAATGTAGAAAAGACGGAGGTGATGAAGATATCCAACCAACAACAGCATCAACAGAAAGCACCAATCACCACGAATGGGAGAAACCCAAAGGAAGTAGTCTCTTTCACCTACCTAGACAGGGCAGAATCGTTTCAACTACAGGTCGCGGCAGCCACACAGACGAGAATGTCAAAACCAGGATCAGAAAGACGGCAAGGCAGGCTTTCACTGATCTGAAATCAATGTGGAGATCCACTGCACCCAGCATAAAGTGTGAACAACATCCGGATTGTCAACACCAATGTCAGTCAAGTCAGTGCTGCTACATGTTTCAGAAATTTGGTGTGTCACGAAAAGCACTTCCAACAAACTACAGACACTCATCGACAGTTG
This sequence comes from Heterobilharzia americana, assembly GCA_944470555.2. Lineage (NCBI taxonomy): Eukaryota > Metazoa > Platyhelminthes > Trematoda > Strigeidida > Schistosomatidae > Heterobilharzia > Heterobilharzia americana. Next base: position 57,848,478 of record OX104129.1, on the reverse strand, counting down.
CCGCCTATGATCATTCGATACTGGAGATCAGATGGATGGCCAGAAAGAATAAGCAACAAGGAACTCTGGCTTGCTGACAACGAACCGCCCAACAACGCATCACCCAACAAGTATGCATGAGAAAGTGGAGATGTATTAGGCATACACTGAGAAGGCCGATTGAGGACATCAGGTGCCACTCCAGACCATACTGTCGAGTGGAATTAAAAGGGGAAGCTACGAGTTGGGCGTTGGAGGGCGACACGAAGATGATGTGAGGAAGGAACGAGAGATTATGGGTAGTCATGGAGCCAGGTTGAAAAGACTGGAGAGGAGAGAGTTCAATGGAGGTGTGCAACTGAAGCGGTATGTTCCACTAGGAACCCAAGGGAAAATAATAATAATAATTGTAATGGTGATAACAAATATTCAGATCGCTGATAACTTATTTTATGAGGTGACTGTCAAGTTGCTGTTAAATTAGATATTAACTCATCATGGTTTTCTTCACTGAATGTTATAAATATAGTGCTCATTAGTGATGTGCTTTATACAGGATATTCCAAAGTTCTAACTAGAAGTCGTGAGTGCTGGGGTTAACCGGTTGCAAGTGAAGCGGATGCCAACTAAAAATCTTAGATGATAGACACTCAGTATTGCTAACTGACAGAATTAGGGGACCGTAAACCATTGAACTTTGACTCAGTGGCTGGGCGTTCAACACTTTCAGCGTGAAATCTGAAGGTCCTGATTTCGATCCCTCGCAGGATCTGGAGTGCGTACTGCTCAGAAGTCCCAAAATACGACGGCGCAGCTGTCCAGTGCTCCTAGGTTTTCAATGATTCTTCAACTGATATCAATTTGAGTTGAATTCCAACTTGAAATAAAATCCTCACAAACTTCAAAGTACAATTTCCTTTTCAAAGAGATAATGATACTCCAGAAACTCATTTTTTTACCTCATTGAGATTTTGTAAATACATTTCCAATAATGTTTAATTTAATCATCTCTTTTAGATCCAATTCCGATCCTGAGGTATACAAAAGTTAAATGTGTGAACGTGATAGATTTTTTAGACGTGCAAGCTATATTGTAGTGATATTTATAGTTTTTTGGTGCTATACAAGACCGCATTGTTCAACCTCTGTTAATTGATAGCGCCCAGCAAAGATGCCTCGATACTGTCGGATATTCATGATTTAAAACTGATCTTGTTGATTAGCAGAGGAATCCATGAGTAGTCAGCGGTATCGAGCCCATCTGCCAGCAGAGGTGGAGCGATTCAGTGCTGTATAGTATCGTTAAATCACAAGTATCATTACAACAACTGATACCCGTTGCACAAGAGGTGGGTATCGTACTTCAGTGATCTAGTGGCTAACGCTGTGGTGTCTGAAGAGGAGACTGAGTTCGAGCCTCAGTAAGAACAACATCAGTGATTGGGGTACAGTTGCACTCAGCTGACGAGTCCCAAACAGGACGAAACATACATCCTGCATTTCTCTGCTAGTCATTAGGATCAATGTACAAACTATATATTTCAACAAGCAATAAGAAAGTGGAGTTTTAGACTCTTCTTACACACGAAATGCTTTTTCAGCTTCAACTTTGTATTTTCGAGGAAATATATATTCTACAGGAATGCATACACAATCGGATTTCATTGACATCAGCATAATCTTCAAAATTATTTCAGCCTGAAATAGAATCTCTCATTACCTATTTATATTTATGAACATATGACAGTATGATCTTTTTCTATGCAGCTATAATCTGTGAAACGCCTTTATAATATCTATGCTAAATAGTGAATTTTGTGACTTTAAAAACTTAAAATTTCATGTAACAAAATACATTCCATTTCAGTATACTGTCTTTTAACAGGAAGTAAATGGTAGAAGAGAAATTCCATATCATTTGGATACTGCATGTCATTGTATTTGTTAGACAATCTAAAAAAATCTAACCACTGTTTTACATTCAGAATTCACTTGAACATTTCAAATTTTATCGAATAATGCAGAGAACAAAATATGTGTTTCTGACTGAAGAACGCTCTAAATCATTGTTATCCAATACAGCTTCCAGGTGAAACTATTAGACTTTGTCTGTTTTTAGCGTTAATGCAGGGAAAACAGATGGCTACTTTCTTTGTCAAGTCAGAAGCTTGATACTATATAAACAGCCAACAAACTTTCGGCATAAATAACTCAGATAAATTATGACCCAATGAGATTTCATTTGACTTTCTGCAAACATCTCCAAAACTTGAAGGTTATCTGTAATAAGCACAAAGTGCAAATCAAAAGTGTCTTAGCATTTTCATACAGCAAAACATTACGGTTCATCAAGAAGCCAAGATCAGATGAAGATAATTCCATATGAACCCTACGATGACTGGCTTCACCTAAGAAGATTGACTTGAAGAGGGGAACCTCTTCCCTTTATCCTATCACAGATAAAGGGGAGACCTAATCAGGACACCTCAGAGGGCATAGTGGAAGGATAAAAAAGCAAAGAAAGAACTCAGTCTGTGCAGAGTACTGGTTCTCATATTGGGTAATCAATGCCTGGAACCGACTTCCAGAAGAAGTGATGTCAGCATCATAAATTGACCCGTTCAAAAGGGAATTGGACAACCACAGAAATCTACTGTATAAGGATTAATATAGTATCACATCCTTCTATCCTCAAACAACAAGTCTGAATGAAATAACAAACAAACAGTAAAAATCAAATCGTCCTTATGAATACTGTGATGAAAGGTTGAGGGTCTGAAAAGAGAAGAATGAGACAAAACGTGCAAAGAGAACCTAGTGAAATACTCTTCTTTGACTGTTCACTTAGGAAAAAAGTAGTTTAGTCATAGTATGACTACTTTCAAGAGAGCAAAAACCGTGACACAAACACTAAGTTTGTAATTCATCATACTAAGGGGAAACTGTACTGCTTTCACCATCCTTTTAGGAAGAGTGTACACTGAGAAGAGACGGTGATGAACAGAAAGAATTTAAAAAAAGGTAACTAATATCCTTAGAATGAATAAACTTTGCTCAAAAAATTGAAAATAACGTTTAATGACATCAGGCTATTACTCTAAAATGTTGCGCAATAAAAATATTCATTTCATATTGGCTATACACCACGAATGAGTTAAATATATTGCTAAACAAGTATAATATCAGTGTTTTACTGAACACAACACCCTGGTTCATCAGGATATTAATATTCCAGAGGATTCACAATCTAAATATGCTTAAAAAACAGTATGAAATAGATCGGAATGAGACAAATAATGACCAAAGAACTTTCGTTCAACCTCCTAAAAATCCCATTAAAGCTTAAAAAGCCTGAAAACATATCAGCCATATAACTGGAGCACGTAAACATAGATGAGATCATATTAACAGTACAGTTATGCCTAATTTCTACAACCTTTATGTTTCCGAATAAAATATGCAAACAAAAAGAAGCAGTTACCATTGGATCATCAATATCCTCTATTATGGCTGCATCTTTAGGGACAGTTGGGAAAGATAGCTGTAGGAACATTCAGCCTTGCTTCAAGATTATAGTTTCCATATTTAGATGATACACTTACGGTATTGAGATCACAGCATATAGATTGCCTTTTTACACATATCAATTCACTAATCAACGCAATCCAATCCACCTAAGAGTTTGAAAATGAAGAGAAATTAGCGATCTTGGATTGTAGAATAAAACAAAATCAAGATGAGAGTTTAGGCACCGATTTCTACAGAACACCTTTGCATTCAAATTGTTACTTAGAATTCAAACCATCTCACCCTATGTCAGTTAGAGGTAGCTTGGTAAAATGTCTGAGTAACGAGACCAGATAATTTACTGGTTAAACAAAAGATCTAAAACAAGAAATCAGATACATTAAAGAGACTTGACTAATTAACAATTACCGTCCAAAATTGATTGGTAATTTGCACAGGGATCGTAAGAAAAATATAACTAAGATTAGTGACACAATTGTTATTGGTAATGATAACAATGTTAGTGATAGTAGTGGCGGTAATGTGCAAACAGAATTCAAATCCCTTACAATACTACTATGCAAAAAAGGTACCTGAAAAACATTGCGTGGGAGTCTGAATAAGGCTGGCTGGGATTACAGTGTCATTTGAACCTTCAAACTCACTTAGAAATAAGCTTTGTAGAATAAAAGATCCTACTGATCCAATTAGGCAGAATAATTTAGTTTACCAATTCCATTTCAAGGACCGCGAGGTTAAATGCATCAGTCAAAGTAGTAGACGAACAGAGTAAATAAAGCAACCTGAGCAAAGAAACCTAACTAGGTCAAAATTGGTAAATCCTAGTAAGGTAAGGAAATTCAAAAATAGCTTGACTGTAGCTATGCGTGCAATTACATACAACCATGCAATAGGATGGGATAGTGTGAAAATCCTAAAAACTGACATAGCAGCGTGGAGGAGGAGGACCGATGAACGATAGATATTATTTTCTAGAGGTACGCAGATGGAAGCTTTATAAAAAGTGATCAATTTTAGAATTTCATTGATAACCTCCATAACATTTTCTTTGAATCACTTTTACCAAAGGCAGAAAAGTCATATTACTTCAGAATGAACTTGTCGAAGTGAGTATAATGAAAAAATAGTGAGTCAAATCTGTGTTCACCTCATTGCATATGTCCTGTATAGTCTCAGGTTGAAAGGTTTGCAACTGTCGTTTATTCAGTTCACTTAAGAGACATTTTAAAGATTTCAAGAGTTTTTCATTGCTGACCATCAGCAAGAGGATAAATGCTTGCCGATAGTATTGAATAATTTTCACTCTGCACCACAAGTGGACAGAAATCAGAAACTGTGTACCATTGGATTCCTAGTCAATAGCTGAATAGAAATACGCTTGTCGTAAGACCTTGTGGCCATGGTTTGGATCCCTCATGAAGTTGTGAATGAGTACTATTTTGAACTTTCAAACTAGGATGAAACAGCTTTCCAGTGTTCCTAGATTCCCAATGGCTCTCGATGGTTCTTGATGAAGACGCACTGAAATCAAATGATTCCGCATAAACCTACTAACTGAAGTCATATGTTTCATTATCCTCTGAAATAATATAGATAAAGAAATTCACTTTTTACTTTGCTAGTAAAGGTTTCGAATTCGACCACTATGTTCAGTGGCTGATAATAAAGGTAAATCTTTAAAAAACTGTTTGTAAAAATTGTAACGCATAGCGTTTTCATGTATGCTTCCTCAATCTATTCAGATTTTATCTATGCCAACTGTCTAAAGTTTAGAATTCATGTTTTTATAATTTCTTCTTAACAAATTTGTTTCTACTTTTCCGATGAAGGTGATTATTTAACACCCCCTACTATTAAGACTACAAAGTCTTCATTTCAAGAGTTTCTCAATAGGTAAACATTATCCCCATCATTTGTACTGCTTCCATTCTTTGTTCAAGTTTGTCTGCTCATCTAAAATTCGACATTACACACTTTTATTCTGTTTCAACATAGAAGTGTAAGAGTGATCTTATCTTATGGCAATTACATATTTATCTTAAGTTGTCTATTACTGCGTAGTATAGTGAAATCGGTTTGTGCTGAATAATCTGGTGGCAGTCAACTTTGTTAAGGGAAAGGATATGAGATAATGTTTAATACTGATCACAATAACTTTCTGTAAACATGTATCCATAAAATCTACACACATACACACACATTATTCGAACTATAGACTTTTACATCAAAGTTTATCTTGTTAGATGTTCTTGGAAAAGTATGGTATGGATGTTATCAAATTTGTGAAATTATACCAGTTATGACTGAGGTAATATGGGTTTTATTACCAAAGGTAAGGGTGATTATCTTTTTTCCCTGCTATTATTATTCTTAAATCTCACAGTTCTGCATAATCATGAAGTTTAAGGTAGTTCTTCCCACCATTTACGCTTTGTAAAGTCTTTCATCCAGATTTCTCACTTTAGATATACAATCTTAGCAAAAAATTACTTATATGTATACAGATGCGTAAAAAAGATACTTAGTAAAAAGTTAACACTTCTGTCCCAGGGCATTTATGAAAATTACGGTTGGTTTCCACCACTGAATGTTTCAGTAAACTAGCCTTTCTTAAAAAGATCATTTTAAATGACTCAGTTATGACTTTTAACTTTGCTACGTATCAGCCAGTGTAAGCCTCTTCCGCTTCTAAACCAAGTTCTTGTATTAATTTATTCACACCTGATGTCTGTTTGCGTTTGAAAACCTTCTTAAGTCTACTTCAGATAGTTATTCAAGCTCACATCTTTTGTCTTAAATGGCATAGAAATGTAACTTGTAGATTGTAATAAAACCTAATGGCACTAGGACTAATGATGCTAACTGGTGCTCGGAATCTCCGTCAGTGGAGTGCAGTTCAAATCGGTGACTCACTGAATAAAAGTCAAGTCATCGATGAGTAATAATTAGCGATGATACACCATATTTTCAACAACTTTATGTAAATATAGCCCATCTGTGTCAGTAAAAATTTATCCAAAGAGGTAGAACACATGAAACAAATCCACTACTGTTTCTCTCATAAAATATTCTTCAAAGTGATATAAAATTATTCTTTCACTCACACAGACCCCTTTAGAAAGCCACACACACAGTTGTTTAGTCTCGTTCTTCTCCTGAACTCACTTAATTTGCAGCCTGGCATTCAATTCCCATTTGTCTTATCATACTGATTATTTGCTTTCTTTTAAAAGTGTGGTAAGAAAACGCCCTGAAAAATTCTAGATACTTACATGTGACAAATCTTACAATGAAACTTGAAAACTATTCAAAAACTTCTAACAGCATTTTAATTTTTCTAATCACTTTGAGGTTGGAATCGGCTTGATACAATCAGAATAAGTATTAGTGAATAGGTATATATGGTGGTTAGATAGGAGTTAAAGTGTGTGGAAACCAGCGTTTGTATACTTGTTTTAATGAATAACTGCAGTTAGATACATCGGCATAAAAAATAACTGAACTGAGGGGTTTCTGTGGATTTAGTGAATTATTCTAAGTTGGCATTCATCATGAACTGACATCAATTGGAGAAACATTGAAAACATGAGTACACTGGAAAGCCATTCTCTACAACTAGCATGAGACTCCTCAGCAGTGCATATCCATGACCACACCCCACCACGAATCGAACACAGAACCTTCAGGTCCCATAGCCAGCACATCACCAATGAGTAGATGGGTCGGAATCTAATGATCCATGCTTCCAAATCCTATCATTTCACGATATATCGCAACCATCACGCAGTGTCATCGTTGAGTATTTCTCCTCACATCCACCAATATTGCCCTACTGGTCACAGCTTCTCATTGGAACTTCAGAAATCACCTCTCGAAGTTAGTCAAGTCGCCAATGAACACTAGATTGATTCAAAAAGGAATCAAAATGTGAGTGAATTGGTCACTTTTTGGTAAACACAAGAGCTACCTAGTCATTAATGCCTAGAACTGACAAAAGTATATCAATCGAACTTGCAATATGCGAGTTGATATGACATTGTGGTGCACTGTATTTCGGTGTAAGATTAAAATATATCTGAAAAAAGGATAAACTTTCAGAGTTTCATAGTTGGACAAAGGATAAAGAAGCATACTGTATCGAAAAAGTCGCCTACGAGTTATAACTAACAAAGATTATTTCGTCTCCAGTTTGAGGGACAAAAGGCAAAACCCTAAAAAGTGCATAATTGTTGGATTACTATACTTATTTATTGTGGAAATTTTTTTCACTAATATTAGTGTACGAGCGAGTTGAAAAGCTTCCTATTAACTCTTCATTTACCACCGTAGGATGCGTGTGAATTTATCCTGGTCAAGATTTGGCAGGACAGCTTCTTAAATATTAGGCGACGAATGAAAAATTGGTATAGCATATAAGTTATATTTAAACAAATCTCAGCGTGTTTAAAATAAGAAACTGCAAAGTTTAGCGTGGAAATCTTATCCGAGCTTCATCCGGAAAATATTAATCTACATTACCATATATATATATATATATATATATATATATATATATATAACAGGTTAAAAATCGTATAGTTAATCTCATTGTCCAATTGCGACTTGATTATGATTATTTTCCACTACAATTATTAGCGATTAACACAGTGGCGCATTGATACATGTAATGCATGAATGTGTGTTGTATTTCAGACATCGGTCATTATAAAATCATCTAGGTGATATTTCATAATTATCAATGCATGAAGAATATGTACAAAATATGCCATTGTTATCCATGTATACTAAGGGAATGAACTGATATTGCTAAGACTAGGCTTTCTCTGTTTCTGCCTATTTCTTGAAAGTCGCAGAATAAATAATAATAGTGCAAAAAATAGCTACAACTAATAGCACATTTATTATAGATAATGATTTGGATTGTGATGACAAATTAGCGCAAACAGGAATAGAATAAAATGGGATATTTGGTTTCCCTTTTAATAAGTGTTCAATTCAGATATAAAATTCAGAGAAAAGTGTTACATCTGTATGGGAAAATTATTTACAATTATTGCAACTTAACCTAGTGCCTATATTGATGTGCTAGACTTTTAGTCATTTGCCTACGCCGAGGAAGTTAGGGTAGGTTTCGGAAGTAGAAATCACCGATTAAAAGTTGAGAGTTTAGATCAAAAAACCATACTTTCGAAACGAACTTGAAACACAGGTTGGCATCTACTGTGGAGCCGGTTAAAATCAGGGAAAGCAACATAGATGTTACGTTTTATTTTCAAACTCATTTACCACTGTGCAACCATGACCTCATACAGTATCAACTGCGAAACTAACCATGAGGAAATACCGCATGATCATTGGTTTATATAGGTTCAGGTGACTCCATATTATGAAGTATAGAAAAAAATAAGCTTCGTTAGTCTAAAATTTCTATTTTTATTCCCCAAGATTTTTGGAAAAGTTCAAAAACAGTGAAATAAGATTTGCGTTGTACAAGTTAAGTGGTTCAGTTGATGAGTTATGCTAATTTCAGTTACTAACTGACATTTCAAGCAAAAATTATTGCTCATAAGCATATCATAATAACAAGATATGGGAGCATACAATATTGTTTTCAATTTGATCTCTTTAGGATCCACTCTAGTATATAAAATTTACTAAATTATCTCAGTTCACTAGTTACTAGCCAGTCCTAAGCCCCGATAAAGAGGGAACGTTGGGCATACGGCTGGCAACCCTACACCGGAAAACCAATCAAACCACCAAACAAACTTCAAAGCACAAACAAAATATAAAAAATAATAACAAAATTGTTCCCCACTGTTATCGGAGAGGTGAAATGATGCCGGTTGGTGAAAGCCCTCAGGAAGCCAATTGGCCAATGTGTCTTCTCCTCTCTCGATGAAAGCGAAAATAAACATGGGGACATGGAATGTCCACACCATGTTTGAACCTAGCAAGGCTTTTCAGATTGCAGAGGAGATGATAAGGTATAGTATTGAAGTGTAAGGAATCTGCGAGTGCGGATGGAATGGGAGTGGACTCTGTAAACTGTCAACTGTAGAGGAGTCAATAATCTACTCCGATATTGTCACCCAGACGACAACCACGAGCACACTGGGTGTTAGAGTAGCTATCATGATATCCCCAAGAGCATCGAAGGCACCCATGTAGTGGGAACCAATCTCCTCAACGATCATGATCATGGTAGCAAGGTCCAACTCAAAAGGAAGGAAAGTCACAATTGTACAATGCTGCGCTGTACACCTACAAATGATGCAGAGCAAGAGAAGAAGGAGGAATTCTACAGACAACTGCAATCAACACTGGACAAGACCACACCCTAGTTGATGACATCAAAATTCTAATGGGCGACATGAATGCCAAACTGGGAGTGGAAAACACAGGAAGAGAACTAACCATGGGTTGAGAAGCGCTCGGTGAGGTGATGAACGAGAATGGAGAATTGTTTGCAGAATTCTGTGCATTCAACGATTTGGTGATTGGAGGCCAGGCAGTGTGTCCAAGCACAAGGATATCCACAAAGCGACATGGAGTTGATTTCACCAGACACCAGGACACACTACACTAAAAATCAGATCGACTTTATCTCAATTTCAAGAGAATGGAGATGCAGCCTACTTGACACAAGGTCAAGAAGGGGAGCAGATGTAAACTCAGACCACTCACCATCTAGTACAAGGAACCTTCCAAATCAAGTTGAAAGCCTTCAATTCAAGGAAGTTGGTGACAGGCCACAGTTCAAGTTCGACATCCAGAAACTCAATAGAAGGATGAAACATCAAAAGATATCTTCACGTCAGCCAGCCATCAGAACAAAATGGGAGACATTGTACAACATCCCTGAAGAAACCTGTGTGGAAGAACTGGAACTCTTTGAAAAAGATGTAGAAAGAAACCTGCGTAACCGTATTAGGAAGGAAGAGGGAGCAAGACAAAAAATGGATCTCGACGGGCACATGGAAGCTAATAGACGGGAGAGAGGAGGATGGTGAAGCAGAAGATAAACCAGTGCAAGGATGCACAACGACAAGAGGAACTGAATACAACCCAAAAACACTAGACAAAGAAGTGAAGAAGAGTGCGCGCAAAGACAAAAGACACTTCTACGACATATTGGCAAGTGAAGCAGAACAACCTGCAGGCTGGTGAGAGAGACCTGACAACATTGTATCAAATAACCAGGTTACTATCTGGGAGGGAAGAGATCAACGCAGATGAAGCCAATAAAAGATGATGAAGGAAATCCAATAACCAAAAAGATAAACAAAGGAGACGATGGGCTGACCACTTCAAAATGCTCTTGAATCAACCACTAGCACAACCTGCACTTCGTCCAGAAATACCACCTGCAGTCACAGAACTACAAGTGAACACAAACCCTCCAAAGAAAGTCGAAGTCCTGAGCTCCATAAAGCTACTGAAATGTGGGAAAGCAACAGGACCAGTTGAAATCCCACCAGAAGCACTGAGAACAAAAGCAGAGACAACAGCGAACATGCTTACATCACTTTTTCAGAAGGTCTGGAAGGCAGGAAAGGTGACTGACGATTTGAAGAAGGGCTACCTTGTCAAACTTCTGAAGAAAGGCAACCTGAGTCTTTGCAAGATCTGGCGCGGAATCATGATACTCTCGCTGTCCACATCAAGCAAAATATTGAGCCGCATAATCCTGCAGGAACTAAAAGATGCCTTGGATCCAAAACTATTACCAGAACAGGCTGGCTGGATTCAGGAAGTACAAATCATGTGTAGACCAAATTGCAACGCTACACTAAGCATCATCATAGAACAGAACATAGAATGGCAGTCAACCCTCTACCTCAACTTCATCGAATTTGAGAAGGGCCTTTGACAGCGTCGACCGACAAGCACTTTGGCAGGTAGCTGCCTAAACACTACCGAATGTCACAAACCTTTCTCAACCTCATTCAACAACTATATGAAGACGCCACATACCAGCCAGGTAATTCACAATGCGAAGCTCAGTGATGCCTTCGAAGTGAAGACAAGAGTAAAACAAGGCTGTCCACTATCACCCATCATCTTCCTGATTGTGATGGACTGAACCATGCTACAGACAACTGTGAGGGGTGAGAAGAGAGGGATACGGTGGACCGAGGGGAATATCCCAGAAGATTTGAATTTTGTCAATGATGATGATTTATATCTAATGTCTTGTCGCACAAACTTGAAGATCTACAAGCAAAAACTAACAAGTTGACAGGAGAGGCGAGAGAGCGAAGACGGGATTCCAAGTGAATGCAGAGAAGACAGAGGTGATGATACACAACCAATGCCACCAACAACAACAAGCTGCAATCGCCATCAATGGGAGGAACTTAGAGGAAGTAGCCTCCTCAACCTATCTAGACGGCACTGTTTCAACTACAGGTGGCACACACGAGGACGTCAAAAACCAGCCAGGATTGGAAAAACAAGACAGGCGTTCATTAACCTGAAACCAGTGTGGAGATCTACTGCACCACACTCAGCATAAACAGTGAACAACATCCGGATTTTCAACATTAATTCAGTCAAGTCAGTGCTCCTGTATGCTTCAGAGACTTGGTGTGTCACAAAACGGATTTCCAACAAACTACAGATATTCATCAACAACTGCCTCCTACACTCGTTACTGAAGATCAGATGGTCAGAATAATAAGAATAAGTAACAAGGAACTCTGGCCTGTTCTGGCCTGGCCTGGCCACGAACCAATCAAGAAGCTATCACTCAACAAATATGCAGTGGAAGGAAGTGGAGATGGACTGGAATGAGCATACATTGAGAAGGCCGAGTGGGGACATCACACAGCAGGCCAGGTGGTTGAGTGGACCGTGGATGGGAAGCGAGGAGTTTGGTTTTTGAGGTGAGGGTGGCATGGAGGAGATGGTGCTGGGAAGGAATGAGGGCTTGTGGGCAGTCTTGGAGCCAGAGAACAAAGCAGAATGGAGGTGTGCAACCGAAGCCATATGTTCCACTGGGGACTCAAGGAACAGATAATAATAATAAATTATCTCCAAAACGTTATCCAGTAAATGATACTGTATTACTGTGTGACATCTATAACTAACTGGCAGAAATGGAATATGGATTGCGATCTTTAGACTACTGAAAATAACGGTAGTACAAAGGAAAATATGAATGTTCAAAATGACAAGACAATGTTCAAACAGTGTTCAGACAGACTAAGTATATCAAGGATTGGAAAAGGACAATAAGCTTATCTAATGCAGTACATATCGTTGCGTAAATTTTCATCCATATTAAATGTTTTCACATACGTTAGAACAATGCCATGACAAATCAAATCCTAGGTGGCATTTGTATATAAATTCCAGTTATCGTGTCATAAAAATTCAACATTTCAGGTAATTAAAAACAATCTCATAGGTATCTGATTACCACAAGCGATGAATTTGGAAAGAATAACTCATCTTATTTCGTCTTTATGCAACGAATCTAGACTTTAGTCCGAAGCGATATATCTGGAAACGCTCTGCTGAGGTGTCCCATGCTAGGACGAAACAGTTATTCAATGTTCTTGGGTTTCCAATATCCCTCCAACTGATATCAATTCATGATTAATACCAACTTGTAAAATCACTAAATTCCCACAAACTCTCAGATTCAATTAATCTGGTAGTCTTTGGCGACTTGACTAACTTCGAGAGGTGATTTCTGAAGTTCCAATGAGAAGCTGTGACTAGTAGGGCAGTATTAGTGGATGTGAGGAGAAATACTCAACGATGACACTGCGTGATGGTTGCGATATATCGTGAAATGATAGGATTTGGAAGCATGGATCATTAGATTCCGACCCATCTACTCATTGGTGATGTGCTGGCTATGGGACCTGAAGGTTCTGTGTTCGATTCGTGGTGGGGTGTGGTCATGGATATGCACTGCTGAGGAGTCTCATGCTAGTTGTAGAGAATGGCTTTCCAGTGTACTCATGTTTTCAATGTTTCTCCAATTGATGTCAGTTCATGATGAATACCTACTTGGAATAATAAACGTTTATTTTGAAGTAATGTATGCCTTGATACTTTGGAACTGAAATGAAAATAGTAAGGCGTTAAAAGTTTGCAGAGCTAATAGTAAGGTAGATCTTAAGGAAAGTAGTTTCTTGTTTTCACTGGCCTGAATAGAACTAATAGACCAACATTAGCATACCAACTCTTAAGAGGATTCTTCAATACTTTTGGTGATTTCAGGTATACGACAATGATACGTGGTAACTGTTAGTTGATTTTGCAAGGAACTAGATAGATAGGGGAGGATATATGTGCGGAAAACGAAAGCACATTGAAAAGCGCTAGAAGTTTGAGGATATAAATCCAGTAAGAAAGAAGCTTTCCTTAAATGAGAATAACTTTTTTCTGTGATTCATATTCACTGAATATGTCAGCTTCTTATGCTTACATGCTTCATAAACATTAGCCAAATTATATCAGCTGGTAATATCTTGTTCAGGTATTATATTGTTCATTTGTCATCTTATCATTCTGTAGGATACACTGAGGAACAGACACACATTACCCTCCTTGTTACAAAGCGGTAAATACACACATCTTCTATTGGTTTGTGTGAATCAGACAAACGCCAATCAATATCACAGATGGATTACGAACTGTGGCCGAATGAGTGAATCGGATCACACTTGCAATGAGACATGTAAGTATTAGGCTTGGTCTTTCACGGGGTTATAGGTGTATAGTGCTTAAGACTCCTAAACTAGCAGACAACAACAGTGTAGTACTCTCAGGTCTTCAGTGATTGTACAAATGACATGAATCTGTGATGACAACTACTACCAGACACCTCTTTTTCTTAGTTAGATGAAGGTATTCATCTTCACTGTTTCACATATCAGTGAAATGGATTAATATGAGTGACCTTCTCCTAAGAGGCAAATACTGTAATGTCAAAAATTTAATCAGTTTTGCATCAAATATCATAACATATTTTACAGTAGTCAAAATTATTCAATACTTCAAGAAGATTCTAACTTATAAATCAGCCACTTCCACAGAACATTTATAAATAATCTGAAGAGAGTGATGTGATTAGCAAGATTTTTGCAGCTGAACAAAGTTTATATAGATGATAAATCTAAGACGTTTGACTTAGATGGTGACAGAGTTAAGAAAGGTGTCACAAATTCTTTGTACACAGCCTTTCAAAACTGACCACTTCATATTGACTGGGATTTCAGATCTAGATAGACTTATTTAAGGCATCCATATCTTCAGATATCCTGTTATCGTGACAACAATAAACTAACGATTATATCTTCTACAAAACAATAAGAAGATGTAAATTGTCTGAACCGTGTAATGTATTTGCGCAACACATTTCGAACTATCTGCTCACACACGTACTTTTCATAGGCATTTATATAAAAACTCATGAAGATAAGGGATGAGAAAATAAAAAGGGAACCCCGATATTATTATCCTCAGACCTGACAAAGGCTCAGGTGTCGTAATCATGGATAAAATAGAATATAAGTGTAAAATGTCATCGATTCTTGACGATGAAAATAAATTCACTAAGGACTGTTCTTCAGAAGACGTACAATTGTTACAGGGAGCTGTGACCGCTTATCTAGTGAAACTACTCGAAATGAACGTCATTACCAGTCAAAAATTCGCCCTACTGAAACCAACTGAATCTCGATTCCCACATCTTTACGGTTTGCCCAAAGTACACAAACCCAACAACCCCTTGCGTCCCATTATGTCAATGTGTAAGTCGCCAACGCATAAGCTTGCCCAGTGGCTAGTAGAGTTATTAGATCCCATTAAGAAGCAATTTTGTGAGTATTCCTTAAAAGATACATTTGAAGCAATCAAATGCCTTGAGCATGTTAACATAAAGAGTAAATTTATGTGTTCATTTGATGTTAACTCATTATTTACCAATGTCCCTTTGGTCAAGACAATTGATACTTTATGTGGTTATATTTCTGTGCATAAGTTTCCAATACCCATTTCTTTGGATCACCTAAAACAGATGTTACTTTTATGTACAAACAATATTAACTTCACCTTTGAGGGCGAACATTTCCGTCAGGTTGATGGTGTCGCTATGGGAAGTCCTTTAGGTCCCCTCCTAGCCGACATATTTATGTCACACGTTGAGAACTTAGCCGAGAACTTAATAGATATGTTGATGATATCCTGATTATTTGTGAAAACTCAAATCAAGCTACTTCAATTCTAAACCGACTGAACGAAGTACAGAACAGCATATCTTTGACATGTGTAAGAGTGGAAGATGACTGCTTGCCGTTCCTAGATATATTAATTAGTCGAAGGCAGGATGGATCCATAAAACGATCTATCTACAGAACACCTACATGGACAGGGCAATATCTGAATTACCATAGCTTTTGCCCAGTTCAGTACAAGCGAACGTTAGTAAGGTGCTTATTCAGCAGAATTCAACGAATATGCACCGAGGATACTTTAGAAGATGAAAGAGGAACACTGACCGATATTTTGTTGGAAAATAACTATCCATCAACATTTATCAGGCAGAACAAAATTACCAAAGCGTCAAAACTAGAACTGCAGTCAGTCCCAAAGAAGGATGTCTTCATCAGCCTTCCGTACAAAGGTGACTCTCATAGTGCAATCCTTAAGCAGAGGCTTAAAGCTGCTGTTAGAAGGACTTACTATGCAGCCAGGGTTCGAGTAATCGAGACCACGAAGCCCGTATATTCCCCCAAACCCCTACAGCATGTGAACGATAATGTCACATCCCATTGTATCTACCAATTCAAATGTACGTGTGGTGACACATACATAGGGAGGACTAATAGATCCATGCAAGTAACGGCCTCGGAACATATTCCAAAGTGGCTTCAGAAGAAAATTAAATCACCTGAACCAACAAATGTTGGTAGGAGATGTCCAAGTTCTTCGATCGCCAAACATATCGTTGAGACAGGTCACAAGATTGATGTGGCTACTTCCTTTACACCTATTTACAAAACATGTTGGGGAAGGATCCTGAAATTTGTTGAAGCCTTAGTTATTAGGAAGTTGAAACCACCTTTATATGTTCAAAAACAATTTGTTGTCACATTAAATCTTCCTTGGTAAATTCAACTATTGAAAACCAAGTTCGATGTATTATTATTTTTTTGCTCTATTGGTTTTCATTGTTATTCGGCCTTTAATTCAGCCTTCCTACCTGACCCCTTTTTATTTTCTCACCCCTTATCTTCATGAGTTTTTATATAAATACCTATGACAAGTACGTGTATAATCAGATAGTTCGAAATGTGTTGCGCAAATACATTATACGGTTCAGACAATTTACTTCTTATTGTTGTGTCGAAGTTTATAAAGGGAACTAATTGTTTTAAATTCTTAACGATTATATCTCGCTTCTGAAGCAAACCTTTTAACAAACATCAAATAATGTTTCACTATCCGCTAACCAAACTTCAACACTCGTAATACTTGCTATAAATCTTTAGTGAAGATAGCGATCTTTTTATAAAGTCCAGTTGATTAACGTAAAACAGATAACAGTCAGTAATGACAAAATTATTTAGGAAATTTAACCAATCAGCTATCTGGAAATTGGATTAGTTCATTTCTTCTATTTAACTGGAATAAATTCATTCATATTGCAACTTATTTTACTTGTATTCCTTTAATTAAAAAAGAGGTACGGTTTATTTGGACTAACGGGATAATGAAGAATATATATCCTCTAGAATGAATAACACACAGACCTGGTCTTGGATAGCTTGATGACTTTATGTCTACATAGTTTCCATAAAATGCTAATAAATTAAACAGAGAACTTTTGATGATATAAAGCAAACAATTGTGAGAATAAACTCTACACAGAGTTAAAGATGACTCATTATCTGTCTACTAAACTCTTAAAATTTACTATTTCTTTACAAAATTCTACATGATAAATCAACTTGTCAAAAATAAAAGAAAGAAAAAGTAGTAAAGTAATTGGATGAACAAATGTATATAAGTAACATAGTGAAAACTCTGACAGAAAGTAATAAACCGATTTCTAACTTTTGTCATATTTTTCTTTTAAAATTTTCATCATTTTAGAAAATTTTATTAATTTAACACAGGGTAGTAAAAATTGATGAAGCGAAAAAGGCTAAGTTCTAATTAAATAAGACGAATAAAACGTATACTGACGAGGAAGCATGAATTATTCAGCTGATATTCATATCAGAAATTCACCAATATATACAAATTAGACTATGAACTTATTATCGAGAGACGACACGAACAAGAGATCAACAATTAGATGATAAAATGCTTTTGTGCAATAATCTAAATGATGTATTTGCTAACTAATTGACTAAGAAACATACGAAATATTACATTATTCGTATTATTTGTTCCTTAAGTCCCCAGTGGAACATACCGCTTCAGAAGCACGTCTCCATTCCACTCCATTCTCTGAAATATTTTCAACCTGGCTCCACCACAACCCACAACATCTCATTTCCTCCTAACACCATCTCCTCCATGTCACCCTCACCTCAAAAACCCAACTCCCGCTTCCCATCCGCAGTCCACTCAACCACCTGGCCTGCTATGTGATGTCCCCACTCGGCCTTCTCAATGTATGCCCATTACAGTCCATCTCCACTTCCTTCCACTGCATATTTGTTGAGTGATAGCTTCTTGATTGGTTCGTGGCCAGGCCAGGCCAGAACAGGCCAGAGTTCCTTGTTACTTATTCTTATTATTCTGACCATCTGATCTTCAGTAACGAGTGTAGGAGGCAGTTGTTGATGAATATCTGTAGTTTGTTGGAAAATGCTTCTCGTGGTTGTCATCTAGGTGACAATATAGGAGAAGATTATTGACTCCTCTACAGTTGACAGTTTACAGAGTCCACTCCCATTCCACCTGCTCTCGCAAATTCCTTACACTTCAATACTATACCTTATCATCTCCTCTGCAATCTGAGCAGTCTTGCTAGGTTCAAATATAGTGCAGACATTCCATGTCCCCATGTTTATTTTCGCTTTCATCGAGAGAGGAGAAGACACATTGGCCAATTGGCTTCCTGAGGGCTTTCACCAACCGGCATCATTTCACCTCTCCGATAACAGTGGGGAACAATTTTGTTATTATTTTTTATATTTTGTTTGTGCTTTGAAGTTTGTTTGGTGGTTTGATTGGTTTTCCGGTGTAGGGTTGCCAGCCGTATGCCCAACGTTCCCTCTTTATCGGGGCTTAGGACTGGCTAGTAACTAGTGAACTAGTTAACCAGGCGAGGTTACGAAATATCATAACTAGACCTAAACTGATCACTATCTTCCACAGGGTATCTTGAAAACCAAAGGAAACTCTGTGAATAATAGAGTTGAGCGGCAACTGAAAACTACCCAGCTGTGATAAAACGTCAACCTGACCCGTGCGACTGGTAAATAATTTTATAAATTAATCTTATTTAAGGTAACCTTTCCGTGTAAACCACATCCAGGTGTTCTGTAGTATTTGACTCGATGGACTGAATTAGTCTAGATACACCGATTATGAGCACGATTGAAAATGGGTGAATAGGTCATCCGGCGTTTACATCACATTGATATGGCAACTTACATCCATACAGGAATATGAGCCATTTCTAACGAATCGTGTTGTCCAGTAGTATATATTACCTTGAAACATTATTCAAGTTAAAAAAAGCAATGTTGACTACTTATTAAACTATCTTACTCAAAACAACGTCAACCAAAATTTTCATCATTCCAAGATGGTACTTGGAATATGGTATATAACAGTGGTGATTAAAAATTTGATGCAGCCTGCTGATTTGTGAAAATATCGTGACATATAGTATAGAACGACCACACACCTCACAGAAAGGAAGCGGATCAAAACCAGTCAGTGGTAGATTGAATTCTGTCCAACTGCGGCATCCATAGGTGGTCCTAACCCTAACACAAGTTATCTTGTCTACTCCAGCACTGTATCCTATGTGATTGATAAGCAGAGTAACCGTAAGTTGTTAACCTTCATAAATAAGAATTCATGGTTCACCTTATATTCGATTGTAAACTTCTTTCAACTTTTCTGTTATGCAAAACTATGCATAAGTGGAAAAGTTGAGTTATTATAGATAATGTCACTTATTTAAATGTTTTGTACTTAAATACTGGTGATCATGTACAGTCTCACTCTATATTATTGAGCAAATAGTTTGCTTCCATTACTGTCTGTTGAGAATGTTTTCTCTCACTATTTTTATTTAGGTTTACGACAGAATTACTTATGAAGATCTCCTCCAAGTGTGACTTTACAGACAACACCCTTGCCACTAAAAGCTGCTAAAGTATGCAAATGACACAGTTCTTTTAGTTGAAGATGCTGACAGGATGCAGAGTTTCTTAACACCTGGCTAATCTTTAACACAAAGTGTTTCTTAAAAACTAGTCTGTATCAATAGATCATTTGGCCATGAGAGGAGCAGTGTTTGAGTTTGCTGACCACCTAACTAACTTTCGAAGGTTGATCAACCCTAACGGTTTACAGACCAAAGAAATCCCTGCATGGTTACAAAATCCTCTGTTGGCCTTTGAAAACCTATATCATTTTTCCTAATGGCAAGACACTTACAGGACTACTATGGGTCAACTATACTTCGGTTACTTTTACTTTATCCTAATTTGTTACTATAAAAAGTAATCAGTGAAAGATGGAAGAAATGAGAAGACTTCATGTGTTTTACCATCGTTACCTTAGCAGCATCGACTGTATTTCGTGAAACCAACATTTACGTAATGTGTAGGTGAAGCGCTGGGTCATATGAGGAATGGAGAAGTCATCTAATGAGCTCATGAACTAAGAAGATAAATATCAACGTCCACATCGTCGTCCACATGATCGTTACAACCACTTGTTGGTTACTATGATTAGTATGGCCAGAATCTTTTCCAGAGGTACGGCTTGTTATGCTCCTTTTAAATACAATGTTATGTCGCTTTTTTCCTATTTCTTCACGTTTTATCTTAGAGCCTTCTAAGACATTCAGTTATGGTAGTTTGGCAAGGTGTAGAATATTTGTAGCTTAGGTAGATGGTCTTGGTTGTATTGTATTCTCTAAGCTGCGTTGTTTCGTCGTGAAGTTTTTATCGTCTTTCTGGAGGATATCATCAGCACTAACTTCAGTGTTTCCATGTCACTGACTCCCACCTTGCTTTGTCGTATCTTGTTATGCTAATAAAAGCTATGACAACTCTCATTAAACTGTAGTTCAAAGTTTCACGCTGGTTTCACTGGGAAAAATAGTGTACAGCTGAAAATTAGGACCGTACTTTAATAGTATACCAGTGTGATAAAACAGAAACCGAATTTGTATTTCCTCCGAAATCCATCAAAAGGTTTAAAATATTGAAGTAATCGAACTTCAGCTAGTAAGATGACTATACTATTTCATGCATGAGATATAAAAATAAACTAAGTACACCACTTCAATTGCGATTATTTAACGAAAGTATACAGTCAAGTCGAGCGAACAACCTTTCCGTCGAACTTTGCACAATCAGAAAAAATCTTATTCAGTTAACCTTTACTTCTGTGCTTACTATCCGTCAAGTAGTTAAATATATCTGGCCTATTTTTCACCAGATAATACAATAATACTGGGCTATACCTAGTTTTAATGATACTTTATCCGTCTTAAAAATGGGTTACTGCAGATGTTCAGTCAGAGATTCATCTTTGTAGTATCCTTAAAGTAACTCATCCACCTGCTAATCAATATCATAACTTATATGCTGAAACTAGATAGGAAAGAGATGTATTTTTAATCGCTGTACATTTTTTCATCCATATGTAGACGAATATTAGAGCGTAAAAGACGGCTAACACCGAATAAGTATTATCAGTCTCAACATTACTTAATCTATGCAGATAAGTCGTGCTCAAATAATAGATGAAACACCAGTGACAACTGATGAAAAATGCTCATTTGTGTTAAGCATGTAAACCAACTAAAACCAAGGATTTCCAAGATTTCACTGTCTCAACACAGAGGTGAACACTTTACAGACTGCGTTACTGCCAACCATTGTGCAAATTGAAATGAAATTACCATTTTTACCAATCTCTAAGCGTTGGGGAGCCAGAATATTCATCCAAGTCGCGTTTCTTAAAGAGTGGCAAGTATGCGACATTCCCATTTGCATCAATACTAAACAAATTCGTCGGCAAAAATTATCAGGCACCTCAGCCTTCCTGAATTTTAATGCATCGAGTAAGTTTGGCTTAATATGGTTCTCATGGAACTATTTTTTAAACCAGCCTTCGCAGTTCTCAACTGAATGTTTATTAATGTTGTCAGTTGCTGCATTTTTGCTTGCTTTACTTAGGCTATACAGAAATACCTCCTTACTAGCTGCATGCGTTAAATAATATATGGTACAAAATTGTTTATCTTCACGCTATATACCCTCATCTTGTAGCAACTTACTTGTTTGAATTTCAAGTGCCATATAATTTCAAAGGTGACTCATTCGGAGCAACAGTTGCAACTTACTAGATGGTTTCACCAACCTGTTGTCTACAAAAACCATCAGCTTTTGTGATATTTAATTACACTTACATCAAGTTTACCACGCCTGTGACATACTAAAAGTTTAAGAAAAAACCAGGGGTGTTTTCTCTTCACTGCCTCTAACAGTTTACTTCTACTGACGTGATTTATTCTGAGCGAAGCTTAGGAAGCACCTGGCTCCCGTACGGTTGTATTTTCAGCCATATACTCACTTTATATAGTTCAGACAAAAATCAAAATCACTCTGGTCCTCTATGAGAGTCTTTTTCCACCTTATTTATCACCTTAGATAATCACATTCTTTTTAAACAACGAAAAACTGAAGAATTTAATTCCCATTTTCTTTTTTATTCCTACGGGAAGATGTTAACTTTTTTGTTTTTTCATACTGCAGAAAGTTTGTATTGCATTAAAAAACCTACAAACGGTATTGAAACGCTTGTAAACTACTAGTTAATATAAATATGATATTTTAATCAGAAAATTACAAAGTGTTTAGATGATTATCAAAGACTGAAAACTAGTTTTTCACCTACAGGAAGTGAAGATCATGTTAAATCTCAAAGGATTTTTAGCCTCCATTTCAAGGGAAATTACAAAGAGGTGGAAAAGTTATTGGTGATGGGAGTTGCTATCATTTATTTCGAAAGTTGACGACCGAAAATGGTGTTGTTAACCGTATATAATTAAGACGGAAGTGAGGCTGATAACTAAATGCGGTTAAAACTGTACAATTATACAAATTTCTCCTACAGTGTATTATGAACAGTGTAAAGTTGTTCATAATTTATATTTTACAAACAACCTTTTTTGTTAGCGAGAGCAACTTGGTGAAAATTATATTCATTGTTCAATGGACGCATTAACGTTGAAGTTCTGGCTACGCGTATGTCTAGTTTGTAGAGAAGAGAATAATTTTGTAAAATCAGCTGAACCTTCAGCTGTAAACATCATATGACAAGGAATAGCTATTAAATCAAGTTAATCATTCAAGATGTAATTCACTTTACAAGTCTTTAACTAGACAAATTAGCTAAAACTCATTCCATTGTCTTCTCAACTTCTCTTTTCATAAGAGTTAATATTTGACCGGAGTAGAATTTAGATATAATTGTATGTTTACAAACAAATAGGTGATGGGTTTATCTGTCTCACTTCAAATGATGAACATATAGGAAATGTACTTTGAAATGCTTTCAGAAGTGTAGAAAACTCCAACACCTAATGCCTGCAAAAGGTAGACATCATGAATCACGAAAATCTTAGAGTAAAGCCCCTTGAAATTGAGTACACAATCATATTTAATACGAAAATATCATACATGCAGTCTCTTTTCTAAACAGATTATTATTAGAGGTTGCAAGCACCCAATGAGAAACAACAACATATTTTTATTTATTTGTTCATTGGGTTCCTAATGGAACGTACCGATTCAGAAGCACGTCTCCATTCCACTCCATTCTCTGAAATATTTTCAACCTGGCTCCACCACAACCCACAACATCTCATTTCCTCCTAACACCATCTCCTCCATGTCACCCTCACCTCAAAAACCCAACACCTCGCTTCCCATCCGCGGTCCACTCAACCACCTGGCCTGCTGTGTGATGTCCCCACTCGGCCTTCTCAATGTATGCCCAATCCAGTCCATCTCCACTTCCTTCCACTGCATACTGGTTGACTGATAGCTTCTTGATTGGTTCGTGGCCAGGCCAGGCCAGAACAGGCCAGAGTTCCTTGTTACTTATTCTTATTATTCTGACCATCTGATCTTCAGTAACGAGTGTAGGAGGCAGTTGTTGATGAATATCTGTAGTTTGTTGGAAATCCGTTTTGTGACACACCAAGTGTCTGAAGCATACAGGAGCACTGACTTGACTGAATTAATGTTGAAAATCCGGATGTTGTTCACTGTTTATGCTGAGTGTGGTGCAGTAGATCTCCACACTGGTTTCAGGTTAATGAACGCCTGTCTTGTTTTTCCAATCCTGGCTGGTTTTTGACGTCCTCGTGTGTGCCACCTGTAGTTGAAACAGTGCTGCCTAAATGAGAATCAACAACATAGCAGTTATGAATCCGTACTATTCTAAACTAATATTTGTCCTAGCTGTTCTCAATCCTTTGGAAACGTTAAAAGCCTTTTTAATCGTGATAAATCCACTTAATTCATTCTACAGAGGTAACTACTAATTTTCTAGAATATCGAGGAACCTGTTCTAGTGACCTTTGTTGAAAATTAACATCAGAAAAATAAGCTGCTACCAACATTTTTATGGTCCCGAAATGCTTTTTAGATTGCACTGCAGCCAGTTAGCTTGATGGCTAAACTGATTTTTGACAGATACAATCTTACACAACATCTACAGCTTGTTAAAAGGTGAAATTTCACAGTTTCTTTGCATGTTGCCAGTCACTGTTTATCCAACACTGGTTTCTTTTTCTCTCATTATTGTACTAACATTCATCAAAGAAACTTATTCCTCTTTGGAATTTGGTGTTAAAAAACTAGAGTCTAGGTTAATGGAAACTTCATTCAGTTCCTGAAATGTCCTTAATTCACCTTTGCATATTCTCAAGATAAAATGAATTCCATTGTTGTATGGATGTAGTAACACTGAGAATTAAGTATTCTTTGTTTTTCAAATGTTATTCCTTTCTTGTTATCACAAATGCGTATGGATAGACTGATTTGTCAAGTTCATTGATATTCACAGTAAATCACTTCCAGTGTGAATATTGAGTTTATCTCATTTGTGTTTTTTATAATATAAGGTGATATCTTGGTGAATTAAACGCTAGAAGGTAACTGCACCTAATTCTTGCTTTCTTCCAATAATTTATACAGCAGAGACTTGATTACCGCCTCACCCTGGTGTTGACAATACATACAATGCTTCATCAAAAGATGCTTTATTTTACTGCACGAGTTCTTTGAAGTTCTTTTAATTCCGATAATCTATATTACTTGAGGTAGTTACTGTATACAAGTCTGCGACAACAAATAATATTTATGAAAGTGTATACTTCATTATGCAGCTTCAACGCTGAACCACACAGAGTAAATTCCAGATATCCAGATGCTCACATCTACCACTTATACTTTCATGCAGTAGGTAATGAGCTGTACCTACTTTGCTAGAGATAATGCTACTTCCTAGCTGCACAGACTTAAGTAAGTGGAGTGAGGTTTGAACCGTTATTACTAACTACTTGGAAGTCGATTGCCTAAACTAAGAAGACAGATGCACATGGAATATATTAAGTCTTCACGAATGCAAGTTACATTCATTGAAGTTTAAACGTGATCAGACTTGCACTTATTAAGTCCTAAGTACTGAACATATATACTTAAGTTTCTTTTGCACATGAACTAAGTTAATCAGTAATTTGGGAGCAAAATAAACGTTCACTGCGGTAATGTTTTAGCTTGAACTCCACTAGTCTTTTCTACTTAACCATGATAAGTAGACATTCAAGTGATCTATCAAAATCAAGATGATGTGTTATTGATGTTTGTGTTGGATAAAATAAGAATGGATTATGTTTAAGAAACAGTTTTGGTCACTTGAGGAAGACACTTGAAAACCTATTTAAAAGGCTGTTCTTATTAATTATCAAAAATGAAGTGAATTAAAACAATTACGCTGATTATTAAGAATAGAGAGCCCTTTATAAACTAACAATAATAATAATAACACTGTAATGGGCAACTGCTTCAACACTATGGAATATCACAAGCCTTTATCAACCTCATTCAACAACTATATGAAGACCACACATACCAGCCAGGTAATTCACAATGCGAAGCTCGGTGATGCCTTCGAAGTGAAGACAGGAGTAAAACAAGGCTGTCCACTATCACCCATCATCTTCCTGATTGTGATGGACTGAACCATGCTACAGACAACTGTGAGGGGTGAGAAGAGAGGGATACGGTGGACCGAGGGGAATATCCTAGAAGATTTGAATTTTGCCAATGATGATGATTTATGTCTAATGTCTTGTCGCACAAACTTGAAGATCTACAAGCAAAAAACTAACAAGTTGACAGAAGAGGCGAGACAGCGAAGACGGGATTCCAAGTGAATGCAGAGAAGACGGAGGTGATGATACACAACCAATGCCACCAACAACAACAAGCTGCAATCACCATCAATGGGAGGAACTTAGAGGAAGTAGCCTCCTCAACCTATCTAGACAGCACTGTTTCAACTACAGGCGGCACACACGAGGACGTCAAAAACCAGCCAGGATTGGAAAAACAAGACAGGTGTTCATTAACCTGAAACCAGTGTGGAGATCTACTGCACCACACTCAGCATAAACAGTGAACAACATCCGGATTTTCAACATTAATTCAGTCAAGTCAGTGCTCCTGTATGCTTCAGACACTTGGTGTGTCACAAAACGGATTTCCAACAAACTACAGATATTCATCAACAACTGCCTCCTACACTCGTTAGTGAAGATCAGGTGGTCAGAATAATAAGAATAAGCAACAAGGAACTCTGGCCTGTTCTGGCCTGGCCTGGCCACGAACCAATCAAGAAGCTATCAGTCAACCAGTATGCAGTGGAAGGAAGTGGAGATGGACTGGATTGGGCATACACTGAGAAGGCCGATTGGGGACACCACACAGCAGGCCAGGTGGTTGAGTGGACCGCGGATGGGAAGCGAGGAGTTGGGTTTTTGAGGTGAGTGTGACATGGAGGAGATGGTGTTAGGAGGAAATGAGATGTTGTGGGTTGTGGTGGAGCGAGGTTGAAAATATTTCAGAGAATGGAGTGGAATGGAGACGTGCTTCTGAATCGGTATGTTCCACTAGGAACTCAAGCGACAAATAATAATAATAGTGTGCGCTGCTGATATAAATATTATGTGTTGAGATTGAGGCGAAATTCATAGGAAATTACCAGTAATGGGTAAAGGTTCCACCTGGAGAAATGCAAGAGATAATGCGAGCGTATTAAGAGGAAATGAAGCATATTATGCTAAGACCATTTTAATAGATGAATAATATTTCGTCACTACTGTATAAGTTGTCAATAATAAACAATCCTTCCTTCGTCTCTGTCGTGTCGTTTCCCACACTGCTGCTGGTATGATGTGTCACAGATTGAACTTTCACTAAAAACTTTTCTTTTTTTACGATAATATCTTCACTTTTAATACATTGCCAAGTTTCTTAACAGTTTCATTCCCTAAGAGAAGTTATTCAATCTTTATAATCATAATCCATTATTAAAATTACCTTATTGAATGAAGGATTACGTGTTGATCTTATCACTACATTAATCATCACAGTATAAATTCCTGATTAAATTACCTTGTTTCTGTAATATTAAGAAATACTGCCTTTGATTATCACTTGATTGAGTTGGATATGCTCAGAAATACTCATACATCTACGAACAATATTTATGGATTAGGTAAAGTTAATTTGTTTGAAAGCATTAACATATTAAATAAACAATGTTGCTAATTAATTCAGATTAATAACATCTAGAAATGATAGAAGGCATCTTGAAAACATTGAATGATCAGAAAACTGCCTGCAAAATGATCACAAATATTTGAATATGCACAATATTTTTCTTCTACTTATTCCCTATGTAATGAAAAAAGATAACAACAAACTAAAACAGCTTGTGTTTTAGCTTTATTATTATTTCATGGGTGGTTGATTAGTTCTCAACTATTCCTAGAGTCAAGAGTCAACGAATTTTACCAGTGAATACTTTCAAACTCGACAGGTTTATTTGGTCAACTAAACATCAAGCTGTTACACCTATAAACATTTAGCCTGAAATGTATCGGAATGTAACAAGTGTGTCTGTTAAATGCATATAAATAGTGTCCTATGCCAGATAACTTATTAACTAGTGCAGTAGGCGGGGAATCGAACCGATGCGATCACAGGTCAAAATCGTATTCATAGGTCATCTAAAACATAGTATATATCCGAAAACGTATGATTAGTTATCGCACTCATAATGATATTATAGTATCTTGTTCATATACCTAACAGCGAAACATAAATAAATCAGCATTATATAACCCAAAACAATAAGATGCTGGCCCAAATGACTCGCATAAGTAAAACACTAATAAATAAAACTTGACAAGACCAACTTCCGTAATTATTATTATTATTAGTCCCTTGGGTTCCTAGTGGAACATAGGGCTTCAGTAGCACGCCTCCAGTGACCTCTGTTCTCTGAGATCTTTTGAACCTGGTCCCACGACAGCCCAGAAGCTCTCATTTCCTCCTCACACGATCTCCTCCATGTCACCCTTGGACGTCCAACTCGTCGCTTCCCATGGGGATTCCACTCGAGGGCCTGGCGCGTGATGTCCTCAGTCGGCCTTCTCAGTGCATGGCCAATCCATCTCCACTTCTTCCTGCATATTTGTTGGGTGATAGGTTCTTGGTTGGTTCCTTCCCAGAGTTCCTTGTTGCTTATTCTTTCTGGCCATCTGATCTCCAGTAGCGAGCGTAAGCAGTGTCATAAACCTGGATCCAGCTCTTAGATGATACCTATGAACGTGCCAAAATATTTTAGTTAACATAATCCAAATCAACATTGTAAAGATAGGTAATATAATTACTGATTAAAAACTTTCAAAAAGTAATATCTGACACCATTTGTCACATGGTTTTTTACAGCACTCAGCTGCATCAATTGAGATCACAGAATCAACTAACAAAAAATTGTCTCGCAAACTCCTGGTATAGTGATCAGAGATTAAAAGTCAACGAATTCAGTTTGTTTATTAGACACATCACACAGTGAAAAAGTATTACTTACTAAATTACTTATGGGATACAATTCACGGCTAACAATCATCTCAAGAATACTCCATAACTTTGACACATTCTTTATACAGCTATAACTCTCTCTGCCACTTCTGATATGCATCTCAGAAGTTCCCACATATTTGAAACAGATGCCTAGTTTTCTCGGTTGTACAGATTTGGCGCTGATTCAATGAACAAAGATTCACTTCTTAATCTCTCACTCTACTGAACTTAGCCCGTTCTCTATCTGTGTCAAATCGCTTGCTTACCTATAAAAACGACCTCTCCTCCAAATTGCTTATCTTACTAGGGTCTGTCAGTCATTCTATATCTACCTGAGTGATTGTGCTCACACACCTGAGTTTACAATGACTGACTACTTTCACCTGTTTGCTCTACACCACAGTCATTGCAGGGAATTCGGTAAACCGAGCTAGTTTTCCTAAGAGGAACATCAGGATCTTTGAACTTCTGTGGATTGTGGTTCAAAAATTATGCGGTTTTAAATACCACTCTAGTCACCACCTTCTTGAGAATCCTGAGGTGCCTCCCATATCCTCAGTAGAGGCTTTGAAGTTTCTCATTACAGTCTTTCTGTCATTATTGTTATTATTATTATTATTAGAATGAACACCTGTGTTACCACTGTCAATCATATTTCACAGAAATTAATACTGTTTCTCTGTGTCATATATCGAATAAACCATTTGAAATGGAATTAAATTGTACCACGGTGGTCAATGCTTTATTCCTATACCAATTTTCCTTTACTTCATCCTTCCATCAGTGCCGCAATAATTCAGGTGAGAACTTCCATTCTAACTGCAGCATTTTTATTTTTGCCATATCAAACTCTGGTGACGCTAAAAAATCCTCTACATAGGAAAGTCCTGAAAATTTATGCATCTTTCATCTTCAGAGGACACGAATCAGAGCTACATGTTGGAGTAGAGAATACTGATTCGCGTTTATCAGTAAGGAGAATCTGTAACCACGTCGAGGGCAGTGATGTCTCACCTGAGATCCTAACTGACGTCACCCACTGTTGCAGTCAGTGACGTTCCCAGTCAGGTACGTCTGAGATGATAAGCAACGAGACTGTTGTAAGTAAACAATGACTATCTTGCTGGGATAAAAAATTGACTATTATTTAATAGGGAGAATTAATGGTTAGCAATGACAATTTTTCTAATATCAATAAGTATTTTCCAGATATGTTTTAATACATCCTATGAACAACTAGATATGATTTGACACCCTGTTCTTCAAAGTGAAGTGAGAAACAAAGACGCGCAAAGCTTGATTTAACTTCATTAACACTTCTAGAAGTGTGAACTTCATCTTAATTGATTTCCCAGTAAATTTGCAACAAGACTTCAGCTTACCTATTCTTAATACCTGATGTTGAACTGTCTTCCAATAACTCCACTCATTGTAGGTCATATATGAAAACTAATTGACTGACTGATTTCAAGTATAAAGTTGTTAGCGATAGAGAATGCATAACACAATGGCTTTTATTCAACAAACAATTCATCTCTCCAATATACATCACGCAGAAACAGTTCATCCTGCGGTCATTCAAAAGCTCTTGACACACAGCAAATTATACAACAGTAGTAATCTTGCCAATTGGGTGAAATGACCTTGAAAATAAATTTATCATTTTCTAAAACGGTAGTACGCTCAGTGATACTAATCTCAGGAGGAAATTCACAGTACCCACTTTCCACAAGACAAATACCTCCTCACACAACCCCAACCACACATCACCCCATACCTCTTTTTTTTCATCTCACTAAAGCCCTATCAGCATCAGATTTCAAATCTCACCTTCACGCTACACTACTAATTTCCCCTCCCTATCAAATCGATGATAAATAATTGACTTGTTTCAACGTTACAACCTGCTGTTCACAGAAAAGCTAATCATCATCATGCCTTTCCAAATCTGTTCAAAGCTGCACCCGATCCTTTCGATAAACACTACGGATTTGTTTCATGTGATGTGTTGTGATGTTGAAATTAACCTGATATCCAGATATACAGCACAGTACAGTGAAATGTCATCTCTCTCCATCCTAGTTTATATACATATATATACTCATAATCGTATTCAATCATTCATTTATTCATTCATTCTGTAACCACTTGGATTAAGGTAACATGAGAGAATTATGCTTCATGCGGAAAAGCTTGAAACGTCTAATTTTACACTATTTACACCTCTCGCCATATTGTCTGTCACTACCGTCCGGTAGGATTACTATTTAGCTTCCTGAATAGATTGACATGTGTCCAAAAGTATCAAATCTTTCTCCGAAATAAGTAACTATGCAGTCACCCAGTCAAGCAATCAGTCGAGTATTGTCCAGACTGCCTTTGTAGCTACTAACCAACTGATTAGATTATTGTCAATGTTTGACACCTGGAAATTGGGGGATTTGCCACTTTGTGACCATCGATGTACAACCTGATGTTTAGAAAATACTACTGGCTGTTTAAAATAAGTGGGAACAGTATTAATATAGGGAGTTGGACAGTTTGCATTTTCCGATCTAAGAATAAACACTCTTATTTCGCAATTTATGCACAGCGAACTAATCTTGTAAGCTGGGAAGCATGTTTGAAGGGTTTAACTGGTTCATGTAGTGAAATATTCTGAATACGTGTTACAGTATAGCCCATTTAAGTTTGATGAATGTGAATATCTGCTCCAGTTAAAATTTTCTTATTTATATTGAGCGATAACTCTATGGTAATCTTAGTATCAGTTTGGGCCCGGGTATGCCCTGCATGTTGTTAGACTTTTCAAATACAGAGGAACGATTGTGTCCACGTTCTGGTCTGAGGATGATCTTATGCACTGGATGACTGGCTTCAATCAACATTAACACTGGAAATCAGTTTTGTGCTTGTTGACACTCATCAGAAAGGTGTATCTTCACGCTTCAAAGAAACAAAGCCCTATCAAATATAAGAACACCCCACAACCAATCCTGAAAAGACAGCGGTTATCACTGAACTTCTTGGATTTGACGGACTCAATCAGCACTAAGGACTACCTCGACAATAACAAGTCGAATTCCTTCAGTTAACAATCTAGCCTTTTACCATCCATTTCTTGCTGTCACTGAAGATAGCACTCCATTCAATTTGATAATCACACTCCACAACTGACCGAATATACTCAACACTGGTACGGAGGACTAGATATCACAAAAGAACAATTTATTTCCCCCCAGTCACTCAATGTATCTAATCTTGTCTTACTCGACGTTATTTACAACTCTAATGGCTTAGTTATGAGCCCTTCAATTGAACTTTAGGTTGAAACCTCGGAAGTGAAGTCTATCTCCTAGAGATTATGAATACACTTTTCTGATGATTGGCAAAATTATAGGTCTTGCACCATTTTGCCAATTTTTCCCTGAGTTACCCAACATCTCTGTCTGTAACTTCAACCTAATCTAAAGAGATAAATATTATAATCACTTTTCCGATTTATTCGCTGCCAGGATAAATTGTTAGGATACAGAACAGTGATAGTGTAAAGGCATGCTGAAGTAAACTTCATCTTCATAACGATGTGTAAACATCATCTCACCTTCTCAACTGTTACCACTTACTTTTAATAAGAATATAAACTCTGGTTGTCTACAATGACTTGTGGTTTTATTTTCACTCGAAATCTATCCATTGTCTCAAAGAAAATCCTAACAACTTTCATATTGCCCAATTAATCATTTCTTATTCAATATCAAAGTTGTAGTGTAATATATACGCCAGAAAAGGAAAGAAGGATGAAAAAAGATCAAAGAAACACCACAAATGAACACATAAAACTCCCGTATATACTCCCTATGTAATCTCTTTTCTTGTCTTCATCATGATTTACCTATAATGATTAATTATCTCTGGTTAAGGATTGAAGTAATTTTTTTCATTTCAATCTAATTCCTTGTTTTGGGTTTCTGCCTCTTACTTCTTTTATCTTATCTTGGCTATGAAGACATTTCTGAAGTTTAACTAAAAAAGTATTTCCTTTTTGTACGACTAAATGAGACCGCAATAAACTGAAAGATGTAAGGTTAGTTGATTAATCTACACTTCCACTTACG
Source organism: Heterobilharzia americana (assembly GCA_944470555.2). Taxonomy (NCBI): domain Eukaryota; kingdom Metazoa; phylum Platyhelminthes; class Trematoda; order Strigeidida; family Schistosomatidae; genus Heterobilharzia; species Heterobilharzia americana. The sequence continues at coordinate 57,815,465 of OX104129.1, read as the reverse complement.
ATGGAATTCAGTGCCATGTGTTGTACAACACGGTGTGTACTTCAATTTCTTGTTTTTAAGTGATAAATTTCAACACTTTTCAGCTAGCTATTCAGTACATTGGAAAAGTTACACATATCTATTGCTCACATGTCCTTTATATACTACCGAACTCATGTGTGTTTGTGTACCTTCTCCTGAATATGTTTATCCGTTAAATGATGACGCGATTGCCCAAACATTTGAGAAGTTTTATTGTTATCATTATTATATTATTATTTGTCCCTTGAGTTCCTAATGGAATATAGTGCTTCAGTAGCACGTCACTACTTCACTCTCTTCTCTCCAGTCTTTCCAACCTGGCTCCACCACTGCCCATAAGGTTTCATTTCTTCATCGATCACCATCCTACATCACTTCTGACTCCGTGCATTCCGTATATATCTACTGCACAGAATCCCCCATAGAAACCTTTTATCAGCACACAATACACAGCAGTTTATAGTCAGTAAGTCATTCCACACCTATTGAGCACTATTCTTAGAAACCATAATACTGAAATTTGCCTTTCCTTCGGGTAATACCACATAACTGTCATTTGTTTCACTTGTCACTTAGAACTTAATTACTCTGAATAATCGGAGCACATTCATGCTTATTCTTCATGTTAAGTGTGACCTCTGAAGCAAGTGGAATGTGTCTTTAAATGGAATGTATGTAAAACAGTTTTCATGTAAACATAGTATCCTCGATTAAATAAGCAGTCAGTGTGTACAACTTGTAGCACTGACCAACTTTGAACAATTTCTTCAATATTACATCCTGTTTCTTTTTAAGTTCTAACAAACCACCTGTCTCATTAAAGTACAATGATGCATGAGCTACGTTCCATTCATCTTGTCAGGATAAATAACAAAGGCTTCATTTTAAATTGTCCAGCTCAGTGTATGCCTAGCCATCAAACTTGTACATTGAAGCAAGAAAAATTCTTCACGTTTTCACACGTGTTACATCGATCGTTACACAAGACAAATAACAGTAAGCCGTCTAGAAAGTGTCTTGAACATTTAACTCAATAAAACGAAATATTTGAAAATAGATTCGACATCGTCCACGTGAACAGTAGTCTAAAATTGCTATTAAGTAAGATTTAGAAAATAAAAACTTATAGCCTCATTACAGCGTAATGAGGAAGTCAAATGAAGTAGAAATTAGTTTTCATTATGAACTTGTATCTTTCGAAGAGTTATAGAACACCTAGAAGAAAGGAAATGAAGAAAAGCCGAACATTCGATTTCATTTTAATGGCTGAATGACAGTGCACAAGATTAGACACCTTCTACTCCATTGCTCTATGACTAATGGAGCTATCCAGTAATCCTAGTTTATTCTCGGTCGTTTAACTAGTGTCAATCCATTAGGAGAAATACTGTGAAATTAAAAAGTCCTCAAGGAATCTCATCAGAAATTGAAACATTTGTACCCGCAAGTAGAATATGTTTCAACACAGAATAAATAAATGAATCCCATTTAGATATTGTAGAATGGTAATCGCACTAGGAAGTGACTGTATCCAGCAGTTATGATTCATTTCAACACTTAGTCGATGATTTTACATTTGGAGTATCTCAATCAAGTGACAAATTCTTCCATACATTAATGGCTTAAGCTAACACTCATCACTTTATAAATTGACACCATGTTCAATGCATAGACAAACCTCTATCCAGTTGACTGATAACATCCTAGATAACGCTGCTTGCAATGAAAATTCCAAGACATCATCACAGTGTCTACAGTCTCAGCTTCTTTTCAGTGAAACAAAATAAAAATCAATACTAATAAGAAGTGATGGCCTGTGAGGTAAACGAGTCGAAATTGTAATGGATGCTAAATGAATATCTCGGGGGATAATCGCACCATAATATCACAAATTAAAAGTAGGAAACTGTGGACCCCTGAACTCCAACCCCGGTAACTGAATGGTTAACGTGATCATCGAAAGACTTGATGGTTCTAAGTTCGATTCTTGACGAAATCATGAATGTATACCTCTGAGTAGTCCAATACTAGAATGGAACGGTTATCTAGTGGTCTCAGGTTCTCAATGGTTGTCTAACTGATGTCGGCTTGGGATGAATATCAACCTGAAATAAAATCCCAATACACTTCAAACAACAACATTACTAGTATTTATGAGAAAACTGTTTATGAAAACAACAGAAAACAGTCTAATTGAAAGAAAAGAGCTAAATGTACCGAAAACTGTTTGAAGAAGACAGAAAGAAGTAAATGAACAATTTCCATTGTGAAATAGATTTCAATAATTGTAAAAATGACTCATTCTCCTATCTTTTCATCATTTCATGCTATTCGAAATAGAATAACCCACACTGACTCATCATCATCGTCACCATCATCAATAAAAGTACCCGTAAAATAGTATTATCATTTTGTTGAAAATGTTTACTGGTTCGAAATATAAACATAGAAGTAGAGATAGGCAAACAAATGTTGCTCAAAACAATGAGCATGTTGAGGAAGAATAAAAGAACCCAATAAAGAAATAGTAATAATGATAAATAGCTACGAAAATGGGCAAACGATAGCAGGGTAGATTTCAGTATTAGGAATAATAATAGTTACAAACAAGTTCAGTGTCACCTAAAAACGATTTCCAGTTGATTATCTGTTCTCCACTTAGTTTGAACACACCATTAGGAGGCGGATCACTTAAACTTTTATAGATGAAAGTGAAAAATATCATGAAAACAAAAATGAGACAGAGAGAGAGAGAGGAAGAGAGAGCAATGAGAATTAAGCGATGAAAGGAGAAAAATGAAATTTATAAAACCGAAAAACAAGCCTTCAGTCAAGTATGTCACCGAATATGTCGGTGTGTCTTTCTTTTATTTGTGCATCTATGTCAGAGTTTGTATAAAACAAGCAACTACTGATTTGAATATCAAGTAGCAGATGAAAGTTGCAATGATACATGCGGAAATGTTCCCAATTTTATATCTATGTATATGTGCATACATATGCGCATCTTCCGTTCGGTGTCATTGCAAAAACGATTTAGTAATCATCACGGATTGACATCGACTGAATCGTCATTGAAAAGTTGGGAACACTGGACATTTGTTTCGTCCTAGTATGGGACAGATCAGTGGCGCGTCTCCACGACCCTGCCACTGGTCAAACCGAAGTTACTCGGGTTCTGTGGTCATCGATTTTGTATTCAAATGATTGAATTGTTTTATCATTTCAATGAATTCAACTTCAACCTAACAGTCATAGTAACAAACATCCCTTCATTATTAATACTGATCTCTATGATGGATTTTATAATTTTCTATTTGTGAAGAGACTACAAACGAATATACACAAAAGATTTCGGCGAAGTGCAGATCAAGTAAAATTCAAACCAGGAAATAACCAGCCAACAAAAGAAAGTAAAATTTGCCATTAAAATTTCGATAAGTAAATGGCTGCATTCACTGACTTCCAATTAGTACTGAAGATAACCAGTATATCTCTGAAAACCGACTAACTTTAAAGGCTACCCTAACAACAACCGAAATGACCAATCAGGCTTTGATATTTCACCTAAAGAAGTACTTTTCCATAAGATGAAGGAATATAATTGGCTGTCTCATCAGTTGCTAGGATGATCTGCAAAGTCACTCGTGAAAACCTAATTTCAGCAAATACCATGTTTTGGAAGTCATTGGTAATGAAATAATTTGTATTCTCCACGGTAAATACTTTAAATATCGTTTAAGAAAAGGATTCCTATCGTCTTGTGGACATCAGCCAGGTACTGTACATTCCCCACACAGCTCAGACTTATAGTCAGGGACTACATTGACTAGTGCCACGTCTTGGTGTCGCCATCCTGAACCTTCTTTCAATCTAGCCCAACTTCTCCCAAAATTACACGATGTTGTTATTCCCTTCTTGTTCAAATTTATCACTGGATTCAAGTGCATGAAACTCATCTTATAGGAAACTAAAACAATATGGATTATTTAACAACATAAAAGAAACGAATTGTGAATCCATTTGCACTACATTGCTTTCACTTGGATTGCTACACGCTAAACAATATTCATGAGGAGTTCGACAGAATTTGGTTACATATGTTTCCTTACTAAATATAATTAAGATCTAAGGTGTTATTTTGAAGTGTCAAGGTCCTTCAAAATAAATAGTTGACAAAATAGGTGAAATGATTAATTTCTCCAAGCATAATGACTATTAGAAGGCTACACTGATTTTGTGCATTGAAATATGAAATAAAAATGATTAGTGATTTCCTTTCAGCTCTTATAGCTTTGTTTATTTACACTTTCTACCAGCTTCCCATTTTCTCGTATTATTCGATTCAAATAAACAACTTATCAGGCAACCAAATAGTTTCCTAGGGAAATGTGGATGTCAATAAGATGTGGTTACTCAATGATATACACTACATTTCTCTAGTCATATAACCAAATGAAAGTGAATTACACACGTCCTCTATGTAGCTAAGTGAAGCTGAGTCGAGAGGATGAAGAGCTGGAGTCGAAATCCTTGAATAAGATAAGCTTCCTTCTGGGATTCAAACTTCATAATCTCAAAGCAGATGTTATAAATACAAATACTTCCACTTCTAATATTAGCGCCACTACTACTACTACCATTTGGGAAGAAACAACAGACTTTTCTACTTTTTAAGTAAATTTGTTCTCGTCTCCATGGCTAGTTTGTTTGCCAGTTTCCTATACCTTCAAAAACAAAACAGGTTTTCCGTCAATGAGACTGAAAGCTATCTGCTGCTTCAGGTTAGCATTTAATTCTTTCAATGGTTTGCCTCCGGTGACCTCACCCCAACAACCATCTTATTCATAAACCATCTCGTAACTTTTATCAAGTCATTATTAACCACCAAGTGTGCAGCCTTTTCGTATGGGTGTCAAAAGCCACCACCAGCTGTTAAAACATGCTTTGCCAGACAACTGTCTCACACACTGTTGTATATCACTTTCACATGTAATCTACCAACTCTGTCATAGCTCTAAAGTCCTCCAGGAAACTTCTGATTTCTCTTCATTGAACACTGTACGCCAAGGTATCTTCTTCAATTGAAGAGAAGTTCAATGGGACTAGTGAAACTTTCCATCGCAAAATTATAATTGGTAGTGTTAGGAGTAATAAACCATGCAAGATAAACAAATTGGCAGAAGTCCTCCTTTTCTGCACTCCAAAAAGATGTTTTCTTTCCCTCCCTACTTCTACCTTTTTCGCCTAGGCCAACCATAATCACAAAGTGTATCTTACCTGCTTGTCTCAACTAACATTGATGCAAATGAAACTGTTCCAGTTAAATGATTTCAGCAATACTGTCTCCTCTTACGTGCACTCCTATTCGTTGTCATTGAGACATGAATGCATCCTCTACGTCATTGTAACGCTTATGTAACTGAAATAAACAGACTGTGAGACAACAAATATTCTGCTATCATGGATAACCAATTTCACAAATATCAACATTTCATGAAAAAATGATTGAGAAAAAATATTTCCATTATAAGCCTGAGCATTCATGCATAAACAAGACATTACTTGTAGGTTGTAATCGACAGGAAATCAATGTCTCAATACTACAACAGTCAACAAGCAGTGCATCAATTCCTTCTTCACTTATTCGCCTATTTATCTGATCAATTATTGACATATGCATCAGCTGTTCTTCAATCACCAATTAGTTCCATATTCTGAAATACAATGAAATAAATGTGTACAGTGATTTCCACGAAGTTGGCTAGACAGATGGTCAGTTTTACACATGAATTTTGACATAGATACAAATAGATCGAGTTGTATAACTTTAAGCTAGAACGTTTTGCCTAGTACTGGTGAATCACTAAAATCTTGAGGATACTGGACACTTTTCATCTCCATGTTCGCAACTGTTTGGCTCGCCTGTACACATAAATGAACTCCCGATGGATTGACACTAATAGCATTGGGTTGTACGATGAACACAATATTATTGAGATACTTTATAGAAGCGAAGTAATCCAATTTATCAAGTATCATCGGCAAGCACAGATTCTCATGTCAAACTTGTTTGATTCCGAAGGTTACAGCCTCTTATCAAACCTCAGCTTCATCTGTAATTTGGTCATGCCTATGTACCGGTGAGAAGTTTCAAACAAAGTAGAAACAGCTATCAATGTCTCACAGGTTTAAAATTATTCCCTAATTGATGTCAATGTTCTGTTAGACTACGTTGGAAACAACTGATCTCTGCAAGTCACCAACCGAAATATGTTCATGAAGTTGTCTAAAAGTTTCCGTGAAATGTGAGTATCAGTAATAAGTTTTAATCAAATCATTACCCATCTCTGATGACAAAATGTTGGATGTCCTAAAAAATGAAAACACTGTCAATATTCGATCAGTATATGGCAATATAACTGAAACACACTTGGCAACCTTGTTCACATTCGTGGGAAATGTAATGAGCTACACCCTTTGTTTGTGATGGATAGTAATATTATCTAGCTGCCTAAATTTCGGTGGATGGAGAGTTGTTCAAACCCATAGAGCAATGTAACCCTCCCTATCCTCTTAAACTTGAGTATCTGATGGGAGTTTTCACTGTGAACTCGTATCAGTAGAAAATGTATTGAATAATATGCAGCATTAAACAGATGTTTGTTCCATGTTGGAAATCTTTATTAAGAATAGGCATCAACTATTCCACACCAAGTTGAGTGATCAGCCTTCAGATCTTTTGATAGGTAGTTCAATCACCGTGTAACTAATATAAATCAAAACGTTTTTTAATATTAATTGGAGAGACAATGGAGGTACACTACTCATACATTTCATATCATCATTTAATGGTCGAATGAAACTAGCGAAAGTAGATCCAATCTCCTATGGTATACACAGGAAGCAACTCATGAAAGTTAAAGTGTCCAACTGGGAAGTTTGAAACTATAACAATACAATGGTCTGTTGCTACTAGTTTTAATTATTACTTCAGTAGACTTTTGTCGGTAGCGAAATATTCTAAAGCCTAATATCAATCGAGTAAATGATAAACACCATGACAGACAGTACAACTCTGATCATTATGAATTGTATCTTTTCCATAGAGATGACTTATGTACAAAACACTTGAAGTGTAAAATACCTACAAGGATGACAGCGTGAGCAAATCTATGCAGGTAAATAGAAGTTTTGAGTTTGATGATTTGAACACTTTAACTTGAACATCCATAACTGGAGTAATAAATAGCTTAGGCTTCCCTGCCTCCTAGATAATGACAGATATTTCCTACCAACCTTCACCAAGAGGTACAACGCTACCTCAACAATCTAGAAATTAGTTAGATTCACCGTATTTTAGAATGAATACTAAGTGAAACTGAAAGTTATTCAGAAACTGGATATATGGAGTGTTAATTCCTCTCCTACCTTAACTGCACTTGCAATATTTACAGTGAATTCCTATCCTTTTTTATACCTTCAGTTTCATACTACTAAGTATTATTAGGTAGTATAAGTCATGGTTTCGTTTAATGTTACTGCATCCTCAACTTGACTGTTAAATCTGCTGATTATTTTTATTCATAAAGAAACATATTTCAGACAAATTAGATTAACGTGTAACTCCAGCGTTTGGCTATAGTTGCTGACTAACTTTTGTTCTGAATATCTTCAAAGGAAACTTACACAGAAAAATAATCGAGAATAAAGTATTGGTACTTGGAAAAAATTGGTTGTAAGTAAGGACATAGAGGTGTGTGATCAGAAGCTAACCATCCTCGCTTACTGAATACGTTTAAATGTTCTCCCTTTTACATCAGAATTAGTAGTTCAGAACATGTCACATGATCCATTCTGTTGACGTTACATTTGGAATGCACAATATACGATGAGTAAATACTCTTAGTTATTCATCGAACAATACTCCTCTCCAAACTTCATAGACATTTCACAAATCAACACATATCACATGACCAAGACAAACTAAAACATCAAAGATGTGAGTTTTATGTTTCTGTGTTGTGTTTTTCTTTAATATGCTTGATTACTGATCAACATAAAGGAAAAAATTGGATGAATAAATGACGATTTAGGCATAAGTACCAGTTGGAATGTTTTCCATAACTGAGATCACATTTACTGCTAGTTCTTATTCTTATCACCGAACTTCCTTACCACCAACTTTCAACAAGTATGTCTCAATTCACTCCTCAGTATCAAAAATATCTCTATATTTACTTGCCTATTCATAGACTGTACACCTGTCTACCTTCACCGTTATCTAACCATATAACCACTTGACATTTAACCAAACTTATTCTACTTGTATCAAGCTACAGTTTACAATATAGTCAATCAATTCATTATTATTATTATTAGAGTATTTGTAATGAATATTTACACACAATGATTTCATTGAATTTTAGCAACACTTCAAGCAAAACTACTATCTATCATCACACCAATCGTTGGAATTACTTATTCTACTTCACTGGGGATAAGTATTCACTACAAATCGATCTATAATGAGTTGGCTCTCTGTACAAGACACAAAGTTTACATAATTGTAATTATCCGATAAATGTATACCTGTTCATATTCTGTCATGTAGAAACTTCATTTTAAAGTATTTCGCTTTCGCATCTCTTTGTGTATCATTTTGTCAAACATTATCTCAACTGGTGGTAAAGATCGCTGTACCAAAATCCTTCACTTGATTCATAACATTATTTATTTATTGGTATATGCATGTGAAATGATGAGAGAGAGAGAGACGCTGTCACACCTCATCTATTATGATAACAATGTTGCTACAGACTGCATAAAACTAACAAAAATACTAAACGAAAATGCAACTAACAGTAAAATCACTAGTATGAATGAAGTAATCAAGTGTTCAAGGTATGCAACATGATGTTGGGAACTTAGAAGTTAGAGGAATACTTCGCAGTTAGTTATCTATGACAAATGTGCTCATTTTGTTATTGGTTAACGCTGTGACTCAATTGACTCCCGAACCGAAATCGAATGTCAATAAGTTTCAGAGAAAAAAATCAAGCTCTTTGGGCGAATAAACATATAACTACTCGTTAAGACAAATCATAACTTCTTCGATTTCATCTGATTCAAAATTTGATAAAATAGTCAGGTTTCAACAAAGCAGGATACACTTATCACACTGATATAGCGCACATATGCCTGATAATCTTTGGGCAATAAATTGCACCTAGCCACCGAGTAACTAAATTTCACCTAGAAATCCCCCATTCGCGACATAAGTAGCTACAACTTCACATAAATTATTCGGAAATGTCATAACTTTACAACATTGGTTAGTATATTTTATTCAAATGTTAGACATAATATTCCAGTTTTCGTTCCCAATCATAATCATGCTCGGCGATACTGTGTAATTGTTTGAATACATACTCAATACTGTTCAGCATTATTCAGGGCAAGAAAAATCTACTATCCTTTTTCAGAGACAATGCCATCAACTTGCATTGTAATGTTGACTTCCTATAGGGACACTTTCTGATAATATTTCAATTACATCTCATTATTTTACGATACAGTCCATTAGTGGGATCTAGGCTCCAGGTATCAAAGTATTCACATCGTATTGACTCCATACATTCCATCAATTAATATAAGGAGACAAAATTACTCGAGAAGTTTCTTCTTCTCAGATAAAAAAAACTATGTTTGTGAAGTTGAATACGATTACTTTACTCGTTCTAACATCTTCAAGTTTTGTCTACCGGTGTTAGTGAGTCACCTTATCGACTCTCACTGGGCAGGTAGGCTATGCAACAGTCTACTTCAATGTAGTTCAAACTATTAACACATGTTACTGAAGACAAGTGACAGAAGCCAGGTTACTGCTTTATGATCACAAATACGTTAGTCCTTTTGATGACTGTGTGATTGGCGCGTAGCTTAGAGGTTGAGATCTCAGCAACGATTGCCAGTTAGTCGATGATAATTGCTGGTCACTGACTTAAATTACCTACTGTGAGTTGGAAAAAGAATATCCTGGGAGAAAGCGAAGACCACTTCCAGTGTATGCAGTCAATAACTAGTCATCTAGATTATGTACACAACTACAGACTACACATCTAACGTTCACAAGAGTCAATGTCTGAAGACGTTCATTGATCACTTCTCACTTTTAATCTCACTGTGACAGGTAGATTCATTCATTGTCTCCTGAGCAACACAATTATTGCATAACTCCTATTTTCATCACATCCTTACTCAATAAACACTCAAATAAACACAATTTCATCAACATACTATTTGCAAATTACTTTCAAATTTCCAGATTAAATAATTTCGCATTTGACATAGAGAATTGTCGTTTCGCATGTGCTATACACATTCAGTGTAAAGCTATTGAATTCATTGTTGGTGTTCATTGTATACTTGCGTTTCACTTCGATGAATCGGTACTTCAACGATCCATTGGGACTGTGATTCAACTGAAACCGAATGAATATCATCTTGATATTAAAGATGAACAGATTTATCCATATACTAGTGCTGTATCTATTCTACGTGTTTAATACTGTATGAACAATTTGCATTCAGATTTGTTTCTTATAATTATTTTATTCCTGTACTTAGGGTATCAATTGGTAAATCGTGATGTTTAATACATTGAATACGCATACTCTTGCGATTTCGTGATGAACAAGAAGTTGCAGTTTCAAATGTGTCCATATTTACATGATTACGCAAGTAGCACTAATTTTAATTGAGCACTTCAGTGGGGATCATAAGTACTAAAGCTGAGTAATCTCTTTCTCAACAACATTATCTTTATGATTACACGTAGTAATTTACTCATTCCTACAAGGATTTAAATGTATAGATGAAAAGTTTGTGTATTATGCAATGGATCAATATATCAATCAGGAAATGTTTGGTTGAAAGTTTAAACACACAATGATAAGCTATTATTTTGGTAATCATGGATAATAATTTCGCTCGAAATATTACCAAAATAAAAACTTATCACTATGTGTAAACTTTACATCTAGAGTTTAGTCATAAGACATTTAAGATTTCAATTTTTCAGGTTCCTTCATTTAAAGATTAAAAAAGTAAACGCGGCAAATTTTGAAATACGCTCCCTAAAATATTAAACAACTTTGTCAAAACAGAATAACAATCTCTACAAATTCTCATTCACTTTCGTTTTGATCCTGACCGGTTGGTAACTACTTCCTGTAAAGTGATTTCATTTGATGAATGATCATGAATTTCCTAGCCAATCGAAGCACGTATAGCTTATTTGGGTTCTAACAAATAATTGTTCTGGTTCAATAAAACTGTTTTTTGGCTACACAAACACATTGCCTTTCAAACAGAGCAGCCAACCAATCTCATTTTCTTTCCAGTATTTTTTTCACCACCCTAAGTAAATTCGATGAGGAAAGGGTACCGAGCAATGAACTTCATTGGACTTTACTACAATTTTCTCAAATATATGCAACGGTATCACGTTGTTTTGAGTATCAGTAACGCCAAATGAGCGAGAAAGTTGAATTAGAGAGTAGTTAGTTGTTGCTAATCAAAATATGTTAGTTATTCATGTATTCTGAATAATTTATGAAGCTGGAGTAAAATCACAGCAGATTACAAAACCCTATAGGTCCTGCCAACTATGTGTAAACTAGTAAGTCCAGTAACTAAAGGTGAATCAGTTTTTTTGAAATTAGTAACTGCTACTCCAATAAGTGATAGACAGCTGTTTAACAGCGCACATTTTCATCCAAACTTCAACTGAAGGACTAGGATGGTAATGCCACTTTGTAATAACAGACATGATTTACCAAGATTTCGGAAATATTATTACTTATCTGTCTTATGCTTGAATCACTCTATTTTCTGCACTGGATTCGAAAAAATACAACAGAATGCCGGTTAGTCCTGTCTTTCGAAGTTATCCTTATTCTTAAGACTTGATGTCATGGAACATTTAAGATGAGTTCAACTCTGCGAGTATCATCCATTTAGTCCCCTTCGTATTGCACCTTCCTGGCACCAAAATATAACTAGGGCTAAAATAAATAGTTTAAATTAAATTAACTAAATAAATCTCTAGCTTGCCTCCAGATGCTTAGGGTGTTTTAGGTTTTGCATCCGAGAAGGCTTGGACGCCATTTTGCTCTCCATTGTGTTGATTACCAGGCACGTACTCCGAGTCCCTAGTTCAGCCTTACAAGCCAGATAAGTTGATTAAACTTTTCCCCCATTCATTATTATTACATTTACTTTAATTAACTGCATAGCTCTTTCAAATACATTGCGTATCAGTTCTTTTGATTTGTGTTTTGTAATCAGCACTAACACGTTAGGCAAAGTACTGATTAAGCAGGTACTAGAGCACATCAAGTTAAGTAGGGTTGATCAAACGTTACGGAATTTTAACACGCTCCCCTACGCCTTCATGGACTTGAATAACGCACTGAGGACATCGTTAGCAGGATAAGAGCATGCCATTTTACCTCATAGAATTTACGTTAGCTGCATACAACCTGAATAAATAAGTAAATAGTTTCGATAACAAATAATAACATGTCTTATATGGAGCATTTTAAGATCCCCATTTATTGTTTGAAAGACCAGGAAAACATAATAATTCAGAACACAGAGGGAGTTCAGGTAATAAATTCAGTCAGACTACGCGAACATCCATGGTTGTAGACAGGACTCCTGTGAACAGGTGACTAGAGAGTCAATTGTTATGAGAAGCCAAGATCCATTTCAAAAACGTAGGTTTCTTTACACCTTGAAGTGGTTAAATGTATATTTTGTATTTCGACGTTTTGTGGAATCACTAAGCTTCAGTGGAAATGGTTGCCATTTGAAGATAATTTTCATCACGGAGCAGCACCTGTGCCAGAAGAATATCCTACTCTAGTTTTTCCCTACATGGCAGAGGGAGTTTTCATCCCATACATGAATGAACTCAGGATCTACAGATCTCGTGTACAATACAGCACCATTCAACAGGGGCCGTAAAATTCACTGTTGAACACTGTTCACTTTCATTCACTTGGTCGTATATTACAAGCATCATCCAGTGTCACAGTCGATCATCTCTTCTCATTAACGTCAAATTTAACCTGACGGGTCATGGAAATCAATACGAACTTCAGAAGACTCACCTAAGGATACTCAATGATGAGGTTTAAATCACGATTTATCGTAATACTTTTTTTGCAACTGACTGACTGCACAACAAAACATCATCTCTTTGCTGATATGCTAAAAAGAAGGATTTCAAGTTTCCACAGCAACTCGCATTGCGCTGCTCTGTACTTTAACAAGAGTCTGAAATTAAGGATCTCACCCTGGGACAGTTCTATGTATGTATATCATTTCACCTTCTTCTATCGAGTCAAAAGCAGTAGAAAGCAACTGACATCGATTCTGAGCCTGAAAAGGGGACTGACTTTTCGCATCCAGCTAGATTCTTGTCACTTTTTGTGTTTACACATCAAAGGACGTCTATTACGCAAGCAAAGTGAGACAAGAACTTTTACGGACTGAATTTCTGTAGTTTTTGCTACATGGTGAGTCAAAAGTGTCGTCAAAATGCTTGTGGTAGGGCTGCGTGCGACTTCATAGTGGCCTCTGGTATGCAGTGTGGCGAATGTAGAAGTTGGTTCCACGATGACTGCACAAGCCTCACACCCTCAGCATATAAGAGGCATAGCAACGCAGGAAGTGTCTGGCTTTGTGTGTTGTGCTGCTCGGATATTTGCACTCTAGTAGAAGAAGCAAAAGTACTTCTAAATACGATAACTAAGAAACTGTCATAGAAAGTCAAAGCCGATAACTTCGACAGTGATAACGACACAGCATCCATTGACACACAGATTGCTGTGCAAATTTAAAGAACATCCCACTGCAAGCTGTAAGTCGGATGCGTGGACTACCTGCTAGGTTTTCTGACAGCGACTTGGGGAAAACCCCACCAAGCAGGGTAAAGCGAGTATCTCCTGGATCTGGCATTCCCAGAGCCGGCAGATCCAGTCGGAAAACTGCTGACCGTAAGACCAGGTCTACTTCAGAAGAAAGAAACAGGAGTGAAGCCCTCTCAGTTTCAGCGACGTAACCACGCAGCCCGCAAGTCATACCCAGTTCGGCGACCCAATCATTAACGAAAATTATGCGTAGTGGGATACAAGTCCGTTCTGAGGCTCTCAGTGCCAAGATCACCGGGCTAGGCTTTAGTAAACCTTGCATACCCGACCCTGGAAAATGGCAAGTAACTAAGCCTAGACGGAATGGCAGGAAGCTAATAACGGTAACCAAGCCAGCTATCATCACTCCACATATCAAAGACAAAGTACAGATCCTTAACAGGTCCTTAATCATCCACAGAGAGTGGAAGAAAGCAGAGACTCCTAACCAGGCAAACGTTTGGAACATGACCTTGGCAAGATAAAAAGCTTTATAAACAAGCTTATACCAAAAAACATGCCAGGAGTCGCCCTACTCAAGATATATAGGGTAGGAAAACAGGAAACAGTCATTACTTAAAATAAGTTTCGGCTACTTAAAGTCGCGTTCAAGTCAGCAGATGAGAGGAATCAGATTCTGAAGAATGCTCACAGACTCCAAGGATGTGGAGTGTTCGTGCAAAAGGATCTGGCTCCCGCTGACAGAATCAAACGACGAGAAGCAGAAGCAGAACTAAAGTCCGGATTAGCAGCTGGAGAGCAAGACCTGAGAGTAGTGGGTTTCCGTGTGGTGAGGTTTCGGCAACAAATGATGCCTAAGCCTCTATGGATAGGACGGAAACTCACTTGAGTAGTATCGTTGTCTTGTACACAAATGCACGTAGTCTTTTAAACAAGTGGACTGAGCCTAGTAATGTGATAAGCAACGAAAGCCCTGACATCATTGCTATCTCAAAAACTTTGTTCTCTTCTAGGATGAGTGACTATGAAACACACTTACGAGGATTCGTTCCTTTTAAAAGTGACAGGTTAGCACGCAAAGGTGGTGGTGTCATCGTAACTTAACTGTAAAAACCGTGTAGACGGTTGCACACGAAAGCAGGACATGTCAAACTCTGCGCTGCCGACTAAAATCCAAGGGACAGGATGTTACGTAGTCTTAATATATCGAAGCCCTGATTTTGAGGCAGCAGACTTCCTCCTGAGTGAGCTGAAGCTCTGGACAGATAAATGCCAATGTCTAGTTGTAGGAGACTTCAACGTATCATCGGTAGACTGGGAAAGACTAAGAACAAAAAAGCACCACGTAATTCGTTTGACAGCCGGTTAGTGGAAACACCAGTTTCCTTAGCTCTCGTACACCACATCAGGACACCAACCAGGCATGATCACCAACATGCTCCATCAGTTTTAGACTTAATATTCCCACATACAGACGACGAATGCTTTATCCGGCACCTAGCACCCCTTAGCAAAAGTGATCAAGCTGTTATCATTTTCGGATTGACAGCAGAACCCTTGTACCGGGCTGATGCCCCAGCTAGACCCAACGTATGGAAAGCTAATATGGAGCCAATTAACCTGGCAGCCTCTTCGGAGGACTGGACAGTCTTTCCAGAAGTTCCAGTTGAAGATGCGTGGTGTTTCTTCTAACAGTTATATGTACGCGCGGCCCAAGCGTTCATTCCATGGACTGTCTCGAGGGGACGGAAACACCGTTCTCCGTGGATAAACCACGAAATCCGAATCTTGCTATGATGTGAGAAGAAGTGTTGGAATCTTGCCACCTACCTCGATACACCCGAAGTGGTCAAGCATTACAAAGAAACTCGCAATAAATGTACAGCTGCTGTCCTCTGGTCTCCAATATGCTTTGACACACGTTTTGCCCAAGCCGAACTGCAACATCCGAAGAGGCTATTTTCCTATATAAACTATAGAAATAAGGCGCGTCGTGGTATACTCTCTCTAAACAATGGGACAGAAAATAACTATCTGATTGAGGATGACGAGGAAAAGGCAGAAGGCATGGCTGGATATTTTACTGAGGTCTTCACACAGGAGTCCTCTTTGGACACTTATCCAACAGTAAAAGCATTGATATCCAACGGAATAAACTCTGTGGATGTCGATCGTAATGATGCATTTCGGGAATTAGGTACTCTGGATGTGGAAAGATCAACGGCACCGGATGAGCTGCACCCAGGACTGCTCAGAGAGCTTGCCCTCTACGTAACCGGCCCATTGACTACTGTATTCGGACTGTCTGTCACTGAAGGCAAACTGCCCTATGACTGGAAGGATGCCATAGTTACACCTATCCACAAGGCAGGTTCCAGGCAGCTCCCATCAACTTACAGACTGACAAGTTTGACTAGTACTGTTGTGAAAATCCCGGAAACAGCAATCAAGAAAGCCATCATAGTCCACCTAGAGAACAACACTTTATTGTCCCGTTCACAGCACGGCTTTTGCAGAAACTTCTCTTGCTTGACGAACCTCCTTACAGTCAGAGAAAGTTGGGTTAAGTCTAAAGATGGTGGGGTTTCGGTAGACGTCATTTTCATTGACTTTAGAAGGGCGTTCGACAAAGTATCTCAGTCCAGGTTGCTTGGGAAACTGGGAAGTTTTGAAAAAAACTAGCAGTCTGCTAGCATGGATAAGAGACTTTCTTGTTGGTGGGAGACAAAGAGTTAGGATCAATTCTCAACCCTCCACTTGGAGGTCGAGATAGAGCGGAGTGCTGCAAGGCACAGTCTTGGGCCCCCTACTGTTTCTCTTATACGTAACTGGTCTGCCAAATATCATGAAATCCCCTGTTTCTCTACGCTGATGATGTAAAACTCTGACGGGAAATTAGGAACGATGAGGATATATGTACGCCTTAGGCAGACCTGAACAGCTTGTTTGCCTGGCCAGAGAAGTGGCTGATACCTGTCGACACAAGTAAATTTGTGAGCATGCGCATAGGACACACACACACAGCAACATCTACTGCACTGATGGGACTCCTCTACCGTCAGTACTGACCCACAATGACCTAGGAGTCACGATGGGTAGTGACTTGAAATCCATAGCTCACTGTCGACTGGTAGCAGCTCGGAGTTTTAGGACTCTCTGGGCATTACGCGGAACCTTTACGAAAATAAGCTGTGGCATGTTCACCATCTTACACAAATCCTTAGTTAGGTCTAAATTAGAAAGCTGTATTCAGGCTGCTAATCCTTGTCTGAAAGGTGACGCAGACCTTCTTGAAAGAGTTCGAAGAGCAGCCACTCCTATGATCTCTGTGACGGCTGACCCCACCTATGAGGATCGACCTAAAAAGCTGAATCTCTTCACTTTGTCCTATCGCAGACAGGGGGGAGACCTAATCATGCTATGCAGACTTCTAAGAAATGACTTCGGGCCTGACCTATCTTCTCTTTTCCTTCCCATCAGGTCGGAATACCTCAAAGGACATAGTAGGCAGATAAAAAAAAAAACAACGAACATAGTCGCCTCAAAGTACTGGTTCTCGTGTCGAGTAATCAATGCCTGGAACCGACTCGCAGAAGAAGTGGTGTCTGCATCATCAATTGACTCATTCAAAAGGGGATCAAACAGGCACGGAAATCTACTGGAAAAGGATTAATATAGGATACCAGCCTCCCATTCTCAAACAACAAATCTGAATCTGAATGTGGCTCAAGCTAAGGAAGACTCCATGCAGTGGTGCCATGTTTTAGTACATGTAGAGATTTAGTCAGTCACAGGCCTGCCACATCCGGTCCGACTTCCCAAGTAATGAATAAATAAATATTTTATTCTTAAATTAAGAGTCTAACATGAGAGAAGCCAGTTTACAGACAACATCAAATTGATAATGATAAAGGAACCTCCAGCAGTTGAGCTGTCCCGAATGATACAGAAGGTATCTCATCAGGGTTTATCATGATAATAAAAGCGACTATAAGTTATGAAAAGAGCAAGAAAATATCACTTCAGAGTACACTCAGACTGTTTATGAGTTTCGGTTGTCTCAACTCACAGTTATTTTTACACAATGAAGTGATACAGAAGTCGTACACTATTTGACGTTTGCGTTACATGTGACCTAGATGATTAACCGGGTGGTATAGTTCCGTGTTTTGTCAGATAAGCGTTTGTTTTGACATCAGTTAACATGTTTATAGTATTATTGGCCAACGAAAACCCACCTCATCGATTGCAGGTAAAAGTAGGTGCTAGCATAACCGTATAATCCACGTGAGTACATGAGTCCTCGCGTCTCCGGTTAGTAGTGTGGCCTTACACAGTAATACAGATGTAAACCATCAGAAGTAGTTGTTGTGGTACAGAGAAACAAACATTTGAAGGACTGTTATTCAGTGGCGATTTTTTTTCACAAGCATACATGATTATCAAGGAGGTATGCTGACCGTCAACTGTTCTCTGTCAGACGCAGTCAAATGAGATGAAGTACTGGAGAAGCTCGTTTGCGAACATGCCTCGCGCTGAGTCACTAGGTGAGTTTATTTCTTAGCTTTAGTTGTTTGTCCAGATTTTCGCCGCCATTATGATCGCCCAGAAGCCTTGGATCATCTACCATAGTTGGGTTTTCGTACATGGTAGCATCTAGGATGTTGGTAACCGGGCTAGTTTATATTGGAAGTTTTCAGAAAGTTGAAAATCAACAAGGGGAAACCAGTTGACAAAGTCTGTCAATAATTTCTGGTATCACCTATGAAGTAGTATGTTCAGTAAGTTGACATTTATGCTCAAGATTTTCTCTTCAAGCTTAAGTTGAGGAGAGAAGAAAAAAGGAAGGCACGAGCAGAAACCGGAAAGTGATATACCGCACAGGACAAAACTGGGAAGAGAGAAGTTCAAATCCTCTTAGGGACACTCACGCTATGTGTACACTAGTTTATGCAAGTAAAAATAACTCTTGTGATTTTCCTACGTGAAGCTCGTACAGGTCTTTGGATAAACCCTGTTTATCTGCAGACGTATGGGGAGGAGTGACTCTACACCAAGGTGGTACATGCTTTGCTAATGTATACTTTACTGATTAAGTAACGTGATCTGGTGGAACAGCAGTCAAACGCCCTGTGCAACAAAGCTAGGGTTCATTGAGGAAAAAGTACTTGGGATTGGTGATCGCCCCACTTTGCACGTTTTGCAGTCCTAGTATATTTTCACTGGCCCAGACCAAACGAGTGAGAGACTCATCAACTGGGGGCAGCTTATTAAGTTAGGAGCGAAAGACAGATAATGAACCTGCAGCACGTCAGTGAACTGGTCAAGCTATTTATAATAATATAAATAATATGTATATGTATTTCATACAACATAGGTTACATTAATACAAACTAGTTTACAGGTTTGATCATTTTGGCAATGAGACATGACTATCACGTGCAGTGTTAAGCTATACATTACAAACCGTTATTCATGGCATATAAGAGGTGTGTTGAAGCAGGCCCAGTTCGAAATTAGGAACTATTCCCTTATTGTTTGAATCTCCCAATATTCTTGAAGGCAGGGCAGGCATTACAGTCATGACCTTGTGGTGTGTACGTTCATCACAAAGTTTTGATGGCAAGGTACACACTGACAAATGCGATTTCTAGGATTCCACTTGAATGCTGGCTCCCTGCAAATAGGTAACAGTGGATCTACATTGAGTCTTACCATCCACGTCGAGTCGGTCCAACGCTTGGGAAACCGATATTTTCACTTTCAAACAACGATCCATATATGGTGTGACGCATACATAATCGTAACATTTATTTTCGTGTATGCTCTTGCAAATGTCATGACTGTTCATTACCGGTTCATTTCCTGCTACTCAAGGTGCCCAGCAGGATTAACTGCACTGCAAACCAAATAAATCATTATTCAGCATGAACACACAACTATTTGAGCCAATGGCGTTATCAGTAGCAGTACCTGACAGTCCGCGAGCGATACTAGCCTGGCAGACTAGGAACGACATAAACGTAACGCGCAAACGGGTTGTCCCTAACGCAAATCAGAACGCCAGCCAATACAACAACAATACCACCCACTCGCAAAGGCAAGAAGAGAAAACAGACCGCTGACGGAGAGCTTTTTAATGTCTCAACGACAGCGGAACCGAGCACTCCCTGAACACAGAGGTGTTTTGGTTCGTCTGCATCCTCCTCGGGAATAATTACATATACGTCCTCTAAGTCAAATATTTACTCCACGAAAGTAACAGTTTTATAGGAGAAAACATTTTCTACGGGACGTACAATCCTCAGTTGGCCACTACTGCTGCTCTTCAAACGGACAACTTTGTGATATGTCTAACTGTCCCGATCAACTGCTGTAGCTCAGTTTGCTGTGCCTGCAGCGCCACTTATCTCACCCGATAGCACATCTTGGGCTCTTGGGAAGCTTTCGGAATGCCTCCATATCTCACAAGGCAAGCTTGGCAACTTATTTTGGCAATTACTGGTTTTCTACGTTTCACTTGATCCAACCATCTCTATCCCACTCACTTATATTCCCCCCTCCCAGTCACCTGTCGAAATGAGTAACGATAGACTTCTAGACAAATCTGATCTCAGGAACACCTCAGATAAAGCCCCACCTCAGTTACTAACCTCACCATCCTTAGCAGTAACTACGACTAGAGGCAAGAGGCTTAATGCCAACGCAAAAAACACTGGTTGGTCTCAGGAGAACACTCCTAACTACCAATTCCCGAAAAAGTCTAATTCCTGCCCTTTTGAAGAGCATGTCTTCCTGGCACACCCAGATCAAATCCCAGTCTACCTGTGAAGGCTACCGCCGAAAGATGGAAGAGAAGGAAAAGAAAGTCTTCGACTAGACCCTCCGGTCACACTTACGACTGTCACACCTGTGGTTTCACTGTAGCCAAAAAGGACGCCGCCTTTGAGTTTAGCATCCACAATGAGTGGGTACACGGTCAGTGTAATGAGGACCAGACCAATATTACGCCCTCATGGCACGCTACCCTTGCACATGGTTCTGGCATATCTACCCACGGTGCTGTGCAGGGCCACCATTTTGTGCAGGCTAGCTTAGGGAGGTCTTAAAAGACACTGCATTGGCTGCTGTAGTGCTGGCGCCCGCACAGACCACTACCCCAGACCCAAACGATCAGTGTTGGCCACTTTCCTCGGACAGTCACACCCGTGAAAAGTCCTAAAGGACCAAAACGATGACCAGACACCCTGCCAACCATGTTAATCCCTAAGCCTGAAGCCGCTTTAACGGTTACCCCGACTCTACATCGGTAAAACCGGGTAGCGGTGAAATAGAAGGTGCGCCCTTCCTATAAAAACCCACCCACGCTACATGACGGCGGGGACGTTGTTGACAGGTTGGATTCCATTATCCTATTCAACGTCCCTATGTGCTATGACAGCCTTTTCGAGAACAGAGTTTTTGACAGACAGCAGTGGCAAACAGTGTGTGCGATACTGGGAACGAGCAGCTTGAAAGCAAGGCTGCGAAGGATCTACAAAGGTGGCAACTTACCTCAGGGGAAGCCACTGTCGATGGGAGTGACCCTGAGCTAGGCTAAAGAGGCGGAAAGATTCTTGTTGCCATCACACACACCAGTCATCAACCAGTCATCAGGCATTGAGGTCGGGCTAGACCGGCTAAGGTCGGCGGAAAAAGTACTTCACGGGCACCCCACAAACTGGAACCAACGACCCTGGTTCCCAACGGTATACCGGAACTAATAACCCGCACATTAGTAGGGGAATATGCTCACAACGTTCAACAATGGCATTGGTTATCAGCCAGGATAGAGTCAGATGGGACAGCGGTGACCGTGCCCTGCAGACTGCCAGGACCCCACGTTTGAAGACGACAACATCACCCGGGCCGGTAGTTATTAACTTCGGATGTCGAGAACTTCTAAACAAAGTATTGCAAACTTGGCTCGCAGTTAAGGACAACATTAGCGGGAATTCTCACCGCCGTGAAAGTAGGCCCGGAGTACTGCGACAACGGCAGTCGACAGACCCGCCAAGTGCCCGAAGTTACCACCACTGTCAGCAGACAAGATACTCAAACCGGCCTGACTCTACAAAATCCCTAGAAACCACTATGGGAAAAAACGTGACTGAGCCGGTTTCAACGAAGCTGACCGCCTTGTGACAAACTTCGCCACTGCGCACAACCCTCTTCAGGCTGCCATGACAAAGGCACCCCACGTTGTTAGAAACACCTCCAGGAGTCTACACATAAATCTGAGGGGACGTGAAGGTAAGATGGAGAAAACTAAAATCTCTCCATTCCTAATTGCCCCGAAGACCATAATCCCAACAGAAACTTTGTCATCACCGGATATTAGTGACGTCGAAACCAGCACAGGTGGTATGTATCTGTTCAAGGGAGACAAAGAGCCCAAGAAGGGAGGCGGAGTGGCAATGTTTATAAGTGACTATCTTAAGAGCAAATGAGCCACTGAAACTCTACTTATGGGGCCCCTGGACTTCATCTGGTGTCTGCTTACGGTTAAACACACCAAGTACCTGTCAGCAAAGTGAAACACAGCCGATAACTGCTCCAAGTAATGTCCGGAGCAACGTCTATGGGGTATGCTCAGGTCGGCATAGCCGGAGGCTTCAGTGCTCCAACTCTCGGTCTTGGGTATGACAGGGGAACCCCAAGCTTAAGGTTCTGCCGAAACCTACTCAACACTATCCAAAAGGCTGGACTGCAAGAGAATATCGGCGATGACACTCTCTAAAGGTCGGTCGGAAAACTGTCTAGGCTGGGCTACCGTCTTACCAGCGACCATCTGCTGGCTGAAAACGTTCAGATTCAAACCCCCCCCTTTGACAACATTGGTCGCGGTGTGGAAGTGTTCGGTGTGGTATTCAGTGAACAACTTTCATGAGAGGGATCTCGCCCTTGCCTCTGCGGCAGCAAGACAAACCACGTGGAGCTGAACTAATACCTATCGACAGTACCATAGCCTCAGGAATGGAGCGACCTTTCTCTTGATCTGCACTGAACACCTATCAGAAATATGATCATGATGGCTATCCCTGCAAACTTCCCGGTAATCACAACAACACTGAGAAACCCCATGGTTGAGGTGGGGCACTGAAGGCCTTTCGGAGGTATGACATAAGTTGAGGATCCCCAGGAAAGTTCGATCATACCACGTATATAGCTCTAAGCAATTGGTGTGACATCAAAGTGAGGGGACGAACCTATCCCAAAAGCTTCGCGTGAATCCCGAGGACCCTTATGGCAATCAGAGAACCCACCAGCCTGGGAGCTTGCGTCCTGAAAAACCCGGTGGCCTTCGACACACGGCTGAACTCTCCTCTATCTAACTAAAATTGCCAACAGCCCGACCAACATTCAGCACCACTAAATGCGCTAGAGTTGCCTTAAGTGGGGGCAACTCTTACCATGGTCCTCGTAAAGCTATCAAGGTCCCGCGTAGGGAAATCATCAGGATGCGATGACATCTCGCCGACTGTGTTGAAACAATGAGTGGGTACCTCATGGGGTCCACTCCGTATTCTGTTTCAAGACTCATTAGACTACCAAGTGATCACACGCGGGTGGAAGTGTTCTATTTTGTCCCCTATCTTCAAAGCAGGACACATGCGGAACCTAAAATTCTATCGACCTGTAGCACTTCTATCAGTGGTGTCAAAAATTAAGGAGGGCCTGGTAGACGACCACGTCAGGGAGTACTCAGAAAGAGGGGAGCACTAGGTGATACTCAACATGGTTTCAAAAAGGGTAGGTCCTACTCCTCAAACACTCTGGCGGCCGGTGAAAAGTGGACGTCATGCTGGGACCCCCAAATCCCTTTTCATGCTATTTTCCTGGGCCTTGCTAAGGCTCTTGATGCAGCGTCTCGCACGATTCTTATTCGCGAAATAACGAGGATGGGCATCAAGAGTCAAGTGCTGGCCTGGCCACAAGACTGCTTAGATGGCAGACAGTTCTGCACGAAAGCCAACAGGGTTTGCTTGACTTGGAGGACATCATCATCTGGTGTATCACAGGCAGCAATTCTAGGCTGGCTGCCGGTCCCTCTCTTCATGAACGATTTTCCATTAAATTTCGGCCCCTCAATTCTACTTTACGCTGACGACGTTAAGTTAAAGAGAGCTGTGACATCCAAACCAAAGTGAAGTGCAATGCAAGATGATTTCAGATTACTTGCAGTGGCTAGATGTTAACGAACTAGCACTTAATCCGGACTAAGCTGATACAACCTACTAACTCCGTACAACTTAACACGGTCAACTCATTACCAAATCCTTTGTATCCCCACTGTCATCGCGAATCGGGCCCAACCTTATGCTTCCCTGTAGGCATCTCCCCCGGTTACCATCTCCCGCTAATAGTAGTACTATCTCTACTCCCATAACCTGTCCTACAATATTATTTCCCCCCTCTCTTCCCGGTGACTTTACGTTCTCACAATGTTTATTAAAAGCTCTCCCATCACGCCTCAACTATGAATCCACCGGGGCTCCTCCTTCCGTTCCGTTTACTTTCGCCTGATCGTTTTACTTTCTTCACGGTTCCTCTCCCTTGATTCGCCAATACATATTTTCTACCTCCCTTTACAACCAGTCTGACCAGCGGTTTGCTGACAAGGGCACTTGGGGAGCCCGTCTGCTCCGCAGTCCTTGGAAAGACCACACACTCTCTACAAACTTAACCAACACAACCGCCCTCCGAGCTGACCAGGATATAGCAGCCAAGTGTGTTGGCCTACTCCATCAGAATCCGCCAAAGACTTGGAACCGTCACGCAGGACCTGGAAGCCAGCATGATGAAATCACCTTGTTCACACTAGCTCGAAATAAGATATTAGACTATCAAATGTTAGAAAGTCGATACAGCTGTTGGCGGTGCCGAATATATACATTTCTAAATGACCCCGACCAAACTAAGTCCCCTTATACGTTGAAATAGTTAACGACCAATGGAAGTTAAGCCTTGAGAGCAGAGAAAAAACCAGCAGAGGTGTGAAAACAGCCATGTGGGCCATCGTCGGGTCATGGGCAAAAAAGCAGGTCAAGCCACTGAAAACCTGGGGTTCACATCAGTAGATCATTTTCATGGGAATGATCAGTTGCCGAAACGGCTTCGTACCTGTTTTGATCCAGCAGTGTGATTTGTGCATCCTGGGCTGGGCCAATAAGGATGTTTTACTCAATTGTTTACTAAATAATCGATACGAAGTCAGATTATTTTTGAACAGACTTTCCACGAGTGAATTTCCCGACTTGCTTTCAAATCTTGCAAGGGATGCATCCTGAACGAGCAACAACAGCAACAGCTCGATGACGGCATTCAGTGCTGAATTTCAATCTGGACATATCTACTAAGTGGAAATATTATCTACTGTATAACTCCATGAATTATTGGACTGCCCCAATCTTTGGCGCTTTCTGGAACGTCTTCACAGTAGACTCACCAGCTGGTCAGGACTCTTCTTGCGACGAACCGTCTAAAGTTTCCCAACAGCCATAGTGGCACAAATATTCTGAACAAATGATCAAACGAAAGATCAATATACCTTTTGGCTAGGAATACGACTTACCCGCAGCAATTCCACACTACATGTTTCATAGTACTCTGTAGCAAGTGATCTTCCTGAGCAAAAGCTACCATGCATCAAATACGCTTCCCGAATGATGCTGCTTGCGCTAATATAAGCGATGCCTGAAGTCCATATGTAACTGCTGCCGTTTGGACTATTAACCTTCTCAACGTCTACCTTCATCTACTACTAGGAGTACTCCCAGTGGGAATAATGTATAATACCTTTAAACCACATGGTGAACTGGAAATGCATGGATTTAGACACTCACCTTGGTTATATAACTGTGGACACTTACTGATACTCCAGATCGTATAAATAGGCCCTTTTTGGTTAGCAGAGCTAAAAACTGAAGAAATTTCTAGTGAATGGATGTTTATATTACTAAATAATAAACCATGCAAGTGGACCAACAACGTCGTCTAGTTATAACGTAAACTTCGAACACTGCGCGCTTTTGTCGCTGATAGTGGAACAGATGGAAATGCATACCCGTCTCTTGATTTGCAGCAAGTCTTAATAAGTTTATGCACATCAATAACTTGCTATGTGAGTTATATAATTTCCGGTACTATCCTGTAAACTATCAAAATCATTTTGACTGTGCTTGTGAACTAGTATCTGTCATGTTAAATCCATTATATGGCAACGGGAACTTTTATTATCTTCACTTTGACTCACTGCATATGCTGAAAGTGGTATTTTCTTTGCCCCGTAACCGCGATCTGACGCTTTTGATGGAGTTAAACGACCTCCCCTCCGTACCGTTCGGGACCCGTAAAATCTTGTGGATTTTTCTACATATAGCAATGTGGTAGTGCCTGTAAACTGGCTTCTCTTATGTTAAATTACTAATGTGAGAATAAAAATTTACTTATTTATTTATTTATTGAGTAAATAGGACGACATGTGAATAGAAACTTTTGCATAGCAAGTATAAGAACGGTGACAATGTGTCAAAACTGCCAATGTATCAAAATTCCAAGGCCACAGGTTAATCCGCACCAATATTATCAATCACAGAGGCAGTCTAGACCATGATATCTAATGGACATCAAATGATAGCGCCCGAAGCGATCATATCGGGAGTGGTAATGTTAAGTTAGAATAAAAATTGCGTGCTGAGATAGAGAAGAGCAAGGTTGAGATGGTGTCCTTAGGGTCAAAAACCTATGTAATAGTAAAAAGAAGCGAAGTGGTTTGTGGTTCCTTCGTTACAGGAGTATCCTGCGTACAAACCATTACTTTTTTCTTTCTTCCAATAGCTGGCCTAAAACATATATATATATATAAACATATGAAAGCTTGGTTCATATCGTTTAATATCCTTATTTTTTTGTCGCATGTATTCAGTGAGATGGACAAATGTCTCTTTCGGACAGGGACTTTATTTTGAGTTTCCACACCCTTGTTGCATGACATAAATGCAATAGTGGCGTATTTCATAGGAGGCAGAAGCTTGAGAACACCAGATTCCAGCGCACAAGACAGTGAAATGATTTATGCTGCCGGTGCCGTCCAACAATTTCTTGTATATGTCATGGCAGAAGGTAATGATATACGCACAGTTTTGAAAGTAGTTCTGTATCATTGGAGGAGTTCAAAATTAGTAGGCTGATGTCATAAGCCTGTATTTTCAAGTAATCTCCCGACAGTTGAAATCACAGATGTCGATCCGGAGGAACGTAACTAGAGTCGGCAGCATCCGTAGACAATGGACGTGTCAGCCAGGTGGCCCTGACTTTCACAAGGGGGTGAAATAAATGGGTCTTCTATATCACGCCTGGTAGTAAGCGGTCACACTGCCTTTAATTTTTAGATATTGGGGCCTAATACAAAGATGGTTCGTCAACTTTCACCGCGATCGCATAACCATTCATATCAGAGTCTTACACCTCTTCCGTCGGCTTTGAGCATGCGGTCGTTTTGATCTTCGGAAGATCCGGAATTTCCCCCTTTCCAGTGCTCATAAAAGATGACACTTCGACTATAAGATGCAGATTTTGCATCCCATTTTCCTCTTGGGGTCAATAACTGCTAGGAATTTCGGTTATAAGCAATTCCTTCTAAAATCTAATAATTCCAGATGCTTTTATGTCTCTCCCATTGACAGTAGCCAGAGTAGATGAAGGGCAGCAGTCCAGTGATATTTGAATTTTCTTCTTGCAAGTTTTGACATTTTGGTCAGGGCCGTTGGTTTAGACGACAGGGAGGGGCTCCACCCAATTCCAACGACAACGGTAAAAGGTAAACGAAGCAGGAAACAAACAGCCGAAGATTTAAATGTAATTTTCGCCATTTTTTCGAAGACCACGTGGCCAATAAGTCAGTATGGATGCAAGGTTCCTGATGAATTCCGTGTCTCAACTGAGAAACATGCATGGGTCTTGATACTTGGACTTAAGGATAGGTAGTCTAGTTTCGGCTGCTTGCATGTCGCTTATAGAAGGGTGGTATTCGATCATCCTATGTGGGTAAGCCATTTTAGTGGTAACTTGGAAATGTAGAACAAATAGCTGACTCAAAGTTATACCGTTCTCCCCGGGCTCAGAGATGGAGCGTTAAAGTCCCCAGCCGATCGTTTTAAAGTAGAAAGACCTAGTTTTCGCCCAATCTCAAAGGCGTGTCGCAAAATTTCGTTCCACCAGAACCTCTTGATAACTTATCCATTTTACTGGACCTCACTTGGTTACTACGATACATTATCTAACTCTTCTTTAGCAGCTAGTCCCATACTACCTACTTTCATGTTTCAGATAGTTCTCACATACCTTTTCACACCATCCTGCTACTACTGTTGAGGAACCTATACAGACAGGAGCCATCAGAGACATAATCTCCCCGGCAACCTGCAGCTCCCTATACACTCTACAAATCGCAGCTGCGAACTAACGAAACATCCACTTCACTGGAGCTAGGAGCAGGAAAGAAGAAGAGGTTTCCTTTTTCACCATTGGAGCAGACCAAACAACGCGAACCAAGCCCCAGGAACTAGATGCGAAAGATCAAAAAAAGATCAGCTTCCTACGCTCGCACTACCAATAGTGGATGTTGCTGGAACTCAGATTTTTGGGAGCTGTACCAGGCAAGCAACTTCAAAAGGTTCAAACGGTTGTTCACAGAATGGCAGAAGCTTTCCTCCAACTGGATTCCGCATCTACAATCCATGGATCACTATTCTCTATGGTTGTTGACCTATGTACAAGTGAAGAAGGAGGAAAAAGCGGCGGTTAAAATGTGAAAATTTTAATGGTTCTGGATGGATTCCAGACACATGCCAGGCGGGTATCCAATCCGAAAATTCACTCAAGAGCTACTAACGCCAAGTTTCTACAAAATGCATTTCTGTCACAGTTGGCATAGGATTCTAAGCCTTGAGAGACCGAGACACCTAAATCCTTCTCTGTCAGTGACGCTTCAAGTTCCATGCCGTTGAGGTCATACACATGAGATGCATCGTGTTTTACGTATATCACCTTGCATTTCTCAGAATTAAATGCCAGCCCGTTATTGACTGCCAAGTTGTGAAGTTAAATTTTGCTGTAGTGAAACACTGTCTTCTTCACCTCTGATATCCCTCCAGACTTTGACGTCATCGACAAAAAGAAGGATTTCTGAAGAAACTTGTTGAGGAAAATCGTTTATGTATATCAGAAAAGGGAGAGGCCCTGGTACTGAACCTTGGGGGCGTCGCTAGGACATTCTGCTTCTTCAGACGCAGAGAAACTCACCCAAACTCCAAATGAGTAGCCTCACGGATATGAGGACAACCAGTCAATTGCCGGAGGTCGAATCCCGATGAATTTCAATTTATTGATAAAGCAGTCGTGATTTACACTACCAAACGCTTTAGCAAAGTCTAGGTAGATAACGTCACTTCCTCCTCGACGGTCAACAATGCTGGTCCATCTATCCACTCTAGTGAGCGGATTAATAATGCAGGAGTACTCTTTACGAAATCCGTGTCTTTGGGGTGCAAAGAAATTTATCTTTGTGAGGTAATCCCTCAGTCCGTCGTACATTAACGATCCTATCACTTTGAAAGGAATAGATAGAAGTGTCACCGGTTTATATTTCTTTAGATTGCCTCGTTGACCTCCTGGCTCACAGAATTCTCTAGCAGCTCACCTAAAGGTTCGGACAAGATTGAAGCTCCCTCCCGCAGTGCTGCCGGATGGACTTTGTCCGGTCCCAGAGAGGTGCTTTTTGTGAGCCGTAGCAGTCAACGCTGTACTAGCTCAATGCCTAGGTCGACGACAGAGATTCCCTTTTCCATAGTGGGATATTCGTGAGCACCTGGGTAGGCAGACGATGACGATAAGATTTGCGGGTACTGGTCGGCCAGGAGCTCAGCTGCTTCGGCGTCGCTATTAGTTAGTTTGCTTGCACCTAGTAGTCGAGGGACTCCTGCTTTGGCCTTCCGGAACAAAGCAGCGTAGCGGAAGAGACTTAGCGGGTTAGAAACAAGCATGTTTGTAAGCCCGACCTGATGCCACTGCCAATCGTCCCTCACTGCCTTCGTACATATGTTTCTTATCTGTCTGAATTGTCCGTAAGTGTATTCGATGCCAATCCTTTTGTGTTCAGCCTGGTGGTGTCTATTTAGCCTAAGTGGTTTGTGAGTGTAGTTCCTCATTACTTCAGGTAACCTGAGACATTTCGGTCTCGAAACGTGGAACAGAATGAGTGATCTCATGCATGATCTTGTTACGCGTGAATCTCCAACAGGTGTTCATATCCTGCCACACATGGTTAACTTCCCAGCCTGTCTGCTCCAGTGAGATTAGAACAGCCAGAGTGCTAAGTCGTCTGAAGTTCCAACGACATTCAGTGGGAGGTCTGGTTAGACCGATTTCGCCGACAAACTGGAAGCCGATAACAGCGCGGTCGTTTCTGCCCAAAGGAGGAAGTATTGCGAAGTTTTCAATCAGGAATTCTCCATTTATGAAGACGCAGTCTAAGCGAGATGGGGGTTGAGTCCCCTTCGCTTGCATTGACGTTCTCATATTTTCCGTAAGCGCCAGCTCCTCAATGAGATGGAAGAGTCTGGATTCAATGGGATCATCCTTCCTGCTAAACGTGTGATCTGCAAAGTTGACCTTCTGTAGGTTAAAGTAGCCTAAAATTAGTATGTATGTGCCCCAGTTTAGTGGAGCAACTGATTATCTCTAGCATCTGATCACCATATTGTAAGTCTCGAGATGGCTTCCTGTAAATGACTCCCACTAAGCACTTTATAGTCTTTGACAGCTTTACGGTGCGCCAAATGGACTCTTCGAAGCATTCCTGTTCTTGAATGTGGATTTGGTGGGCTGAAAAAGAGGGAGTGACCTAAAATGCTAGCTTGATTGACTGCATCAAAGTCCTCAACAAACCAGGAATCATTCAGAAGGACTAAGAAGCTAGTGTGAGAAAATTAAGCGGTTTGTACTTACAGTAAAATGGATATTGGATTCCAGCTTTAGTAAAGCGCGTGACTTAAATATGTTCGCTATGTTTTAAGTGAAATCGTGAGTCTGTCATACGTAAAGATATTTACAGTGGAAACACTAGGTTTCATTTCTCTTCTAATTCTGTTGGTCCCGGTTATTTGATATTGGCAGCGAATTCTATCCAGAGTATGCATACACCTACATTTTATTAAGTTCGTGGCCACCATTTGTTCTAGTCGAAAGTTTGACTTTCCTTTCAAAAAAAGTTCTTCATCAGTTGGAAAGTAATTTAAAGGCGTTTGGGTAGCCTTAACAGTTGAGACAGAAAAATACAATTAGGACCAGTGTCAGCGCACCACATCCATCATAAAGATGATAAGCTTTTTCATGCTTTTGGATAATTTGTAGTGCACATACTTTTTCAGTTTGAATTTGAAGTGTGATAAAGAATGCGAGGAAATATTCCTTTCGCATGAAAAATTATCACCGACACTGACCCTTTAACTATATTTCATTCCCATTGTTTTCATTTCATGAATTTGTTTTTTCTAAGTCACTTGCGTTCCACTAAGATATGGCTCAGATGACATGCCCCTAATAAATTGGTATGGTGCGTACTAGCTCTTCAAAAAGCAGCCTAATTCTAAACTTCAGTAAAGTAATCTGCGTATTTGGTTAGTCTAACATATTCAAGTAGTTTTTTTTTATAGTTTACCGTATGTGTAGATTTTAAAGTTAACATTCTTAAATTTCACTATTCACGTGCATTTTCTATGCTGGTGAGTTCTCTATCTTATATGAATTTACTTCATGCTGAGGTTTAAACAGTGGATAAGAAAGCGTTCTAAGACATCGGTTAACCTCGTCTCTATCTGTTTTTCATCCATCCAAAGTCATCTGCATTTTATGGCTTAATTTGAGTAATGGCCATGCAGGTGTTGATCCCATGTATTGCAGTTGTCTAAAGTTTAATGTATCACTTGTTATAACGCGAGGGCTTTAGATATTGTTCTCCATTTACGTGAACACAGTGCTCACTGGTATAAGTGTCTTGCTAGATATCGCTACAGCTAGCAGATAGACACAAAACAAGACTTATTCATACTATTTGGTGCTGAAACTTTTCATTAATTCAAACCTGTTGAGTTACCTGATATGGATATGGACGATAAATTGTGCCCAAAACTTTATCTAGTAAATGATACTGTTTCACTGTGTGACGTTTCTAATAAAAATAAATGGAATTTATGCAGTATAATTTATAATCCTTTGCAATTGTATAAGTGCAAAACGTGTAAAATACCCAGATTTCTACTAAAAACGTTTGAAAGATCATCAAAATAAGCCACTTGAGTCTTACAGTTCCATCATCCATCCATCCATCCATATCAACATATGACCAGGCATTACTGCGTAGCGGTCTGAGTTGCTACAGCTCATAGCAGTAAATCAAGTAAAAAGGCAATGAAGTGGAAGATGAAATAAAAATTCAGTCAAAAGAAATATAAAGTACTGAAAGAGAGAAAAGAAGAATGAAAAAATGGTGAGATTCGGCCTAGCGTTAAGATGAGGATAATGTGTATATACATCTGCGCCACTGACATCGATTCTAAGCCATATCACGTAGAGTCTCCAACCACTAGTTCCTCTTGCCTTGCAGACCCTAACTGACTAGTCTGCATCGCTCTACATGACTTAAACCAACAGTCAAGGACTTCATGTCTTGTTTTAATCTGGCCGCCTCTGACCTTTTTCCAGCCCAAACCTACTTCGGCCAGCATTGTGTGACGAGGCAGATGGCGACCAGGCATACGTAACACGTGTCCCAACCATTTCAGTCGATGAAGGTTCACAACCTCGTCAACTGATTTACCTCTTCTCCCTAAAACTGTATGTCTGACTTGTGTTACTCACTTGATGACACCACAGAATACAGCCTATACTACGAAGGCAACGGTGGTCAAACACCTGAAGCCTCCTCATGTCTTCCACGTTCACTGGCCATGTTTCACAGCCATACAGTAGAACAGAGCGGACTGCTGTGCAGTACACGCGACCCTTAACAAACAATCAGATACCACAGCGATGTGACAGGGCGTAAGTTAGCAAAAGCCAGCCGAGCCTTTCATCGGCCATTAAGCCGCTAGGGCTAATCCTACTTCTCAGGTAAGAAGTGATCAACACACCCAACCACTACACTATTGTTAGATGTTGCACCGTTGAAGACCAATCCTGGAGCAACAATTTGCATTTGGGTGGTGAGAGACGTATCCCAGACATTCTCAGTGTTCAGAAGACTGCATCTCGTCAGCGTCTTCACTTAACAGGACTGTGTTATCTGCATATTCTAGGTCTAACGAAAATTCTCCACCGATTAGATCAACGTCTGTGTAATCAGGCGACGATAGGCAAACCTCCATAAGAATATCTTTAACGAAATTGAATAAGGATGGAGAGAGTGGGATCAAGAAGTCATCCCAGTTAATCATTTTTAAGGTCTGACGTACTTACAGTTAGACCCATCAGCACCCTTAAAACGCAGCTAAGCATAAGTAGTGATAGTGGACACTACTGACCATCGTTATCTCAGATAACAACTCCATAAGACGTTACACGATTGTGGAGCTGTAGTCCATTGGTTTAGGGAGGTGATTTGCGACCAACTGGTCTCGGGTCCGAACACTTCACCTACCGAGATTTGTGCAGCCAAGTAGTATCGTAAGCCATCACACAATAGGTGTAACTGGTTGCCTGCCGCGTGAATGTGCACAAGGTTACTGAGTGAAGTTTGATTCCTTACACGGTTACGTCAAGTAGAGAGCCGTAACTAGTCTAATGTACTTTGTCGGTGCACCTCTAAGTCTTACAGTGCCACACCAACTTTTGATTGATGGAGCCGAATGCTACCTTCAGATTAAGAAATGTAGCGAATGTTGGGCACTGGTAAGCATGCCTGTGTTCCAAAACTTTCCGAAAGCAAATATCTGATCGATACACTCTCACAGAGTTTCGGAATCCGTCTGCTTTGGAGCTCCAGTCACGTACGGGATCACTATGGACCATAGGATCTTAATTACGTTACTTATGACTCATGCTCCTGTTGTCGGTATCGTCGCAGCAGGACTTCTCTCTTTTCCTTCAAACTGGCGTGGTCAGTTGATCTAGACTCAGTGGTTCAAGGAAATAACCATCAATCATTGGATCACGGGCTCGAGTCATGCTTCACCTACTGAGGTGTGAGCAGCCAAGTAATATCATTAACCCTCACAATAAATGTGGCTTATTGCCTACTGCACGAATGTGCACAAGGTAGCTGACAGCATTTCGATTCGATGGCGATCTAGACTAGTTTGATGGAGCTCTCTTATTCTCATACATTCTATAGTAACTTCATTACTCTATTCATTAATTATCCACCCCTATCTTTAAAATTCGTGATGGGAATAGATGCTCTCCTGTTACTCTACGTTTTTCGTATGTGAGGTAGCTCTTTTAACTTCATTGATATCCATATTGCGTTCATGTTTGTATTGGTTGTTCGACAACTGACACGTGGATATAGGCCAGCTGAACTGTTCTTTAGTATGTTCTGCCTAACATTCCAGTCTCCTGTCCTAATAGTCCCGTCCGTGTGGTCGGTAGTCTAGCTGATGATGCAGGTTTTAAAAAATAAACTTTAAATACTTTCGATTATTCTGTAGCACCAGTACTTCATCTCTTTCGGTCTCGGCACCCACCTTAGCTCATCGTCGTTTCAAAGATTGTTAGTCAGTTTATATCTGAGCTGCTTCCTCTCCCCATCTTGTGAGTTTTTTTACACCTGTCAGTTCGAATGAGGCCACATAGATGCACTGGCGTTTACTAAACCTTAGACGCAGATAAGCATCTATCTTTACTATTGTTTTTACAACGGACTAAGTATTTCTCTAGGTTCCATCTGGATAACAGTTGCCATTTTTTCTCTAAATAGGCACTGAATTTCCTCTTCTTTCAGCTAAATGTAGAGAAGCTTCCCTGCACCTGTTAATGCGAGGACATGCTCTCGAGTTAGCACATAATGAGGTTCCAAGCAGATGCTGCAGAGTGGCGATTTCCCACCAGCCTTCTCTAACGATGGTTTGTACCGATACATTTTCGCCGGCCGTTGGGATGATATTAGTGTACGTCTAGTGAGAAATTGTCTAACCTTCTGTGTGAAGTTATTGCTGGTCAGGGCCAAGTGTTTGTCAGGAAAAAATTGTAAGAAACGGTCATAGTCGTTAGTTTATTAACTTGGTATTCCTTAAGTATTTCAAAGATGCTTTTTTGATTAACTCAACTCTGCTTGAGCGTTGAATTTATGTGCTAAGGTGATCACTTGGACATTTTGCTTTTGTACGAAAATTGGCAGCTTTGGTAAAATATTCTCTTTCGGAATTAAACTGATGCAAACACCAAGACCTATTGGTTTATGGTTAGAATAAAATATGATATGAGTCTATGGCGTAGGGAAGTGTAAACTTTTCGACTGGGGTTTGCGTGGCAACGGAAGTTGGTAGCCAGAGACTGTAGGTTATATAGCTCAGAATCGACTTTAGTAACGCAGATACATCTATTTTATCTTTGTCGTAATCTTCAAACCGAACTTCAGTACTGTTTTGTTCTTTCTTTTTCTCCTTTTACAACTTTCTACCACTTTTCATTACTGTCTTTTTTATCTTCCTATCTTCCGTCCTAGTGCCGTGGTGACATATGCGGCAACATAAACTGTTTCTCAGCAGTTATAGATTCCACTTTAATGCTAACTGACTGAATGGTTCTCAGACCATACTCTGATGAATACGATTCTTCTTACTTATAACCTGTCAGGAGTTACCTTTACCTCGGAGACTTCTTGGCCAGCTTAAAGCGCTCAGGTAACGGTCTTGGATAAAACAGCTAACAAGATGAAAAGTATTCCAAACACAGTGACTTGGAATCCAAAGACTTGTGGTATGTACCTTCAGCAACCCTATTGGGTGCCCAAGGTTTTATATTGAATTTCTGGTGTTCAGCAAGGATTTCTACTCTATTTTTTTCCGAACTTTTTAAAAATGTCCTTGTGGAGGCCTTCCTGTTTTCATTTGATTTTAAAGGATATGATCTCGTTACAGGAGATTTAGGATACTTTGATGACAGCGCTTGTAAGGGGAGAAGCTGATAAGATGCAGAATCTTGGGAACATTGACTGAAGTGGTTAAGTGCTCTGACCTCCTCATTGATTTTGGGATGCGTATCAGCCCTAAAGCGGACGGACAAAATCTCAGAAAAGATGCAAAAGCTCAGTTGCTATCTCCTAGTTTGAGCTACAGAGGGCGTCCGCGATATATTTAGATGTCTGCTGTGTCTAGTGTATTGCGCAGCAGTTCACTTTCCTGGTATGACTGAAACTTGTTGCCATTAAAGTTGAAGGAAATGGGGTTTCAGGTATTCAAATACCGTTACCTTCATAACTTCGTCTGTATGTCGTGGAACTTCATCATCATCATTATCAACATAGGACCAGGCATTACTGCGTAACGGTCCGAGTTGCCACACCTCATATCAGCACATCAAGTAAAAAGGTAGTGAGGTGAAGGATGAAGATAAGTGAATGCAGTCAAAAGAAATATAAAGTACGAGAAGAAAGGAAAGAGGAGTGACAAAATAGTGAGATTCGGTATAGCGTTGTTAAGATGAGGATAATGTGTATACATCTGCGCCACTGACTTCGGTTCTGAGCCATATCACCTAGGGTCTCCAACCACTGGTTCCTCTTGTCCCGTGGACCCCAACCACCTAGTCTGCATCGTCCTACATGGCTTAAACCAACAGTCAGAGACTTCATACATTGGTGCCATGTTTTAGTCTGGCCACCTCGGGCCTTTTTCCAGCCTGAACCCACCTCAGCCAACATTGTGTGACGAGGCAATCGGTGACTAGGCATACGTAGTACGTGTCCCAACCATCTCAGTCGATGAAGGTTCACAACCTCGTCGACTGACTTACCTCTTCTCCCTAAAACTCTACACCTAACTTCTGTTACTCACATGGTGACACCACGGAATACGTCCTATACTACGAAGGCAACGGTGGTCAAACACCTGTAACCTTCTCATGTCTTCCACTTTCAATGGCCATGTTTCACAGCCATACAGTAGAACAGAGCGGACTGCTGTGCAGTACACGCGACCCTTAATAGACAAACGAATATCACGGCGGCGCCATAGGTGGCGCAAATTGGCAAAAGCCAATCGAGCCTTTTGTATCCGTGCAGAAATCTCATCGGCAACTAACCCACCGGGTTGATCCTACTTCCCAGGTAAGTGAAGTGGTCAACACACTCAACCACTTCACTCTCTATTGTTAACCGCGGTACCGCTGAAGACCAGTCCTGGAGCAAAAATTTGCATTTGGGTGGTGAAAATCGCATCCCAAACATTCTCAAATTCCCACTCAAAGTGTTCAGAAGACTCTGCATCTTGTCAGCGTCTTCACCTAACAGGACTATGTCATCTGCATATTCTAGATCTAAGGAAAATTCACCTGTGATTGGGTCAACGTCTTTGTAATTAGGTGACGAGAGGGAAACCTCCATAAGAATATCTATGATAAAATTAAATAAGAATGGGGATAGTGGGCATCCTTGACGGACACCACTTGATGAGTATAGCTCCCTGGACAACTCACCATAGGCTCTAACATGCCCACAAGTGTTCGAGTAGAGAGCTTTCAATAAGGTGATGTACTTACTAGGCACGCCTTTCAGTGACAGACACTGCCATAAGACTTCTCGATCAACGGAGTCAAATGCCGCCTTCAGGTCGAGAAATACAGCTATTGTCGGGCGTCTGTAAGCATGCCTATGTTCCAGGACCTGGCGCAGTGTGAATATTTGGTCGATACATCCACGGCCAGGTCTAAAGCCTGCCTGGTTTTCTCGGGCTTGCTGTTCCCGAGCTCCACTCAGGCGTCGGAGAATTATAGAACTTAGGATCTTAGACACTATGTTTGTCAGGCTGATTCCTCTGTGGTTATCACAAGAGGACTTCTCGCCTTTCTTGAAGACTGGGATGATGAGTGACTTAGACCAGTCGGAGGGGATCGTATTTGATTCCCATATACTGGCTAACACTTCCGTTAGCCTGACTAAGAGAACTCTACCACCATTCTTGTATACCTCAGCAGGTAGTCCGTCTGGTCCTGCTGCCCTTCCCGTTTCAGGCTACCTACCGCTTTCTCAACTTCTTCTAGTGTTGGGGGACCTGTCTCTATGTCCCATTCAGGGTCCGACTGGATAGCGGGCAGCGCAATGGTGGCTGGAGGCCAGTTAAACTGTTCCTCAAAGTGTTCTGCCCATCGTCCCAGTCGCCTTCCCTGCGAGTGAATCGCCGATCCGTCCTTCTCCGCTATAACCTCACTAACTGTTGTTGACCATTTCCCCCCAGTCTCCTTAATAAGTCTAAATAACTGTCTACTGTTACCGATCGCCGCTGCCTTTTCCATCTCTTTAGCCTTTGCTGCCCACCACTGTTCACGATCGTTGCGCAGACTTTTCGTCAGTTTTTTTTAAGTTGCGCTCGCTCTTCATTGTACTCAGAGCCTGCAGGGATGCATTCACGTGCATCCATTAGTTTGGAAGAAGCTGCTGATATCCACTGGCTCTTTTTAGCCATTATCTTGGAGTCGGCTACAGTCTCCAGTGCTGCTTTTACAGTAGACTGAAGATGGCACCAAGCTTCTTCTGGATGAGTGACAGTCTTTTGTTCCGATAACTGCCTAGCCAACTTCTCACTGAACACGGCTTTGGTGTTTTCGTTGTCCAGCAGAACTCGTAGTGGTTTTGTTGCCAAATTTTTTCTACGTCCATTGAGACGCAGGCATATACGTGCTCGGACCAACGCATGATCGCTGTCCAAACACGTACTCCAGAAGGAGCGGCAGTCTTCCACCGATCCTCTCCAGCGATGACTAATAGCAATGTGGTCTATCTGTGTCCATCGCTGAGTCGAGCTCGGTGGACGCCAGGTCAGACAGTGCCTTTCTTTATGTCTGAAATTTGTGCTGGCTAAAAATAGGCGGTTATCTGAGCATAGTTGTAATAGGCGATCACCGTTATCTGTACGTTCAGCTGGGATTCCGAAAGTGCCACCTAAGTGCCTTTCTGCCTCACTCAGTCTACCCACCTGTGCGTTGAGGTCACCTGCAACAACCACTACGTCCGAACGTTTGGCTTTCGAGAGGAGGTTAGACAGTTTATGGTAGAACTCGTCCTTCACTTCATCCGAACTACAGTCAGTGGGTGCGTAAGCAGAGATTACAAAGAGACAACGGCGAGTCTCACTATTCCTTTTAGTTCTCACTGTGCCGTTCAGCCTCATAGCGCAGAGGCGACTATCAACTGGGATCCAGTCTAGTAGTGAGTTTTCTGCCCTGGTGCTTAATGCTATACCTACACCTGCAAGACCACGAGAGCTAGCTATCGAATCTCCAGAAACTCGAAGGGTGAATTTTGCAGATTCACCAGATTGGTCAGGAGAGGTCAGGTGAATAACCACACTTGGGTCCTGTATGCGTGTCTCACAAACACAGCACACATCCATGCCCGAGTTGCTAGAGTCTTTGCCAACGAAGCCTGTTGGCCAATTTGACGGAGGGTGCGGACATTGAAGGCTCCAATATGTAATTTGGAGCGTGGTTTAAGGAGACCAGGGATGCTGTTCTGTGGACTCAGATCGTTGTCGAAGGCTGCAGAGGTAGGAGAAATTGAAGATGATGCAGCATCATTAATTAAGAGACGTGAAGGAAGATTAGAAGGTAATGATGGAGGAGGAGGATAGCAGTCAGAAGAAACTTGGGTGCTGACAGAGTTGTGAGGGCGGTTGACACTTCCCGGCTGCCCACACCGTGGAAGGCTATTTCTTCTTAAGGTACCTGAAAGAGATTTGTGTGACCGCAGAGCCCATCGGACATCTGCTTGAGGCCTGTCACACCCAGCCTTTTGAGTATGATTATTTTGAATTTTTGTTGTTTTGGGGCCGGATGGTCGAAAGGAAACGACAAGTGAACCAACACCGCCGGCCCGGCAGACCGTGGGGCGTGGTGGAGTGTGTTATTTTTGGGGCCGACCTTTTCTAACCCCCCCTTCCACTGAGAAGGCAGCATCAGCTTGGCACTGCTGGTCATCCAAGGGAAACACCTTACTGCTGTCACACCCCATCCAGCTAGCAGCAGTACGACTTCGCCCTCAGACCCCCATCATAGTGTAGCAATTTATACTATAACGGTAACTGCTTTTCGTCTAACCACTACCCAACAGACCTTTCTGGTATGGTAGGACCTCGAGGGAACAAGCGTTCCACCAGCATAGCTCGTTGGGTCATTGTGATATGCAAGCCCGACCACCACGTCAAGTTAGCAGCTATCCGTCGGGAACTTCAATAAACTAGAAGTCAGGTGTGAAGTTTTGGGTAAGAGTGGTTAGTTGGTGAGGTTGTCACCGTCTATCCCGATACAAAATGACAGCCGAAGTAGGTTTGGACTGGAAAAAGGTTAAAAGCAACCAGAATATAATGCAATGTCAGTTCATAGTCTTTGACTGCTTGTCTAAGCTGCGTGAGGAAATGTAAACTTCGTGATTAGAGTTCACATGACAGCCAAAATCAGTGGTCGGTGACTTCAGATTATATGATTAGAAATCGATCGTCGTATAGAATTCTTTTTATACCCTATTTTCTTTTCACATGACTTCGTACACCTTCTGATAACATTTTTTCACCACATCATTTTCTGTCTTGTTACCTTGTATCTTGGTGTTCTAATTTAAGGTGTAGTAACTTGAACCGTTATGTAGTAATGACTAGTTTCATTTTGACAATAGA
Source organism: Heterobilharzia americana (assembly GCA_944470555.2). Taxonomy (NCBI): domain Eukaryota; kingdom Metazoa; phylum Platyhelminthes; class Trematoda; order Strigeidida; family Schistosomatidae; genus Heterobilharzia; species Heterobilharzia americana. Next base: position 57,774,580 of record OX104129.1, on the reverse strand, counting down.
TGAGTGATGTAATTTGTGTTCTTATTGTTTTTAGCTTTGACTTTTTGTGCTGTTACAGGTGCTCATGCTGGCTAATTAAGCGTCATCAAATATACCCACTTCACTTGTTACCAAAAAAATACGAATTTGGTCTCTCAGGCTAGCGGGATTACGAAGGCTTCAATGGATTTCCCCGGCTGTACAGAAAACAGTCATGCTCCATTTAAAGACCAGATTGACGATGAAACTGTCATGTTTGACTTGGACATGAGTGTCGATGTTTTGCCTGACACACCCTCGAAGAATGACGATGGTGATTCTGATACACAAAAAACTCGAGTAATACTGTTGTGATATTTTAATAGATTTTATTTAGACCAGTCAGTCGGGCAATTCTCTTTCTATCATACCTTCAAGGCGAGAGAATAAGTTAAAGTTTGATAGTGCATCTCGTTCCACTTCTTTCTCGGGGCTAACTGATAGTGTCAATTTGGAGGATATCTTTGAGTACGATTGGGCAGATAGTGATTCTGAATCCCTGGTGGAAAGCATGAGAAAGAGTCATACATAGTTCAGGAAATTCTTGCTGACTTTTTGAAGGTAGGTATCTAATTGTTTCACGTATGTCATCTTATTCTCGTTTATAAAATACTCACTTTGATGATACAGGGATTTTAATAATGACGGCTGTTGTGTAACTGCTCGAATGTATAAGGCCCGTTTGGCGTATACCAACGTACGTCATCTGCAGCGCGTCACATATCCGACTACCTGTTTAAAGATCGAGCATAATGTACTGCAGTTCGTTCTGTCCTGTTATACGGGTGTGAGACGTGGCTATTAAAAGTAGAAGACATAAGGCTATTACAGGGTTTTGATCACAGGTGTCTTCGTAGCATTGCTCGCGTTTGATGGAATCACCGCGTGAACGATGTTGACGTCAGGCAAAGGGTACTGGGAAGAAGAGGTAAGTCAATTGATGAAGGTGTGAACCTTAGTCGACTGAGGTGAGATGAACATACGTTGCTCATGCCGAATCACCACCTAACTCAATGCACCATGCTAGGGTAAGTTGGATTAAGTTGGAAGAGGTTTGGAGTACCAAGAACAAGACGTGGCATCAGTCGATGAAGTCCCTGACTGTTGATCTGAGCCGTGTAGGGAGACGTAGACTGCCTGGTTGCTGTCCCTGAGATGATAGAAACCAGTGGTTTGGAATTCTTGCTGACATGTCTAGTGATTGAGGACAATGATACAGACGTGTTCACTCCTTTTAGTCTTCTAAAACTTGAATATTCGCACTAACCTTTATCCTCAAACTGCTTATTCTGTCACACAACTTTGTCTACTTTGATATCACTCTGGTTCTATGCACCTGTTGTTTGTATACTACTGTGGAGTGTGGCAACCTAAACCGACGAATTGTGTGCGAGCTTCTGCTTTGATTCTGTTTCTCTGTCTATACTCTTCTCACCGGTATCATAAAACTTTCAGTTATGTTGTTTTCTTAGACATTCCCATAGTCATTAGACAGTTCCTTCCACAGCCAGTTAAATGGAACCCCATATTCCGACATCTGTCAATCTGTTTATACCTGAACTGGAGTCGTCTGTTCTCAGAGAAAATGAGATTCCTTACATCTATTTCATATAGGTAACCAGGCGATAGTATTTGAATATCCCTCAGTTGGAATGGATGTTGAGTGATATCTAAGTAACCAGTCATTCATTGATTGATAATTAGTAGATGAAAGTATGCAGTTCAAACTACTGAAATTGTTAGTCATGAGCCGCAATAACTATTCCGTTTTGTCTGATGCTGAAATGCATTGTGATATGTTTATCGAGATATCGTGCTGAAAGGGTTTTAGAATTCGGAGAGGTTTTCACTCTTGATAGAATAAAATAATATTCTAGATGGGATTCGTGTAAAACTGTAGGATTTACATTTGTGAATCCAGTGAAACCACTAAACGGTAATCATAGTTTGCACATCGATTCACTCACACTAAATTCGGTAGTCGATCATCCCTTTTTCAGTATGAAATGTCTAGAAACACTTCTTAACTATGTACTAACAATCCTTAGATTTTAGACGACTTCTCGTTCTTGTAACCAAATTATAAGTTGACGTTCTTTAAACTTAGGTATGATACAGTGGATTTCGTACGTTTTAGCTCATAACTTCATGTACTACTGCGGGGGTGTATTCTCTGACAGAAACTTATGGATATTTACTTTGACTTCTTCGTCAATTAGTTCCAAATGAAATGTATACATGAAGTTAGTTTTTTGTTGAAGCTTCATAGAAGATAAACATTTCTGTATCCTCTAGGTTCTGTGGGTGAAAATCAAGACAATTTACTTATTACTCAAATAACAGATAGCTTCATCGGCTAAGAATAGCACCTTGTTTTTATTTGTTTTCTGTTGTTATTATAACATAAAAACTAATGAACTAAAGGACGTGGATCTATTTTTGTAATACAGTTTTGAAAATGTAACTGATTGGTTTAGGTATTGAACTTTCAACTAGTGGGTAATTGGATAAAATACAGTCTTACTTATGGGTTTGGACGACCGGGTATTCCAAATAGGTGCAACCTTTTACCTTTTGCCTGAACCTGCGAGTGGTTACCAGGCTGCGTTAATTATACCTGCTTATTAAGGATACCTTCATCTCGTTGCGGTAGTTGAATACATGAATGGTTTTATTTCCCACCCTATTTATTCAGGGGGTAAGCGTCATAATAATCATTCGAACTAATTCGAATAAGAACCTCCTTAATTCTCTGTGCAAGTCATTCTTGTGTTGATTTCAACTACTGTATTGTTTCTCTTCAAAATACTTGAGTAATTAAATGTTTTCTTTAATGTATCAGATTAAATCCTTTAAGCGAAAATACCCCGATCTAACTAGGCGTGCAATGGATGCTTACGAACGATCCTGGTTACAACAAGAAGGGATCGTTCCTGTGGTCGCGCAGATCTTGGTCTGACAGCACTCAAAACTGATGATGTCATGAAGTTGTTGCAACAAGACTATCCAGAAGTGCATGTTGCTCTAACTGATTTATTTCGTCGACGAAGATTCAAAGCAACGGTTGAAAGTCAAAAGCGTCAGTATGAAGTGAGTGGTTTTCCTCTTTTCAGTATAACGGTTTCTTTTTAATGTAATTTTGAGAGCTGTTAAAGTATTCATTCTCACAGAAATGATTATCAGCAGCTTAGCATATCACTTACCTCTTCAGAGATTCGGGAATACTAGAAAGCACCTACTACACTCAAAAACACTGATCCCTTCAATTATTTAATGATCACAAATCTATTCGAAGGGAATGCAATTATTCTTATTAGACCAATGGCAACGGTAGCTCTGAACAACCACTCCTGATTATGTATGTTTGAAACATGATTTGTTCTGACTGTTTATATTGAACAAGAGTATATATTACATCCGTATTACTACACTACAACTATATTGTATTGATGCGGCTGTCGATGCCAAGTATTTTAAACATAATCTGATGGTAAATTAAAGTGAATTTGGGCTACCGAGTTTTGTGTGCTCATGAAATTCTTATACATATATCTTGGTACCTTACAAATAAACACTTTTGAAACATGTATTGATTCTTGTCTATATATATATATATATATATATATATATATATATATATATATATATATATATATATATATATATATATATATATATATATATATATATATATATATATATATATATATACTCAAATGCAATTCGCTGGCTGTATTTTTTGACCTGAAGGGTGGCATTCGAGTCTGTTGATTTATCGGTGAAAAGAGTACCGAGTAAGTACATCATTCCGTTTAAGGCTCTGTACGCCCATGGGCATGCTACAGCATGTGGTGAGTTGCATATATTGAATGGTGCCCGTTAAGGATGTCCACTTTCGCCGTTCTCACTTAGAAGTACTTATGGAGGTCTCCGTCCTTTTTCCAGACTTTACGAGGATGGACCTCTTCACAAGAGACTCCTTATTAGACATAGAGTATGCAAATGACAGTTCCATTAACTGAAGATGTTGACAAGATGCTAAGTTTTCTAAAAACTCTGTATGACAATTATAGAAATGTTTTGAATACGTTGCTCAAGGACCTGGTTTCGTTCAATAATGTAGGTTTCTAGATTTTACAAAGAATACTTTTCGCTATATTGACCTCTCAATTCTAAATCCAGGTGACTATTTTTAAACTTTTTCTTCTCCTTCATATAGGCTGCTCGTATTGAACGTGGTGAGGCTCGAGCTGAAGCAGCTCGCAGGCGAGCCTTGGATTCCGCTGCTGATTATAATCACCGCTTAGTTTCTGAACGTTTGAGTTCAAGACGATGTTACTGGGATTTGCAAACAATGCAAATTCATATTCCTCAACGAAAGTATAAACTATTAGAGTATCCTAATTTTCCTGGTGGAGCATATCCTGTAGCAGTTATTCCTGGACAGTTTGCAGAATACTTCATGAGTTATACTCCTGAACAATTATCTTACCTTCCATTATCACGGATACTGTATCCATATCCACAACGGAAGCATAAGAATCCACCTCCTCTTCCTGCAACACTTCAGTTTGGTTCAATTAAACCAAAAATCAGTACACCTGTTGTTTCTTCTTGTGATGTTGGGGATCAAAGTTCATTAGGTGTGGATAATTCTAGATCAACGGACTTTTTGAATCATCAGACTGTGAATTCTATAGATGGTCATCGTAGTGTACCTACAGATGGATCATTTTTAGCAAGTTGTGGTGTCTCTAAGTAAGAATAAAAATCCATTATGTACTTTAATGTAGGAGTAAAACCTATGTACTATGGTAGATTGTTATTCCATTTTAGTCTGTTTATTGGAAATGTTACACAGTGAAACAGTATCATTTACTGGCTAATGCGTTTCGGACACAATTTATTGTCCATATTCACATCAGGTAACTCTACAACTTTGAGACAGAATTTATAAAGTCTTAATTTTCTCTCCTTCTTTGTGATGACATGGGTAGTATAGATTTTCATATATCTTGGGCAGGTGCCGAATCATTTCCATCTATTGTATGTGTTTGATGTTGGTTAGACAAAGGAAGATTCAGTTGTCAATCTCTCCCTCCTTCCACCCAAATAAGCTAGTTTTTAACGCTGTCGCTCTATCCAACCCAACCGTGTGATTGTGTGCAAAGCTATAGCCGAGCATTTTTCTGAATTTCCTATCCTATTAGGATCTACTACTCTTGATTTAGTTAGGTTTTTGTACTCTGTTGTTGTAATCGACCCTGGTCGACTACTCTGAACCTATGTATTTAACCTTGCAATCATAGCAAGGTATTTAGCAAACCAGATTATTTTGCTTAATCGCATCGACAGGATCTTTTAACCTACAAAGCTTGTTTCTAAGTGAGTTTTTTTAAACGCCACCCTAGTCCTAGACAACTTTATTGGGAATTCTTCGTAATACCCATGTCATCACAAAGAAGGAGAGAAAATTAAGACTATAAATTCTGTCTCAAAGTTGTAGAGTTACCTGATGTGAATATGGACAATAAATTGTGTCCGAAACGCATTAGCCAGTAAATGATACTGTTTCACTATGTAACATTTCCAATAAACAGACTAAGATGGAATTACCATTATGTACCTATTTAACGTTTCTTATGATTTTAATGCTGACTGTTCCTTGCTCAAATTTCATAGTCCATTCTAGTATTCAGCCCAAATGATGAAGATGGAAAATAGTGGATCGCATAACTAACAGTTGAAGATTATTCCGCTCTAAACTGTCTTTCGATTATCTGTACTCCAAACTTGTTGGATTAACCGATCAAATACCATGTATTCTATCGAAATTGTGTTTGTGTTCCTATGAGTACTGAAAAAAACTCAACGGATTATTTTTCGCACTTGTAATGTGGAGATTTTTCTGTGGAACTTTTATTGACATCTAATATTTATCTTATCTACTAACTGAACATTTAACTGTTGAAGATAAATAGAGCTGATGACCACCGACTCTAACAATTGAGGTTATATAAAAATGTAAAAGGGAAGTTAACTTTCTCTCTGCTACCACTTTTGGCAGTATAAAGTAGTATATGTAGTAGGCGAGAAATATTTGATGTTTTAAATTGTTGAAACTAAATCTAGAAAAGTGTTGTACCGGTAATGGTCTTTGCGGGAGGAGGACAAATATCAGGATAATAAGTGTAAAATATGCTGGGGTAAGTGAAACTACAATGCGTTGTTTGTGTAAATAAAGATCATATGTAGGATAATGCATTGCTAATAAATGATATTTTCAAAAATGGTATAGGCAATATATTTTAGACTAATGTAACAAGAATTTTGTACATTATTTTTGAAGATAAATCTTATCTAACAAGATTTTAAGGGATTAGGAAATTATTGACAATGAAGCTATACATATTTTGCATCGATTTCATTTGCTTAGTCACATGGGATAATGTTTTATGTCTGTCTAACGTCTTGTATCACAAAGTCGAAGATGTACAGGAGTAAACCAACAAGTTTGTAGAAGAGTCAGGGCAGTGAAGATGGGACTTCCTTTAGGTGAACGTAAAGAAGACAGAGGTGATGAAGATAATCAACCACCACCATCACCAAGAACAACAACAGCAAGAATCAGCAATCATCATAGACGGGAGAAATCTAAGGGAAGTTGTCTCTTTCACCTACCCGCCTAGGCAGCATCGTTTCAACCACAGGTGGCGGTGGTGGCACAGATGAGGGTGTGAAAGCCAGGATCGGAAAGGACAGGGATACAGGCCTTGATTAACCTGAAATCATCAGTTTGGAGATCTACTGCACTCAGCACAGAGCGTGAACAACATCCGGATTTCAACACTAATGTCAGTCAAGTAACTCAATGCTTCTATGTGATGGTTGAGAGACTTGGTGCGTCACGAAAGCATTTCTCACAAACTTCAGACATACAAACATCAACAGCTGCCGCCCTCACTCGCTCGATATTGAACATCGATCGGATGGCGAAAATAATGAGAATAAGTAACAAGGATCTCTGGCTGGTTGGCTGGCAACGAACCAACCAACCACCTATCACCCAACAAATATGCAGAAGAATGTGGAGATGGATATGGATTTGAAATCCACCGAGGAGACCATTTTGGTGCATCACATGCCAGGACCTCGAGTGGAACTCGGATGGGAAACAACGAGTCGAGGCGAGGGTGACATGGAGGAGATTGTGTGAGGAATAAATGAAAGCTTGTGGGCAGTGGTGGAGCCAGGTTGAAAAGACTGGAGAGAAGAGAGTGAAATGGCAACTTGCAACTGAAGCCCTATGTTCTACTAATCCAAAATGGGTGTAGTGTTTACAAATTTGTTTGGCAAATCAGTCCATAGTTTGACTAGTGTATTCAGCTGCATGGGAGCAAGTAGAAAAGAATAAAGGATGTACAGCATGATTGGGAGTTTATTATACAGTGATATAATTAGGAGTCAAAAAAATGCTCAGTTAAATCAGCAAATGAATATTTACCATTGAATTTCAAATTTACATTTTCAATATTTCGAGATATTAGGTTAGGATTCATCATGGACTGACATGAGTTTGGAGAGCATTGGAAATCAGAGAGCACTCGACAACTGTTACGTCCCACTAGTATGAGATTCCTCAGCAATGCGCACCCACAACCCACACCACCAGGGATCGAACCCAGGACCTTCAGGTTCCGTGATCAACAGGCTACCATTGAGCCACTGGGTCGGAATGCAGTTGTTCATATTTCCTAGTTCTGTCGGTTCATGATTTAGCGCAACCTACATCCAATGTAATGTCGTCGTTTAGTAACTGTCCTCATGTTCGACTTGGTTGTTTCCGCTGGTCATCAATGAGCCCTAGATTAGTTCTATCTGGAGGTTTGTGGAGATTCAATAATTGATTTTAGATCGGTTCCCGAAGTCCCAATGAGAAGTGACCAGTGGAGTCAAAAAAGTCAAGCATGATGACTGTTATTCAACGACGACATTAGATGTTCGTCGCGCTATATCATGGTATTGACAGAAGTAGGAAATATGCACCATTTTATTCCGACCCATTGGCTCGATGGTAATGCGCTAGTTTCATAGGCTGAAGGTCCTGGTTTCGATCCGTGGTGGGGTGGGGTCATGGGTGCGCATGGCTGAGTCCAGTACTAGTGGGACGAAACATCTGTCTAGTGCTCCCTGGTTTTCAATGTTCCCCAACTGATGTCAATCCATGATGAATTCCAACCTAAAATCAATTAATATATCTCCACAAACCTCCAGATAGAATTTCTGGATATTGTTTATTGTCAATAACATTTTGTTACACTACCTTACTAATATTTGAATATTTTTCCTATCGTGCTTTCTATGATTTATTTTGAACCATTTTGATCGGTTATTGTTATTTTTGCTGTGTTCAGTTCACATGCATCTGTTTCTGAATCGGAGACAGACAAAGTGAATAACTCACTACTTTACCGAAGATTCAAGACAAGAGTAGAGATGAATACAGAAAATCCAACCTGCGTTGTATGTGGACAATTGGCTTTGAATTATATCCGTTGCTCTGAATGTAAATTAATTGGACATTCAAAATGTTTAGATATACCTGATTCTATGTTACCAGGTGTGAAAAGGTAAATGTAACCTTGTCGCTGTTGTAAATTTGAGTCTTTTTTGTTTGCATAAGTATTCTGCTGCTGTATTTTGAATATCACGATACAATTATCAATAAATCTCTTGATTTTAAGCTATCATCAAGATCAACATAGGATCAGGCATTACTGCTTAACTGTCCAAGTTGCCACATTTCATATCAGTTCATCAAGTAACAAGGCAATAAAATGGAAGATGATGAAAGAAAGAAAAACCGGTCAAAAGAAGTAAAAGGTAGTAAAAGAAAGGAAGGGGGAATAACAAGATGATGTGAATAAGTATAACAGTCAAGATGAGGATACTGTGTGTATACATCTGCGCCACTAACATCAGTTCTAAGCTATATCTCCTAGGGTCTCCAACCACTAGTTCCTCTTGTCTTGCATACCCTAACTGACTGGTCTGCATCACTCTACATGACTCAAACCAACATTCAAGGACTTCATGCATTGATGCCATGTTTAATTCTGAGCACCTCGAGCTTTTTTCCAGCCTGGACTTACCTCAGCCAACATTGTGTGACGAGGCATACAGTGGCTAGACATACGTAACACGTGTCCCAGTCACCTCAGTCGATGAAGGTTCACAACCGCATCAACTGTCTCACGTCCTGCCTGCAACCCTACACCTGACTTCTGCGTTACTCATGTTGTGACACCACGAAACCTGGCCAACGCTACAAAGGCAACGGTGTTTGAACACCTGAAACGTCATCTCTTCTACCTTTAATATCCATGTTTCACAGCCATACAGTAGAAAACAGCGGACTGCAGCACAGTACGCTCGACCTTTAATAAACAGTCGGATATCGCGGCGGTGCCACAGATGGCGTAAGTTGGCCAAGAGCCAACCGAACCTTTCATATCTGTGCAGAGATTTCATCTCCTACTGACCCACCAGGGCGGATCTAACTTCCCAGGTAAGTGAAGTGTTTAACACACTCAACCAAGTCGTTGGAGGTAGTTAGCAGCAAGGTGTACACCTAGACTATTTGCTTTTTAGCATTCATCAACAAAAGGCAAATGTGCTTTGTTCCGTGAGAGATCTGTACACTCCACTCAGTATGGCAGTCGGAGACATTGCTACTGAGCTATTCCGCATCAGTTGTGGAAGTCATTCATTATAAAATTTACTGGTATCATGAAAGCAGCTTGAATGTATTTCAGTGATAAGCTAATTAGTTACTGATACGGCTAAAAATCAGAACAAATTTTGTATCTTCCAGAAAGGATAGATTTCTATAACGTAGGACTAAAACATTTCCAGATTATATATATATATATATATATATATATATATATATATATAGTGAACATAAATAAGTTGTACAGATATTCAAGGATTGACTGTAATTCATTCGTTATGGAGACTTGAAGTTCAGCATACGTGTAAACCATTTTCATGAGTCTGTTATGTTAGAAGACAAATTGAGGGAATACAGTTGATATGCTGCAATACGAATAATGCTTGTCTTAAAGATCGTCGTAAAATGAAACAATTTGTTTAAAATCTATGATTCTTACTGTCTGTGTCTTTAATGTAATGAGCTTTTAGCTATCAATTACTCTTTAAAAGAAGGTCACATTATCATATTTCATGTGTTTTGTTGTGTAGAAGCTCATCAAACAGGTGTATATCCAGATTTTTCTTAGTATTCTAAATTTCCAGTTATTTTTTTCTATCATGAGTAGATTAAGGCAAAGATTAGATGGCAGGAACTTGACTACAGTTGTGTGTAGAGCTGTAGCTTATTTGTACAAAGACTGTACAGATTTAAACCTGCTCCACTTACTCTGATCTAGGCCAGGGAGTTATTAACTGTCATTTCATCATTATTAGCTCTATATGTCCGGATAAGATAAAACAAATGATACTCGTGCTAGTAATTATACTTGATCTGATTATATAGCTAAGGTATGTATGAAATAAAATCAATTCATATGATAAGATAGTTCTAGAGTTTGTCCATTTCGCCGATGACTTGTATCTAATGTCTTGTCGCACAAACTCGAAGATCTACAGGCAAAAACTGACAAGTTGACAGAAGAGGTAGCGAAGACGGGACTTCAAGTGAACGTAGAGAAGACAGAGATGATGAAGATATCCAACCAACAACAACAAGCTCCGATCACCATCAATGGGAGAAACTTAAAGGAAGTAGCCTCTTTCACCTACCTAGGCAGCATCGTTTCAACTACAGGTGGCACAGACGAGAACGTCAAAACAAGAATCGGAAAAGCAAGACAGGCATTCATTAACCTGAAAACTGTGGAGATCTTCTGCACTCAACATGAGGCGTGAACAAGATCCGGATTTTCAACCCTAATGTGAAGTCACTGCTTCTGTATGGTTCAGAGACTTGGCGCGTCACGAAAGGGATTTCCAATAAACTACAGACATTCATCAACAACTGCCTACGCTGGCTTGATACTGAAGATCAGATGGCCAGAATAATAAGAATAAGCAACAAAGAACTCTGGCCTGGTAACGAACCAACCAAGAAGCTATCACTCAACAAATATGCCCTGGAAGGAAGTGGAGATGGACTAGATTGGGCATACACTGAGAAGGCTGACTGGGGACATCACGTGCTAGGCCATGATCTCGAGTGGGACCCAGATGGGAAGGGACGAGTTGGGCTTTGGAGGTGAGGGTGACATGGAGGAGATCGTGTGAGGAGGAAATGATAGCTTGTGGGCTGTCTTTGAGCCAGGTTGAAAAGATTTCAGAGAAGAGAGTAGAATGGAGACATGCTACTGAAGCGTTATGTTCCATTAGGAACCCAAGGGACAAATAATAATAAGAGTTTGTATAGAGTAGAGTAACTTGAATGTAGTGAAAAACTTTCAGTCTGAATACCTGATATCTGGATTAAAAAGCAAACGATGTAGCTTATGAAGTACGAAGGGTACTTTGTTAACTTTAATTATACCACAGGGATGTACTAGAAATTTTTGAGTGTTTCTACATGTTTTTGTTCAATAGCACTTTTGTCAACTATTCGAGCTATTTGATTCACAAAGCTTTAGTATCTATGCAACAGAGTGGTGATTGAAGGTGAAATGAACACATTGACAGGTTTCTGGTTTAAATCATACTGTGACTAAGGTTTCCCATTTCACCTGCAATCACCAGTTCATTAAGTTAATTACAGTCTACCACTACCCAACAAGTTTTATTTATTCCAAAATTTTTGTTTCGTGTGAATCCTAATAAGTAGTTATATGTTCTGCTATCTGTTTCTTTTCCAACTTGTATAGCTATGATTGGACTTGTCTGGAGTGTAAACGATGTATGGAGTGTAATGATTCAGGTCAAGAAGATCAAATGATGTTTTGTGATCGATGTGATCGAGGTTATCATGCCTTTTGTGTTGGATTGGGACGAATTCCAAATGGGAAATGGGAATGCTTATTATGTGAATCAATACCAACACCAGCTAGGAAAGGTCGACCTAGAAAAAATGTACCAAGAGATCTAGATGATTTGCCCTGGGGTTATAGTCCAAAAGGCCACGTAAACCTAAACTGAAACGAAATTTCAGTCAACCAAAAATTGTTAATGATACTAAGGATTCATATAACATTGTCCAGTCAGGAATTTCTAATACAGAAGTACCCAAACGTCGTCGTGGTCGACCTCCTACAAAAAATCGTATCATTTCAACTCTTCCACCTCCTCTTATTTGCCCTTATATTCCGAATCGAACTAGTTTTAGCTCAAGTCGATCAGATTTATCATCACCTTTACCAAATTTTCCATCTACACCATTGCCTAACAAAGTGATTGCAGCAGAGACTGATGAACCGTCTGCAGTACAATATCCTAACAGTAGTATTGTTAATGCTAAGAAAGAACTTTCTTGTGAAGACAAAATTGATATTTCTCATGAAAAGAATGAAGATTTAACACTGGCTACTAGTAATGTAACAATCAATGAAAATTATACAAAAATATGTGAACCCGAGACACAAACTTCTGGACTACAAACAGACCTAATTAGTTCGAATAATGTGGAAAAGTGATTCATTTCTTGTTTAATGTATGTATGTTTCTAAAGTAATTCTTTAATCTGTATATTACTCTCATTTGTATTTAGAAACTGATTTGTAATAATTATTGGTGCTTTCTCTTTACTTCTTCGTGTTAATATTACTGATGAAAAATATATGTCCTAACACATGGTTTACTTAGATTTGTATAATATAGTGATAACACTAGTATTTTCAAAATCGGTTCATGTGGGGATTTTCGCCGTCGTTTTCTTCCTCTTTCTACTCTCCTTCTTCCCCTTCTCCTTTCTCATACCGTTTTTCTTCTCCCCCTTCTTCTTTTCAATATTCTTCGCCTCCTTCCCCTTCTTCTTATTCCCATTTTTATTCTTTTTCATTTCCTTCTCCTTTTTTCTATTCTACTTTTCTTCTTCCCATCATTCCTCGCCCCCCTTTTCCCCTTCTTCTTCTCACTTTTGTTCTCCTTCGTTCTCTTCCTCTTCTCATTATTCTTCGCCTGTTTTCCTCTTCTTCCACTCTTTCTCTTCCCGTTATTCTTCTCCTTCCCTTTCTATCCACTTTCCTTCTTCTCGTTCGCTTTCTTCTTGTTCTTCCCCTTCTCCTTCTTTTTTCTATTCTTCTCTTCTTCGTTAATTCATCGTTATATTTCAGTTTGTGAAGGGCACTTACAATTGTGATACTTTTGGTGTCAGAGAAAAAGACTTAATACGATGTTTGTCTGACGTCCAACTTAGTTTCACTTATGAAATCTGAAATTAAAAGGATAATTATATTAATAATGGCACCTCTACTGTGACTGTCACCGGTGAGCTGATTATATATATATATATATATATATATATATATATATATATATATATATATATATATAGGTTCAAACATAGTGCGGACATTCCATGTCCCCACGTTTATCTTCCCTTTCATCGAGAGAAGACACATCGGTCAATTGGCTTCCCGAAGGCTTTCACCAACCGGCGTCCTTTCGCCTCCCTGATTCCAGCGGGGAGTAATTTCATTTTTATGTTTAGTTTGTACTTTGAAGTTTGTTTAGTGGTTGGATTGGTTTTCCGGTGTAGGGTTGCTAGCTTTATGCCCGTACTTCCCTGTTTACCCGGGCTTAGGACCGGCTAGTAACTAGCGAACTAGTTAGCCAATCAACCAGCCTAATACAAGGTAATTTGTGGAGTTTATGTTAATTTTCCTCTGTATCTGCATTTTAAGTTCTTCAAAGCCACAGAATGTTTGGTTACTGTTCATAAACTGAATGAAACTTGAATAAAATGTCTGTCTTCTTGAAGAATACAACAATTGACTCCTTGAATTTATTCCTCATAGCTTTCCTATTCTTTATAGTCTTACTTTTCTTGGTCTCTAGAATGCTTTTTATCATTAGAAAATCTTCAGATGACAACTTACAACGTGTTGTTTAAATGTAACTCCTGAGTTATTAGGAAATTTGTGTAGTACGTTTTGAATTCCAGTTTTCTAAAAAATCTAAATGATTACCTTATAACGTTATCGAACGTGTTAGTAGTAAACTCTATGCTGAATACAGTGTACATTTGGTTGGATAAGAGAACATAAACGTTAAGTACATTCAGAACTGAGAACAAGACTATTTGTGACCTTTGAGTTGATTTCACATCTTCATTACATTTGAAAACGACTATGAATTGAACAAGAGTTAGTTAACCAATGAAGTGGTAAGTGTTGTTTTTTATGTTTCAGTGAAATCAATAATGACACCACAACAGCACTTGTCTATGTCGAAAAAGTTGTCTATGAAATAAAACTGTCTATCTGAATTGAATTCTTGCCATCGAAACCTCTGTATGTTAGTGGGACTGTTCATTTCAGTAGTGTAAAACAATAGCTAAGGAAAACTTCGAACTTCTATAACAGCTTTACTTGATGATCGATCAGATCTAACTTTAATTTATAGTTTGTGCTCAAAATAAGCATTGGGATAAATCTATTTAATACTTGTTCACCGAGGTCAACTTAAATGTCGAGTTATTTCACAAACGAAGAGGTCTGATTCAATTTACTTGGGAGGGAGAAAAAACAGATTTAAGGTTGGACTTCAAAAGGGTTTAATTGTCATAACGTAAGTGGATTTTTTAATGTTATTTAATGCAACACACCAACTAGATGCAGATTTATGTACTAGGCTACACTGAGTTTTTGAACCTCTACACCCGACCGATAGCTGTTACCTTGGGGTGGTGGACCAGTTTGCACATCACAATGACCCAACGAGCTACACTGGCTGGAACGCTTGTTCCCTCGAGGTCCTACCATACCACAAAGGTCTGTTGGATAGTGGTTAGATAAAAAGCAGTTGCCGTTGTAGTGTAAACTACTACACTGTGATGGGGGGTCTGGTGGCGAAATCGTACTGCTGCTAACTGGATGGGGTGTGACAACAATAAGGTGTTTCCCAGCAGTGCGACTTTGATTTTGCCTTCCCAACGCGAAGAGAGGTTCAGAAAAGGTCGACCTCTAAAACAACACACTCCTTACCCCACACTCTTCCGGAGCCGGCGGTATGGTTTTCTCTATCCTGAATTAGAACAACCATATCTGAAAACAGCAATCCACGAACGATTGACTGTGATATGTCTCAATCAAGTTTCCTATAGACTCTGGGGTCACACAAATCTTTTTCTCTTCCAGATACCTTAAGTAGAAATACTCTTCGACCATGTGGGCGGTCGGGAAGTGTCAATTGTTCGCACGCTTTCGATACTGCACAAGACTCAGTCAAACAACCTGTTTACACTATGATTTTAGTTGTACCATTATAAAACGGATCGACCTTTCAGGTATGGCAAAAACTTAACCAGGCATCGTTCTAACCGGTATATTCCATTGAGACACGGGAGCCCAACAAGCCACCACGTCAAAACAGCATTCACATGGTATGTATCGGAATTAGTTGCATAACCCACGCATTAAGGTGAAAACAGGAGAGGTAATAAAAACCCTTTGCCTCCCACTTTTCTATACTCACATCAAGTATGCTGCTCTTCAGACCAAAGCACTTTAGTCTCTTGAACATTATCCCAGGATAATTAAACTGATCTGGACAACATATAAAAGCAACTCACACATACCTAATTCCAAAATACAAAGAAATGACAGCAACTAATTCAACTGAGACATTAGTATGTAACGCTAACCAGCTCTTTTACTGTTCACTACACTCCACTGTACATCCATTTGGGAGTTATTAGTTTTGGAAAGATTATTACCACTGGTTCTAGGTGTGTGTAGGTTGGTCATTTGGCAGTCGGTAACAATGTACACAACAGTTGTTCAAATCTCGCCAATCGGAAGGACCTTCAGAAGCACAGTGACACACACACCTTAGTCGAGTGAAAGGCAATCGGTTACTTGGTATACTGATCCAGTAATGTTGGACAAAAAATGTGTACATACTCCACATCCATTGCTTACTCATCTCTTCAAGTTGTATTCATTTGTATTCAACCCAGTCAACCAATGGACATTCTACCGAATCAGTGTTAGATGTTTTCTGAATTTTATCGTACTCCTCAGCCATTTTGCTTTCAGTGGAATTAAGTACTTCCTTCAGAAAATGGTGTACAACATATTCGAATCAGTCATCATCAAATAACCAATGTATCTGTTAAATCCTTAGTGCTTAGCATTGATCAAATTCTAACAATCAAGTTTTCACTATCTCACTAAGAGATAAGTGATGTGTCCACTTTATGATGCATTGTGTTCTGGTATTGAATGTCAGAAGCATTTCGGTATTATTTTCTTCAACGAAAAGGTTTAAAGAGAAACTGGATCATTACAGAGATAACCACTGAAGTAATTAACACAGACTGGTTAACTCAACTATCATTATCATTGAAGACTGACTCATCATTAACTGCCCTGTTCCGGTCATGTCTACGTACTGCTGAAGAGTCTCATACTAGGATGAAATGGCTTCCAGTGCTCCCAGGTTTCCCATATTCCTCCAATTAATGTCGTTCCATGAATACCAACCTGAAATTAATAAATCCCCTCAAAACATCTAGATTGAGTTAATCTAGGACTCAAGGCGGTCTGCTTAAATCTTGAGCTACTAAAAAACTTTTCCACTGATTGTATTCCATCATAGTTTTTCTTTTCATTTTCTTTTAGTCTTTCAAATGTCTTCCAAACACATCATGTACTCTCACATGTTTTAAAAAATATTTTCATACTTTCGTTTCTCAAGCTAAGAACAAAACAAGGGAAAACGTTTTACCGGTTGGAAATGGATTTATAAATGGTCAAAAATACACTACAGTACTGTTTCTAGGATACCTGTATGGAATTGTTAATTTCTGTGCTGGCTGACTAAATTGCTGTAACATGTTTGAAATCTTACTTTCGTGGTCACTATCAAACTTACACTCGTCCACGCGCCTCCTTCAACAACGTACCTACCCACAAACTAGGTGAAAATGTATCAGCAGCTGGTCGTTACACTGCCACCATCAAAATTATACTCCATTTTGTCTTAATTTCCAAATTGAGAACAGATGCCCGTTTCACACTTATGCCTTCAATACTGTTATTATTAACACTATGCAGACGTAATAAATATTTCTTTTAAAAATATTGTGCGGAAAGCGAATTTGTCGGAATAGTTCATGATGAAAATTCTATACTGTATCGTACTTGTTGTCTGGAACATAGTGGTTACTATTATTATCATTATTATTATTATTATTATTATTACTATTATTATTATTTGGTAACTAGCTTTGAGAGGTGATTCCCGAAATTCCAGTAAGTCGTGACCGGTGGGGCCAACGAACTGGGACATGTGAACAGTTATTCAACGAAGGTATCGGATGGAGGTCAGATTGACAGAAGTAGAAATTATGGACCAATGGGTTTTGACCCAATGGCTCAATAGTGACGTGCTCGTTGCAGAACTTGAAAGTCCTGGGTTTGTACTGTTGAATCCGATACTGAGAAGGAACGACTATCCTGTGCTGCCAGGCTCCTAATCTTTCTTCATGTCGGTCCATGATGTATACCAAATGGCTTTTGAAATGTAATAGGAATTTTTAATGGACTATCCTTCACTCTTGGAAGCACTGTTTCAACTACGGGCGGGACGGACGAGGACGTCAAAGTCAGAATCGGAAAAGCAAGACAGGCCTTCATTAGCCTGAAACCAGTGTGCAGATCTTCTGCACTCAGCATTCGGGACAAGATACGGATTTTCAAAGCCAACGTCAGTCAAGTCAGTGCTTCTGTATGGTTCAGAGACTTGGCGCGTCACGAAAGGGATTTCCAATAAACTACAGACATTCATCAACAACTGCCTACATTGGCTCGCTACTGAAGATCAGATGGCCAGAATAGTCAGAATAAGCAACGAGAAGCTCTGGGAACGAACCAACCAAGAACCTATCACCCAACAAATATGCAGGAGGAAGTGGAGATGGACTAGATTGGGCATGCATTGAGAAGGCCGACTGGAGACATCACGCGTCAGGCCCTCGAGTGGAATCCCCATGGGAAGCGACGAGTTGGACGTCCGAGGGTGACATGGAGGAGGTCGTGCGAGGAGGAAATGAGAGCTTCTGGGCTGTCTTGGAGCCAGGTTCAAAAGATCTCAGAGAACAGAGGTCACTGGAGGCGTGCTACTGAAGCCCTATGTTCCACTAGGAACCCAAGGGACTAATAATAATATAATAATAATCCTTCACTCTTAAGATAAGTTTCTCTTACTTATCGATTTATGAAATTCAAATATCTAGCGTGTATATACTAGTATAAAAGGACTTAAGATTGATGATGATTACTGTTGTATTAGTTGATGGTTAATTCTATAATGATATTACTAGTACAACACTTAACTATCTACCTTGTTAGCTGTTTCTATTGCATATTGTTTCTACTTTACAATTTTGGACAGTCTACGAATTTTGCACCGGAGGATAGATTATTTTTCTCTGTAGATAATTGTGAACGAAACTTAGATATAGGCAACTGGTGTGAATGGTCACCTTGGAGTAGATGTGAAGCACTTACATGTACACGATTACGTCAACGTGAATGTGGCTGTCCTGCACCACTTAACTGGACAAAAGCAACAGAATGTAAAACTGTTAAACCTCAAAATGACTACAGAGTAAATAATGTAAGTCTGATCTATATATATGCCACATTTACAAAGAGTAAAATCTTACTATATTCTCTTATTTAATTGAAGTTTTATTTTAAGTACCGATCTGCATATATAAATGTTCTGTGTGACAACAAGCCAGCGTCGTAGCTGGACATACGGCCAGCATAATAAATTTCATGGTGGTTGATAAGATTTTGCCACTAATACAGAAGGACCTATTAGTTTCTGCCAACTTCCACCACTTTTGGCGCCGGTGAGATATTTAAATGCCTCTTATGATCGAGTGTATGGCACATCATTGTGTCCTAATCTTAGTTCATAGTTACGAAATATGGCTATGTAAGATGGAGATTATGAAAACTCCTCGAATATTAGACAACTATTACTTTATAGCATCACTGATGTGTAATGCAACAACTTTAAGAATAATGTGAAAGTGAAGCCCAAGAGGCCAATCATTCGATGATCGATGCTGTTGAGACATTAATTGAGTCGATTCATCACCTGCCTCAGTGTACGAGGCCAGTAGAGTTTAGGAAATTGATTCTACTGAAGTCAAGAATGATCAGGGTAGGTGATGTTCCAACTCTGTTTAGCCAGATCGCTAAGTAAATGACTGGTTACCTGATAGTGTTTAGAGGTTCAATTAGTCAAAGGCTGAGTCGTTTTAGTAACATTTCTGAAAGTTGTTTCCATGACCAAAGTTATATTTTCAATATATTTACATAATTTTTGCTGTAAATTTTTTTCTCTCCAGACCGCTGTGTGGTGAGGAAAACGAAAAGATACACTTTTATATTAGGTTCCACTTTGTGATATCTCTAAATCCCTTTATTTTTTCTGTCTTCTTCTATGTTAGCAAGCATAGTCTAACATACTTTTTGACTAAGTACCGTATAGATCAGTGACTAATGGAATATATATACGTTTTGCAACATCGTGAAATTGAGTGCTAGCTAACAACTGAATGAACCAACTGATCAGAGAGGATGACAAGACCAAAGTAAAATCTTTCACAGTAGCTTATCAGTTCAAGTCAACACACTTCATATTAGCATCGAAAGAACAACTAGGTAGAAAAAAAGTTATATGTATATAAGCAGACAAAAGTGTATGAGAGGAGAAGGAATTCGGAAATCAGTGTTCGTGAAAAGACTCAAACGTTATAATGAATCTGCACCGTTTTGAACGATTTTTAACCCCGTCACCATTATAGTATTTAAATACTGATCTTTATGGTATGGGAGACAGCAGCCATATAGTCTATAACTGCCCAGACCAACAGTCAGAGACGTCATGCACTGTTGTCACGTCTTGATCATGGCCATGCTTAGCCCTATTCCAACCTAATCCAACACATTCACAAGCCACTTGAGTCGCATAGGGTTCAAAAGCTCACTGAATGACTTGTCTGTCTCGCCTAGTACCTTTTACCTGACCTCTACAATACTCATAGGGTGATACCACCAAACATGAAAAGTGCTACGAAGAAACCTGTGTTCGGAAACCTGTAATCACTTCACACCTAATTTTAGCCGCCATTTCTCACAGTAGTACAACAGAGCGGAGCGAACTGTAGCGCAGTATACTCTATTTTTCAACAGGTAATTGGATATCTGGCCACCACTAGAGATGACGTAGGTTGGTAAATGTCAAACAAGCCTTCTGCATCCGAGTTGAGTTTTCTTCATCTACCAATCTGTTTGGGCTGATTCATCGACCTTATTTAGTGAAGCGGTCGATGCATTCTACTACTTCACTATATATCCTTAAAGTAAGTGTACTTTAGATGTGTCTAGAAGTACCCTCTTGCATTTACAGGTATGAGATGAATGCCGAAGGTACGCCGATTTCTGCTCAGTGAGTTCAAAATACTTTGCGTTTGGTCACCTCCTTTGCCTAGTGGGGTATTATCGTCTACGTGCTCCAAGTCAATCAGAGGCCTTCCAAGAAGTAGACCAATCTCTGTGAAGTACTCAGGGCGACGTCCATAAGTCCATCTATGAAAAACTTATGCATGGACGGTGACAATGTGCATTCCCATTAGACACCATTAGTTGCTGTCAATTTAGATGACAGACATCCATCATTCCTTTCATAGCAGCGTGATTTCGTGAGGAGAGATTTGGTCTGTATTGCGTATTCTCTTGGTACTCTCTTCATAGTACGACACTCCCCCAGCATCTCTCGGATGACAAGGTCGACTGCTACCTTCAGGTTAAGAAATATGGCAAGTATCACTGTCAGTAAGTGCACCTGTGCTCTTGAACCTGTAAAAGCGTAACAATCTGATCGATGCACTCTCGTCTCGGTGTGGAACCTGTTTTTTTTCCAGTGTTTGATATTTTCGAGCTCAGTTTGGGCGTTGGATAACTACGGACTCTAGGATCTTGGATACGATGTTAGTCAACGTTATTCATGCATTTGTGTCAAAGGAAAACTTCTCTTTCTGACAGGACTACTTCTGATTTCCACATGCTATCTAGTACATTCGTTGCTCCATTCATTAATTTCCTACCTACTTCTGTAAAGGCTTCCTGTGGTCAAAAGTTCGTTTCTGCTGCTTTGCATCGTTCCAGATTCGAAACACCCTTCTTGACTTCGGGATCAGTTAAGAGACCGACATCTGAGTCTCATTTAGGTTCGAGTTGGATGCTGGGAAAAAAGCGTCACTGTAGACCAATAAAGTGTTGTCCAGATTAAAACACCCAACGTAGTAATATACAGACGACACTGCCCTCTAACGTGATGTTGACAAAATCCAGGGTCTTCGGAATGCACGCGTCGGTCAGAAATCTGAGTACGTTTAGGATGCATTTCGCCAAAATCTGTCAGATGTAAGATGATGCTTCAGGACTGGTCTACTGCAAGTACTCCATGTCCAGTGATGGGGGGGGGAAGAAGTGGTGGAATGTGTCGACCACCTTAATTACTTTGGTTGGTTGCTGACGCAGTCTCATTGTGGGGATACAGAAGGACCGTCTGGCATTTACCAACTTGAAGAACCTGTGGCGCCAACTGGCGAGATATTCGATTATTTATCAACGGTCGAGTATGCTGTACTGCAGTTCCTTCTGGACACAATTTATTGCTCATAATCATATTAAGGTAATGACATCAGCCTCTGGTCTACGTTTTACTGTTTTTCCTTTTTTGACCTTACTGGTAGCAGAACTTTCCATATACCTGGGACTGACATCAAATTGTTTTTACCGTATACGTTAATCAACAGTCCAATGCAGCGAAATTTGGTGATCAACGTGTCTCTTCATCTAGTTATATTGATTTTTTGAATAGTTATTTTGTTCATACTGTTGTGTAAATTTGTTTATGAGATACCAAGAGGGATGTTTAGAAAGTTAGGTAGACTATTATAAACAGTGTTATCTTCAGTAACAAAATTACGCAGCATAATTATAGTATCAGGTAAAACTGAATTCAAGTTTTAGATTTCTACTTTATATTTACTGTAGCAAATTCTATTAGCAATTGTTGAACTTAGTTGTTCTGATACGTGTGACTGTAGCATGCATACATGGACAAATACATTACAAGTGAGCTTTCTTTTTCTTTCGTTTGATTTGGGCTTTTCGAGCCGTGACCGGCCAATATATAGGATAGGCCTAAGTTTATTAAATAACCATTGAACCGTGAATAACATCAAACTTACTGAACTTTCCATGTCCAGAAAGGTCTACTGATTATCTCTGAGCATCCAACATTTCATACAATGAATCGATGTTTTGAGTTTGTCGACTCATTGACCACAGTTGAAAGTTGTGCGATTCAGTCAACATCAGGGATTCGACATTGTAATATTTGCTGTTATTCAGTGACTAATTGGTGCGTATATTGTCTTGCTCAATAATATAAAGTATTATTTCAACTGTAGTTTATGGTCTTAAAAGTTTGACTTAACAGGTTTCGGGATCAAAATATTATCTGACTGTTCTCAACATATCTTCTTTCAAAGTAGTTAATTAATAATAATAATGATAATGATAATAATAATAATAATAATGATAATAATTACAATAATCGCCTTATTCCAAACTATGTATGATACATTTATATAAACTATGATCAAGATTTGATCAGACAGTATGGCAAATATTGGGCACTGAGTAAAAGGTTGAAACTAGATATAGATTGTATTTGTGTAAGTCACAGGGGGTTTGAAATCCAATAATTCTAACGTTTCTCATGGAAGTCTGGTCTGAGTTCTTTAAAGGAGAAACTTGGACCAGACTTCCATGAGAAACGTTAGAATTATTTGATATCAAACTCCCTGTGACTTACACAAATACAATCTAATATGTATGATGCAGTATAGAATTCTCAGCCAATAATTTTTCAACAAAGTCATTTCTATAACAATATTTTCAAAAGAGAAGTTTATTGCATTTGAGTGATGTTAATAATAAAAGTATTCAAGACAATAATGTGAAACAGCCCACTGGTTTGGGATTAGTGTCCGGTGCAATATGAAGTATCAACAGAAATGTGAGGCTAAGTTTGCTGGCCGTGGTTCATTTAGCCAGTACAAAAATTTTGGCCTACTTAAAAGTCTACTTCCAGATAACGCTAGTTGAAAACATTTTAAAAATGTCCAAGAGTACAGGCCAAGTTCAGATGATGTATTTAAATGATTCAAACAAATTGAGGGGAAAACGTTTGATGTATATAGTTAGGTAGAGAATTTAGGTTATCCAAGGTTTAACCAAACCACCGTCCTTACTTAAATTTCTAAAGAATTTCCGCCATCTCATTTATACATGTCTGAGTCATTGACCATTGATAATCTTAAACAGGATATTTTCTCAGGAACATTATACGGAATCATAAGCCTTATCATAACCGGGATAGTAATTTCTCCGTTAACAAGCTTTTCCTACTTTCATCACCATGTTTTTTTCTCTACATGTTTTATTACTTCTCCTTTCTCTATACTTTCAGGTTGACCAGTTCTTTTTAATGCCTAATGCTTCTTACCAGCTGTGTTCATCTTGGTGGTTAGTAATGGAATGGAGGACTCGTCAACTATATGTACCTGCACCCCAGTTAGTGGCACTGTCGCCTCTGAGACTCGAACTCACTGCCTACCTCTTCAAACCCCAATGGGTATAAGTTGTTGTTTTAGTGATACAGGATAGAGTCCCAAATAGGACTAAATGAACGTCCTAGATTCTACTACTAGTCATCAAGATGAATACAACTTCACGAATATCTACATCCATATGGGAGTACATTTGTCAGAAGAATTCGAGCGATTCCACCCTGTAAAGCAATGGGAAGTTATAATGTTCAACAAACTTTTTATCAATCTTAGTTTTCACATCTTTCTTCTCCTTCTGGATTATTTTTATTACTGTATGACGGTTTTCCAGAACACTTAACCATCCGACTGGTTTCATTTAATTTTAATGAATATATAAATACTGTTGTACAGCTTTTGAAGATGAGACTATGGAGATTTTGCCGACTATTGCATCTTTATTCTCTGACTTGATGTTAGGATTTTCAATTCTTCGAAGACGATATAGTTAACTGTATAAAACTGTTTGTTGAAAACACCAGTATCTCCTTCATATTCTATTTTGGTATAGACAATTATCAAACATACGCGACATATACGATTTACAAGTGATACTAAGCACGAATGTAAAATACCCGTAATTCTCGAAGGCACTTACTATCCTGACTGTTTTCAACCGTAAGTTGAAATATTTTTGCATTTCATTATTCCTACTTGCATAACTATATTTTACTTTAATTCTGATGCCTTACTAACTGAGATCCAAACAGTTATGCACTTAGATGTACGTTCACTCCAGTGAGTGGTGTTGTTCCCACCGAGACTCAAACCTCGTACTCATCCCTTCAAACGTCAAGACGTTATCCACTAGGCCATGGATGTACAATAGCCATATCTTATGCAACGTCGAACAATTCAATCCAGAGAAGCAACGGAGAATTACAAGCATATGCATAAATAATAATAACTAATAACCATTGTGTAAGAGGTAGTCATCGTGGCTACATGGCCTAGTGGATATTGCCCTGGCGTTTGAATCAACGTGTCCAGAATCCGAGTCCCAGAAGGGACAACACCACTCATTGGGATGCACGTACATCCAGGTGATGAGTCCCAAATAGGACGAAACGCCCGTCCTGGATTCCTCCGCTAGCCAAAACTAAGTAAATTACCATAACTAACATTCAGGTAGTATCAAGGCATCCGCATAGGAGCCCATAAGCCAATAGAGGTCGAACAGTTCGATCCAATAGAAAAGGGAAAATTAAAAGCATATCCATAAATAGTAATAGTCATGTAGTTAGTTAATCAACATTATCTTTCATCCTTCGATTGACTGAAGTTAACAAGGGTGATCAATATTCTTCTTAATTAATTAATTGTCTCCTGAATGTATCAATTTATGTGAATTAGACATCGACACACAGCAGTTCATAGACTTGATCTAGATGATCTTTACTATTGATTACTTATTATTCCTAAGTAGTAAGTGAAACTACAAAGGAAAGATATCAAGAGAACTACTTTGCAGTACTGTGGAGTAACTGTTTGGTGAGACTTTTTTAAATAGATTGAATTAGCTCTTCTAACACAGACTTGCATCGATGTCTATCTTTGTCACTACTAATTAAACAGATTTTGAGTATTTAGTGAATAACATGAATTATTAATGAATGAACGATTTCCAACACATTTCCTTAATCTTTTTTGTTTATCCTAGTGTTTGGTGTTAACTGAATTGTAGAGTATACTCACAGTACCCTGCAAGTTATCATACAGAATAGGATTTTACTTTCCACTTATAATTATCAACAGTAGATTTCAGGAATCTCGTTATGTAATCTGTTGATATCACAGTTGTAGGTTCAAATATCATCAAGTTGTAATAATTCACTGAGGTTATAGAAGGTCACTTATCCAGTGAAAACAAGGAATAATGGCGTTTTCTCCTATTCTGTTTAATTGAAGTTTTAAAATTCGTAGGCGAAATGCTAAAGCTTGTCATTTCTCAAAACGATCTGCCACAACTGAAATATGGCTTCCTGTATAGATTCCTCAATATACCTGGTAATTTCATTTGACGGTAATGATGGATAATGGATAGCAGGGGAATCGGCGACTCATATTTCGTCTTATTTAGGACTCTTCAACTGGATGCAATTGTCCTTCAGTGAGTGTCGAAGGAATGCACGTCCTGGATCCCAATGATAGCCACGATCCACCATCAGCACTTAGACCATTTGTGTCCGATCAATCCAGTCCATTCACTGATATGGAATTGCAAGCTATAATATGGAAACTATACCCTTTATACAACGAGTGTCTGTCGTGAGTCAGTTTTTTAGCGGATAAGGCTTTGGTGTTTGAGATGATAGGTTCTGAATTCAAGTCTCAGTGGGAACTTTACTCATTTGGAGGCAGGTACATCCAGGTGAGTAGTTCCAAAGAAAATAAAACGCACGCCCAAGTTTCCAGTGTTAGCCACTATCTACCATTCATAAGATAAAGTTGTAACAGAAATTGAAGTCTTTCCTAGATCACTCCAACCTACTTGTCATTAAGATAAGCTATTTTAGACTATTGTTTGCCTATTTTGGCACTTTTAATGGTCTAGATTGAATTTTGAAATGACTCCTCTATTCTCCTCGCGTTATTGAGGACTGACAGACAGACTCATCACATGTGATTTGGCATTTTGAGTGATTACTAAAAAGGATCAGTAAGTTGATCACACTTTACGAATTAACATGAAAAGCTGGTTAGAATATTTCGAGAGAAGTCACAAGCACATTTTCGCGATAGGTAAAGACGACTCAATTTAAATATTATCATTGCTGACAGGTATGTGCTCATAACAAACGTTTAAGTTTGAACGAGCTCATTGTATATCTCTTAGAGCTGGTATTGCTAAAAAGTAATGGAATACTTGACCTTAGTACATGGACATACATTTCGAGAATGTTTATCACTAAATATCTTCTACACATGCATGCAAGATCTTTTTAGCTCAACCCAACAAGAGGTTTTTTTGAGATATATCATTGAGCTGATCCTAAGAGAAATAACTTTGTGCATTCCCCATGCATTTTGAGTACTTATGGGGAAGTTTACGCCTGCTATGAATGGCACTGAAGTGTGTATTTTGAAGTGCCTGTCATGAGGAAAGCAGACTACTTGATACCTATATTTCTCCTTACAATTATTATGATCCACTTCATAAGTCGTTCGATTCCATACTTTATTGAATTAAATGGAAGGATCTGAGTAATCATATAGGTTGCTTCACTTACCTGAAGTTCTAATTTGACAGTGACCCGCTAATAGTTGCGTAGAAAGTCTATGTACATAGACATAAACATTAGTTGGTCTTCAGTCAATTTAGCCTTTTCAACAGTTTTCAGACATCTTAATGTTTTTCATAGGTCTCACAAACCACCAATCAACTTTTCATCTTTAACTATATAGACAAGATATAAATTCATCATCATTTTTGAATGCATATGATATCAAGTGACTGAAGTATAGTTGATGGGAAGTAAATCCATCGATGTATAAATAGTTTAGTGTCTAGTGATTAGCATATTCTGATTTCATCATTCTCAATCAACAACAAATCAATCTTTTGAATATGATGAATAACTCAATATATTTTTGTAGTGTACAAGTATCCAAAGTTACAACACAAGTTTCCAATAAAATGAAATCAAAAAATTTCTTTTGTTCGGTAAATCGTACACAAATTGGTTTGTGTTCAAAACAATCGAATAATTCAAATTATGATACAAAAGGTATGCGAGAATATGATGTTGGTGCATGTGATAATTGGCGTATAATCCATCATTGGAGTATGGAAAATTTACCAATGAAACTAAAGTATATTTATGATTCAGACAGTGAATTAGGACGTAAATGTACATTTGAAGTGGATAGTTACAATCCATTATGTAAATATTATACATTGTATTCAGAATATACAAGAAGTGATTATGGACGGTAAGTAATGTTGAATTGTTTATCGTTTGAATATTTGTTCAGTAAATAACTGAATATCTGTGGATTGAATTTCACTTATTCCATTTTATCTTACGTTTTAGTGCATTGATTGCATGAAAGTTGCATCAATCTTAGTGAACTGATTTCTAGTTACATCTGTTAACTGACTGATCAACTGACAAAATCAGTTGTAACAGCTAAAGTGGCCACATCTCACATTAGTACTGAAGGAACAGGTTGATAGAAAAGGAATGAAATCAAAGTAGACAAAGTTGTGTGAGAGGATAAGCAGTTTGTGGATGAAGGTTATTGTGAATATTCAAACCATAGAAGATGTCAAAAAGTGAATGCATCTTCACTGTTATGGCCGATTTTCAGCCTTATCACTGAGAATCGTGAACCACTGATTCCTTTCTTTTCGAGGACCCTACCCAGACAGTCTACACCTCCACACACAACTCATACTGGTGCGACGAGGTAGGTGGCGGATCGACATGTCCAACATATATCCAGGCTACCTGAGTCGCTGAAGGTTCACAACCTCGTCCACTAACTTGCCTGTCTTGCCCAGTACCCTTCATCTGACCTCGGCATCGCTCACACGGTGATCCTATCAAACGGGAGCAATGCTACGAAGACAGCTTTGATCTAAACCCTGCAACGGCTCCATATCGTCTACTTTCAACGTCATGTCTCACACCCGTACAACAAGACAGGACGAACTGTATTATAGTACACTCGACCTCGGATAAGCAGTTGGATATCTCGTCAGTTGGTGCCGCACATGATGCAAGTTGGTAAATGCCAAACGGCCTTTCCGTATTCCCACAATGAGATTTCATCAGCAACCAACCCGTTCGAAATCATACGACTCCCAAAGTTAGTAAAGTGATTTACATGTTCTACCACTTCACTCTCCATCATTAGACATGGAGTACTTGCAGCAGACCGGTATTGGAGTGTCATCTTACGTCTGACAGGCGTCAGCAAAACGCATGCCAAACATACACAGATTTCTGTTTAACGCATCCAGAAGACCTTGCATTTTATCAACGTCTTCACGATGGAGGACAATGTCGCCTGCATACTCCAAGTCAACCAGATGACCTCCATGGAGTAGGTCAATCCCTGTGAAGTCAGACATGCTAAAGGTTATGTCTATTAGTACGTCTATGACGAGGTTGAGTAAGAACGGTGACAATGGGTTTCCTTGGTGAACACCACTAGTTATCATCAGTTCACATGACAGCTCTCCGTAAGCCCTGACACGGCTACGTTAGTTTGAGTAGGGAGATTTGATAAGCACTATGTACTTACTCGATACTCTCTTCATAGTCAGACACTGCCACAACAACTCATCGTCGACTGAGTTAAATTCTGCTGTCAGATCAACAAATATCGCAGGTGTCGGCCGCTGGTAGGTAAGTATGCTTGTGTCCCAGAACCTGTTGGGAAGTGAAAACATGACAGATGCACACTCGTCCAGCTTTGTCTGAAATCTGCCCGGTTTTCTTGAGTTTGCTGTTCTCAAGCTGTAGTTGGGCATCAGATTGTTTTGGAACCTAGGATCTTGGACATAATAATAGTTCGACTGATTCCCAGCATGTGGCTGTCACAGGAAGACTTCTCTCCCTTCTTGTGGACTAAGATGATCAGTGAAGCCAGCCAATCTGACAGTACTACCTCTGATTCCTATACACTACCTAGAACCTCCGTCATTCTTATTAGCAGTTTCTAACCTCCATCCTTCAAAACAAAAAGCGACTTCATCATGTTTTGTGTAGATAAAACTATCATCTGGGATATTTTACGCTGACTTATGGATGACTATGTTGGAGGAAAGCTAAAAAAACGAGTGTGTGCCAAGAAATAGGATGATTTCACTTCATAGGTCTCTCATAGTTCATGTAACCAGCGGTTAGTCTGTCTGAAGTCTTTGAGATGTTTGGAATAAGTGACTGACGACTGCTGATAACACGGGCTGAAAATTGATCACCCTTGTGTATGTGGATGTATTCACATCTCTCTAATGTTAGAAAAATAAATACTTTCACAAATCTTGATTAGTTAATTTTGTCTTGTTTCATACACTTTTGTTTACCATGATATTTTAATGTCCACTTCCTCGATCTATACAGATAACCTCGCCTGGTTAACTAGTTCACTAGTTACTAGCCGGTCCTAAGCCCGGGTAAACAGGGAAGGTTGGGCATAGGGCTTGCAACCCTACACCGGAAAAACCAATCCAACCGCTAAACAAACTTCAAAGCACAAACAAAATATAAAACATAAAATAAACTTGTTCCTCGCTGGGATCGGAGAGACGAAATAACGCCGGTTGGTGAATGCCTTCGGGAAGCCAACTGGCCAATGTGTCTTCTCTCCCTCGATCAAAACGAAAGTAAACGTGGGGACATGGAATGTCCACATCATGTTTGAACCTACCAAGGCTACCCAGATTGCAAACGAGATGAGAAAGTATAGTACTGAAGTACTAGGAATCTGCGAGGAGTCTGCAGATGGAATGGAATGGAATGGAAGTGGACTCTCCAAACTGTCAACTGTAGAGGAGTCAATAATCTACTCCGATACTGTCACCCAGACGACAACCACGAGCACACTGCTGGGTGTTGGAGTGGCTATCATGATGTCCTCTTCAAGAGCATCGAAGGCTCTCTCTCTCTCATGCAGTGGGAACCAATCTCCTCCAGCATCAGGATCATCACAGCCATATTCAATTCAAAAGGAAGGAAAGTCACAATCACACAATGCTACGCTGTACACCTACAAATAATGCAGACTAAGAGAGGAAGAAGGAATTCTACAGACAACTGCAATCAGTACTAGAAAAGACCTCACACCAGATGGCAACATCGAAATTCTAATGGGTGGGATGACGTGAATACCAAACTGCAGACAACACAAGAAGAGAACTGATCATGGGCCGAGAAGCACTCGGGGAAATGAACAAGAATGGAGAACTGTTTGCAGACTTCTGTACAAACACAAGAATATTCAAAAGTGATATGGATTTGATTTCACTAGACACCAGGACACATTAAAAATCAGATCAACTTCATCGCAATGTGAAGAAAGTGAAGACGCAGCCTACTTGACACAAGATCAAGAAGGGAAGCAGATGTAGGTTCACACCACTCACTATCCGGTGCAAGGAACCTGCCTCCAAAATCAAGTTGAAGGCCCTCAATTCAAGGAAGCTGGTGATAGACCACAGTTCAAGTTGAACACCCAGATCAGAAACTGAACTGTAGGACGAAACTACAAAGGGCATCTTCACGTGGTTAGCCATCAGGAAAAGATGGAAGACTTTGAGCAACGTCTCTGAAGGAACCTGTGTAGAAGAACACTGGGACTCTTTGAAAGAAACGTGGAAAGAAACCTGCATAACCGTGTTAGGAAGGAAGAAGGAGCAAGACAAGGAATGGATTTCGACAGACACATGGAAGCTGATTTAGAAAAACACAAACAAACTTATGCTAATTTTGGTGACTACGTTTGCCGCAATAAAATCAGAGAATTCAAACAAGGATATTAACATGAATGAGAGTATGATAATTGGTGACTGACTGGTTCCTGATAGAGTTCTTCTGATCGTTTCGCAATGTGGCCACCAAATTAAGACACTCACTTATGTGATGTACTTTCAAGGGTGTTAGCTGGTTGAAGGCAGTCCGCAGGACGTTCAGCTTAATTAATCATACTACTATTTGAGATGGTCGTCTTCTTTGACAGATTGGTGTTATTGAAACTAGTTGATGATTTAAGGTGAAGCGGATGACGTTGCTTCGAATTATCTTACAAGTCAAGTTTTCATTTCACTTTTAATCATCACTCATTTTCACCGGTGAAGTTCATTTACAGCTATATTATGCTGACTGATTTTATGTCCCATTATCCTCATTATCAGTCAGTCATTCGGTCAGTCTGCCTGCCTATCTATCTATCTGTCTGTTTGTCTATCTGTCTAGCATTAGTCAGACAGAAAAACCAAAGTAGGAACTTTTTCTGAAGTATATCATTCCAAATAGTCAAACTTGAAACCATCATGCAAATTAATAAATTGTAAAATGCTCACTACCGATATGACTGGAAAGAAAATAAAAAGCGGAAGTTCAATATAATGCTTAGGGTTTTGTAGGCGATAAGCTGTGAATACAACAGAACACAAAGTTAGTTGTTTTTGTGAGCAATAATAATTCACTATAGAGACAATGCACCAGTTCTCTACTCTTTTAAAAATCCAGTCTTATGATTATTTCGAGAGTCAGTATCAATGTGGGACCTGGTATTACTGCATAACGGTTCAAGTCACCGCACTTAACATCAGAGTAGAAGGGAGTAAGTTGGACTATAAAGAAATTGAGGGAAATGTAATCAAAAGTATGAAGAGTAAAATGGTAGCGTAATTCGACATTACGATTTAGTATAAGATATTGTGTGGATGTATCCATATGTACCACTGAAATGGAGGCTGAACCATCTGAATCCCCTGGAGTATCCAACCTCTACCGACTTCAGTTATCACAAACGATAACCTACATCCCTCTAAATGACTACTCTTCAGGTATTTGCTTATTTATTACTGATCTAATTTTCTTATGTATCTTACCACGATCGCATTTGATCGATTTTCCCCTTTTTGTTCGTTAGATAAGTGTAACTACCAGAGGCAATGGATTACTGTCCAAAGTTTCATTCACTTACATCTATCATACTTGTTTCAAAACTTGGGTATAATTGTTTGTATCGAATGCGAGGAGTGATATTCACATAAAATTCGATGACACTACCTCTATTCTTACTTAAAATATCCATCATGATATCAATAGCATTCTGGAAAAAACAGAATGGTGATAAAAGATAATCCAAAGTGTTGTAAAATATCTAATGTTTCAACGTCGAGTGTGTATCTGTTCAACGAACTGCTTCCTTCTCATGACTGACTAATTCATGTTTATTCAGGTTATTTAGAGTTCTTCCGTGTAATGTAGACAAATTAAGGGCACCAATATTTCTGTAAGATTAAAAAAAGTGTAGTGTGTTTACCGTCTATGAAAACAAATCAAAAACTTACAGTGTAATTGTTTGAATATATACTCAATACTGTTCAGCATTATTCAAGGCAAGAAAAATCTACTATCCTTTTTCAGAGACAATGCCATCAACTTGCATTGTAATGTTGACTTCCTATAGGGACACTTCCTGATAATATTTCAATTACATCTCATTATTTTACGATACAGTCCACCAGTGGGATCTAGGCTCCAGGTATCAAAGTATTCACATAGTATTGACTCCATACATTCCATCAATTAATATAAGGAGACAAAATTACTCGAGAAGTTTCTTCTTCTCAGACAAAAAAAACTATTTTTGTGAAGTTGAATACGATTACTTTACTCGTTCTAACATCTTCAAGTTTTGTCTACCGGTGTTAGTGAGTCACCTTATCGACTCTCACTGGGCAGGTAGGCTATGCAACAGTCTACTTCAATGTAGTTCAAAGTATTAACACATGTTACTGAAGACAAGTGACAGAAGCCAGGTTGCTGCTTTATGATCACAAATACGTTAGTCCTTTTGATAACTGTGTGATTGGCGCGTAGCTTAGAGGTTGAGATCTCAGCAACGATTGTCAGTTAGTCGATGATAATTGCTGGTCACTGAGTTAAATTACCTACTGTGAGTTGGAAAAAGAATGTCCTGGGAGAAAGCGAAGACCACTTCCAGTGTATGCAGTCAATGATTAGTCATCTAGATTATGTACACAACTACAGACTACACATCTAACGTTTACAAGAGTCAATGTCTGAAGACGTTCATTGATCACTTCTCACTTTTAATCTCACTGTGATAGGTAGATTCATTCATTGTTTCCCGAGCAATACAATTATTGCATAACTCCTATTTTCATCACATCCTTACTCAATAAACACAATTTCATCAACATACTATTTGCAAATCACTTTCAAATTTCCAGATTAAATAATTTCGCATTTGACATAGAGAATTGTCGTTTCGCATGTGCTATACACATTCAGTGTAAAGCTATTGAATTCATTGTTGGTGTTCATTGTATACTTGCGTTTCACTTCGATGAATCGGTTCTTCAACGATCCATTGGGACTGTGATTCAACTGAAACCGAATGAATGTCATCCTGATATTAAAGATGAACAGATTTATCCATATACTAGTGCTGTATCTATTCTACGTGTTTAATATTGTATAAACAATTTGCATTCAGAGTTGTTTTTATCACTATTAACATTCCCGTAGTTATTATATTAATAGGTAACTGGTCTTATTTAACACATTTGAAAACATTCCTTTAAAAAGAGTAAAGATTTAGAAAACATTCCTATTCTCTACTTACATAAAGAATTTTCCCAGGAATGTGAAGATCATGCATTCAAACAAACCTTCAATAATTCAATGCTGAACGCTTAAGTTTCGCGTAAAACTCTGGAGTAGAAACACTTAATTTGTGTTAAATATGATACTGTATCACGCAAAAACAATGTGGAGAATATTCAGAATAAAAACGTTAAATAACAAGGTCTCTAGATATGCATTACAATATCTAAAGCACCGACAGAAGTGTTTTGATAATAAAATAAACAGCTGAAGGCTGTGTGTTAAAGCTCAAATCATAGCAATAATGAAAGAAATACGAAATAGCAAAATAAACGAGGAAGGGATAAAGACAAAAAACGGTTAACGGATAGTGTTGAATATGTGAAAGAAGCTGAATCAGAAAAAATTCATTCACCAAACGCTGAAGGAAGCTAACACGTCGTAATGTTACTGTAGTAAATGAAAAAGATTTTATGGAAACTTAATATGCAGCACGTACGTTTTACGACTGATTATTACTAAATAGTGTAAATTGGAAAGCAGAAAAGACACAAAGATGTCTCTAGATATACACTAATAGATATAATTTCATTTTAATTTTTATTAAGAAGTTACGAAGTAATCAGTTTGATATTGTTACAACATACTGGTAATTAGGTAACTTAATCATGTCCATTTCTCTTACCGAAATCAATGCTACTGCTGACATTATTAAATGCAACCGTTAGTTCATCATCATTACTCAGAGTTTCATTTAGCATGGTGATGAAGCCTTCAGAGTTTAACACTGGTGATGGGGATAATGTCTACCATTCATAATATTTGCTATATTATTTCTCCCTTGGGTTCCTAGTGAAACATAGCGGTTCAGTTGCACGTTTCCATTTCACTCTCTTCTCTCCAGTCTCTTCAACCTGGCTCTACGACTACCCACAATCTTTCATTTCTTCCTCACTCAACCTCCTCCATGTCACCCTCGCCTCGGACCCCCAACTCGTCGTTTCCTCTTTGGATTCCACTAGAGGTCCTGGCATGTGATGCACCAAAATGGTCTTCCCAGTGTGTGTTCAATCCATCCATCCACTTTCTTCTGCATATTTACTGGGCGATAGGTTGTTGGTTGGTTCGTTGCCAGCCAACCAGCCAGAGATCCTTGTTACTTATTGTCATTATTCTTGCCATCCGATCGATGTTCAGTATACAGTGAGCGTAGACGGCAGCTGTCTACAGTTTGTTGAAAATGGTTTTCGTGATGCGCCAAGTCTCTCAACCATCACATAGAAGCATTGAGTTACTTGACTGACATCAGTGTTGAAATCCGGATGTAGTTCACTCCTTATGCTGAGTGGAGTGAAGTACAGTGCAGCAGATCTCCACACTGATGATTTCGGGTTAATGAAGGTCTGTCTCACTGTCTTTCCCTATGCTGGCTTTCATGTCTTCATCTGCGCCGCCTGTAGTTGAAACGATACTACCTAGGCAGGTAGGTGAAAGAGACGACTTCCTTTAGATTTCTCCCGTTTATGATGATTGCTGATTCTTGCTGTTGTTGTTCTTGGTGGTGGTTGAGTATCTTCATCACCTCTGTCTTCTCTACGTTCACCTGAAGGAAGTCTCATCTTCACTGACCTGACTCTTCTGCAAACTTGTTGGTTTACGTCTGTACATCTTCGAGTTTGTGCTACAAGACATTCGACAGGCATGAATCATCATCGGCAAAATCCAAATTTCCTAGACTCTTTTCATCGGTCAAACAGCATATGCCCACCTTTTCGCTCGTCACAGATTGTTGAATGATCCAGTTCAGTCCAGTCGACCACCATCAGGAAGATCATCAGTGATAGTAGGCAACTTACGATTTGTAATAAGCACTGCATAATTCGGGATGTGAATAAGAAGACAGGATCTCTCTATACAGTACTATAATAAATTTGATTGTTTGTTTTATATGTTGAAAATATACAATTTCAAATGTATCATCAAGTCCCTGATAAATCATAAGTCCCAACCTATTCTTGGTTTAGTTTCACTGTCATTTTCTTAAATGTGTACAACGGTGTCGATTTAGTTTGGATATCAATCACGCCAACTGAGCAAAAGGCTGAATTACAGAATAGTTGGTGATTGATTATCAAACGACGTTAGTTCTACATGTACTTCGAATAATTTATGAAGCTGAAGTAAAATTGAAGTAAAACTACAGCAGATCATAAATCTCTACAGACCCTACTAACAATGTCAAAACTGCATAATTCAGTTAATGACAGCGAATCTATTTCACTAAAATTAATGACTCGTATACCAGTAAGTGACAGACAACTGTTGAGTAAGCCAGATTTTCATCCTAATTCGGATTGAGGATAGGAAACAACTGAAAGGTTAGGAATCACATGTCACTGTGTAATGAAAGAGGTGTGATTTACAAAAGTCTTGGGAAAATTATTAGATTTCAATGTTTTACTTTACTCTGGATCCCGAAAAATTCAAGAAAACGCCGGTTAATTTAGTCGTCAGCAGGTGATTTTCATTTTTTAGATTTAATATCATGGAAGATTTAAGAAGGTTTAAAATCTGATTATCTGTAGCTGCAAATAACATTCTTGTGATCAGTTCATTAGGCTGTCAGTTACTGTGTAAAGTTGAGATCTATTACAAGCATATAGATTCATTTGCTCCTAGAATTGGTTGAATGATTATTTTCCATTTCGAGGTTTTGTGTTATCACTTGGGTGCTGACAGAGTTGTGTCAGGTGTTTGACCACCGTTGCCTTCGTAGTATAGGACGTATTCTGTGGCGTCACCATGTAAGTAATGCAGAAGTCAGGTGTAGAGTTTTGGGGAGAAGAGGTAAGTCAGTTGACGAGGTTGTGAACCTTCATCCACTGAGATGGTTGGGACACGTACTACGTATGCCCAGTCACCGATTGCCTTGTCACACAATGTAGGCTGAGGTGGGTCCAGACTGGGAAAAGGCCCAAGGTGGCCAGACTAAAACATGGCCGCACCAATGTATGAAGTCTCTGACTGTTGGTTTAAGCCATGTAGGACGATGCAGACTTGGTGGTTGGGGTCGGCGGGACAAGAGGAACCAGTGGTTGGAGACTCTACGTGATATGGCTCAGAACCCACGTTAGTGGTGCAGATGTATACACATTATCCTCATCTTAACAACGCTATACCGAATCTCACCATTTTATCACTCCTCTTTCTCTTCTTCTCGTACTTTATATTTCTTTTGACTGCATTCACTTATCTTCATCCTTCACCTCACTACCTTTTTACTTGATGTGCTGATATGAGGTGTGGCAACCCGGACCGTTACGCAGTAATGCCTGGTCCTATGTTGATAAGATGATGATGTGTTATCACTGAACTTCAAAACTACTAGGTAATGATATAGTTTACATGAACACATAGCTACCTTTAATGGAAATGGTTGTCATTTGCAGATAATTATCATCATGGAGCAATAAAAGTAGAAAGCCTTCGAAAACGTTTGATGAAAAACTTCAATTTATTGCAAAACGATTATCAGACATATAAGTGTATCCTGCTTTGTTGAAACCTGACTATTTTATCAAATTTTGAATCAGATGAAATCGAAAAAGTTATGATTTGTCTTAACGAGTAGTTATATGTTTATTCGCCCAAGGAGCTTGATTTTTTTCTCTGAAACTTATTGACATTCGATTTCGGTTCGGGAGTCAATTGAGTCACAGAGTTAACCAATAACAAAATGAGCACATTTGTCATAGATAACTAACTGCGAAGTATTCCTCTAACTTCTAAGTTCCCAACATCATGTTGCATACCTTGAACACTTGATTACTTCATTCATACTAGTGACTTTACTGTTAATTGCATTTTCGTTTAATATTTTTGTTAGTTTTATGCAGTCTGTAGCAACATTGTTATCATAATAGATGAGGTGTGACAGCATCTCTCTCTCTCGCTCTCTCATCATTTCACATGCATATACCAATAAATAAATAATGTTATGAATCAAGTGAAGGATTCTGTTACAGCGATCTTTACCATCAGTCGAGTTAATGTTTGACAAAATGATATACAAAGAGATGCGAAAGCAAAATACTTTAAAATGAAGTTTCTACAGACAGAGTAGAACAGGTATACATTTATCGGATAATTACAATTATGTATACTTTGTGTCTTGTACAGAGAGCCAACTCATTATAGATCGATTTGTAGTGAATACTTATCCCCAGTGAAGTAGAATAAGTAATTCCAACGATTGGTGTGATGATAGATAGTAGTTTTGCTTGAAGTGTTGCTAAAATTCAATGAAATCATTGTGTATAAATATTCATTACAAATACTCTAATAATAATAATAATAATAATAATGGATTGATTGACTATATTGTAAACTGTAGCTTGATACAAGTAGAATAAGTTTGGTTAAATGTCAAGCGGTTATATGGTTAGATAACGGTGAAGGTAGACAGGTGTACAGTTTATGAATAGGCAAGTAAATATGGAGATATTTTTGATACTGAGGAGTGAATTGAGACATACTTGTTGAAAGTTGGTGGTAAGGAAGTTCGGTGATAAGAATAAGAACTAGCAGTAAATGTGATCTCAGTTATGGAAAACATTCCAACTGGTACTTATGCCTAAATCGTAATTTATTCATCCAATTTTTTCTTTTATGTTGATCAGTAGTCAAGCATATTAAAGAAAAACACAACACAGAAATATAAAACTCACATCTTTGATGTTTTAGTTTGTCTTGGTCATGTGATATGTGTTGATTTGTGAAATGTCTATCAAGTTTGGAGAGGAGTATTGTCCGATGAATAACTAAGAGTATTTACTCATCGTATATTGTGTATTCCAAATGTAACGTCAACAGAATGGATCATGTGACATGTCCTGAACTACTAATTCTGATGTAAAAGGGAGAACATTTAAACGTATTCAGTAAGCGAGGATGGTTAGCCTCTGATCACACACCTCTATGTCCTTACTCACAACCAATTTTTTCCAAGTACCAATACTTTATTCTCGCTTATTTTTCTGTGTAAGTTTCTTTTTAAGATATTCAGAACAAAAGTTAGTCAGCGACTATAGCCAAACGCTGGAGTTACACGTTAATCTAATTTGTCTGAAATATGTTTCTTTATGCATAAAAATAATCAACAGATTTAACAGTCAAGTTGAGGATGCAGTAACATTAAACGAAACCATGACTTATACTACCTAATAATACTTAGTAGTATGAAACTAAAGGTATAAAAAAGGATAGGAATTCACCGTAAATAGTGCAAGTACAGTTATGGTGGGAAAGGAATTAACACTCCATATATCCAGTTTCTGAATAAATTTCAGTTTCACCTAGCATTCATTCTAAAATACGGTGAATCTAACTAATTTCTAGATTGTTGAGCTGGCGTTGTACCTCTTGGTGAAGGTTGGTAGGAAATATCTGTCATTATCTAGGAGGCAGGGAAGCCTAAGCTATTTATTACTCCAGTTATGGATGTTCAAGTTAAAGTGTTCAAATCATCAAACTGAAAACTTCTATTTATCTGCATAGATTTGCTCACGCTGTCATCCTTGTAGGTATTTTACACTTCAAGTGTTCTGTACATAAGTCATCTCTATGGAAAAGACACAATTCATAAGCGGCGCTACTGAAATGCAGCATGACTTAAATCAATATTCCTTTGTTGCATATCTTGCCTCTTTAAATCGTCTTGAACCAAATATCTTTATGCATGAAACTGACTGACGTTTCATTGGACGATCTGC
The DNA here is from genome assembly GCA_944470555.2 of Heterobilharzia americana. Taxonomy (NCBI): domain Eukaryota; kingdom Metazoa; phylum Platyhelminthes; class Trematoda; order Strigeidida; family Schistosomatidae; genus Heterobilharzia; species Heterobilharzia americana. The sequence goes on along the minus strand of OX104129.1, from coordinate 57,734,576 downwards.
TCCTCAGCGTATTGGTTGGTATTCAATCAGTAACATAATCTCTAATGACATATGTGAGACGAAAAAGTTCAATAAAACATACACATAGTGAAGACTGGTTAGCACAAAGAGATATACACTGGAAGTCAAACAATTTTCCAAGTTTGAAATGACACTTAACTCAGACAACCAGGTCACACATTTCACTGTCCTAATGACAGTTATCCAGAATGATCAGAGTTGTACTGTCTGTCATGGTGTTTATCATTTACTTGATTGATATTAGGCTTTAGAATATTTCGCCACCGACAAAAGTCTGCTGAAGTAATAATTAAAACTAGTAGCAACAGACCATTGTATTGTTATAGTTTCAAACTTCCCAGTTGGACACTGACTTTCATGAGTTGCTTCCTGTATATATCAGTCTTTCTTCTGATTGTTAATGATCTCAATGAACTGTTGTTTGGTCAAAGAACGAGTATACAGCACTGCAATCCGTTTTGTCCTTTTTTACAACTGTGAGATAAGGCTGTTAAAAGTAGAAGACATAAAGCTATTACAGGGTTTTGACCACAGATGTCTTCGTAGCACTGCTCGCGTTTGGTGAAAACATCGTGTGAGTAACGTTGAAGTCAGGCGAAGGGTACTAAGCAAGACAGCCAAGTCGAATGATGAGGTTGTGAACCTCCATCAGCTGAGGTGACTTGAAAATGTAATAGGCATGTAGAGTCACCACCTAACTAGATGCGCCAAGTTGGATTAAGTTGGAAGAGGGTTTGGAGTACCCAGACCAAGACGTGGCATCAGTCGATGAAGTCCCTGACAGTTGGTCTGAGCCATGTGAGGAGGCACAGACTACCTGGGTTTCTGAGATGATAGGAATCAGTAGTTGAGAACTCTTGGTAACATGGCTGAAAATCGGTTACAATAGTGCAGACGTATTCACTCCTTGACGTCTTTTAAAGATTTAATATTCGCACTTACCGTTATCTTTAAGATTGTTAATTCTTTCACACTAATTTGTCTGCTCTGATCCTATCCACCCGTTTTTCTGTGCACAACTGTTAGGTGTGGCAACTTGAGTTTATGCAACTGTGTACGAGGTTCTACGTTGATTTTGTCAGTCAGTCACTGTTGTTTAATAAGGTTGACACTTTCATCTTCTATGCTCAATCTTTCATTTCAAATACAGTTGCCTCTCCCAAGTATGATATATTACTTGCGTGTGTGGGAATATCACTAGTGAATAAAAGGCTTAAGAATATATGCAGATGATTTGGCTGAAACTGCATGGTCAATCACCCTAACTATCCAGGACTGGCAGACATGGTTAACTCTTCACAGAAGTCAGAACTCAGTAATGCACGAAATGCTGATACATGAATCGAAGTTTAACCCATTCTAGGGGTTATATAAGATTATTTACACTGGACCGATCTTGGCTAAAAGTTAAATCCCATCACATGTAGAAATAAGGAAAAAAAACTTTCTTGTTCATAAACAGATAGGAATCAATTACATTTATTTGAGGAAATTAACGAATTTACATAAAAAGATTGATAGCTTCAGGACGTACACTGACTTCTATAGGACGAGCTTCAAAATAATCATTATCAATCCAATAAAACTCATTCTGAAAAAAAAAACGAAATTCCAAATTATAGTCAAACTCTGACAAAAAAGAGCTAATTATGATAAAAACTTCGAAACGATCATACATATGCATCGTTTCCCGCAAAAGTATATTCTTTTAAGTACCACGAACTGAAATAATTAACTAAATATATAAGAAAAATGATTCACTTCATTTATTTTCAAGGATACTCGTTACCATTAATCATCATTACTTATGACTAATAACTAGCTGAATACAACTGAAAAACCTTTCTGAAATAGTGTCAAAAGTCGACGTAATGTTTACTTATATATAAGATACATAATTATATTACATTGAATATCAACATAAATGCAGTTCAGTACCGCCTGATCATCTCATGCTTGAAATCGACTAGCTAAAACCAAGAAGTAAACCTGAACTTTATATATATATATATATATATATATATATATATATATATATATATATATATATATTTATATATATATAATTGCCTAAACATATCTCTCAAGAAGAAGAAACGAAATTTGATAAAGCCTGTCAATTGTAGAATAAGAATCTAGAATGTACGATTTAAGATGAACTGATGACTTCATTCAACACACTAATTAAAAACGGTTGTCTTGATAAATTCATAAAGAAACATTTATTACAAGGGAAGAAAGAAAAGGTAATCCTACTGCTAGGAGAATACTCCATATCTATGCAAGTACAATTACGAGGTAATCTGCTCATTGAGATATTAATTCGTAAACTAGATGAATCGACTTTTATTGCTGGAAAATTAGTTTTCCAAAAGCTCAGTGGTGAAATCTAGACTGAAAGATAAATTTTCCTTGAGGTACTACTTGTAATTCCCCGTTGTTTCACTGAATTAAGTTGTCCGACCTCCGTTGGTATATGCGATCCTATGCGGATGCCTCAATATTTTATTGCGTGAATATTTATCACGGTAATCTATATGGTTTTGGTTAGCAGAACAATTCAGGACGCGCGCTTGGTCCTATTTAGGACTCTTCAGCTGGATGTACTTGCGCCCGTGTGGTGGTGTTACCACTGAAATTCGAACCTCGTACGCGTCGCTTCAAACGCCAAAAGATTATCGACTAAGCCACAAAAAGTTATAACTTATACCCGTTGTGCCTCAGTGACCTAGTGGATAACGCTGTGGAGTTTCAAGCGATGGGTATGAGGTTTGAGTCTCAGTGGAAACAACAATACTCACTGGGGTACAGGTGTACCCAGCTGACGAGTCCCAAGTAGAACGAAACGCGAATTCTGAACTCTTCTGCTAGCCGCAACCAAGTAAATTGAAAGATGAATTGCCTCGACTGGGCACTTCTTGGTGTAAGATAAATCACTACAGGTACTTAGGAGATATAGAAAAATCAGTCAATCGGAAACATAGACCTGATTAATCCTGGCTTATTTGTTTTGACAATGGGCTTTCACAAGTTTATCTCTGCTTCACCCAATGAAGTTTTCGCACAACAAATGTGATACAACTACTAACTACGAGTTTTATGGAGAACTGATTGCTTTGAAAAGGATTTTCGTCACGAATTGACATCCAGAGAATTAATGGAATACAGCTGTTTCATCCTAGCTTGCATCTCTTCAAGTGCAAACCCATAAGGGATTGGACCCGAGACTATCAGGTCTTGTGATGAATACTACGTTACCATTCGCAGGTTTTCAATGGTTTTGGGGTTGATGTCGATCTGCAATGACGACCCATTTAAAAATAATGTCTTATTTCTCAATGAATAAATCCGTATGCGGCTGTTGAGTTGTATCAGTATAAGACACCCCTTAGTGCCCACGTTGCAAGTAAATTAGCATTTTTGATGTAATCATTTAAATCGATCAAGTATAAACTATATAATAAGATCAACCCAGATAACAATCTTTAGAATCAAACACTTACTAGTAGGGTTAAAACTTGAATATCCATAAAGAATAAAGAAATAACGACACTCTTCGTAACAATAAACACATATTCCACTTTTTACACACCTTATAAGTTCCAATACTGACTAGTTACCAAATAAAACTAAGTAACCCTACAGTTAACAGATAAATAATAGTAGTATGAGATCCTGCCATAGCATTTCTAGTACGAAAAAAAAGTACCAAGAACGTTAATGCATAAACGAAGCTCACTTCAGATTCGATAGGAAACAAACACACTTTATCACAAAGGACTGTTTGGCTGCCGGAATTAAATGTATAGGGTTGAGAAAGTAACCATGAATGAAACTGACGAATATGATCCCAGTAGCTGGTAGGACGGTGATAAACATCTAGACGGATATGATCCTGTAAAAAAAAAAATACAAGAATGACCAATTAGCGCAACAGGATAGGATTATATATACTACTAAGTGATAATTTGTTTCCAAGTACTTAATAACAAATTATATGTCTGTGTCCGAGTAGGACGTGGGTTCTAATAATAAGTTCACGTAAAACATGTATAGAATCCGCATAAAATCTATAATACTCATCAAAGAAAAGTGATGAAACTACAAAAATCATCTCGACATTGTTATACAATACAATGGAAGCTATCGAAAATATTAAATTGAGAGAAGTTAGTGAGTGATATGCCAAACAAAGAGCATCTCTACAACAAGCAACTCCACATTGGAGTCGTACGAAGAATACTTTAGATAAACATAAGACAAAGAAAAATTGACTCGGACAGTTTAATTGCTATATCTATCAGCAAAAATTAGAGGTTTCTTTCCTCGTACTGCTAAGAAATGTAGTTACTGGCACTAAATACATTAACGTACCAAGCTATATGTGGTTCTGAAAAGCCGCTATTTGGAAGAACTACTCATAAAACCTAATACTATTTTTAGCATGAATAAAACTCATATTACTTCACTTTGGCAAAGCGTTTTTAGCATGCCTAAATCTTAGAAAAAAACTCTTGTTTCTATTTAACTTCGTTATAGACATACGTCTGATTTCGCAGGAATTGACCTACTACCTACGGGTCATCTGGTTGATTTGGAGTATGCAGATGACATTGTCCTCCATCGCAGAGATGCTGACAAAATGCAAAGTTTTCTGGACTTGTTGACCAGAAATCTGAGTATACTTGGCATGCGTTTCACTGGCACCTGTCAAATGTAGGATGATGCTCCAGGACTGGTCTGTTAGAAGTACTCTCAGTTTAATGATATAAAGTTGCACCAGGTGGAACGGGTTGCTTGCTGATAAAATCCCAGCTCGGATACAGAAGGCCCGTTTGGCATATGCCATCCTGCGTTATCTGTGGCGCCATGCAGATATCCATCTACCTGTTGGAAAATTGAGTATGCTGCACTGTAGCCAGTTCTGTGCTGTTGTATGATTGCCAGACATGGTCGTTGAAGGTAGACGTGAAAAGATTGCAGGTTTCCGACGATTTGTTTCTTCGTAGCATTGCTTGTGCACGGTCGAATCACCGTGTGACCAAAGTTGAAGTCAGCTGAAAAAATACTAGACAAAACAGACAAGTCGATTGATGAGGTTGTCAACCTTAGTCGACTAAGATAGTCTGGACATGGACTGTGCATATCGAGCCACAGCCAACCTCTAGGCTCCATGTTAGGGCAAGTTGGATCAGGATGGAAGACGGTTCAGGCTGACCAGAGGAAGATATGGCACGTCAATGAAATCTCTAACTGTTGGTTTAAGTGGTGTTAATCTGAGTCGTAGACTGCTTGGTTTGGGCCCCCGAGCCGAAAGAAATCAGTGGTTGAGGATTTTTGCTGATACGGTTGAAAACCAGACACATAGGGGAAGATGTATTCACTCCTTGATATCTTCTAAAGCTTGAATATTCGCATAAAGCTTGATCTTGAGATTGTTTATTTTCTCACAGTACTTTGTCTACTTTTTATCACTCCTATCCTCTTTTTTTGTACTACTGTGAAGTGCGGTAACTTCAGCCGATGCATCTGTGAGAGTGATTGTGCGTTGATTTTTTCAGTCAGTGTGTCAGTATACTGTTGCAGAGTAAGAGTAAGGCACAAACTAAATGCATTGTTATTTCTATCGAGAAATTATTAAGCAATTACATAATCTCAGTAAAACAAAACAAAAGCGTTTGGTGTTATTTCACTTGACAGGACTTTCATCAGTTGTACACAACCTGAATGAATAATTGTCGCTAAAGAAAGTTTTAAACATACTTCACATAAAAGATTTTGAGATATCGGTCAGTAACTTTAATGATTCAGAAAACAATAAAACTTCACAACATAAAAAATGAAGTTAGAATTATAAAATCCTAAGTTTAAATTTTCACTAAACAGAGAGGGAAATGATTTAAAATGAGTGAAATAAGATTAAGTATTAGTAGATGGTAGATAGGTTAAGCCATCCCACGACAAATATTGTCAAAATAAATGAAAATAGAGCGAAATAGGTAAATGATGGTAATCATTACAAGAAAAATAACAATAACAAACATTAGTTACAAAGAATTAGAGTGAAGGTGATAACAAAATTCAGATGTTAACATTTTGTTTTGATACTTGTGATTTCTCGCTGCTATACTGGGTAGAATTGCTCAACTTCTAATGACAAATGGACTCCTAAGTGGATGCCTCAATACTCCTGGATATTCACGGTGTTGTACTGTTCTGTTTATGAACCTTAACAGCCTCTTTTCAAGTATATCTGCTGCAGTATCTCTCATGCATTCAAGGTTAAACAGTTAAATCTTTTTCACAGTCGTATGCACGGATTGTATGGCATTTTTCTGCTTCATATTCTTTTCCATAAACTTCAGTGGGTATTCATTTTTCATTAAGATTACTCACATGTTTCCTAGTTCACCTTTGATGGTATCCTCCGTACATATTCTTCGCATTCTTGAAGAGAGTGAATTCATAAGATTCCTCTTTCTGCTTAAGAGCACAAAGCTTTAAAAATTGATAAACTACCCACTCTAAGTCAGCTTCCTGTAAATAGATCTCTGAACTAAATTTCCATCTTTTCTTTGCAGTTGGACATCAAGGAAGTGCAATTTCGAGTTCGACTTTGATTCTAGAATGAATTTAATAAAAGGATGAGCACTATTGAAGATTTGAAACAGATTTTCCAGATTCGTATTCTGGTCACGAATAATAAAGGTATCGTGTCTTCCAGGATTGTAAACAGCAGTCAGCTAGCAGGGGTTCAAGAGGCGATCCCACTGCCATCTCATCTATCTTTCTTTAGACTTCGTTGTTAAGTCTGAAGGATGCGTTGAAAGTACATCTAAGAAGTTCCTTTAGACAGTGATATGGGACACCAAGGTTTAATTTATGTGACTGAATGCAGCTACACAGAAAATAAATGGTTTCCGTTAGTGAGACATTTGTAAGTAGCAAGATGACATCCAGAGAAAACATCTCTACTGAGAGATTAACATTTTCGATAATATCAACAATGTGGAATGCCTCACACAGGCTACGTCTCAAAACTTCATTCTTCAATGCATCTAGTATCTTGAAGAGACATTATGTAACTCAGTTAGTTTTTAACATTTTATTTATGCCTTGGGCTACTAATCGAACATAGGGCTTCAGTAGCACGCCTCCATTTCACTTTTCTCTGAAATCTTTCGAACCTGTCTCCACGACTGCCCAGAAGCTCTCATTTCTTCCTCGCATGATCTCCTCCATGTCACCCTCGCCTCCAAAGCCCAACTCGTCGCTTCCCATCTGGGTCCCACTCGAGATCATGGCCTGGCGCGTGATGTCCCAATCACCCTTCTCAGTGTATGCCCAATCTAGTCCATCTCCACTTCCTTCCAGGGCATATTTGTTGAGTGATAGCTTCTTGGTTGGTTCATTACCAGCCAGAGTGATTTCCTTGTTGCTTATTCTTACTATTCTGGCCATCTAATCTTCAGCATCGAGCCAGCGTAGGCAGTTGTTGATGAACGTCTGTAATTTGTTGGAAATGCCTTTCGTAACGCGCCAAGTCTCTGAACCATACAGAAGCACTGACTTGACTGACGTTGATGTTGAAAATCCGGATGTTGTTCCACATGCTGAGTGGAGTGCAGAAGATCTCTACACTGGTTTCAGGCTAATGAACACCTGTCTTGCAGTCTTTCCGATTCTGACTTTGACATCCTCGTCTGTGCCACCTGTAGTTGAAACAGTGCTGCCTTGCCTGGATGGGTGAAAGAGACTACTTTCTTTAAGTTTCTCCCGTTGATGGTGATTGGTTGTTGTTGTTGTTGTTGTTGGTGGTGGTGGTCGGGTATCTTCATCACCTCTGTTTTTTCTACATTCACCTAAAGTCCTGTCTTCGCTGCCCCGCCTCTTCTGCCAACTCGTTAGTTTTCGCCTGTACATCTTCAAGTTTGTGTGACATTAAACATAAGTCATCGGCGAAATCCAAGTCTACTAGGTTCTTTTCCGCAGTCCAGGCAGCGTATCCCCCTCTTCTCATAGCTCCCCACTGTTTGCTGCATGATCCAGTCAACCACAATCAGGAAGATCATCGGTGATAGTAGTAGACAGCCTTGTTTCACTCCTGTCTTCACTTCACCGCAAAGGCATCACTGAGCTTCCCATTGTGAATTACTTGGCATGTGGCATGCGTCTTTATATAGTTGTTGAATGAGGCGGATAAAGGTTTGCGGTATTCCGTAGTATTGAAGCAGCAGCTGCCAAATTACCTCTCGGTTGACGCTGTCAAAGGCCTTCTCAAAGTCGATGAAGTTGAGGTGGAGTTTAGTTGACTGCCATTCTATACTCTATTCTGTGATGATGCGAAGCGTAGCAATTTGGTCCGCACATGATTTGTACTTCCTGAATCCAGTCAGCCAGTCAGCCAGCCTGTTCCGGTCGTAGTTTTGAATCCAGTGCATCCTTTAGTCTCTCCAAGATGATGCAGCTTAATATTTTGCTTGCTCTGGGTGGACAGGAACGTGATTCCGCGCCACTTCTTGCAAACACTCAGGTTTCCCTTCTTCGGGAGTTTGACAAGGTAGCCCTTCTTCCAAACAGTAGTCAGGTACCTTCCCTTCCTTCCACATCTTCTGCAAAGTGGTGTGAGCATGTCCACTGTTATCTCTGCGTCTGTTTTCAGTGCTTCTGATGGGATTCCATCTGGTCCTGCTGCTTTCCTACATTTCAGTTGCATTATGGCCCTCAGGACTTCTACTTTTGTCGTAGGATTCATGTTCACTTGTAGTTCTGTGGCTGGCATGCCGGTGGTATTTCTGGACGAAGTGCAGGTGGTGGTCGGTTCAAGAGCTTTTTGAAGTGGTCAGCATATCGGTTCCTTCGTTTCTCTCTTCTCAGCTTATTTTATTTCCTTCATCATCTTTTATTGGTTTCATTTATGCTGATCCCTTCCCTGCCAGATAGTAACCTGGTTATTTGATGTAATGTTGTCAGGTCCCTCTCTCTCCTACTAGCAGCCTGTTATGCTTCACTTGCAAATGTGTCGTAGAAGTGTCTTTTGTCTTTGTGTGCACTCTTCTTCACTTCTTTGTCCGGTGTAGTGTTTTATACATTGTACTCAGTTCCTCTTTTCGTTGTGTATCCTTGCACTGCACTGGTTTATCTTCTGCTTAACCATCCTCCTCTCCCTCCTCTGTCAGCTTCCATGTATCCATCAACATCCATTCCTTATCTTCTTCCTTCTTCCTTCCTAATACGGTAATGCAGGTTTCTTACCCCATAGCTTTCAAATAGTTCCAGTGTTCATCCACATAGGTTTCTTCAGGGTTGTCGCTCGATATCTCCCATTTTGTCTTGATGGCTGGCTGATGTGAAGATTTTCTTTCTAGTTTCCTCCCTCAGTTCAGTTTCTGTTCTGGGTGTTCAACTTGAACTGTGGTCTATCACCAACTTCCTTGAATTGAAGGCTTTCAACTTGATTTGGTAGGTTCCTTGTAATAGATGGTGAGTGGTCTGAGTTTACATCTGCTCCCCTTCTTGACCTTGTGTCAAGTAGGCTGCATCTCCATTCTCTTGAAATTGAGATAAAGTCGATCTGATTTTTAGTGTAGTGTGTCCTGGTGTCTGGTGAAATCAACTCCATGTCGCTTTGTGGATATCCTTGTGCTTGGACACACTGCCTGGCCTCCAATCACCAAATCGTTGAATGCACAGAATTCTGCAAACAATTCTCCATTCTCGTTCATCACCTCACCGAGCGCTTCTCAACCCATGGTCAGTTCTCTTCTGTGTTTCACTCTCAGTTTGGCATTCATGTCGCCCATTAGAATTTTGATGTCACCAACTGGGGTGTGGTCTTGTCCAGTGTTGATTGAAGTTGTCTGTAGAATTCCTCCTTCTTCTCTTGCTCTGCATCATTTGTAGGTGTACAGCGCAGCATTGTACGATTGTGACTCTCCTTCCTTCCTTTTGAGTTGAACCTTGCTGTCATGATCATGATCCTACCGGAGGAGATTGGTTTTCACTGCATGAGAGAGAGAGCCTTCGATGCTCTTCAAGAGGACATCATGATAGCCACTCCAACACCCAGCAGTGTGCTCGTGGTTGTCGTCTGGGTGACAATATCGCAGTAGATTATTGACTCCTCTACAGTTGACAGTTTAGAGAGTACACTTCCATTCCATTCCATTCCATCTGCAGACTCCTCGCAGATTCCTAGTACTTCAGTACTATACTTTCTCATCTCGTTTGCAATCTGGGTAGCCTTGGTAGGTTCAAACATGGTGTGGACATTCCATGTCCCCACGTTTACTTTCGCTTTGATCGAGGGAGAGAAGACACATTGGCCAGTTGGCTTCCCGAAGGCATTCACCAATCGGCGTCATTTCGTGCTTTGAAGTTTGTTTAGCGGTTGGATTGGTTTTCCGGTGTAGGGTTGCAAGCCCTACACCCAACCTTCCCTCTTTATCCAGGTTTAGGACCGGCTAGTAACTAGTGAACTAGTTAACCAATAGTAAGGAGAATTGGTCATGTCTAGTATCGGAAGGAAAACAGCTTTTTTGTGCACTTTGGGTAGATCGATGACCTTGATGGACGGAGTGTAACGGAATAAATGATTCAAAAATACCTCCTGACCACTCTATTTAACAGTATTGATATTCATTTGAGTATTACTGCCCTGTTTGTGAATATTATCCTTTAACCCTAACCGATGTAATATTATCTTGTTATTTGCTCAACTTCTTTGACTTAACACTCGCTAGTTGTCTTTGTTTTGACTGAGACTTATCATTAGTGTTTCACTTTACTATTGTGTGATGCTAGACTGTTGACAACATGGCGTTGTATTACTGTTCCCAATATTTTCTTTTGGTTCAACTCAAGGTTACGCTGTGAATTGACTGCATGTCTTTTGACTGTCTACTGGAAACGTTCATTGATTGATTTGATTCTTGTAGACAGGACATTCTTATTGATTCTTAGGTATTAAACAGTTGTATTTGATGAATCAATTTTTTGCTGAATAGTACGTATTCCGTACCAGAGAAATTTTTCGACAGTATAATTGCTAAGCGATACTATTAAGGTACTTTTGTAATTTTGATATAACTGGTTGTTGGTTAATAGTACTAGATTCATCACAAATCTATCACAGATTTGTCACGTTAAATCATGTTTTGATATTATTGAAGCATAATCTTTAACTGTACAGAAATTTAGAACAGTTAATTTGAAATGATTAATGTCGATAGATGAGGTTAGAACTGGGTCTTTCGTTTGATAAGTCAAATTCTCAGACTTTACTTTTGTGTTGAGTTCACAAAATTTGGATGTTGTTTCCCAAGATTTTGGGCCAAAGGATAAAGCCTAGATTTGAATTGGAGACAGTGATGCACCCGAATAGTTGAATATGTACTTTTCTGACAACAAGTGGAAAATGTTTTCACGAGTTATTAACTTAAGATAGTTGTTCAGTTTTATATTAACATCAGTGCGCTTCTTGGTGATGGTAGTAATGTAGCTGTCAAATTCTTTCCTTTCGTTGGTAGATACTTCAAAAAGACCGTGGTTCTTTTATGACAACTGTCGTTTTAGTTCCAGTAATCGAGGTCTAACATCATCAAACGATTCAAAGTACATGAATTATGAGAGATATGATTGCGGCTTAAATTCTTCCAAAACAGTTTGGGATATTCTTACCTGTCCATACATTTCTTTAAGAAAGAAATCATCTTATTCGCCCCTGTAAGTCTGACAGAAAAATACAGTTCCTTTATTGTCGAAGCATCCTTGCTATTCTTCTTATATCGAAACAAGCCCATTTAAACAAAGGGAAACACACGATTGCATCGAAGAAAAGTTTTTCTCTTCGACGGTGTTGTACTGATCTTGGTAACTAAGCAGTGGGATCCAGAATGCGCGTTTCATTCTATTTAGGACTCGTCAGCTGGATGTAGCTGAACCCTAGTGAGTGATGTTCTCACAAAAACGCGAACCCGGGACCGACTGCTTTAAACGCCAAAGCGTTATCCACCAGGCCACTGAGGTACGATAGCCAACTCTTTGGCAACGGGTATCAGTTACTGTATGAAACTTGTAATTCTCCATTGCTATACAGAATGGAGTTTCTCAACATTACTTGGCAAATGGGCTCCTATGAGGATGCCTTGGTAATCCCGGATATTCATGATGTCGTACTGATTCTGCTGAAGCTTTTTAAAGGTGAAGCGAAAAGATTCAGATGAAATGGCACCCAACATCATGACAGTAAGAGGTTGGTAACTATCCCTCTTAAGAAAACATTTCTGGTTGATTTCTTTGAACAACGCCTCCGGTAATCCAAAATAAACACAAAGTCTTTTGTTTGTGAACTGCTGCAAAAGACTTCTCAGCGTTGACTTAGCGTAGCTCATCAAATATAAGGTGAGCTATTTCACTGCCGGGTGAGAAAGAACCCCTACGATGTAGACTACTAGATAGGTGCTCGACAATTTGCTTTTCGTATTTGCCTACTTCCGCATACGATCGAAGTCGACAGGAGTGATCACCATCATCATCATTATCAACATAGGACCAGGCATTACTGCGTAACCGTCCGAGTTGCCACACCTCACGTCAGTTCATCAAGTAGAAAGGTAGTGAGGTGAAGGATGAAGATAAGTGAATGCAGTCAAAAGAAATATAAAGTACGAGAAGAAAGGAAAGAGCAGTGACAAAATGGTGAGATTCGGTATAGCGTTGTTAAGATGAGGATAATGTGTATACATCTGCGCCACTCACATCGGTTCTCAGACATATAACCTAGAGTCTCCAACCACTGGTTCCTCTTGTCCCGCCGACCCCAACCATCTAGTCTGCATCGTCCTACATGGCTTAAACCAACAGTCAGAGACTTCATGCATTGGTGCCGCCATGTTTTAGTCTGGCCACCTCGGGCCTTTTCCCAGCCTGCACCCACCTCAGCCAACATTGTGTGACAAGGCAATCGGTGACTGGGCATGCGTAGTACGTGTCCCAACCATCTCAGTGGATGAAGATTCATAACCTCGTCAACTGATTTACCTCTACTCCCTAAAACTCTACACCTGACTTCTGCATTACTCATGTGGTGACACCACGGAATACGTCCTATATTACGAAGGCAACGGTGGTCAAACACCTGAAGCCTTTTTATATCTTCCACTTTCAATGGTCATGTTTCACAGCCATACAGTTGAACAGACGAGACTGGTGTGCAGTACACGCGACCTTTAATAGACAAACAGATATCACGGCAGCGCCATAGGTGGCGTAAATTGGCAAAAGCGCTATAAATTAGTGGGAAGGAATGGAAGACACATGGTACAACTGATGATCACCTACGGTCATTGCAGGATTCGGAAAACACCGACGATAGAAGCCCAAAACAAAAAAAACTCCAGTGAATACTTACAACAGAACACTTTATAACGTTGGCAACTGCGAATGAAAAAGCTAGCAGACGACAAAAATAACAGAGAGGAAACCTTTTTTGAGGGAAGCATGCCAGGTTTTTGAAACCGCGAGCATCAGAAGGGGAGGAAACAATGAGTTGCGTTGTCAACTTTTCTAAACAATCCCTGACCGAATTCGAGGAACTTCTCCTTCAGAAAGAATTAAATTGCAATGCGAGAGACTCTTCAGGACCAGCACTCTTAGCATTCCTAGAGTCATCACTGAAGACTTCAGGACTAAACCCTGGGACCCAACAGGAAGTACGACAATTAATCTTACCCCTGACTAGGCGGAAGCAAAACGACGCTCAACTAATAAGTGAAGAACAGAGAGCTATGAAGAAACTGAAGAAAAAAATGAATGTCACTGTAATTCCAGCTGGCGAAGGGCAGACCACAGTAGTCATGAGATAAAGATGATTACATCAAAAAGGTTGAAGACTTACTTATGGACCAAAATGTGTATCAACGAATCGAGACAAATCCCAGTCAAAAGTTTGATGACCAAATCATCAAGACCTTGAACAAACTCATCAAAGCAGAACAAATTACAAAACAAGGTCAATGGCAAACGAAATCTAATGGACTTGTTCTCCGTTTCTATGGTAGACCAAGCGTACACAAACTGAAGATCTTACTATGAGCAATTATTTAACTCTCAGGAACCCCAATATACAACCTTTCAAAAAAACTCCCCAGAAAACTAAAACATCTTGTAGAATCATGCGATCACTCTATCAACTCTTCGACAAAATGTTTGGAAAAGATCAAGCATTTTCATATTGACAACGACGAACTGATGGTGTCTTTTAACGTCACAGCTCTATACATCTCAACTGAATTGAAACTGACTAAGGATACAACGACTCTCATCCTCGCCAATGATAAACGCTCTCGGAACACATACACACACAGCTCCAATGTTCATCTTTGATGGAATTAACTGATTTATGCCTCACAACACATTTTCAATTCAACGGCAAACTCCACAAACAGACAAAGGGAACACCAATGGGGTCGCCTATATTAGGATTGATTGCAGAAGCAGTAATGCAAGGATTGGAAACTGATATTGCCGTTGATCAGACCAAAACTGGATCTGATATGTAGATGACACGTTTGTCATCATTAAAAGAAACGAGTTGAAAAACGCTTACGAATTAGGGAACATTTTCGACGACATCACATTCACAATGGAAGAGGAATCAAATAAAAACCTGCATTTCTAGACGTTTCGCTCACTACAACGGATTCGGGGAAATAAGAAAATGAAGTAAACAAAATATCCACTCATATGGATCAAATCCCCAACTACAATAGCAACAACCCAACAGCATACAAAATCAGTTGTGTAAAATAATGTTCGAAAGAGCGAAGACAAACTGTTGTACATAAACTCTGAGAAGAATAAAAGAAAACTATTTGATGGCCGTCTTCCAGAAGAGCGGTTATCCATGCATCTTCATTAAAATGTGTTTTCATAATTAGGTGCCAACCAAGAAGTCATCCTCGGAAACCAACAAGCGGATTGTCTTATCTAACATGAGAAACGTCTTCAAGATCACGACTAGAAGACTGAAGTCTTTCGGAATCTCTGTAACTCACAAGCCAACAAAATCTTACTCTCTGTTATCTAGACCAAAAGATGCAGTAGCTAATGCAGACAAACCAAACATAACCTACAAAATACATTGCAGAAACTCCGAAAAACACTACGTTGGACAGAGTGGTCACCATCTTCGCATCCATCATCTTGAACACCAACTAGCAGCGAAGCGTAATGACATATCTTCGCTCATATCAGTGCATACAGACAACTGTGGACATGAATTTGACTGGGAAAATTGGACAATCATGGATATAGAGAGCATAAAGTATGCCATAAAATTTTAAAAGCTTGGCATTCAGATCAAGCAGTGATCAACAGATATATTGACAGTGACCCTGTCTATCAACCAATAAGAAGCAACAAGGTCAAATTTCAGGCCAGGAGGAAAAATAATCAAAATGAGCGTGTAGACAATGACAAGACGTTGGTAAAACAACCAATCACACATAAGGTCATCAGGACAAGCTACTTAATAAATTGCCGAGAGAACCTTATTGCTCACTTCCTTCTCAAGTTTGGAATGATGTTGTCTAGAATGATAATGAAAGCTCCACGTTTAAACACTCCAGCTTAGAGGACACAATCCCACCAAAGATATCCAAACTCTTAGAAACAAACATAACGATGTCTTGAATAAGCGGTAAACCAACTAAGACATCCAGTATGAAAGGTTAACTCCAACTCGTTGCGATGTCATTCTTTGCGAACATGATTCAAACAGCTATTCTCACAACTTTTGTTGATGACCAACAGAATCACTAAATTTAAAATCACTTATTATTCTACCAATAAAGTATTAAGATCAAAAAAGGCAGAAGAGCCCGAAAATTGTCCCTGTGAGTTAGTACAAAACATCCCTATTCGACAGGTATACATATGTGTGTGTGTGTGTGTGTGTTGATGATGATGCTGATGCTGGCGAAAATCATGAAGCTGATTAATGAGATTAGTCATAAAATTGAAATCACTAATTTATTACTAATCCATGAACTTACTCCTTCTGGTGTTATTTTCAAACCTGCAGAATCTTGAATTTTGAATTCTCTTTCTTCTTCACACTCTGGATTATGTATTATACTTTTTTCTTCCATTTGTTTTTGAACTTCTAATTGTTTTCTTTTCAATTGTTCAACAGTTGGATTATTATTTCTTAGGGAAAATCCAAACATTCTACCCAGAAGAGATTTTGATTTCTTTGTTTCTTCCAAATCGGGTCCTTTATAACTCTAGTGATATGAATAGGTAAAAACTAAGTTAAATACATCGAAGAAAAGAACAACAGGACATAACAATAAATTGAATCAGTTTCTTATTGATCTGAAACTAGAATAGGGAGTAGTAATACTCATAAAGTGAAACTTTTGATGTGATAAACTACAAGAAAGAAATGCAAAAAAGGGATAACAGTGGGGATTAATTGGAGTTTTCTTTGCGCAAAGGCAAAATGTAATCAAACGATAATAGTAATAGTAATAATAATAATAATCTAACAAAACAACCATGTACAAGTTAGAGTACAAGGCTATAAGCCATAACTATTTCGAAAACAAACTTTCGTGCAACATGGACACCAAGAGACATGCCATACAAAATATTACAACTCTAAGAAGATACAAAAAAGAAACGGAACACAAACAAAAGCGTAAGTGGGTTATTAGAAAGGCAATCTCTAACTTGTGCACAAGGAAACTTTTAATACTTTCGTTATGCTTCTCAATAATAAGTTAGAAGACTGATTTCAATTCTGAGCCGTATATGCTATCGTCTCAGGTTGCTGAGTTGCATGTTATCAAGAAACATATCTAGGAAGTTGTGAGACACCTACAAATGCTAACCACACATAGCTATCCTTAATCTCACCACACCATATCAAACACTGGTTATCTTTCTGCTTCTTTCAACCAGTTCAGGGTCAAAACGAACAGCGAGAGGTGTGGAGGCCACCGGGATGATACGTAACAACATATCACTGAAGCAGATGTTTCAAGATGACATAATATAGTGAATAAGGATCTCGATTACGCCCAAATACGTGCAACTTTACGTCGAAATCACACGTTTCCACCGGAGGCTAGAATTCCTACAGAGACAGTGATGATAGGCACGAAGTCCTCAGAAACATTTGTTTCGGAAAGGCAGAACTGTCAACATTGATATGTTGCACCTTTCGCAGCAAAGTAGATTTCATGAAAGCATCAACGACGATCTAGGTTGGTGTATTTTGCTCTGGCCTTCGATATATGGTTGGAAATCTTATTAACAACACCACCAGCATTCATACAACTACCCTAGTGCACCGTCTTTTTAAAAACTTGCAAAGGTTTATTCCCAAAGGTCTCTTCCTAACCTCGTAGAAGCACCTTGCACTTAAGATATTAGAAAATCAGTTTTAGAAAAATTACAAGAAAACATCATATAGGCCCACTGGATCTCCTACTGCATAGCCTGTGCTAACATGGCACCAATAGATTCAGAAAAAGTGGTAAATTAAATATTCTGAAATTAAAAATAATTTTCGACGACTTATGGCGTTTTAAAAACTCTTCTTTCTATATCATTAAAAAGAATTTCCTAATCTCTTCAACACTACGGAGTACCAGTACCCTAACCTTAATCAGCCTCATTCAACAGCTACATGTCGACGCCACATGGGAAGCTCAATGATGCCTTTGAAGTGAAGTGAAGACAGGAGTAAGACAAGGCTTCTGCCTTCGATCACCGATCATCTTCTTGATTGTGGTCGACTGGACTGGACTGGATCATGCAACAAATTGTGAGAAGCGAGAAGAGGTGCATACGCTGTTTGACGGATGAAAAGACACTAGAACACTTGGATTTTGCCGATGATGATTCATGCCTGTCGAATATCTTGTAGCACAAACTCGAAGATGTACAGACGTAAACCAACAAGTTTGCAGAAGAGTCAGGTCAGTGAAGATGAGACTTCCTTCAGGTGAACGTAGAGAAGACAGAGGTGATGAAGATACTCAACCACCACCAAGAACAACAACAGCAAGAATCAGCAATCATCATAAACGGGAGAAATCTAAAGGAAGTCGTCTCTTTCACCTACCTGCCTAGGTAGCATCGTTTCAACTACAGGCGGCATAGATGAGGATGCAAAGCTAGGATTGGAAAAGCAAGACAGGCTTTCATTAATCTGAAATCAGTGTGGAGATCTACTTCACTCCACTCAGCATAAAGCGTGAACAACATCCAGATTTTCAACATTAATGTCAGTCAAGTCAGTGCTTCTATATGGTTCAGAAACTTGGCGCATTACGAAAAGTATTTCCAATAAACTACAGCTGCTTACGCCCACTCGATACTGAAGATTAGATGGCCAGAATAGTAAGAATGAGCAACAAGAAACTCGAGGAATGAACCAACCAAGAACCCATCACCCAACAAATATATAGGAGGAAGTGGAGATGGATTGAGCACACACTAAGAAGGCCGATTGGGGATATCACGCGTCAGGTCCTCGAGTGGAATCCAAAGGGGAAACGACGAGTTGGGTGTCCGAGCCGATGGTGACATGGAGATCATGTGCGGAAGAAATGAAAGCTTCTGGGCAGTCGTGGAGCCAGGTTCAAAAGACTGCAGAGAACAGAGAGCAATGGAGGCGTGCTACTGAAGCGCTATGTTCCACTAGGAACCCAAGGGAAAAATAATAATAATAACTTCTTAGTATAATATCTTGTTATGTCGATGATTTCATTGTAGAGGATGTTGATATCTGCTTCATAAAATTGACCGGTTTGGTATGACTAATGATGTGTAGATGGTTCAAACAGGTAGATTTCACAACTCTGAATGCAACTCAAGATACAATAAAAGTTTATGAACAGGGCCATGAAGTAAAATTATTGTGCGGAGGCTAATGATACTACCCGGTCGTCTGAGCCGCAATCGACTACGTATGGTCTGTACTTAAGACTTATAGCTTGAAAGTCAAGTGCCTAAGTACATAAACACCTCGATTGGGCGCGTAATGCAGTCTGACAAAAAAGTTTTATTTTTACACTAAAAACACCACTATATGAGTGTGATGGTTAGTGGAGATGGAAAAACAAAGTCAAAGCATAACATTTTACTTACCATTAACTTTTTCTTCCAGCATTTCGAACAACCTTTACACAATGGACTGAAAGTTACACGAGCCAGTTTTACACGACTTCTTTTAGGCTTCTTACTAGACACTAAAAGTTGGTAATTTGAAGACGATTCAGAAGGATTTTCTGTCGCATGATAAACTGGGATAGAGGTGTCGTTAGACGAACGAAACCAATACCAAGAAGACCGATAAAAAGCGCCAAAGTTACGAGTCCAAGTTCGTGGTGATGAAATAGAAAGTGTAGTGAGTACACCTCGATGATCATTGGTACCAATGGGCTTTGCACGCTTACCACTAGCACCATAACCACCACCTAATTCTATGTCTCGCCAAATATTCCACTCAATGCCTAACAATGAGTAAGTAGTTGCAGAATACTCCTTTGATCGTTCAACCTGTTGATTTTCCTATTCCAAAAAAAAAAGAAAACTAAACAATAAAACAACAAAATGCATGCCTTCTAATGAGAACTATTGGCCAAAAGAGGACCAATTGAGGCTACTAAGACAGAAACTGACCTCACTGACACTTGTAGTAGTCTGATTACCTACCTGGATCAGTAAACCATAAAGATGATTAATTATACTTCTCCGTTATCCATGATCAAGTATTGATGATGATTATCGTGCCACTAATTAGTTCTTGCTTTTTTATAAAGATAGGTTGTTAAGCAGTTGAGCAACATGCATTCACAATAACACACGACCATCCTACAAATATTTTATAATCTTTAATACCCTCTTTCATCCTCTAATAATGATTTTATTTCATAGTTCGTTACTGGCTTATGCATTTAGCAAAAAGTCACACTTACTGTGGGTAGACTTGATATACTACTCGGTTACCCAGAACAAATTAGGTGGAGTGGGGACTGAACTCTAGACTCACTGCATGAAACGAACTTGAGTACTTAGCTTCCAAGTCAAATTTTCACACGTTTTGTAATTTCTTCTAACCTTCATGAAAGCTCCTGCTGTCAGTGTCTCTAATACCTTTAGTCAATAATTCAATTCAATCTGGTTCAGATGTCCATGTACTAAGCTATAAGCCACACTTATTGCGTGAGGGATTATGGTTGTCCAGGTCGCGATAGATGCTAGTGAGAGCAATATACTCATTTAAATGTGAAGACAACAGATTTAATGATAGGAAGCCAGTGAATCACGTCTGATCCTTCCAAAATAATTCGTATCCTGATGATATACGGAGATACAGTAACTGGTATGCAAATTAACGAATGATAATTCAGGAAATAGGCAGACAGTTTATGATACTCAGCGATTTATCGAAATATGTGTCTGAGAAGGTGAAAAGATAACTATAACCCATCTGAAAAACTTACTAACGAAAAAACCAATTGACAACTATCACTACAATGACCTGAGACCTAGAGGTTTGCGTTTACCTTTCATGTACAGCTTTCCGAAAACCAACAAAACAGAGGTCCAACTGAGACCCATATAACCAATGATAAACTCCACATTTCGAAAATTGACCCGACAGTTTGTGCAGTAGCTTACACCTAACTGAGACAAGCTATCAGTGTATGGTGTGATACTTACAAATCAGTCAAAAAGCTGGGAAACTTAAATATTTAAGATAATTTCCTTGTATTCGCCAACACTTCGGCAAAGAAAAAAAATACAGAAATC
This sequence comes from Heterobilharzia americana, assembly GCA_944470555.2. Lineage (NCBI taxonomy): Eukaryota > Metazoa > Platyhelminthes > Trematoda > Strigeidida > Schistosomatidae > Heterobilharzia > Heterobilharzia americana. The sequence goes on along the minus strand of OX104129.1, from coordinate 57,713,726 downwards.
TTCTGTAGATAATCTGAATTGCTTCTTTCACCTAAAGAAGACCTTAGGCAGCTTTCAACATTGTGTATGAAAGACGTCTAATTTCGGCTTAACAACGGATCGCATCGGCAGGTTGATGGAGTCACCACGAAAAACCCATTTGGTCCGATATTTGCTGACATACACATGTCAAACAATGAAGTGAACACAATGAAACCTGCTATCAACGATAGTATATTTTGCACAGTGTATGTAGAAAACACATTAGTTATCTACAAAGATATGAATCACGCCTCAGAATTGTTTTACAACGGACTATGAGCATTAAAATTGTCTAGACTTTCCTGATTTATAGACTAAAGGATGCGATGATAGAGTACCGTAAGAATACGGGAACTGGACAATATCTAAGCCATAACAGTTTTGGTCCAACTAACTACAAGCCTGAACTGGTTAGAACGTTGTTCAACCTTTGTTTAGAAGACAGATTAAAATACAAGTTAGTTCTGTTTGAGACACATCTATTAGATAATGGTTATCCAAAAGGTTTTATCAAAAAGTATTCAGAATTATATATGGAGAGAAAGAATGTAGCTACAGATAACAAAAAGCCGGCGTTTATTTATTTGGTGTACAAAAGAGATGATATTCCGGAAAGTATAAGCAGAAGATTAAAAGTCTCTCCTGCTAGAACATATCCAACCACGAAACTGGTTCCTTTACATAGTACTAGCAGCATTATGTATCAGCCTAAAATGGAAAAGTACCCATCCAACACCATTCCCAACTGCATTTACGAATTCATATTCACTTGCCAAAGCAAGTATATCAGGACAGAAAGATGGAGCTGAGTTTATTTTCCCGAACGTGATCAAAACAACCTGCGATTGAACGATTCGAAATCGCTTACACGTTCAATCACAAGCCATTTAGTCGATTCAGAACACAGAACAGAACATCTAAAGCCTTTAAAACAACAAATCGGCAAATATCCCTCCCGTTGTTTAGCAGAACCATCAGCAATCGACCGCTTTAAACCGGACTACTACGTTCAGAATGAAACAATGATTAATCTAGCATTATCTCATTACTAATGTTCTTTTTCCTTACTGTTGTATCTGCTATCTCATGTTTTTTCGTCCATCTCTTTTTATGACCTGTTCTATATACATTATACAAAATAGCATTCACTTGATTTTTTTCTACAAAAAATACGTTGTTATCATGATGATCCCATTACTATTATCACTATTATTACTATTATTATTATTATTATTATTATTATTATTATTATTATTATTATTATTATTATTATTATTATTATGGCGATGATTCTTCAATCCCTAGTGGTATCCCCCACAGCTGCTATTAAAAGCTCTAGGATCTCCCTTCTAACCACCTATAAATGAACAAACTTTATTACCATTATTGTCGGTGCCAACATTTGTTAACTGTTTGCCTGTTGTATCTATATTTACCAAAGTACATGGTTACTTAGTTCTAACTCAAAAGCATGTTCCCCGTTTTTTCCTACACCAATTATCGAATAATGTCCAGACCGTTAACAGATAAGTGGAAGTCACGAAATAAATATATGCTCAATTTATTCTGCAAATCTTGTTCTTTTTGCTTTGATGAAAATAACAAGGGGAAACAAGTTGCATGAGGTCATGAAAACTGAATAGACATTTCTTATTAGTAATAAAAATCAACTCGAATGAATAGAATGTATGGTACGTTTAGTCATGCCAATTTCTGCTGCAAACATCTTTATCAAAACAACCTTTTCTATATTCGATTTCTTAGGAAATAACTTACTAGTAAAACAGAAGATCTAAAACAAGAAACCAGATACATTAAAGACGCCTTAATCATCAACAATTACCCTCCCAAATTAATTGATAAGCGCCTTAGGAATTGTAAGAAAAATATCAGTAACACAGTTACTAATAGTAGTAATAACAGCAACAATGCTAATAATAGTGTTGATAATGATGCTAATAGTAGTAGCGGCAATACTGTGAATAGAGAATTCAAAACCTCCACAGTATCACCATACAAAGAAGGCACCTCAGAAACACTACGGAGAATTCTCAATAAGGCTGGGATTAGAGTCCATTTAAACCTACAAACTAGCTTAGAAATAAGCTTTGTAGGTTAAGATCCTACTGACCCAATTAAGGAGAATGACTTAGTTTACCGAATCCCTTACAACGATTGCAAGGTCAAAAGTGATAGACCCTAGTAAGGTAAGGAATTTAGAAAAAAACTCAGCCATAGTTATGCATGCAATTACACACAACCATACAATAGGATGGGATAGGGTGGAAATTCTTAAAACTAACATAACAGGGTGGAGGGAGAGATTGATAACTGAATCTTTGTTTATCGAATCAACACCTCACACATGCAACAGAAATGACTCAGCACCTGTTCCGGATATATGAAAAATCTTACTACCCATCTCACAAAGAGACGAGGAAATGAGGACTGTATAAAGCATATCTTAAAGTTGTGTAGTTATCTTGATATGACTATGGACAATAAATTATGTCTGAAACGTAATCCAGTAAACAATACTGTTCCTCCATTGTGTGATAAATGTTACAAATCGATGCAATTTTGAGGGGCTTGCAAATATTTCAAATTGTTATTCATCGTAGACTGACATCAGTTGGAGGAACAAAGGACACCTGGGAGCACTGGACAGCTGTTTCGTCCGAGTGTGGGACTCCAAAGCAGTGCGAATCCACGACCCCGTCAGGGATCGAACCTGCGACCCTCAGGTTCCGTGACCAGCACGTCACCATTGAGCCACTGGGTCAGGATCCAATAGTCTATATTCCCAACTTCTGTTAGCTCACGACATAGCGCAACCGCACTGCTGAAGAGTCCCATACTAGGGCGAAACAGCTATCCAGAGCTCCCAGGTTTCCTTTGTTCCTCCAACTGATGTCAGTCTACGATGAATAACAACTTGAAATCAATAAAAATTGAGACTACTTAGTGATCTTTGAATATGCAGAAAACACTTTCCCGTTAGATTATGAAACTGGTAAAAACAATTTACTGAACACTATCATTATGAGGACACTACTAAATGCCCTTTGCATATCAATATACGCTAATTTGACATTGATAAACCAACAACAATTTATATCAACATGGAGAAAACAACTTCTTTATGAAGAATTAATTGTGTACCATAGAAATTCACCATATGAGTGAGTGAAAACGAATATATTTTTGCCAAATAATATCTTTACATGCGTATGAGAAAACCACTGAACATTGTCAGTGTATTAGGTGCGACTTAAATCTAACCTCGCCTGGTTAACTAGTTCACTAGTTACTAGCCGGTCCTAAGCCCGGGTAAACAGGGAAGGTTCGGCGTAGGGCTTGCAACCCTACACCGTAAAAACCAATCCAACCGCTAAACAAACTTCAAAGCACAAACAAAATATAAAAAACAAAAACAAACTTGTTCCTCGCTGGAATGGGAGAGGCGAAATAAGGCCGGTTGGTGAATGCCTTCGGGAAGCCAACTGGCCAATGTGTCTTCTCTCCCTCGATCAAAGCGAAAGTAAACGTGGGGACATGGAATGTCCACACCATGTTTGAACCTACCAAGGCTACCCAGATTGCAAACGAGATGAGAAAGTATAGTACTGAAGTACTAGGAATCTGCGAGGAGTCTGCAGATGGAATGGAATGGAATGGAAGTGTACTCTCCAAACTGTCAACTGTAGAGGAGTCAATAATCTACTGCGATATTGTCACCCAGACGACAACCACGAGCACACTGCTGGGTGTTGGAGTGGCTATCATGATGTCCTCTTGAAGAGCATCGAAGGCTCTCTCTCTCATGCAGTGAAAACCAATCTCCTCCGGTAGGATCATGATCATGACAGCAAGGTTCAACTCAAAAGGAAGGAAGGAGAGTCACAATCGTACAATGCTGCGCTGTACACCTATAAATGATGCAGAGCAAGAGAAGAAGGAGGAATTCTACAGACAACTTCAATCAACACTGGACAAGACCACACCCCAGTTGGTGACATCAAAATTCTAATGGGCGACATGAATGCCAAACTGGGAGTGGAAAACACAGGAAGAGAACTAACCATAGGTTGAGAAGCGCTCGGTGAGGTGATGAACGAGAATGGAGAATTGTTTGCAGAATTCTGTGCATTCAACGATTTGGTGATTGGAGGCCAGGCAGTGTGTCCAAGCACAAGGATATCCACAAAGCGACATGGAGTTGATTTCACCAGACACCAGGACACACTACACTAAAAATCAGATCGACTTTATCTCAATTTCAAGAGAATGGAGATGCAGCCTACTTGACACAAGGTCAAGAAGGGGAGCAGATGTAAACTCAGACCACTCACCATCTATTACAAGGAACCTACCAAATCAAGTTGAAAGCCTTCAATTCAAGGAAGTTGGTGATAGACCACAGTTCAAGTTGAACACCCAGAACAGAAACTGAACTGAGGGAGGAAACTAGAAAGAAAATCTTCACATCAGCCAGCCATCAAGACAAAATGGGAGATATCGAGCGACAACCCTGAAGAAACCTATGTGGATGAATACTGGAACTATTTGAAAGCTATGGGGTAAGAAACCTGCATTACCGTATTAGGAAGGAAGAAGGAAGAAGATAAGGAATGGATGTTGATGGATACATGGAAGCTGACAGAGGAGGGAGAGGAGGATGGTTAAGCAGAAGATAAACCAGTGCAGTGCAAGGATACACAACGAAAAGAGGAACTGAGTACAATGTATAAAACACTACACCGGACAAAGAAGTGAAGAAGAGTGCACACAAAGACAAAAGACACTTCTACGACACATTTGCAAGTGAAGCATAACAGGCTGCTAGTAGGAGAGAGAGGGACCTGACAACATTACATCAAATAACCAGGTTACTATCTGGCAGGGAAGGGATCAGCATAAATGAAACCAATAAAAGATGATGAAGGAAATAAAATAAGCAAAGAAGAGAGAAACGAAGGAACCGATATGCTGACCACTTCAAAAAGCTCTTGAACCGACCACCACCTGCACTTCGTCCAGAAATACCACCGGCATGCCAGCCACAGAACTACAAGTGAACATGAATCCTACGACAAAAGTAGAAGTCCTGAGTGCCATAATGCAACTGAAATGTAGGAAAGCAGCAGGACCAGATGGAATCCCATCAGAAGCACTGAAAACAGACGCAGAGATAACAGTGGACATGCTCACACCACTTTTGCAGAAGATGTGGAAGGAAGGGAAGGTACCTGACTACTGTTTGGAAGAAGGGCTACCTTGTCAAACTCCCGAAGAAGGGAAACCTGAGTGTTTGCAAGAAGTGGCGCGGAATCACGTTCCTGTCCACCCAGAGCAAGCAAAATATTAAGCTGCATCATCTTGGAGAGACTAAAGGATGCACTGGATTCAAAACTACGACCGGAACAGGCTGGCTGACTGGCTGACTGGATTCAGGAAGTACAAATCATGTGCGGACCAAATTGCTACGCTTCGCATCATCACAGAATAGAGTATAGAATGGCAGTCAACTAAACTCCACCTCAACTTCATCGACTTTGAGAAGGCCTTTGACAGCGTCAACCGAGAGGTAATTTGGCAGCTGCTGCTTCAATACTACGGAATACCGCAAACCTTTATCCGCCTCATTCAACAACTATATAAAGACGCATGCCACATGCCAAGTAATTCACAATGGGAAGCTCAGTGATGCCTTTGCGGTGAAGTGAAGACAGGAGTGAAACAAGGCTGTCTACTACTATCACCGATGATCTTCCTGATTGTGGTTGACTGGATCATGCAGCAAACAGTGGGGAGCTATGAGAAGAGGGGGATACGCTGCCTGGACTGCGGAAAAGAACCTAGTAGACTTGGATTTCGCCGATGACTTATGTTTAATGTCACACAAACTTGAAGATGTACAGGCGAAAACTAACGAGTTGGCAGAAGAGGCGGGGCAGCGAAGACAGGACTTTAAGTGAATGTAGAAAAAACAGAGGTGATGAAGATACCCGACCACACCACCACCACCACCACCAACAACAACAACAACAACAACAACAACAACAACAACCAATCACCATCAACGGGAGAAACTTAAAGAAAGTAGTCTCTTTCACCCATCCAGGCAAGGCAGCACTGTTTCAACTACAGGTGGCACAGACGAGGATGTCAAAGTCAGAATCGGAAAGACTGCAAGACAGGTGTTCATTAGCCTGAAACCAGTGTAGAGATCTTCTGCACTCCACTCAGCATGTGGAACAACATCCGGATTTTTAACATCAACGTCAGTCAAGTCAGTGCTTCTGTATGGTTCAGAGACTTGGCGCGTTACGAAAGGCATTTCCAACAAATTACAGACGTTCATCAACAACTGCCTACGCTGGCTCGATGCTGAAGATTAGATGGCCAGAATAGTAAGAATAAGCAACAAGGAAATCACTCTGGCTGGTAATGAACCAACCAAGAAGCTATCACTCAACAAATATGCCCTGGAAGGAAGTGGAGATGGACTAGATTGGGCATATACTGAGAAGGCCGATTGCGGACATCACGCGCCAGGCCATGATCTCGAGTGGGACCCAGATGGGAAGCGACGAGTTGGGCTTTGGAGGCGAGGGTGACATGGAGGAGATCGTGCGAGGAAGAAATGAGAGCTTCTGGGCAGTCGTGGAGACAGGTTCGAAAGATTTCAGAGAAAAGTGGAATAGAGACGTGCTACTGAAGCCCTATGTTCCATTAGGAACCCAAGGGATAAATAATAATAATAATAAATCTACTAAAAAGAATGAAAATGTACGTAGTGCGAACCAAGACATTGGTTAACGGATTAAGAAGCAATCAACTAGACCGAAGTGACATCATCATTGCATTACGTAATCAACTATTTTCTGCCCTGCACTTCATTAATTCGTACTTGAGTACTTCATATAATCCCATTTGAAACTATTATTAGACTATTAACTATTGTTCTACTTACTGATAGTTGTTAGTTCAATTTCTTCAGTTTATCTCACTCTTATTTTTCTTATCTTGATTCATTGGACATGGATATCAGATTGAAAAAACAAGAATTTAAAATACAACAACTAGCTGTGATTAATTTACAATACGTGATCTATTTGAATGAATACATCGGAAAATTTAATCTAAGACGAAACGTTCTGTTCAACATAACCCGTTTCTTCTGGTTATTGAAAAACTTTTCAACACTGAGTCACATGTATATGGGAGGTGCTAGCTTTGTTCAACATGTTTGAGTTATAATATAGTTAAAAATATTGAATATTTTCCTAGCTGTTAAAAATTAAATCAACTTACTTTAGGTATAAACAGTTATATATGAAATATATTCGGAAATAAATAACACCAAGTCTAGGTAGGAAAGAAATTTTCATAATTAAGATTGTGAAAAATCTTGAAAAGAAGGAATGTATATACCTCAACTCCATTCTATAGTCAATTTATTCCTAGAGAATAAACTATATTCGCTAATGAGTATACTTGTTTTCTCTTCAAAGCATGAACTGATCCATAGGAAGTTCATAATGAATATAAGTAAGTATTATCTCAAGAAAATCAGTTTTCTCGAGATAGAAAATAGATCTCACCAGTAAACATTATCACATACGAGAGCTTGATGTAGAGTCAAATGTCAACTGACTCATGATAATTAACAATGCAATGCAGTCATTTCAATTGGTAACATTGAAAAACTTAATCTATCAACTTTGATTGGCACTTACAACTGGATAGCTACATAAGTTACCATTTGGTAACCAATTTGTGATTACAGTAGTCCCCCCTATTAAAAGAAAACGGAGAGGAATGGAACTGTTTAACTTGGTAGATGAATAGTTACATAATACCCCCTCTAAATAGTTGCAACTTTTAAACCATAGTCATCAATTATGAAGAGTTGGCTGTTCAAGCAATATTTAAACTTACATCTGAAATAACTTTCACTTCTAAAATATTACGGCGTTTACTGGATTGCTGTAAGACGGGATGCAAAGAATTGTAACACCATCTAAAAATCACAAACAAATGGATATATTATATAAACAGACAGACAAAATCAACGTAAACCTCGCACAAAAGTGCGTTGCTTTGAGTTACCACACTTGACAGTAGCTTCTTTTCCTTACCTGACCCCTACATTGCTCATATGGTGATTCCACCATAAGCAAGTAATGCTAAGAAGACATATATGATCAAAGACTTGCAACCGCTTTATATCTACTACTTTTAACAGCCGTCTCACAGTCGCATAACAAGACCAAATGGAATCCAACGCAGTTTACTCGTTCTTTAATAGGTAATCGGATATCACGCCAGTGCTAGAGATGACAAGTTGGCAAATGCCAAACGAGCATTCTGTATCTGAGATGAGATTTCGTCAGCGACCAGCTCATTTGGGTTGATGTGGACTCCTAGTGTGGTTCGAAAGAGTTATCATGACAAAGTCTACCATTGCATTAGGTAAGATAATTTGAATTATAAGGAATCAACTTGATTATGCAGCAGTGAGCTTTATACAACAAACACAAAACGCTGTTTTAGGACGATGGAAACATAAGAATACTACAGTTATTTAATCACTGACTGCTTCAAACCAATGCCCCAGTTAAGTGTAGAGTACTAGGTTAAGACGTATGTTAGTTGAGATAGTCTCCCTCGACTGTAATAACCAAAACGTGATATACGTGCCTAGCCATTACTTCAACAAGGAATTTCTACTCATCATCATCAACTATCAATATAGGACCAGGTATTACTGCGTAACGGTCCGAGTTGCCACAGCTCATATCCGTATATCAAGTAAAAAGGCAGTGAAGTGAAAAATGAAGGAAAGAAAACTCAGTCTCAAGAAATATAAAGTACGGAAGGAGAGAAAGGAAGAATGAGAAAATGGTGAGATTCGGTGTAGCGTTGTTAAGATGAGGATAATGTGTGTATACATCTGCGCCACTCACATCGGTTCTCACCCATATCACCTAGAGTCTCCAACCACTGGTTCCTCTTGTCCCGTGGACCCCAACCACCTAGTCCGCATCACCTTACACGGCTCAAACCAACAGTCAAAGACTTCATACATTGGTGCCTCCATGTTTTAGTCTGGCCACCTCGAGCCTTTTCCCAGTCTGGACCCACTTCAGCCAACATTGTGTGACAAGGCAATCAGCGACTAGGAATACGCAACACATGTCCCAGTTAGCAATCTCACTAGATGAAGATTCATAACCTCGTCTACTGATTTACTTCTACTCCCTAAAACTCTATACTTGACGTCTGAGTTACTCACTTGGTGACACCACGGGATACGTCCTATACTACGAAGGCAACGGTGGTCAAACACCTGAAGCCTTTTTATATCCTCCACTTTCAATGGCTATGTTTCACAGCCATATAGTAGAACAGAGCAGACTGCTGTGCAGTGCACGTGACCCTTGACAGACAATCGGATATCATGGCGGCGCCACAGGTGGCGTAAGTTAGCAAAAGCCAGCCGAGCCTTTTGTATACGTGCAGAGATTTCATAGGCCACTGAGCCACCAGGGCTGATTCTACTTCCCAGGTAAGTCAAGTGGTCGACACTCAACCACTACACTCTCTATTGTTAGCCGCATAGGGGCACCGTTGAAGGCCGATCCTGGAACAACAGTTTGCATTTCGGTGGTGAAAATCGCATCCCAAACATTCTCAAATTCCCACTCAAAGTGTTCAGAAGACTCTGCATCTTGTCAGCGTCTTCACTTAACAGGACTATGTCATGTCATCTGCATATTCTAGGTCTAACGAAAATTCTCCTGTGATTAGGCCAACGTCTGTGTAATCAGGAGACCTCCACAAGGATATCTGTGATAAAATTGAATAAGAATGGAGACAGTGGGCACCACTGATGGACACTACTCGATGAGCACAGCTCCCTAGACATCTCACCATAGGCTCTAACACGCCCACAAGTGTTCGAGTAGAGAGCCTTCAATAAGGTGATGTACTTACTCGGCACGCCTTTCCGTGAGACACATTGCCATAAGATCAACGGAGTCGAATGCCGAAAAATACAGCTATTGTCGGGCGTCCGTAAGTGTCTGTGTTCCAAAACCCGGTGCAGTGTGAATATTTGGTCGATACACCTGTGGCCGGGTGTAAATCCTCCCTGGTTTTCTCGGGCTTGCTCTACCCGAGCCTAGAATCTTGGACACGATGCTCGTCGGGCTGATCACTCAATGGTTACCACATAAGGACTTCTCGCCTTTCTTGAAGACTGGAATAATCAGTGATTTAGACCAATCAGAGGGGATCATATTTGATTCCCATATACTGGTTAACCTAAGAGCATCTTACCACCGTCCTTACATACCTCATTAGTTAGTCCGTCTGGTCCTGCCGCCCTTCATCGTTTCAAGTTAACTGCAACTTTCTCGACTTCTACTAGTGTTGGGGGGGCCTACCTCAATGTTCCATTCAGGATTCGACTGGATAGCGAGCAACGCAATGGTGGCTGAAGGCCAGTTAAACTGTTCGTCGAAGCGCTCTGTCCATCTTTCCAGTCGTCTCCCCTGCGAGTGAGTCGCAGATCCGTCCTCCATTATGGTCTTACTGACCGTTGTTGACCTTTTTCCCCAGTTTCTCTTGATAAGTCTAAATAACTGTCTACTGTTACCAATTGCCGCTGCCTTTCCTATCTCTTTAAGCTTCGCTGGCCACTGTTCGCGGTCGTTTCGTAGACTTTTTCTGTCTACTTTTAAGTTGCGCTGGCTCTTCATTGTACCCAGACCCTGCAGGGATGCGTTCACGTGCATCCATTAGTTCAGAAGATGCTGCTGATATCCACTGGCTCTTTGTAGCCACTTTCGAAGTCGGCTACGGTCTTCAGCGCTACTTTTACAGCAGACTGGAGATGGCACCAAGCTAATTCTGAGTGAGTGATGGTGTTCTGTCCCGATAACTGCCTAGCCAACTTCTCACTGAAAGCGGCTTTGGAATTTTCGTTGTCAAGCTGGACTCGTAGTGGTTTTGTGGCCAAATTTTCCTTAAGTCCATTGAGACGCAGGCATATACGCGCTCGCACCAAAGCATGATCGTTATCCAAACACGTACTCCAGAAGGAGCAGCAGTCTTCCACAGATCCTCTCCAGCGATGACTGATAGCAATGTGGCGCATGTGTCCATTGCTGAGTTGAGCTCGGGGGACGCCACGTCAGACAGTGTTTTTTTCGTGTCTGAAATTTGTGCTAACTAAAAATAAGCGGCTGAGTACAGCTATAGAAGGTGATCACCGTTATCTGTTCGTTCAGCACCTAAGTGCCTTTCTGCCTCACTCAGTCTACCCACCTACACATTGAAATCACCAGCAACAATCACCACGTCTGAGCGTTTGGCTTTCGAGAGGAGGCTAGACAGTTTACAGTAGAACTCATCCTTCACTTCGTCCGAACTACAGTCAGTGAGTGCGTAAGCGGAGATGACTAAGAGACAACAGCGAGTTTTACCATTCCTTTTAGTTCTCATTATGCCGTTCAACGCAGAGGCGACTATCAACTGGGATCCAGTCTAATAGTGAGCTTTCTGCCCTAGTGCTTAATGCTATGCCTACACCTGCAAGACCACGAGAGCTAGCCATCGAATCTCCAGAAATTTTGTGGATTCACCAGATTGGCCGATAGAGGTTAGGTGAATAACCGCACTTGGGTCTGTATGCCAGTCTCACAAACACAGCACACATTCATGGCTCGAGTTGCTAGTTTCGGTTAATGAAGCCTGCTGACCAATTTGAAGGAGGGTGAGGACATTGAAGGCCCCAATATGTAGTTTGGAGCGTGGTTCAAGGAGATCAGGGAAGCTGTTCTGTGGATTCAGATCGTTGCCGAAGGCTGCAGAGCTAGGAGAAATCGAACATGACGTAATATCGCTAATTGAGACGTGAAGGAAGATTAGAGGGTAATGATGAGGGAGGTGGATAGCAGTTTGAAGAAACTTGAGTGCTGACAGTTGTAAGGGCGGTTGACACTTCCTGGCTGCCCACACCGTGGAAGGCTATTTCTTCTTAAGGTACCTGAAAGAGATTTATGTGACAACAGAGTCCATCAGACATCTGGTTGAGGCCTGTCACACTCAGTCTTTTGTGTATGGTTGTTTTGAAATTCCTACTGCCGTCAGATTAGAGAGGAAGTCTCATAATTGCTACAACATATTATTCAGACTTTCGGCTTATGCAAGTCTTGTTTGAGTACTGCGGAAAATTCAAAGTTGATGGAAAGTTTAGATATGACTTAAGGCAGAGTGTAGTGGCAAACAAACATCAATAATTGACTGTGTTCCCCCATCAGACTTAGCTTTAAGCTTCATCACCCCGCCTAATCAGTGAACTCGTACTACTTACCGGTCTTTCAGATTGGGGTTTGAGTGATAACCGAAACCAATGGTCAGAATTAATGGTAGGGCTCAAAATTAATTTCAGTGGTTCAGATAAACTCATACTTTGTTTTTATCTCAGCTACTTCACATTTCGTTGTACGCTTATATCTCTCTTCACTTTTTACCATACTTTGCTTACATTACTTTCATTTTCTTGTCTTTCATCGTGTCACTTTGTATTTTGATAAACTGATATGAGTTATAGTAACTTGGTCTGTCGTTTGGTAATGTCAGGTTTTATGCTGATACTGACAGACAGACCCCGCCACCCACTCCTACTTAAGTGACATCTCTTTTCTGTGTATGTAGTGTTGCGACAATTCAACCCTGCTTCACATGTGGTCCAATTTAAGACTGATTGTCTCAGACCTTTTACGACTAGCCTGAACAACAATTTTTTAACGCATCAGGCTTCTACTTTGGTTGTACTTTTCACAGCTCCATCTGTTGAGTTACTCGAATTCATCAGTTTTAATTACGTTTCTATTGACAGGATTATTACTGAGTAATTCTCGACCTCGTTATTTTCTGCATTTTAAGTTTGTGTGCACCATTTTTAGTCGTCCTCCCCAGGTACTGTCGTTTGTATTCTGAATGCACTATTCTATTAAGTATTATGTTGTTTTTATGTCCCTCAAAACTATTATTCTTGTGCTTTCTAATTCTAACTAATAGCCTTGTTTTATGTGCGTCATTACTAATCCACCAACACACTAGTAAAAAGACATGGTAACGGAAAACTGTAAGCGAAACAATGTGGATCATGGTATTAAAACTGCAGCAAAAGGTTACGCCGTCTTTTACTTTTCACTTGTAATCATATCACATTATTTTTGGATTGTAACGAAGTTCACACATCTGCATCTCTGCATTGGAGTCTAGTGGCTTTATTTACAGGTAAGAAACATAAACTGAAGAACGAACACAAATACACTCATAGTGCAAATTTCGAGCCACTAATTTCATCTAACCGCAATGAAAACATCTTAAGAATAGTTGCGCAAAACTTCCGTTGTGAATGGAGAATAAGACCAGTTATAAACAAGTCACAGTATTACTGTGAGGATTACATCCCACTACATCTGTGTACAGAACCTTTGATAGCAGACTGCAAGTTTCACATCTTTTTTAGTCTGACATAGAATAGGAAACCTATGGACTAACCCATTATTTGATCAATAGGTTTGGACTATTGTATAAATCTCACTAGGAATATTATTATGGAATCTAGCTTGAGGTCAACCACATGCGAGTCATTGACGACCTAGATGAACATATACACGTTGATAATGCATGTGGGTCAAAACCACGCAGTTCTGCATAGACTAGAGGCAGATGAACGATAGGAAAACTACTGAAGATAAAAACGATTTCAGGAATCTTCAAATAAAAACACCCAGAAACTTACTTTGGAGCAGCTTTCCGTTCACAAAAGGTGTTAATAAACCCATTCCAAATTCCCAAAGGTACAACCCCAACAGGCATCATCCATATAGTGGAAGTCTACGAAAACTGATATGAGTGATAACTAACTTACTCTGAAATCATCTCGGCACAGTAAACCTGTAACTGCCTAAATAATGTGTTGATTGGGGAACTAAACATACCTTTTGCAGCAAATTGTCATCACCAGCAACCAAAATGCCATCAGTACTGGACGGATCTAGTACACTAGTGAATTCTTTAATTTCAGAGTCGGTGTCTAAATACACCATTTGCAAGTCAATGCCAAACAGATTCAAGATAGGAGAAACATTACTTTCAAACTCTTTTAAGAGCTTACTGAAAAATTATGACCAAATAACATACCCACGGCGGGAAAAAGGATTAATGAACACCGTCAAGCGGCGCAGAGGCTGTGTACAGCCTACAGTTTTGTAATTCTCGTACTAAAACTGTTAAAACCGAGCAAAATTAACCTACAGAAATCTCAGAACATATTTCCCTGTGCAAAACATAATCTCTATTGAAATTGATGATTAATAGAGTACACACTACTTGTATTTATCAGCTATGAAATCATAGCAATAAACCAAACCCACTGTCCCGACAACAGATTTCTTCGGATGTGTTGCCACAGCACGCAATACCGCGGCCATCATATAGGGCGCGTTTTCAATTACTAATACCTTGTAATATTTCAATATCCTTTGAGCAGCTCGTATGAACCGACTGATTTTTTCGCGCTCCCTTCTAGGTCTTTCGTGAGGTTCTCAGGTTTTTGGTGGGTTCCGATGCAGTAGGTCTACCCATTCGCCTGGTGTGACTTTGGTATCAGCGACGGTATGATTCCTCCTAGAAATGTGGTGTATATGAGTTCCTCAAATTTAACATCACCAAGAAAATATTTGGACTCGTTGTAGATAGAAGACAGGAAGGACGAAAAGATGTCCGCCGAAAATAAGAGAGAAACTGAGGAGAAAAAGTTGAAGAGAAACATACGAAATTAGAAACCCAGGTGAGCTATGGTAAGCAATGGTGGGATGTCCAGTATGGAAGTATGGGTTGAGTCATGGTCACAACAATAGTTGTGGCGCAGAAAGATTCGGCAAGCAGGTAAGCGATGAGTCAGTTCTTTGGCCTAGTCCATAACGCAGTTGAATGTTGGTGAGCTGTGTGCCGCTACGTACCTCTCCGGCCACTTCTTGAAGCTTTAGAAAGACGGAGCAGTTGCAGTCTCGGCAAATAATACGTTGCAGTGGCAAAATGCTCCAGACAGAAGGTCAAAGTGTGGACCTATGCAGGCTTTCACCCTTTGACAGGAGATTCTCTCGGAGGTCCACTAGGACTGCCATAGGGACTTAGATAGCCTTCCACAATCTATATGACTTGAATTACTTAGTATCTCGTGGGCCATTTTCAAGTCACTGAGTAACCTTCCATAGCTAAATGAGTGAAGGTGTTAATCAGTCAGCCTGTCCTTATAGGAGTTTCATGGCATTCCTATATCACCCTTTGCGGCTTGCCTTTGACCTCTCTCCGGAAGGTTCACACTTCTTTTCGGGTATGGCGGTATAGTGACGTTGTGAACCCATAAATAAGATCGTACGTAGGTTTTGTAAAGCTTCACAAGGATTTCTGGGGTGAGGTCATCTAACTGTCTGCTTGCGAAGTGTATTACGGCCTAGACTACAGAGACATCCCCTAGATAACGGGAACTGGTCCCAGAACTGTCTGTTAGTGTCCGTCCCAAGCATTTCCTTCCGGTACTACGAGAAAGTTGAGTATCGCAAACAGAGTTGCATGCTTTCTGAAGGTTGAGAGTGGGAAGAAACATCGTCTGGCATTTATCCAAGTTGAAAGCCAGTCCGTTATCATTCAACCACTCTGCAGGTAGTCTGAGGTCACCTCGTAATGCATTCGATTCTGTTATGGACATCACAAATCTCTTTAACGTCACCAGCGTGAGGTAAAATCAGGCAGCAGAGATTCCATGGAAAGTCTTTCATCGACGGAAAAAGTCCCAAGGACCCAAGATTGCTGTCCGTGATACTCCGGTTGATGCTGTTCTCCAAGTTGAGCGAACCCTGATGACTACTAGGTAGAACACCTTGCCGCATAACCAGCCCCCAAGCCAGGACAGCAGCTGAGGGAAAACGGTATGTGTGACGGCCAAAAGCAACGGCGAAATCGAAGAAAATCACATAAGTAGTTAGTAATAAAAATACATTTGGAAAGATTAATTATGCGAACACATACCATTTTTACAGGCAACATCTGAATGTAATTTACTTATTGGAGCTTTAAACGTTTAGAAAGAAACACATCATCATGACATACAAAATCTTCTGGAGTAAACAATTGTCTAGATATTGCCGGTCGCAAATGTTGGATAAGAGTGATATCGTTAAACAACTGTGGTGAAAATTGATGAGGGTATAATCTTTCAGTATGGGAAGCAACAGCGAGTCATGAAGTCCATAAGAGTATATTGGATATCGAATTTTGAGAACAAGCGAATCCTGTGATATGTCTGTATTCAATGAGCTTGTGCTGTCTACAGACAGTAAGCGAAACTGGGGTGGACGGTGGGGGCGAATTTCGGTCTGGTATTGTATGATGTCGTGTAGAGTGTGGCAATTGTTTAGGTCTATAATGCTGTGAACAGAGCCATTTGAATAAACAAAGCCAGGGATGCATTTCTATCCAGTCGCTGTTGTCATATTAGCCTGGATAACACAAGAGGTTTCACCGTCGAACCGTTCGGTGATACTTCAGGGTCGGCCCGTCACATGAGGACACTTTCGGCCAGCTTTATATTCAGGTGAGTGGTAGTCAGGAGCGGAGGAACTTGCATGTTTGGGTGCAAACGGCATTTAACACCAACGTTCCCAGTTGCTCTCCCAACCAGAGCCATGAATTTAGGAGAGGCTGTAGTCTGGGGTGAATTGTCTAGCTCCTGGTGATTTTGCATCTGTAGGTGGTAAAATATGATAGTTTTCACGTGTTGAATAGGGGTTCGAAGTGTATCTCGCTGCTCAGTGTGTTTGTATGATCCGCCATCATAATCTGCGTATCGGGTGATAAAGGGAAACATAGAGACATGAGGAGTGAAGTTGGTTGTCCTAGGATTTGAGGGGGCATTTCTGTCAACTAGAGCATCAAAGGAGGAGTAAGGGGCCATATAGTCTAATAATCTACTTGTAGAATACCTTTGAGGTTTTATGTAGTACATTTCTCACCGCTCTAGTTTAAGCTGTATTACAAATGCTTAAATATGGTGACTTAGTTTTGCATTTGTGTACCACTGAGAGCTTTGATGTGCACAACAGGCTTAGGGGAAGGTAGTTTCCGTAATCTTGGGGGGTGGGAAGGTGAAGGGCGAATACCGGGTCTGATGACCTCTCATAAGGCCGGTTTCCAAAGGTCCCCACCATCAGATCGGCAATCTGTTGAGTATTCCTGCATTGTCTTAGTCCATCACTTCTTTACCTGTGCCATGTGCTGCCATCGCTTTTTCTCCCCTCAGCCTCTACTCTCCTTCCTAACCGTAGTAATATGGCCTGCATGAAGGAGGTCAGAGATTGTTGCACCGGTCATACAGATTGTTGTTGGTCAATTCTGTCACAGATTCACCACAATTCTACCACAGTTATCACATTAAATTGTGTTTTCATATTGTTGAAACTCAATCTTGGTTCCATTGCACTGTTTTCTACGTCCAGACTGAGGTAGCTGACGTTACCATACTTAGAACGTACAAGGTCCTGGTCTAAAAATTATTTCCGGACAACGGAGGCGACGTGTCAACGGATCTACCTCCAGACACATGGTAAGTCCCTTTTGATGCCACTTCATGTCGTGGCTCCAATGTTAGTCCAGTTGTTCACCTTGTAAGGCTGGTGGTAGAATAGCCTTAGTGAAATTGAAGGCACGCCAGTCAAAGGAAAGACACAAGTTGGAGTTGCTGGAGTTGTAGAATAAACATAGGGAAGAAATGATACAATTTCAACAGGAGTTAAGGCTAAAAGAAAGAAAAAAGACCTCAAGGGATCAAGCACGATCTCCTTTGTATGCAAGTGAAAATGAACGAGAATGGTCCGATGAGTCCGTTCATCCCCTGGAGCCAAACAGTGTCTACGAGCCACAAGATTCTGCTAATGTCGAGTATCCTTGTGAAGTGATCAGCCATAAAACAAAGGAAACGGGTGCAACTTTGTCCTCGACTAAAATATGCCCTGGGCTACCAAAGGCAGAAGTGTATGCTTTCTACGGAGGGCCAGCTGCCTTCTGGCAGCTCACGAGACAGTTTAAACCCTGACCTTCATCCAGTGTGCAGTTTGATGGTCATCGCTTGTCGCACCTGCTGCATCATCTCAAAGGGAAGGTGCGTGAGGCTTTGGAGGGTAAGCTTGTGGGCGTTAGATCAGGTGACGACACGATGCAGGATGTGGCCAATTCGGAGGTGGCAGGAGTGATTCTTTCGAGTCTGACCAACACGGAGACCTCTGCTGACTTGCGTATAAGTAGACGTTTCAATCGGAAAATCCCAGGCCTTGGAATGAAAGTAACATGATATTTCAGAATTCCGGTTCGACCCCAGTGAGACAACCTTGACCGGAAGGAGAATACCAACTGTTTTACCTACTCCACTTGACTCATTGGATATGATTACCCTCGATTGCCCCCCCGCCCACCAGCAAAGTCCGGTATTGTTTGGGATCCGCCTCTGAGTTCCACTGACCCACCCTTGTGAATAGATCGTCTGATGTTTGCGCGAAATCTTGCATTCATAGCCGTGCTACGTGGTGCTAGGAGTGAGGAAATAGATGATGTTAGAAAGTTTGAACTGTCTTTACTTCATCGGGCCTTTGAACCTAGTTATGGAACATGACTAAATACTAGCCGCCAAACAGTGTACTTCTCGGTGGCAAAACTGAAATGCAATTTTCTTCCGAATCTGCCCGAACTTAGGCGTCATTTTCTGACGGAGTAAACCAAGCCTTTTCCAGCCTATCCCTCAGAAGGCTAAAGGAGTGCATGTAATGGCTTCAACCCCTGCATTACCTGGTGCGCTTCCAACTTACAGGAACGGGCTTGTTGTTGAATCGTTCGATGACTGCTGAAGCTAGTTTGCTTATCTCTACGATATACTGGCTGGAAACAACACTACACAGCAGGCCTGATGATTACCCTGATACCCTGCCGTTGGACCGTGACTGCAGCTATGGTTACAACAAACAACCGGATGCATCTCCTAGGCATGATGACGTTCGAAAGTTCCCTCCGGTTCGTGACCCTGGTCCAAAAGGTACGTATATAAGCGGTCGCGGTGACCTACCCCATTGACAGTATCACGAAGACTGTGACTATGGGTGACACTCCCTATCCTTGATTCCTGGGGATGTCCTCATTCCTAGGAGCGAGGACACTAACGCTAGAAATGGCCTTAGAAGTCCCTAAGCTTACCCCTACCCCACCAGTCATGTTCTGGACCCCACCATCCCGGATTATGTTACGCACCGTGCAACATCTCCCAGGTCGTTTGACGATCGATTCTCTCCGCTTGATGTTCAGCAGCGAAATTAAATCCAGGGAACAACCACAATTATCATTTACAACCAGAACCGGCCAAACTTATCCACTTGACCGAGATGCTCGCTCCCCTAATCCTAGGTTGCAAGACGACAGTGATCGCTCTTCTGAACCCCCGTGGATTGGTGATGATGCACCTAGTGCTAGACTTAAGCGTCCACCCTAACTTTCTGCTTCGTAGTATGAAGGGTTTCCTCGAAAGGACCGACCTCCACATCCACCGTATGGTCGTCCATCTGATCTGGTCCTCCGGCAATTTGAGCATGCACTTCGTGTTTGTCCGCTTGCCCCAGAAGCTGGGGCAAATCCTCTTCGACAAATTGTTTGGGATGCAGGTTATTCCGAAATCGGGCGTCGGGGTGGAGGAAGATTTGATGCAACGTCCTGCTGGATATGCTTTTGTTATGATGGAAACCCAAGATTCTTATGGCCGAGCTTCCACTTTGACGACCCCGTAGCGTGAAGTGGATACTAAAAAGGTAGTAATCTCATCTACGTCTACATACTGGATTTAATACTGGGTATGTTTTGATCCTGTTCTTGCAATGTATCCAAACACACTGACGATACGTCTGTTTGACTTTATTCAGTTCGCTTGTACACCAGTACCGAACCACGTGGTAAGGTCGAATCTATACGCTTCTTTTTCACGTGGCTCTTGATTATATCAATTTGCAGATTTCCTGTTGTATCTGACTGCTTATTACTATATTTTTGAAGTAATATTTTAGTCCATTCCATATCCTTGGCTTACAGCTCCGCTGTTCTCCCCACATACTGTGTTACCAACGTTTCGGTAAACTACGTATAGCCCTTCGCTGTTTTTCTATTTTAATAATAAGCTTCGATTTTAACGTCTTTTTAAGTGAGAAGACCTAAGGCTAAACGCTTTAAAATCAACCGCTTTAGTAAGAAAAAGCAAAGACGTGGTCATTCCAGTGCTCTTCTGTGTGACAGAAGCATCGTTACTCCGTGTAACTTAGATCTCGATGATCTGGTATGCCCTACGCCTTTTGTCAGAACCGAAGACATCATGTCGGTCATGATAGCAGTATCAACGACCACAGGAAAGAAATCAGTAACATTAAGACTATGGTGGAAGAGATTCGGAGAATAGTTGGGGATTTCTATCCATCAGCATATCTTCTAGGGAAGCATGAGAATTTAGTTGAAGACCATGCGGTGAAAGCAGAAAACTTAATAGACCACGTGGCGACGGAGGTAATGAAAGGACTATCGTTGCCCCAACAGGCCATCTTTTATAACACACCTTATACCCTACCCCTGGATGTAGCTGGGACGAAGGTATTAAACTCATGCGGTATGACAGGAATGCACTGTGAGTGTAAGCGCCTCCTCAAAAAGTCAGCGCAGTCTAGCTGCCCCATGATCTTCAAGTTCGCTATTTCATTTGGCGCCAAAAGATTTATTAAACTACAAGACCATATAAGGTTACATAGCAGCTTCAAAAATATTGCCATTGCACAAGACAAAACCGCATGCCAACGCAGAAAGCAAAAAGGAGTGGTCTGACCAGTTCATCCCCTTTAAACGCAGAGGCCACTGTGTGCACGAGCAGACCTTCAGAAAGTGCCGACGTGGTCAGTGCTTCTGTTGGATACACCTCTTCCTCGGTACAACAGGCTCGGTCAAATCTAGCTACAGGTGAACCTTATCCTTCAGTTGCTCGTAAAAAGAAAACCATTGGCACCCCTATGGTCACCATAAACAGAAGACCACTGGGTGGCAGAAAACTCAGAAGTTCGGACGAAACCACACCATCTGAAGCCAAAACGTTTTTGAAGAAGCGAGCTGAATACCAGAAATTCTTCCGCTCACTGAAGCTTAAAAGACATAGTAAGTTACCTTGCAAGCCATAGTAGCCTTTTCACGCTTCTACTTATTAATGCCAGCTCGTTACTTGAGGAAATATCCCATCTCAGAACAATAGTTCTGCTAGCCAAACCCACTGCATTATTAGTTACTGAATCATGGTGTACTGACTCAATCCTAGACGTGAACCTGTGTATAGATGGTTGTACCCTGTATCGCACTAATCGTGACCGCAAGCTTGGTGTGGGCTGTTTGATCTATGTGTGTAGCCTTGTTACCTCAAACAAGATTGAAGATGACATCTTCAATGATCTGCTGAACTCACTTTGAATCGTTATAAACGGCACCAACTACAAAATCCTCATAGGCTGCGTGTATAGAGCGCCACGTTCAACAAAAGAAAATGTTGAACTGATGGCTAGATCATTTGCCCACGCTGGATCCCTCACTGTTGACTTCAAAATGATTGCAGGCGACTTTAACCTACCCGAAGTTAACTGGGAGGTCGGTCGCAGCCCACAAAGATTTGATGAAATGCTTGCTGTCACAGATATTTATGGCTGGAAGCAATGCATTCAGCAACCCGTGCGTGGAGATGATATACTGGACCTGGTCTTTTGCTGTGACATCATCCCTGTCACTACCCACGTTAGTAGCGACTTCTCTAACAGTGAACATAGGATGGTATTCTGTTGCTTACCAATCCTTCCTCCCAATGAGAAAAATAAGCAATCTTCAAATTATACTCGGCATAGAAGCTATAAGAACATAGAGTGGGAAGTACTCATTGAGCTAATCAGGTGCTCTCCATGGGATGACTACTTTGCCGCAGCCTCATTAACACACACGCTCTCACCTTTCTACAGAAATATACAGCCGTGTCTAGATACTGTTGCTCCCGTAAAAACAGTTAGGGTTTATAAGGAGCCAGACCTATACATTCCCAAAATATTCCGCAATTAACTCAGGAAATTATCATCACATTACCACTCGTCGAGAGACTTCATGTCACTTCACTTAATTCATGAGACTTAAGAATCTATCAAGGCACTACGTGCGAAGCACGCAGTAAACGAAGAAATCGTCGCTCTCAAAAGTGGTTCTAGAATACACAAGTTGACATTCCTTCTGAGTAAACGTCTGAAGCCATCAAGGGATGCAGCCTATCTACTACATAATAGGGTGGTACACAACGATCTCCTCAAGATTACTGGACTGTTTTGCGAATCGTTCGCTAATTTCAACCCAAATGCCCTCAACCCCACTATCTTTACTCCGATTACCGCCGGCTCATGTGCTAGAGTGGAGTTCTCCGTCGAAAGTACCATTGAGGCTATCAAAAGCCTGAAACTATCGACAGGTACGGGGATAGATGGCCCAAGCTCAATGGTCATCAGAAACAGTGGTGATGAAATACCGCTGTTCTTGCTTAAGATACTCACACTATCAATGGAAAGCGGGGAGTATCCTAGAGAATGGAAAACTAGCTTTATAATTCGTCGCTACAAGTCCGGTGACAAAGAGAATGTTGGGAACTGCAGACCTATCAACAAAACGCCAGTCGTCTCCCGAATCATGGAAAAAGTGATTGGGAGCAGCATGTTTGGCTACCTACTTAGCAAAAACGTCGTCACAAAGTCTCAGCACAGTTTCATTAAAAACAGGTCTCGCGTTACTTGCCATTTCGACTTCCTCAACCCTATCACTAGTAGCCGTGAGGCAAGTAAAATCGTCATTGTTCTATGCTCTGATATATGAAGGGCATTTGGCAAGGTGCCACACACTATTCTCTTTGATAAGCTACAATCGATTGGCATCCATGACCCCTTACTTCATTGGCTAAAATCATTTCTTGGCGATCGAAGCCAAATCGTCAATGTAAGTTCTTTGCAGTCTGCACCTGGGCTCATAACCAGTGGAGTAATACAAGGTAGTGTCCCTGGACCTTTGTTGTTCATAACTTATATTAATAGTGTGTGCAAGCGCTTCACTGCAGGGGAAACATTCCTATACGCTGATGACCTTAAGGTTGTATACTCATTTTACACCCATGAACTAGGTTATACGCTATCTACTGCTCGACAAGAATTGGGTGAAGTTGCTAAATGGTGTGACGAGTCCCGTCTCCACTTCAACATTGATAAATGTGGTTGGCTTAGCATAAGCAGTGATAACCTAGATGTGTCTCTCGAAGTATGTAGGCAAAAGCTACCTAGACGTTCTTCGGTGCTAGATCTTGGTCTTATATATTCCAGTGACTTAACATTCTCTGAGCAGACGGCTTGTATCACATCGAAGTCACGTAGACTCTTTGGATGCATCGTCCGTAACTTTTATAGCACTGAATCAAGGGCCCTACTCTACAAAGTGAGCATTCGCCCAACTTTAGAATACTGCACGTTTATCTTAAGTGGCCTTCGCATAAGCGACAAGGGAAAATTGAAGGAGTACAACGCCACTTTACACTAAGAACACTAGGACCTGACTGCAGCCTCGACTATATCTCCAGATGCTACATGCTAGGACTGGAACCTCTCTGGAAGAGGCGACTTAGAACGAATCTTATGTTTTACCATCAACTACTTCGTAAGCAAGTGCACTCATGTGGCCCGGAAGTTAAAATAGTTGTAACATCTACTCACTATTTACGTAATCACAACCTATTAGGGGAAAATGAGTGTTGTGAGACCAAATTGCGAAAAAACTTCACCAATAAGTTCTCTCACATCTGGAATAGACTTCCTGTGGAAATACGTACCGCAGGCACATTATTTGCCTTTCGTTCTGCACTTAATAAGCTCCTAACAGATGGTCAGTCTATCACTCGCCTGGGCACTATCTATACCTTCCGGGCTAATGAAAGCATACTAGGACCTCTAAACGTATAGAGTAAAGCTATCATAAATCTCAAGTACTTTTAACCTTAATGGACTCATAAAGAATGTTTGATTACTGGTCCATCTGGTCGGATTGTGCTGCACATATACATAACCAGTGTTCCTTTTAAGTTAACCAACAAAAACTGCCTACCTAATAACTCGTGGGAACTTCATATACGAAAAAAAGAAAGATTCATTCTCATATGAATAAATTAAGGTTTACATATAGCTAGAATGGATTTAAAAAGACAAGAACTTCTCTCCTCCCAGCTTGTTTTACTTGGTATTCCATTGTCCAGTTTCTCCTTGCGCTTTCTTTTCTCTTCAGTATCAGCCTGACGAGGAAGTCCTAAGCATTAGTTTGATCAAAAGTATCAACTTACTGGAAATCCTACTTCGCACCTAATACTGAAAACTGATGTTAGAGGTATCCAACTGGCTCGCCCCGATTTCCCTGTTTTTTGAACAGCCTAACAACCGACTCACCTCCCTACCAGTACCCTAAATGCCACCACATACGAAACCCCAAGCACAATAGCTGGTCTCACATTTCTGGTCCATGACAAATGCAGCGGAAATCTAGATAAACAATCCAACCCGAGAGATCACTTTACCTAACGGCAACACATCCATAGTAATGCTATGTAACAGATTTCTCTAGTACTTTGTTTTGCATTAATCCACCTAATAGAAGTCAATTAACAGCCAGTGTATCTCTTTGACAACGGTGCATACTTTAATGTGAATCCATAGACTTGAGTCTATGAAGTTTTACACACGTGTATCATTCACCACTGTTGAACGACGATTCTTCCATTCTTTAATTACTTGCACCACAACAAATGTTTTCAGTACTACCAATCTGAACTGCTGGAAAAGTGAGAAATTTCTCACCCAGGAGCTAACGCCTGAACTTGGACATTCACCTGGATTAAATGATTGTATGGATACTTATTTATTCCTGAAATCATTGAAGTTTTTATTGGTCAATAAATCTACGAATATAAGAATTGCTGTTAAAATAGACTTTTGTCTGGCGAAACACCTGGTGTTTGTAGATAGGTCAGTCATGTCGACCACTCACAACGCAAACACCAAATATTGCGCGGTTTGATGTGAAGAAAGAATTGTGAGCAGAAATGACCTAAACTCAGAACGACGTGTATGTACTGTAAAGTGATATTTTCCTGCTATTTTCATAACATTTAGACACTAGGTGTCGTGGCAGAGTTTAATGTCTTCCCTGTGTGTCGCTCAAAACTGCTAGAACCTTTTATGTTCCTCTGCAACTGTCAGTTTGATGGGACCCATAAACCGGCTTCTCTCATGTTAACTTCATAACCTGAGAATGAAGATATTTATTTATTTACTTGTTTCGACCGGTGTCACTGTTGTATTTCGTTTTGGCTAAAAACTCCAGTAGCGGCCAAATTGAGGGTTTGTAACTGAGTTTCGCACGTATATTTTGTTGTAAAGAACAATTTACAAAATGTTCACTTACCGTTTGAATATACGCTCGTTTTTTGGCAGCCACTTGTTTCATATTTGGTTGGTTTCGCTTTGTGCTTGAAAACTCTGGAGATTCGTATCTTGGTTACTTGCCACTCAGTGGAGACAATCATGGGTGCCGAACCGCCGCTTACCTGACAAGTTTCTGCGCTTTGTTCCGTAGTTCTCCGTGCCTCCGCGAGTGACGCACGGTCAAAGTTTGGATCAACAATATCACATAAACGCCTCATATCGAATTAGTGGTAGATTCATAGCAAATCTGTGGTACTTTTAGTGCAGCAATGAGTTGCATCCAAATGCAGATATACCTCAACAGTGCCGTTTGGCAACTATATAGTCTAAACGTTTTCCGGCAAAAATACATGCCAAACAATAAAAATTGGTTAAACAAATGCAGTTGTTGGGCACCTGAGAATTAGTAGGAATGTTCCACATAAAAGGGATCAAAAACTCTGTCTGCCAGAATGAAATCAATAAATAAACCCTTCCAGTATTCGGTCAACGGATAAGTGGTCAAATCGCAGTACAGCCTTAAGTTGAGGCAAAAGCAAAGAGTCGCGCGCAGTAAAACGACATCACGTTGCCAACATTTCGGCATGACAATAATAAAGTGGAGCACTAAGGACAATTCTCAATCCATAGAAAGGCAAGCACCGAGCGTTAAGTCAGTGAATGTAATAAAAACATAATAACACCCCAACATCTAAGGCCAAAGCACAACATCCGCAACGGGGTAAAAATATTCGAATAAATGTCTACGTTGTTGAGTAAGGTGACCGGGGGGATTTTCGGATCACTTTTCCGTTACGGCAACAGCCGAGTGTTTTCTGGATTATTGATCCTATTGGGATATCACTATGTATTTAGATAAACTCCTACGTTCGGCTTTTCTAACTGACACCAACTGGCTAGTTTGACCTGTGTACTTGACCCCATAGTCATTACATGGAACTGGGCAGTTTAGATAATTTTGCTGAGTTGGTTCTATCGAATACTTAGACCGTAAAAGCTTATCTCTGGGCGGGTTTGTGGGTCTGAACGCCAACCCAATTCCAGCCCCGTTGAAAATCCTAAGTTTCCGATGTGCCTTCCTTACATGGTGGCACAATGGGGGCCGCGAACTCCTTTCTACTCACGTTGTCGTTGTTATTCGTACCCATGTTACTTTGACCTTTTCTTTTTTTGTATGTTCGTGTGAGTTCCTCGATAAACTGTGGCGGGTGATTGTTAACCATTAGCGCTTCTTTTATGTAGTTTAATTCCTTGTTTAGGTTCATGCGCTGATCAGTCAGCTTTCAAGCTTCATCACCTGAACACCTGACAACCCGCATCGAGTGGCTTTGGATGAGATGGCCTGAAGCCCAGGCACCTGTTGGAATGTTTAGGTTTTCCGTAGACGGTAGTATACAAACCACATCTGTCCTTCGCTTTATCCTGCAATCCAGCGTAGGTAATTCGTCTTGTTCATTTTCTACCTCGTCCGCGAATTGGATTGTGCCTGCGACTGAGTTTACCTGTGTGAGGAAGTTGTCTATATGTTACAATTTCAGCACAGCAAATGTGTGATCCATATATCACCACCGTATTTCTGATGCAGGGCTAAAAGTTTGTAAAGCCGTGTCCTCCTAACTATCCATAAATATGTCTGCGACGTTTAAGGAAACTGGCGATTCCATTGCTACTCCTTTCGTTTGTCTGTATATTTTGTCCTGAAACTTGAAGATTGTGGGGGTCAGGCACAAATGTAGGCCTAATGTGATCTCATAAATCGATATCTTAGTTCTGTAAGTTCTGAGGCAATATTTAGTTAACTTCCGACTGCCTCAGTTTTATTAGTGGGTATTACTGATTGGATACCATAGTAGCACGTGAAGCGGATGACACACTGTAACTCAGATGTCCTCCTAACCAACGGCTTACTTCATTTCACGTCAGAGTTAACAGTACCGCTGGTGACTTGAGAGAGCTATAGTCGGACATCATATATTAATAATAAACTGTTCCGTTGATTAGGAGTGTCCGTCCATAAGGGTGGGGCAGGCTGAAGCAGCTACATCAAAACAATAACGGGGGCAAAATTAATTTAGCTTAATCTGTTGTAGTTGGAAGGATGCCCCCACGTAAGACTACGGGCTAGGGGGGCTCATAATCATCGGAAAAGATTTTTGAATCTTTTCATCACCCTAGGTCTTGGCAACTTAGGGCCACGAAATCACAGAAGACCTTTATAGAGACAAGTAGAGAGGGATCATAGAAGCTGATCGCCAAAAACAGCATAATTTGCCGGGTGAGAGTATTATTTTACATCATCAAAGAACGGAGGAATTCCGGACCCACTGTTGCATTAAATTCTACTATCAGCGGTCGATAACGACTTCACCGAAGCCGAAGCTTTATCTCACTACCTAAGACAGGTCGACGAATGTCGACAACATGCAAAAACTGTCTCTGTCCAAAGCAAAAAGCTAGCGGAGAAAGGATTAGTCCAAAGTTAACTACAACATCTCAATGTAAGTCCAGTGGGTAGGGATGATGACAACCTCGTATGTCCGCAGCACCTGCACATTTGGTCGCTAAACTCCTATCCTACCTGTTTTGTTTACTACCGAGTGGATCAAAGTTGCTGATGGAGCAAAAAGACGCCACCACTAATCAGGACTACAAAGCTGGCCATTTGGATTAAATGGGTAACTGTGGCCAGTAAGCCTATTTACTACAGCTGTTCGGACTCCGGGAAGGACCGTTAACGGTTGTGTTCCGGCGCATACGCAAAGCTGCAGGTTTTAGGTGGAAATACATTTTATTGGGGCGACCACCATTGCTTGACGAAAATCGCCACAATGGTCACCGAGAATGTAGAGGTATATGTATGGATAGATTTTAGGCATATAAACCCCGGTAAAGCCCCTTATAAAGGCCATCTTGACATTTCAGAGACTGGTGCCAAGGCTGGTGGCTGAATGGATAACTCCCATCCAGGCAGGGGATGGAGGATGGGAAGGAGTATAATATTGCCCTTCTGTGGTTCGGTAAAGAGGGAGGTAGCGCAAAGCACAATATCAGGTCCTAAGAAGTCATGAATGGGGGATTCCAACGGAAAAAATACTAACCTACAATTTGTTTAACTCTTGAGGTGATCACAAATGCGGAACTAACAGAGAAAATGTCTCCGAGAAATAATAATATTGAAACACATATGACATGAGAAATATACTGCATAAAACCTCAAAGGTATTCTACAAGTAGATTATTAGACTATATGGCCCCTTACTCCTCCTTTGATGCTCTAGTTGACAGAAATGCCCCCTCAAATCCTAGGACAACCAACTTCACTCCTCATGTCTCTATGTTTCCCTTTATCACCCGATACGCAGATTATGATGGCGGATCATACAAACACACTGAGCAGCGAGATACACTTCGAACCCCTATTCAACACGTGAAAACTATCATATTTTACCACCTACAGATGCAAAATCACCAGGAGCTAGACAATTCACCCCAGACTACAGCCTCTCCTAAATTCATGGCTCTGGTTGGGAGAGCAACTGGGAACGTTGGTGTTAAATGCCGTTTGCACCCAAACATGCAAGTTCCTCCGCTCCTGACTACCACTCACCTGAATATAAAGCTGGCCGAAAGTGTCCTCATGTGACGGGCCGACCCTGAAGTATCACCGAACGGTTCGACGGTGAAACCTCTTGTGTTATCCAGGCTAATATGACAACAGCGACTGGATAGAAATGCATCCCTGGCTTTGTTTATTCAAATGGCTCTGTTCACAGCATTATAGACCTAAACAATTGCCACACTCTACACGACATCATACAATACCAGACCGAAATTCGCCCCCACCGTCCACCCCAGTTTCGCTTACTGTCTGTAGACAGCACAAGCTCATTGAATACAGACATATCACAGGATTCGCTTGTTCTCAAAATTCGATATTCAATATACTCTTATGGACTTCATGACTCGCTGTTGCTTCCCATACTGAAAGATTATACCCTCATCAATTTTCACCACAGTTGTTTAACGATATCACTCTTATCCAACATTTGCGACCGGCAATATCTAGACAATTGTTTACTCCAGAAGATTTTGTATGTCATGATGATGTGTTTCTTTCTAAACGTTTAAAGCTCCAATAAGTAAATTACATTCAGATGTTGCCTGTAAAAATGGTGTGTTCGTATAATTCGTTGTTCGAAATGCATTGTCATCGTTTTTATTCCGAAGGGTAATTTTACTTGCATTTCAGGTCCCTTGACGATGTATAGTAGAGGATAGCAGGATTGCTGAAAGGCTGAATAAATGCAAAATTGATTGACGAGACTGTTTCTAATGTGATTTTGTTTACGAAGTCCACAGGGTAAATAAGGTGTGGTTGTATTTTTGAGCTCACTTGTGCGTGCATAAAGTCCAGTAAATTTTCTTCTTGCCTTCCCTGAAGATAGAGATAGAGAGTGGCGCAGACGTAGGGGATGCTGGCCACCACATAAGATATTTTTAACCGGTGGTCTGCAAAGGCTTACATGATTTTCCACAGCCACAGCTGTCAACTCAGTTTATGTTGTACCACTGGCTCTAGCAAGCCTTTAGGACCCCATGAAATACGACGCAGTCCCTGTTTCCGAGTCCAGGAAATAATCGGGGGGGGGGGAGACAATAAGCAGGTATAAGCAGAACAGAGGGATTAGTGAAACATGAAAGTTGAGGATGAGTTATACCAGAATCTCTGAGTTTCCGTGTATGGGGGGTCGAGAGGAGTTTCTTGGAAATCAGCAAAATTTGAGGGGACCAGAATTGAGGCATAAACCAAGGTGGATCGCGCTTGGTACATTCTCTACGATAGGGCCATTTACAAGACAAGGGACTGAAGCAATTTACATAGGGCTTTTTCGCCCAAAGCTGAAATTAACGATATGAAATATGGAAGGATTGGGTGGGCTGCCATTTAAGGAAGACCCGCTACCTATTTCGATCGAGAAGTTACTAAGCTGAGAATACTGTGGGAAGGAGATGATATTGTGACATAGAACAACTGTGGTATCGAAAGTACTCCTTCTAGGTACGTAGGCAAATCAGTTTATACCTCTTAATGCTTCCAAGGGAAATTCAGTCACAAGAGGCAGCAGCAGTTTTTCCATTGTTTTAGAAATGGTGAGGTTATTGTGATCAGCTGGACCCTTAGTTTGATTGGGACGTTATCGACTTAGGCGTGAGAACTATTTTAATTGCTCACCTGGTGGTTGGTATGTCATTTCTGGCTAAGAACCTCTTGAAAACCTTCACGAGTGGATGACACAAAGCATCAGCACATTTGAAACATGCAGTACCTGGTATCCCACCTGGTACGAGGCACTGCTAAAGTTTTCGGGATTTCGGACGTTTGGACATGTCTGCTTAATTATATCTAGGAAAACTGCTTTCTATTAAATGAGAAGCACCACATTTGGAGGTTCACATATGAATGACTGCTTTTACCGCATAAACGTTTTCGCAAGCTTCATTTCTGACTTTTCCCATTTAGGTGATTGATAGGTCTCCATATACCAGATGAGTCATCACATGACGTAGTCTCCTTGCTATGCCTTAAATTTAGGCCTCTTTCTACAGATTTACTCCAGACTTCAGGCGTAGTTAAGGTGTTCAAGGCCGGTGTAACCCCTCGGTTTCCAGCCTTTCTCCTAGTTGGGAAGAAGAAGGTCTGTCCAACCTTGAAAAATTGTTTCAACTGGGCCACAAACATCACGGCAAAGTCTAAGATACCACGTAACAACGTAGATTGTGTCATCCAAGGCATAATTTTCAAATATTTTCCATTGTGTTTTGTAGCATGCATCTGACTGCACATGTCGGCGTATGTAAAGCCCTTGTCTACAGTCTTCTTGGATGGGCACACAAAGGTAATTTTTTTCGGTTTGTCAGATGTTTTAGACAGAAAAAGTACAATACAGTGATCTGAGTTCAGCAGTGGTGCAGGTCTTGCAGCTTCATTCATAGAAGGGCCATCAACGAACGCGAAGGCCAATGTAGCGTGAAAAGTTGTTGAGAAACTGGGAAGATTACTGTGGCCGAGAGAACGTAGGAAGTTGCGGTCATTGGGGCTGAAATTACCATAAACGTTCGGCAGTCAACCACACATTATGCGAGCGGCAAATTCCACGTGTTCGCTATCGAATATGGATAATTCGGAATCGCTGCAACCAGGAGACGTTCAAATATTCATGACCTTAATGAATTCAAAGATATATTAATGTTTGAGGCAGCGATACAGTCGATAGGGTCATTAGAATGGACGAAATATGTATAATTTCCAGTATACTTCCCAGTGTTGATAAAAGTAGACACACACCAACCACACTTCATAGAACTACACCCATCTTGGCGAACCATATCCAAACCATTTACAGACATAAGTCGCCATAGTATATGGTGTGTGATCAGGTTTCTTGCAATGTTATCGCACCAGCATTACGATGGACACTAAAACATGGAAAGCTTCACAAAGACTCCATTTTACTCAGTAGTGACCCGGATTTCGATTAGTGCCATTTGAAGTAGTTTAATTCGCCTTAAGGTTAGTAGTCACCCACCAAAATACCCTCCTGTATCATGTTAGCTAGATTCATGGAGGCGGGTTGATAACTCTAGAAATTTGTTCGAGCATCTGATACGATTTAACGCCACAATTAGGCAACCAGACCGAATTCAACAGGGTAAACTTGATGCACTGTATAGGATAGTATATTTGACAAACCATGACAGTAAAGTTGTGGTAGAGACCATGAATAGGGTATTCGACTGTCCCTGACGAGGAAAAGGGTCATATTAACGGATCATAAGGATGCACCTGAGCACCTGATCAGTGACATGTTGATGCATAAAGCAGTTTAATATGAAGACCAAAGTGTCCTGATTGGTTGTAATTACAAAACGTTTCTCAGCTTTTGAAGTTTATGGTCTCTTCGGAAGGCCTTCAGCAGCTTTGGCAAGGGTGTAAATATGAATGCGAGCGACTAACTCTACCCGAGACGCCATCCAGTAAATAATACTGTATCACTGTGCGCTATGTCAAATAAACAATTCATTACGATGTACGTGTGCTCTGGCATTTGCATCCAAAGTTTTTAGGATCCAGTCGAGGATGTGGGATTCAAGCGGCTAGCCTGTTTAACAAGTGTGAAGCAAAAATGTAGGGTAAGACCCAGAAATTGAAAACCCGGGTGACGAGGGCCATTTCCAATGTCTACAGCAGCGGAATCTGTTTCCATTGTCGCCCTGTAGGGCAAAGCTTGATTTCATATTAGTAGGCAACACATGTGAAAACTTAATCATCAGCTTTCTAGTTTTGATTTCTAAACTGCTTTATCTTTCCACAACGAATCACAACCGACTGTCGATTATCTTTATCCTCCGGTGCAAGTACATTTTTTGCCCAGTCATGGGCTGATTTTCTTCTTCTTCTCTCGTTTCTTCTACATTCTCGTGGTCACTGCTAGATTCACACTCTTTTATGCGCCTCCTAGCAAAGATATACATTCAAGCTAGACGAAAACCTACCAACGGCCAGTTGTCACAAGTATTTTGCTTTTAAGACAACGGCTGGTGGGTTCTTTTTCTCCCTTTCTCAGTTAGCCTCAGGTCTTATCGTCCAAGGAGACCTCAGAAAGTTTCTAAACGATGGTCGGACCAACTATATCTACAATTTCCTTTTACCAAGCATTGAATGAGTGAAACTCATAGTTTCATTACCTTCTGATAACGATTTACAAGTGAAATTAGACTTCCAAAGCCATTGAACTGAATGTCTACTAGCCGAATGTCTTGTCGACGAAAAGTGTTGAGTTGGGTTTGAATCTTTCAACGATCTGAGGTTATATGTTTAGGGCCTCAGGCGCTTGGTTAGGATTTTCAGGATGTAAGCGTTTGTCGAGTCGGATGGCAACGCATCTTGGCGAACCAAGAGTTCACTATGAGGTATATATATACATACTTTCGGTTCACAAGATGCATTTAGGCGCCAAGCTCTGTGAGATTCTTTTGTAGCAGGCTTAATATGGACAAGAAAATTAATTCATCTAGTCTAAATAAAGGTAAGTATTAAATATTCCTCCTTTATGGTAGTGTGACTCATCTAGATGAGAGTAAAAAGTCACTAGACACTTCGGAATGTACACAGATGGTTCGTCTGTGCTCGGAGCTGCACTTGCAAGTAAGATTGACCTCAACCCTGTTTATTCTTGTAAGTGCAGGACATACCTTGCAATAATTCGAACTAATCAAACACCAGACAGTAATGTCTCTGAAAGCTTAGACTCAGAAACTAATGTCGTTATTGCTATGAAGAAGCTTCATACGTTGCTGAATTCTGGTTTCTCTGGAAGAATAAAATATTTGTACTCGATCGCAAGCAGTTATGATTTTGGCTCCTTGCGAGCGAATGGAATTCGGAGTTTCGTAATCATCACTATGAGATGTTGTGCTGTCTTATTGACGCACCTCAGACAGATGAGTTCATATTCTCTTTCCAACTGGTAAGTCAGGGCTTCATTGCAGAAATAGTACTATTTTTTGTATGAAGCAAGGTTATTAAACATATATCAGTCACTTCATTCAGTTTCGTGTGCAAGAAGATTAGCTTCTTTCGTTTTGTGGGCTGAGAACTCTTCATGACAGATTAGATCTCTGCTAGTATAGAGAATTTCCAGTCCATTACCCGTTGTACCCTCCTTCAGCCTGTGCAGCTGGGTTGTATCGTAAGCTCAGAGCCGTGTTAAAATTGTACCATGTTTAGTTGCATTACCTATAGCTCATTACGTCGAGGTGAGCGTTTTGCGCGTCTTTTTCTCAGTGGTTGTTATTACCAGCCCGTCTCCATTTTCTTCACAATTTTTCATAGTTGCGCTTAGAATCATAGGCTTACACAAACTCTTAGAAGATGGTCAAAATTACTATCTATTCTTTACTGAATACTTGAACTGAGGTCGAATACAGTAAGGCAAATTTATATTCCTTCGTAAAAACATTGGTTACTTAGTAACACTGTCTTACTCTAAAGTAACTCCAAGAGCTTGGTGATATTCGTAATGCTCTGGGCTTCTTTTTTCTGTGTATATAACCGTCATTTGGTTAATTTGTATAATTAAGGAGTAGCTAGTGGCTAGGAGTTCTATTGGTTATCACTAGTTCGGGGTTTCGGGGATGGTCGTAAATCGAGAATACTTAACCTAATTTCCGTACCGTACTATGTATCTTTACACCATGCCAAAAGGTCATATTAATATGCTAGACAACCGAATATCGCATGCCAAACGTTAGCAATGCATCCTTTCTACAAATTCGATCATTAAAGCGCATAACAACTGCGAGTCATTTCTCCAGGAAGTTATGGTAGAAAGCGGTCTTTAAGTGCATTCTAAATCCGCAAGACAAAGATAAAAGACAAGTGACCTGAAACTAACTACTTACTGAGTGACTCAGTAATCGGGTTGAAAATGCACTGGGGATCAAAAGTGTATGTAAAATACCAGGGAGGAATGAAAGTGGTTATGCATAATAATTTTCCTGTACATATAAAGATATTTCTCTATTTTGTATTTGGGTACCAATTGGGAAGTGAGATCAGTTTTTATGCATTTCCTCATCCAAGTGACTCCACACCATTTCGGGAGCCACTTATTAATCTGATTTGTTTCTATAGACTGTTGAATTTGCATCGCATTTGTTGGCTTTATAGATGCTGATGAGTAGTTTGGGGTATGGTAAGTAAAATCCATTGAAGTTAGCTTAGTTTGCACCAGCCACTCATCTGTATTTCTGTTTCAGGAAACTTTCCTAAAAATGTTTAGTAGCATTTCCTTATCACGTCAGTTACATTCTCTCTTAGTCGTAGTGCGTTAGATTAAACAGTCGTTTCTTCAATTAGTGGATTTCAGGTTCGGTTTAGGCAACCGAATTATATCAGTAACGGGTGATATGTTGCTCATTGCTTAGTACATAAAGCTGTTCATGGTTGGAGAGCTATTATTAAGTTTTTTATTACCTCGTCTATGAGCTTTTTCAGTAACATTGTATAACCCTGTGGAGATTGTTGCTCATTGACCTCAGAATTCGACTTTCAAACAATGGACTTTAGGTTCGAACCCCGCCCCACCCAATTCTGCGTGGGTTGCCGTGTAGTATCATAAGCCCTTACACGTGGCTCATAGTCTAGTACACAAGGTGATGTTGGGTTAATTTGCATTAATTAGTTAAAATTTGTATAATCCCGGGAACTCAGACCTGTTTAACCAAAACGGTTTCATAAGTCTGCCAACTCAACTCGTTTTCCATAACTCTGCAGTGTTGTAGCCATCGCATAACAAATAAAAGTTGATTGCTGTCCCGGCTTCATTTACTCTCATTGTTTTTTTTTAACATCTAGGTGTGATAGTGTTTTTGTCAGAGATAATTTTGACTTTGAGAACAAAAATAATACACGTAAATTAAATTTACCGCATTGCATGTCTAACACACTTCCGTCTCCTGCATATTTCGCATCTAAAATTATAGCCATTAGTAAACCCCTTATGGTGTTAAGCACTCACGTTTCCACCATAAGAGTTCACTAGTTTTCCTCATATCGAATCTTTAAAATAATTGGAAGAGGAATGTATGGTGAGACTGTGGACGTAAAATGTGAATAGTATTCTTGAATGTCCCACTCGACAATGCCTAAATATTGTGATTCGTTGTTCGGGGTTATATAGTAAGCTTTTGGTTTTGGGTCGTCATCCTTAATCTTCGCCATCCATAGAAAGTAGGTTGAAGCCACTTACAAACTCTACTTCTAATTTAAACAAATTTTCTGACTTATTTGTATCCAAAAAAACTTATTGTGTTTTCTTGAAGATTTTCTTGGACGAAAAATTGGGTTGTCATAAGATTCAGACCAGTTGCCTCCTCTTACTGATCTGGGTAATAATTTCAATGGTAAAGACTTAATTACTCACGTTTGTTACTTGATTCTTATGTGTGGGTGAACAGATCTTGTATAGTATTTGTCCAGGGATTTTATGAATACATTGATATGGTAATTTACATGTGCAATTTTAAGGACCTGCATGAGACTTAAAACCTTTCACATTCCCTTCTCTTAGCTACTTCCGAAGGTGTTCGTTTTATATCTATAATGCTTGCATTAAGTGTCCAAAATAACTAGTTTGTCAGGAACATTTAGACTAATGCACATTTGATACAGACAACTATTTGTTGAGATAGGATGTTGGAAAATAATAAATTTTACACGTCCCGGTATTTGGCTAAAACTATGAACTCAAATGCATTTTAGCACTGAGTAGACTCCTGAAGACTTGTAACTAATCTGTTTTCCTTCACCTGTAGGTTATACTTGAATCTACTGGTCAGTAAGCTTTGTGGAAACTCTATTCATGAGCTAGTTGCATAAAGTAGCTATGCTATGAATAAGATTTTGGCTCAAACTGCAGCGTTTGTATACAGCTTTCCGAATGCTTGTCGTATGAAGTAATTACAGTCACTACTACTATTGTTTCCGTTCAGACTTATCACACATATTGAGGATGATATAAGTTTCTTACTTGTCAAATTTAAAATGCTCCAAGACTTTTTTCACCAATGTCCAGTATATGAACAGTAATTGCACTGACTTTGTGTAACCTTCATCGAAGTAAAAGGTTGCATCAACGTTGATCTTCTCTGAGTAAGGAAATGAGGATTCTGATTCGAGATTTTGCGATGTTAAGAATCAGGCGAATAGACAAAGTTTACGTAGAAACTCGCACAG
Source organism: Heterobilharzia americana (assembly GCA_944470555.2). Classification (NCBI taxonomy): domain Eukaryota; kingdom Metazoa; phylum Platyhelminthes; class Trematoda; order Strigeidida; family Schistosomatidae; genus Heterobilharzia; species Heterobilharzia americana. The sequence goes on along the minus strand of OX104129.1, from coordinate 57,676,220 downwards.
AAGTGCTTTAGTTAGAGATGCCACACTTCACAGTAGCATCCAAAGAATAAGTGGATAGAAAAAGACTGATATCAAAATAGACAAAGGTGCATGGGAGAAGAAAAAATTTGAAAACGAAGGTAAGTGAAAATACTCAAGCTTTGGAAGACGTCAGAGAGTAAGTATATCTGAGTCACTGTGACCATTTTTAAACCATATCACCAAAAGTCGTCAACCACCGATTCCTATGATCTCGGCGACCCCAGTCAGGTAGGCTGCATGGCTTAGACCAACAGTCAGCGACTTTGTGGATTCATACCGTATTTCGATCTGACCACCTTGAATCCTCTTTTAATCTAATCCAACTTTTCTTAGCATTGCACATCGAGGTCGGTGGCGGCTTGACATCAACAAAACATATTCAAGCCGTGTGAATCGCTGAAAGTTCACAAATTCATTCAGGGAGTTTCCCTCCTCACCTAGTACTTTTCTCTTAGCCTTGACGAGTAAGTAAGGAGAACGACTCATCCCACCACTTTACTGCCCGTCATTAAGCTGGAAGTCGTTGCAGACTAGACTTGCAGCATCATCTTACATTTGGCAGGTGCCAATGAAACGCATGCCAAACAAGTCAGATTTCTGCTCAACGCTTTCCGAATAGTCTGCATTTTGTCGGCGTCTTCACCCAGTAGGATAATATCGTCTACATACTCTAAATCAACCAGATGACATCCAGGGAGTAAGTCAATCCATTTGAAGTCAGATGTACCCGGGGTTATGTCCACTAGTACATCTATGACTAACCTAAATAGGAACGGTGACAATAGGCATCCATGGCGGACACCACTAGTTGTCGTCAATTCACACGAAAACTCTCCATAAGCCCTTACATGATTTCATGAGTTCGAGTAGGGAGCTTTGACTAGCGCTATCGGTTTACCCGGTAATCGTTTCGAAATGAGACATTGCCACAACACTTTACGGTTGAAAGGGTCGAATGTTACCTTAAGGGTAAGTAATATGGCAAGTATCGGCTGCCACTAAGTCTGCATGTGTTCCATAGCCTATCGGCAGGTGAAATTCTTATCGATGCAAGCCCATCCAGGTCTTAAGTGTTAAGAGTCTATGGTTAAGGGTTCTAGGTAAAATGAAGGAGTTGCTTGTATCACTTTTCTATTAAAGCTTGGATATCTATCTATTGCATAGCTACTTGTGCTCCAACCAGTCGTGATTATTTTGTGTTTATTTCAATTTTCTTTTGCTTTTGTTGATCCCCCTAAACCAATAACCCACAGCTCCATCTTCAAAACCACATCTCACCAGTTGATTTCCCTTCTTAGGTTTAGTACATATTATATACTATCGATTTAAAAATTTAGTAGGTCTATTCCTTCTTCCTTTGTTTAAACTCCTGAAGATACCATTTTACACGAAAAAACAATGCCGATACTCTTACAAAACTGATAAGAGATTCTACATGCACTCAATTTTGATGAAGAACCGCTAGGATTAGTCGATTTCTTGTACCTGGGTGGCTGTATGGGTACCGGAGAAAGTTTAGATGAAGCAAGTTTTAATGCAAAATATGCTAATTCATTTCAGTTACAGCATTCGATTGACTATGATCGAGTATAATCGATGCAGCTTACATTATTGTACTCAGAAAACCTGAGTTGCCGAATTTAAGGATCTTAATCGGTAATATCTAAGAATATATTGCTTTTATTTACTTTAGACTTATCTCAGGGTCAGGTTAAAGAGCTTTGATACCGTCGCCCCATTCTTAATGCTGTATAATCAGCGTTTTTAGAGTAATCGTAGGGTGATTAAACTGTTGGCATCCCATATGGTACCTGCGTCTATTTAAAGTTGGTCATTGAGTTTTCCTTTTTTGTTTTGCCGATCATCTCAATCACTTATTTATATCCTGCAGTGATAATATGAGGAATCCATTCAAATCTAGCTGGTAACGTAACTCAGTATTTCGTTTGTTTTGTAATAATACTATCTGCCACATTCTAGAGTGAAGTATTTTACATTCTTGTTGTAGTTGGGGCTAACGCAGGCAATTATTTTTTTAATTTTGATCTCTCAGGTCTGGTGTAACCCATCGGAGTGTAATCTCGTATGTTAATTGCCTAATGGAACTCAATGTGTGTCTCGAACTTCTTAGTTATATACCACGTTTCACTGATCCTTCTTGTCTCTTCCCTCGATCTGAATTCGTTGATTTGCCAGAAATAGGGCATTGCGACACTCAACGTGTAACAAGGAGTCCAAGAAATACAACTGAAAATGCCAATTCCACATTTAAATCAAAACAATACTTTGAGGACTTATCAGAATTTTACCGATTAGAAGCTGTAACAGATAACATAAAACAGGAGTATTTCTATGGTCGGTGTTTGGCTTTTTACATGTGTCCTAGTGCTCAAAGAGTTTTGGAGTTTTTGAATTCATTAATGGCTGGATATGGTAATAGCTTTTTGGTGGGTTCATTCATTTGTTGTACATTGAAAATAACATATCCTTGGTTCTTTATGTTTAAGGTTTATTTTCTATCAAACTTCAACTGAAAAGTACTTCTGAAGGTAATAGTTTCTTTTACCTAGCTTCTTAAAAATTGGTTTTCTTGCTAGGAATCCTTTATTAAATTTATACCGTGTGGGTGACATATTGCATAAGGTAAGGACGTCGATACAATAAGTTATCTTTCTCGTTGTTGATATTGTCTAAACAGTACTGTATTACAATCAACAAAAAATAAGAAGTTACCCACATTCCAACGATTAATATCCATAAGTGTGCTGGAAGATGTAACTATTTTGAGATGACGGAGAATGTTTGTAGTTCAGGAGGATAATTTTGGTGATGTTGTGTTTTCTGAGCTAGATAGTTTAGTCGTGAAGTCTTCATTGTCATTCTAGACAATATCATCGACACAGACTTTAGAAAGAAGTGAAGAAGTCTTCTTTCTGACAGACATTTCTAAATCAAACACGGTATTCGGTGTCTAAGCTTGTGGAAAATTACATGATATTTAGTCTTTTATTAAATTAAAAACTGCATATAGGCTTGTTTATAATGGTTGTTAGGATCCCCATTTTCGATTGCTTTTGAATCTTGTATTACTGACAATTCTAGGTGCCCCTAATGCCAGTGGAAAGATATTTGAGTTATCTTTTTCATCTCTACTGTGAATTTTTGCTGCAGGTTTGGTCTGCATGGACGCTGTGACAGCAGAAAACAAGGTGGTTGAACTCAGTGACCACTTTGTTCATCTTCGAATTGATATTAACCCTGATTCGTTAATAGTGGTAGCATTTTCCGTCTAACTAAATGGGCTTCGAAAAAGCTATTACAGATGGGGAATTTGGGAAGTTACAGCCATTTAGTCTGTTCCCTCATTATCATTGGTTACATTCGTTGAAATCAATTAGTAATCAATTCAGAAGTGAGATGTTGAATCTTAAGTAAACAGGTCAAATCAGTCAGTGAGGTTGTGAATTCTCATCGATCGGAATGGTTGAAGTGTGCATTATATTACATTCAACCACCTCCTACCTCGGTGTTATGGTTATCGGGGCATGTTAATAATGTGGAGCTATGGCTTACTGGTTTAGGGAGATGACTTCCAACCAACGGGTCATAGGTTTGAACACTGTCCGACCTACCACGGTTATTCAGTAAGGTAGTATTATTAGCCATCAAACAATATGTGTGGCTCATCGTCTTTTGGATGAATGTGCACAAAGTTACTGAGTACATCTCGATTTTCGATCGATATGTTAAAAAGGAAACTTCAGAATGATCACACCGAGACATGGCACCTATGCATAAAGTTTCTGATTGCTTGAACCGTGTAGATAAGTGTAGGCTTTCTGATTGAGATCACTGAAACAATTGGGATTGATAGGCAGAAATTTGGCTGCAAAATCGACCACATTTTTGGCTGACGTGTCAGTCTTATCATTCGAATCTTGGGAATCTGACTGTATGTCTTTATCCCCTTTATAGCCTTTTCTGTTCATCTTGTGTCGTCTTGTAACTGCATAGCTGTACAAGAGTTCGGCAACTTGAGACAGTGTACTTTTGTGTTGATTTCTCTGTTAAATCGTCTGTTTCGTGAACACTGTCGTGGAGGATGTAGATAGTTGTCCATTCAGCCGTATCTAATCAGTCTTGTAACGTGACAATCTTTTGTATGAGACTGCAAAAAAAGTTTACATGAACTTATGCTTTTGGTAACCTTCGCCAAACGTTATTGTAGGTATAAAGTGCAGGCACTGTGATAGTGTAGCTCCATATCATGTTAGTTTACTTGGTGTGGCAATGATGCAGCATTATTTGTTCTTAGATGGTCTTTGAGCACACTTTGTTGCTTGTGATCATATCAAGGATATGATATGATCTAAACAATAAGTTGCGCTCGAAACGTCATCCAATCAATGATACTTTATCACCGTGTGTTATATCAGATAGACTAATCGAATATGAGATTTCACCAAACACGTTTTACCTAACCAATCCAGTTGTTGTAGGATAGTATTTATGGACACCTTACTAATCGAGTACAATGGTTATTTTAAGCTCAAGATTCTGTCCAAACAATGTTTTGTTCAAATTTATTTTCAGACCAGCAAACAAGGCATCGCCAGTTTAGTCAATACAGTTTATCGGTCTGTTACATCATACCTATCACCTGAGGATCGTGGTAAGGTGTTAGCAAAGCTTACACGAAATTCCAGTGTACAGTTCTGTAAAACATTTTGGAGTTTGGCAGAACTACGTGTCGTATCTGAAGGTCCCAATGTGATTTTACCCTCGATGGCTGTGGCTCATTCTTTTAAAATACAGCCAAAATCATTACAAATGCCTTTACGTACTGAAGCTCAAAAAGAAGATAAAGGTATGTACACTTTTCTTATCATGTTTTAGAGCCACTAAGTGGAAATATTTGTATTTGAAAGAAACCAGAGAAATAAATTTTGGTTTCCTTCTTCCTATCTAAGTTTTGATCCGGTTGTTCAGACACATACATCTCTCAAATGCCTGGGTCTGTTCACATAGTTAGGGCTACTGGCCAAGTATTACATGGACTGATCTTTCTTTGACTATATTTTAAAAGTTTAGCTAACTGACTAACCGTCATTACTGTACGTTATCACTAAGGACAATTATTTATTTTGCATTTAATCTATATCTGAGCAGAAGGATTGATTTCAATGTAAGTCTTCATCATGGGCTAACATCATTTAGAAAACAATTGAAAACCCCAAGAGATCGGACAGCTGTTTTGGAATTTTAATGAAAGACTGTCCTGTAAGGTTAGCCAAGTCGGGTGTGAGGATTAATACTCGCTGATGAGATTTTAAGCAAGTAGGAAAATATGGACCATTAGGTTTTGACCAAGTAGATGAACAGTGTCACCTCTTCCTCGCCTTATGACTTTCTACAACTTTTGATTGCACTTCCCTCCATTTCTCTATCTTTCACCTTGCCGTCTTTTGCTGATGGGACGTGTGGCCACTTGAATTCCCATACAGTAATACCAGGTCAAATGTTGATAATGACTAGTTGGCTAAGTGATAACGTGCTCAGTCCTGAGTTTTCTCTCATGCAGTTATGTATGCACACTACTGTGGAGTCCTAATCTAGAATAAAACAGTTGTTTGATGTTCCCAGATTTTCAAGGATTTTCTGACTGACGTCAGTCCATAATGGAATCCACTTTTCCATCAACTGATTTCGAAAAATTACCAGTTGAGTTATAAAAGTGCTGTGAACAATATTTGTTTGATTGAGCGTATTGATAAAATAAATATCAAGTGGATAGGCTGAGAATGATAATGTAGTATGGTCGGCTGATAAGTACTCATGAGAGGAAACTTTTGATTGCCTACACTTGAGTTATGACTATTTCAGAGAACCCAAACTAAATGATGATCAAAAAGGTTAAGAGATTGGTTGTTTCACATTTTGTGATAGAATACTGTTGGTAGCATACATAAGAATAAGGTTCAGTATGATATCATTGGGTATCCTTTAACTAATAGTCTACAACCAGTTGAGAACAAAAGTGAAGGTCACTAGACAGCCTATAATTTCTTACTAACGAGTGTAAGGCGCTTTCCTTGTGTGTCACGATAAGATTAAGACTGAGGATTGATTAGCAGTTTCATCATATAGAACAGTCAGTAAAGCATCAAACTGGCAATACTTGTGTTGATGCAGATTTTCAGATGGGTGAAGGTATCAGCAGTTTCAAATTGCTTCTCTCAATATAACCAGGTATGAGTAAGGACCAGTTTGGATGCATCACCTTGTGTTTCGTAAACGGGAGAAGTATGCTGAAAATAGTGTGCCTGCTTATTTCACTATTTCTACCTAACAGGACATCGTGTCTGTGTTGTGCATTGACCATAGGATCTCTGAACAGGAGTCAAACGAACAGTCAAGGACTTCATGCATTGATATCCTGTTTTAGTCTGGTCGCCCTGAGCCTTTTTCCAGCCTGAACCTACTTCGGCCAAAATTGTGCAACGAAGCAGACGGTGGCTAGACATACGACACAGGTGATTATTCGTGGGCAGAGTTCGCTAGTTTGCGCCTGATTTCTGCAGACGATGACGTGACTAGTAGTTGCACACTGAATACTAGTTATTTTTTTATCATCATATCTATTCCTGTCATGCTTAATTACTCCAACAAATGTATAGTTCCCATTGATGATTATCCATGTCACCTGGAAATCAGATGAGTCCAGACCTTTTTTGAGAGTAAACTTATTTTGTCCTAACTCCACTGGTTACAAGGAGTTTTCTTATGTAATTTTCATCACTCACAAATGCATGCACTTCGGTCGAAACATAATCTTCCAAGGATTAATTAATTAACAGTAGTAATCCAAATTTTCCAGAAAATATTTGTATCTTGGAATGTCACTTCTCTTATAGAAACTACTGGCCGAGCTGTGATGACCACATGATTCACCTACCGTGCATAAAGTCAGTATTTTATGACTTACTGGTTGCACTACATTGACTTTTGGGTATGTATACTCAAGGACTTCAATAGGTCCTGGTTAGATATTGAGATCGCTGAAAAAGTAGTACTTTTCGGCTTCAGGTCAGTTAGTAATTGGCAGACACATTGGTGTAGATCCAGTCTACCAGTTGATTAGTAGGAGAATAAATATAACTTTAAGTTACTTGTCAAATAATAATTAGTATGAGACAGGCAGATCATTATGAATATCAGACTGACCACTCACAATCAAGCTATGCAGCTCATGAAGAATTAGTGAACGCTAGCCAGCTTTTTCAGTTTTCTGAAGTCTATAATTGGGTAGTTCTACTCAGAAAGCACAAACTATCGAATATCACAACGAAAAATTGTTTCTGTTGTATTGGTCATACTTTGTTGTATCAAAAAGTATTTTATGCGTACTTAAATTGGGCTTTGTTTTGTTTTGCCTTGTCATTCGTTGTGACCAATGAAGCTATGACTTTTTAAGCTAGACAGTCAGTTATCGGTCAGTAGGTTCTGACTTCAAACCTTTCTCCAGCTATCGAAGGCTGAGGGATCAGTAGGATTAATGTTAAAATCTCGATATAACTTGTGATCTAGTATACAAACCTGTATCTGATGCATAGATGTACTCATGTTCTTTCTTTCTGGTTAGAATTTATTGAAATAGAACCTCCTAAATCTCATACTGGCATAGCTCCACTAAAATTACGTGTACTATGTCGTCATCTTAGACCTGGTTTAGAATGGACTCGAGGTTGTGAATCTCCCAACTTTTTACAATCACCCAACCATAAAAATCAAGGAAATCATAATGCAAGATCAAATTCAGTCCCGTCACCAACTTTTGGATTATTTTCACCAAGGAAATCACTAACTCCTTCTATGAATTCTAGCTCAGATGGTCGGCGTTTTCATATACTAATTTTGGAGTATTGAATACTTCAACCAAGAATAGTTCTAGTTTGAAAAAGTCTTCTTATATGTTGTTTTACATACATGGTGGTGGATTTATTGCTTTAAATTCTCAATCACAGGATGTAAGTCATTCATAAATTTCCTCTGATTTTTGCGCCATTTGTAGTCTATATTTTGTGTAATTGTTGTAATTCGTATGCGACCGCCAATTACATAATTGTTTTTCTCTCCCAATCGTTGTTGTGTATATCTCTATTTCCTTTTTTTAAACACAAGCTCAGTTCAACTTGAGAACTGAAAAATTTGCCACACAACAGAACACTATAGTCGGTATGAAAGTTCAACAACTACAATATAATAATGCAGTTTGGAGATGTAGTTTCAACTCCTATATAGACCACCCGATTATAAACGTTAGATATTTGCTTTAACCTTTTCATCACATTTGTGGAAACACCTTCTTTGCGTCAAGGTAGTGAGAAGAACTTCTTCGACTAAGACTAAGAACGCATCACCCTGTGTGAAGGTGTTTCTGGAGGACAAGCTGACTTAATCCACCCTCATCCATACCAGGGCATTTGAATGGTCATTGTATTTATGATTTAATTGACTGGCAAAAATCAGCAATGTTGTTAGATAAATGGAGTGTAGGTATCAGATATCAAGGGGGAATTCTGTGGTTTGGGTTACTTAATTGTTAGAGAGTTGATTAGGCATTTTCTAATTATTCATCCATATTATGTTTTATAGTATATTAACGGTATAACAATTAACATCCATATTCCTCTGGATGTATTTTGAACTTATTGGCTAGATAGTTCAGTAGCTGTTACCTGTCTGTAAATCTAGGTGCGCATACTCCTCACCTCACTTAAACTGGTGATAAAAATGAGTTTGTCTGTTGTGAATTGCAAGTGTTTCGAAAAACGAATTCAGTAATCATGGTTGTATTGTGTTCTCTGAGCTGGGTTGTTTAATCGCGAAGCTTTCATCGTCTTTATAGACGACAAACTTTTCAAAGGAGAAGAAATAACAAAGCAAGACAAATGGCGAGTGAAATCGAATGGACCTGCCCTTCCTTGGTTCTATGGCAGACCAAAATTACACAAACCAGACATCCCTCTACGACTAATAGTCTCCCTTCCGGGAACTCCAACATACAACATATCAAGAGAACTTCCAAGAAAACTGAAACACCTTGTTCAATCATGCGGATATTCCATCCGATCACCAACAGAATTCTTAGAAAGGTCAAAAGCATTAATATAGAAAACTACGAATTTATGCTATCACCAAACACATCCATCGAACCCCACTTGGCCAAGGAGACTATGCCTTCCTGCTCACTGAAGACAAGCCTTTCAAAACACGCAGAACGTAAATATTCAAGTTTGATGGGACTCGTTGACCTATGCCTGACAATATACTTCCAATTCAACGGCAAGATGTACAAACAGATGAAAGGAACTCCAATGGGATCACCGATATCCGGACTGATTGCAGAAACACTGATGCAAAGACCGGGAACCAAAATTCTACCTGTGATTAAACCAAAATTTGGATTTGCTATGTGGACGACACTTTTGTCATCATTAAGAAAGATGATATAAAAAACACCCATAGTTTGATCAACGACGTTTTCAGTGATATCAAATTCACGATGGAGAAGGAGTCGAACAACCAACTACCATTCCTGGATGGTTTAGTCAGTTAGAAAAATGCCGGAAAGCTGGAAACCCAAGTGTACAGGAAGCCAAGACACACTGATCAAATCCTCAACTACAGTAGCAACAACCCAACAGTGCACAATATTAGTTGCGTGCAGACCTTATTCAAAAGAGCGAGAATACACGGCAGTACAACAACTTTACGGAGAAACGAAGAAAATTACTTGATATCCACCCTAAAGAAGAACGGCTACTGATGGAACTTTATCAGAAGATACCTATCCCGTACAACGTCAACTAGAAAGTCGTCGACAAATCAACAGACGCATCGTCCTACTGTATATAAAGAATATATCAGAAATCACGACAAGATTACTGAGACCATTTCGAATTGGTGTGGCTCATAGATCAACAAATTCCCTCCAAACCCTACTATGCAGACCAAAGGATGCAACAACCATAGAAGACGAACCGAGTATCATTTACAAAATCAACTGTAGTCAACACAACATTCGATAAAGTGGTCATCCTCTTCGCCTTCGTCTACATGAACACCACGACATTTCATTACTCATTTCATTGCATATGGATAACTATGAACACGAATTTAGTTTTGATAATGTAGCGAAAAATCTTGGATAGAGGAAACACAATGAATATCAGAGAATTCCTAGAAGCTTGACATTCAAGTCAGTCAGCAGTCAATAAATGTATAGACATAGACTGAATCTATCAACCAATGAGGAAGACCATCCACCTGAGCTACAACTATTCTCCACCATTTCAGAGTAAGTAGTCATGTTCGATGGAAGAAAAGTTGGTCATTGAAGACCGATTTTTTAGAATTTAATGATATTTGCTGGAGTTTCAGCAATAATTGCTAACAGTTATAAGGAAGTCTGACAACTTCAGGGTATTTACCAATTTTTAATTTATTTAATGAATTTTCGATGGATAAGAGGAAATAGTCATATTAAATGAATGACTGTAGGATTATGGTAAATAAATAATATAAAAGTATAGCTACTGATAATTAGCATCAAATTTCGAATTTGGATGGTCTGAACTATTCGACTGTCTGAACTGAATCAATCTGAACACTCCGCCGATCAGCTCAGACTCAAACGAGCTAGATTGCCATCTAGTGTTTAGGTCACCAATGATCTGGCTGGTAAGCGGCGTGAGCAGTTTTTTACAAATACTCATGTAACTTACTAGTTTATTTCATAGAATCGTTATTTTCGGGAATATAGCTTATTAGACTTCAACTTTGCTACCGTTGTAATGTTCTCAGTTGACGTATAAAAACCAAGTAGCTTTCTATCTTCGGAGTCTTCATATTTCAACAGAAAGCGAGTTTTATTATAGGAGTAAAACATGGACATTATAATGGATGTTTGATGAAATTATTTGGTGCATCATATAATGAAACAGTTACATTTACCGACAAAGTTTGTTGTTCAGAGTCACATTAAGGTAGTATGTCCATTAATCACCCATCTAAGTTCATCGAAAAATTCATAAATTGTGGGGATAGTATAGCCAGTAGTAGTAGTAACAGGTGTTAATAATAATAATAATAATAATAATAATAATAATAATAACAGCAACACTTAAGTGAGAGAATTGAAAGTTAAGGTTATCTCATACAGGGAAACATTATGCAGGAATCCTATTCAGACGAAATTATTGACATTTAAATCTAAGAATAAAATTCGAAACAAACTTTGTAAGCTATACGATGCTATTGCTCCAATTGGGCAAAATAAATCGGTGTACCAAATCCTCTTCAGTGATTTTGGGGTTAAGGTAGTTGACCAGGGTGAATTAAGCTAATTGAGCACAAAATCACAAAATATAAGAATTCTAGAGAAAAGCTCGGTCATAGCTAAGCATGCAGTTTCACACAATTACACAATAGGGTGAGACAAAGTGACAATCTTAAAAGTTAGCTTATTTAGGTGGAGTGGGAGATTATCAACCGAATCTTTGTTTATCGAATCAGCATCAAATACATACACGATTGGAATGACTTAGCACCTGTTCCGAATATATGGAAACGTCTTCTACGCATATGGTACAGAGAGAGAGAGAGAGAGAGAGAAAGAGAACTATTTCTCAAAGTTGTAGAGTTGTCTTGATTTTACGATGAAAAATAAATTGTGTCTGAAATGTTATCCAGTTAAACGGACCATTTCATTTTAACCGTAGGATGAAAGTGATGTGTGAACTGTATAGATTTAACCACTGTAACCAATTTGTTTCTTCCATATCATTCAAACTTACTTTTTACAACCTACAGATTATAGCTGGCTATCCAGACCTACGATCCAATGACTAAAAATTATTTTCCTAAATCGCCAAACCGTATTCATACATTTTAAAGTTATTGGTCTATGAATTCCTTTTTAGACTAGTACACGTAACTGGATGTCATCATCAGTCTTGTATTCAGTTTCTCAGTTAACAGTTTGATTGGTAGATCGTAATATTTTTGTAACAACTAAATTCTATCGCTTTGAGTTGTTTATTTCTCTTATCTAAAGTCACGTACTTTTTCAGACAACTAACTGATTAATTGACAAAATCAACATAGAGCCTCGCACACGGGTACATTGGCTCAAGTTATCACACTTCAAAGTAGTACAGAAAGAACAGGTGAATATAGAGAAGGAGTGATATCAAAGTAGATAAAGTTATGTAGGAGAATAAACAATCTGAAGATAACGGTTAGTGTGAATATTCAAGCTTTAGAAGACGTCAAAAAGTGAATACGTCTGGTCTATTGTCACCGACTTTCAGCCCTAATACCTAGAATCGTCAACCACCACTAATTCCTTTCCTCTCAGCGACCCCAACCAGGGAGTCTACATCTCCCCACATAGCTCACACCAACAATCAGGGACTTCATCGACTGATGCCACTTCTTGGTCTGGTTCTCCTGAACCCTCTTTCAACCCAATCCTATTTGCCTTAACATGGCGGGTTGAGGTAGGCGACAACTCGACATGCACAGTACACGCCCAAGCCATCTCAGTCGACTAAGGTTGACAGCCTCATCAATCAACTTGCCTATCTTGCTTAGCACTCTTCGCCTGACCTCAACACTGGTCACATGCTGATTCCAAGAGCAATGCTACGAAGACATCTGTGATCAAAACCCTGTAATCGATCCGTCTTCTACTTCCAATGGCTGTCTCAGCCGTATAACAGAACAGAACGGACTGAAGACGGCTAAAGACTAACAATATCTCTCACGTTGTTTTTTAAACGACTGTATTAAAAAGTTGTATCACAAATAGTTTGTATGATATCTTTTTCTCATCAACTAATCATGGACATGTTTATATCTTGCTAACACCACAGGTGTATATTGATAACTAATAGGTGGTGTAAAGATTTCATAGGCGGATATATCATGTATTCACTCAGGTAGCACAGTCGATGTCCCCGGCAAATTCGTACCCGTCAGTCAATCTCTGTGAGAGAAGCAACTAAAACATGTGGTTCACTAGCATGCAAGGTATTATTTTACATACGAATCATGTGTGTAAATACATAAGATGTAAGTAGTTGGGACGTCTGTGACCGCTACTTTAGCTAGTGCAGATTCGGGTTTTCAAAGTAACATCATTCCTGAGGTCGCAAAGTACTCAGAAGGCATTCAGGTTGAGTTCTTGTGTTTATAAGAAAAGGTCACTGCAACACTGTTGCTAACCGTAGTGGCCCACTTGCAAACTTAATTGTTGGAATTCGGTCCACACTAATGATAAGATTAGTTACTTCAATGAGGTTGATTACTATGAATACGATTTATGGTCATAATGTCCTATGACTTACTGTATTGGTCTTGGTGACTAGCAGAGGAGTCCAGGACGTGTTTCGTCCTACCTGACAATCGTTAGCTGGATGTGCCTGCACTCCAATGAGTGATATTGTTCCCGCTGAGGCTCGAACTCAGCATCCTTCGCTTTGGACTCCAGAGCATTATCCACTAAGACGCTGGGGCACGATAGCAACCGGTATCAGCTGTTGTAATGGTATTTGTAATTTCCCGTTGCTATCCTATGACTTAATCTTGCGTATGGTGATAGATAACCTACTTCGGCATTGGTAGGAAAATTTCGTTAGTAAGGAGATTGTAAGTACGGTATTCTGTTTTAATATCATATGGATACTTAAAAATGTTGACGAATTAAAATTTCAAAAATATTCTCGGATATTTTATGTGACTAAATACTTTTCCTTTATTTTACTTGACTGTAGAACTTTCTACGTGTATGGGCTGAACAATTGGACTGTCCGATTTTGTCTGTTGACTATTCACTCGCACCTGAAGCTCCCTATCCTCGTGCATTAGAAGACTGTTATTATGCCTATTGTTGGGTGGCATTAAATCGAGAGCGTTTAGGTTGTACATCTGATGCATGCATCATTATCGGTGGGGATTCAGCTGGTGGGAATCTAGCTTTAGGTGTTTGTATGCGTGCTACACAAGAGAATATACTTGATAACCCTGCGGGTATATTTCTAGCTTACACACCTATACTGGTTTCCCTTACACCATCTCCATCAAGATTGTTATCTCTATGCGATCCTTTACTTCCTATTGGAGTACTTGCAAAATGTCTATTAGGTAAGTCACTTTTAGTGGAGATGTATGGATAAATGCAACGTGAGTTGTAAAAAAATATAAGTGATTACCAAATGATAACCTGTGTTGTGAAAATAACCAAAGACTAGACGATAAAAATACAGAAGCATTTCTACTTTTTGTTATTTTCATTGTTCTGTTAATATGTGATGAAAAGTTGGAAGTATTACACCTCAATTTTTAGGGAGTTAAAAGCTTCCTAGTTAATCCATGAATTGATTGCTTACCAGAAACTCGGTTGTCTCTTTGATACTATTTTTAAGGAAATATTAAGATTAATGAAGTAATCCTAGGTTACTAAATGTTTGCAACCAATATGTCACGGGTACGAACCCCACTCCACCAGGTAGTATCGTTAACCCCTATAGGGGTGTGGCTCACTGCCTGCTGCACGAACTTGTCGTGTTGTCGTTAAATACATTTCTATTCGACTAGATATTCGGTTATGAAGGTGGTAGGAGAAATTAGTTTTTGCCTCCTCATATGGCATATACAGTGTTTTTATTAGCGTTTTGTACACACAAAAGTATACTATGGCTAAGCGAGTAGGCAAACAAACATTTCAATGTGGATTCACTACGTTTCTTTTCCACATATTAATAAGTGAACTGTTATCATAAGGCAATTTCATAGCTACTTTTGTAGCATTACTCTGGTGTGGCGGAATGGTGTGAGCAATGACGTGAGCCCACACCTTTGAAAATGACTTCTACATTTATTACGGATGCCAAGCCACCATCTACCTTCATATGCTATGTTAAACATAGTGAGATTAGGATAGGAGAGAGCTAAGGATAGCCATATCAGCCTATGACACCAATCTATGAAGTTTCTTTATTGTTGATCTGAGATTTGGTGAGAAGTAGGTGTAGGCTACCTGCCTTGGAGTCTTCACAGTGATAGAAGTCAATGATTGAAGACTGTTGGTGATAGGTTTGAAAATCGGTCACAATGTTGCAGATGTGTACATTCTTGATCATCTTCGAAATGTTCAGCACTTTTAATCACCACCAACGATTATTTTTTCTCTTTTCAAATGCTTTTGTTTACTGTACTGAATAATAATAATGAAATCAAGTAATTGAATGCACTTTTATAAGGGTGGATGGAGGAAGACAAATGTATCAAGCAAACAAGATATGTAAAATCCAAGTAAACAGTTATATGTTGTAAAACCGTGTGATTTAAGGTATTTGGAGGATTTTTTTTTGATAGCTTTTCATACAGTGAATGACTATGAATAGATTTGTAGTGATAAATCTAATGACGCTGACTTTGTCCACAATCAAATGGTGTTGTGAATCTCCGTAACATCAGTAAAAAACACATAAATGAAGAATTGATTTTAGTGATCTCATGAAGATTTCCTTCTATGTTTCTCTTATTGCAAAATTACTGTGAATAAATAAATGTAAGATGAGCGTAATAGATACGATATATTTGTTGTAAGAAAAATCTGTCTATTGTAACGTCAATCGATCACCTGTTGCTATAGGAAATGTTTTCATCACCCTTCAGTCGTTGTATGGCATTTGTTTTGCGTGGTTGTGGGGGGGGGGATTTAAGAGATTCGGGACTTAACTGATAAGGAAAACCTGAATGGGATGGTGAATATTTGTGAAGTACCTCTCCGTCCCTTAACCACATAAAATGAATTTTCCACGTTATCATAAGTATTTAGAACATTCTGTATAATGTATAATTGCTTGTATTAGACCGTCGTTGATTGGACCGAATTGATCGGTCTCTGTTGTCAATATGAGCTCCTGTGCGGATGCCTTGATATTACCTGTGTTTTAGTTGTAGTAATGATGGATAGTTCCTAGCAGTGGAATCCAGAATGTGCATTTCGTCCTATTTCGGACTCGTCATCATTACTGCAGCTAAAACACAGGTAATATCAAGGCATCCACACAGGAGCCCATATGCCATTGGAAACCGATCAATTCGGTCCAATCGACAACTACATAATACAAGCAATTATACCAAAACTGTACCCGTCGCACAAGAAATAGATATTGTGGCTCGGTGGTGTAGTGGATAACGCTCTGTCGTTTGAAGCGACCAATCCCGAGTTCAAATCTCGGTGTGAACAACGTCACCCACTGGAAGGCACGTACATCCAGCTGACGAGTCCCGAATAGATTCCTCTGCTAGCTACTATCCATCATTAATACATTCTATACCATGGTTATTTATTTATTACTTCTAAAACAAACTTTGGTAAAACATGGACACCAAGTGATGTGCCACAAAATGATGCAGCATCACTAAGAAGACATAAGAAGGAAAGTGAACGTAGACAAGAACATACATCGATTAGAATAGCAATTTCGGCATTGTGCACGTGGAAG
Source organism: Heterobilharzia americana (assembly GCA_944470555.2). Taxonomy (NCBI): domain Eukaryota; kingdom Metazoa; phylum Platyhelminthes; class Trematoda; order Strigeidida; family Schistosomatidae; genus Heterobilharzia; species Heterobilharzia americana. Next base: position 57,659,619 of record OX104129.1, on the reverse strand, counting down.
CCCTCTCGATAATGGAAGTGAGAAAACTCCAACACGACCGCCACTGATATCGATTCTATGCTGTATCTGCTATCATCTCAAGTCACTGAGTTGCGTGTCATCATAAGTCGCATCTAGGAAATTGTGAGGCCCCTACAGGTATCATTCCATCACGTCATACACTGACCATCTCTCCACTTCTTGCAATCAGTCCCAGGTCAAGCAAACAGTTAGCCCTGTGGGAGCCACTAGAATGACATACGTAACAACACATGTTGAAGTCACGGAAGCAAGTGTTTCAAGATGAAATCACTTGATGAATGAAGATTTCGATCAGGCCCAAACACTCACGGTCTCATCCCGATATTACACTTACATGACATTTCTTCATTGGATTTGAGCAAATTTGCAATGGTGATCAGAAAAGCAGAGTGATCTGACATCTTCAGCTCGGAAAAGCCAGTCCCTATAGTTAAAGTAGATGTCAAAACAACCAAGTAACTAAAAAGCATTTCAGATTGCAATTTTGTGGGGATTTAATTTAAAAAACTTGAAAATTACGTGAAGTCCTTTAAACGCGAAGATGGTATTGTGTTTTGTCATACTGGGTATTTGAAAACGTTTACTGTTACCTTTTCAATCTCAGCCAAAAAAAAGACAACTCGAAATCTGTCATTATGTTAATGTTCAATAAGCTACAAATTTGTTTTATGATGAAAATCCTACTTATAACATTTGTTTCTAACATATAGCTTTAAATTGTTGTATAATTTTCTAACCGATCTCATGCATGTTTTACATCATTAGCTTACGCCGGTGTTGATGAAACAACTTTAAATCCGCAAAGTGTTTCTGATAGTAATGTTGAAAACTCTACCAATGAGGAAAGTCAAGAGAATTCCCCAGCCAATCTATTATGGTCGCGTTTATTTTCCACCTTCTGGTTCGGTGCATCCAAAGGAGAAGACTCTAATAACACTGAACCTAGTTATCTACGCAGGTCTTCAAATGTGACAACCTCTTCCTATCCCTCACATTTTCGAGGTCAAAGAGATTGTTCTGTACCCAACAATCTGCCAATGTTCAGTGGACATTCTCAATCGATGACGCCGCTCAACGAACCCCCTACACCTCGTAAATCTTTGAAACTGGACGAACCAGGTTTGTCATACTGCTTTCATATATATATATATATGATGGATTCAGAATTCAATAACTTCGCAAACGAATTGATTGTTTTATATCTATATTCAGGTTAACTGACTCAACTGAATTTCTAATGAGGTGTTTTCTGTCAAACTTGAAAGCTTAGAAAACATTTAGACATCGACATATTATCAAACTCAGTTTTTTTGTACAGTTTCTGAATGTTTTATGACTATAATCCTCAGAATTCTAAGTAAACTGACATAAGGTATAGGATAAAAGAACACAACACAATCGGGAGAAATTATTTTCTAGGAGAATACAGATGATGTGGAAATGAAATAAAATGGGTGGGGGAAGGGTTAAGATAAAACCTTTCACCGCCTTTTAAATTTCTAAGATTCCCAGTTGATGTTATGTTAATCCAGCAAAGGAATCCAGGACAGGTGTTTCGCCCTATCTGGGACTCGTCAGCTGGATCTGCCTGGACCCCTGTGAGTGTTGTTCCTACTGAGGTTCGAAACCGATACACTTCGCTTCAAACGCCAGATCGTTATCCGCTTAGCCACTGAAGCACGATAGCAGCGGTAAACTACAAGTATAATAACAAAAACTGATACCCTTTGCAGAAGAGGTGGCTATCGTGCCCCAGTGGCTTAGTAGATAACCCTCTGGCACTTGAAGCGGAAGGTGCTGAGTTCTAGCCCCAGTGGGAACAACATCCCTCAATGGGATGCAAGCACATCCAGCTAATGAGTCTCAAATAGGACGAAACACACATTCTATATCCCTCTGCTAGTCACAATGAATATTCAGCAGTATCGAGGCATACGTATAAGAATCCATTTGCCAACGAACCCACTCACCTGGGTGGGTTTGAGCAGTTGGATTGTATTATGATTCCTTTCATTTTAGGTGTAACCTGTTGCCTAGTATACATACCTATGCGTAATAAACCACAAAAATCTAGGCCTATCAATTTACATATTTAACATATTTAAAGTTGATAACGGGTATCTTCATTTCGATTCCTCAATGTAGTTAACATTGCGGCTTTAAGGTGATGATTGACATATGTAGATGAAGCACTAGCATATTATTGACCATAGATCACTTTACCTCACCATCACTCACCTGAACTCCCCATTTTGTTCTATCATTGATTAGAAGGCAGTAATACTGTCGAACGAACATATGTCATACTTCTACATAGTGTAACCCTATGCCCTAAAACACTAAAGAAAAGGTTTCTTTAATAGATCATGTTAAGTGAAATCCGATAAAGATTCTGCCTAAAGCTAGTCGAGCATGAAACTGAAGGAGTTAATTATCGTTTCAGTTTGTTGAGTTAGTATCGCCTTATCATGTTCCAATCATTTTATGACATTACTCTTTTTCAACTGTGGATGATGTCCTGTCACTACCACAGTATGTGCTGTTAAACTGTAGCCCATTCACTGGGTTACATAAGTCAGTAGCATGAAGTCCTGTAACTGCGGTCTCAGTCACTTATCTCGACACAGAATCTTATGGAATTGAGCTACTGATCTCTTCAAGTTGTATTCATTTGTATTCAGCCCAGTCAATCAATGGACATCCAGATTACTTCCAACCATATTGGTTGACATGTTTCCAATGAAGGTCATTCTATCTGCTCAACTAATCCTCTGTATTATTATTTATTTGTCCTTTGGGTTCCTAGTGGAACATACCGCTTCAGTAGCACGTCTCCATTGCGCTCCATCCTCTGCAGTCTTTTCAACCTCGCACCATGACTGCCCAGAAGCTTTCATTTCTTCCTGACACGATTTCCTCCATATCACCCTCGCCTCAAACGCCCAACTCGTCGTTTCCTATTTGGATTCCACTCGAGGGCCTGACGCATGATGTCCACAAATGGTCTTCACAGTGTATGCTCGATCTAATCCATCTCCACTTTCTTCTGTATATTTGTTGAGTGATAGGTTCTTGGTTGGTTCGTTGCTAGCCACAGTTCCTTGCTGCTTATTCTTATTATTCTGGCCATCTGATCTTCAGGATTAAGCGAGCATAGGCAGCTGTTGATGAAGTATGTCTGTAGTTTGTTAGAAATGCTTTTCGTGACGCGCCAGGTCTCCGAACCACATAGAAGCACTGATTTGACTGAATTAGTGTTGAAAATCCGGATGTCGTTCACGCTTTATGCTGAGTGGAGTGAAGTAGATCTCCACACTGATTTCAGATTAGTGAGAGTCTGTCTTGCTTTTCCGATCCTGGCTGCTTTGTCATCCTTATCTATGCCGCCTGTAGTTGAAACGATGCTACCTAGGCAGGTAGGTGAAAGAGACGACTTCCTTTAGATTTCTCCCGTTTATGATGATTGCTGATTCTTGCTGTTGTTGTTCTTGGTGGTGGTTGGGTATCTTCAACACCTCTGTCTTCTCTATATTCACTTGAAGTCCGGTCTTCCTTTGCTGCCTCTTCTGTCAACATGTTAGTTTTTGCCTGTAGATCTTCGAGTTTGTGCGACATTATACAGGCATAAATCGGCGAAATCCAAGTGTTTTAGGGTCTTTTCATCGATCCAGTCAGCGTATGCTCCTCTTCTCGCTCCTCACAGTTCGTTGCATAATCCCGTCGACCACAATCAGGAAAATCATCGTCTGTATAAAATACAATTATTGCTCATACCTATCATGTGTTGACTATCAATTTTCTAATGATATTATTTAAACTAAACAATAGGAACTTTTACCAAGCATTTAAAACTGTGTAGGACAATAACTTTACTAGTTATCTGTCTTTTTAGACCGTCTACTCATATAATAGGTTACAACATATAGTAATTTTCAACCGCTAGTTTTCACAACCTGCTTTGGTACGCCAATGATGTGGACTGTTTTCTAGGTTGTTGTTTGCATCAAAACTAAATGGTGTCCATGAGTGTACCTGCTGCATTGATTCAGATTCCAATATGCTCTTCAAACTTAGGTCTTGTCATTGTCTGGTATCCTGATCAATAAATGTCATTCTCTGTAGATCATTGTACTAATAAACGTGTAAGCAAGTCCTGGAGGAGATCATCTGAGGAAGAAATGAAAGCTTCTGGGCAGTCGTGGAGCCAGGTTCAAAAGACTGTAGTGAAGAGGGTGCAATTGAGACGTGCTACTGGAGCTGTATATTCCACTAGGAACCCAAGGGACAAATAATAATCATAAGTCCTGTTTCTTTATAATCGGTTGTTTTATTTGTTTATTCAACCTAACCTCGGTATTTATTACCTCAAGGCTCATGACTATGTAGACGTGTCACTACTGTTGCTTAATATGCTCTAGATAAGTTTAACGTCTTTAAGAGCTGTGACTCATTGGTTAAAGGACTCGACTTTCAACCGTTTAGTTACTAGTCTGAAGCCGGTTCAATCTACCAAGGTTTGAACAATATCGTCAGCTGCAACACACTAGGAGTAACTAACAGTATGGTACCCAGAACGTTTCTTTGTTGATGAGTTGTATATATTTTTGTGATTTCTTACTTTCTGCTTAATTTTTATTTGAATACTTAGTCCTGATACTTCTTTCATTAAATTAATTAGAATCACCCAACCTCAATTCCAACCAATCGAGTTTCAGTACAATGCAAACTACTTTTCACTGTGAAGACAACTCACCTGAAGATAATTTGCATCCTTCTAACCATTCTACTGAAATGGAATTTTCTCCAGATAATCATCCGCGTAGACCACCAACAGATTTAAATCATGTTCGCAATATTCATATTTCACAGGATGCATACATGTCCCCGTATCTAGCTTCAGATGATATGCTACGTAGATTACCGCCTATGGCCATTATTGTAAGTGTATACCTTCTATTTGTGTATTGTTCAGTGAAGGGAATAAACTGGAATGTGAATGATTTTTGAAAAAATTCATGATAATTATCGTATAACTTCTCATAAACCTACAAATTTTAGTGTAACGTTTGTTTCTGCATAGAGTAAAATGTTTATTTCTCACTTTTCTTCCAAATCTAAACTCAAATCTGTAATCTAATGTTCAGGTTTTAGTGTACAGGTATGTTTTTTTTTCGAAACAAACATACACAGGGAGTTTTAAGACTATTCTGTGTACTCAGCCTCTAACAGACAATTGGATATCTCACCCGACTCAAATATGATGTAAATTGATGATAGCGAATCGAGCTTATATTAATTATCCTGAGATTCCATTAGTCATAACTTCACAAGCAATGTACTTCACTACTCCACTTCTTATTATCTGACTAAGTATTAACGCACATCTTCCGATGAAATGGTTTAAACAAACTTTTTTCTTCAAATCGTCACTCATTATGTTTAGAACACCTTGTAAAACTGTGTGTAAAGTTGAACGAGGAGAAAGATCCACATGAGCACACATCATTAAATTAAAAAATAAAAATGGAATGAGTATGCTTGAAGTTGTGAATAGATTAAACATTATTTTATCCAAAAAGCATTTGTCTTTCATGACATCAAGATGATTATAAATTCATTGTTAACACCATATAATTAATGTTTCTATTTGATAGCCTATATCTGAGTAGAGTGGAGGTCATCATAGTTCATTCAGCAATACCATCTTACTATGTAGTTTTCAGCGAATTAAGATTATTTGACATAGTCATTCCAACGTCTTTCATGTCTAAGGTTATATTGTATCGCTGTTGATTAAAGTATGGTTATACTTTATGAGCATTAATCAGTTTGCTGTAGCTTTCTTGGTGGTTAGCGATGGAACCTAGGACGCACTTTCTGTCCTATTTGGGATGTATCTGCAGCCCAGTGATTGATGGTGTTCCCACTGATACTTGAATCCAGTACCTATTGCTTCAAATGCCAAAGAGTCGTACACTAGGCCACTGGAGCGCAAAAGCCACCTCTTGTGCAGCAGATATCACTGGGAATACTATCACTCACTTGCGTGGAGATACATCCAGTTGGCGAGTCCTATATAGGACGAAATACGCGTCCTGGATTTCATTGCTAGCTACCACGAAACAAACTACAACATGATGAACATTCAGTTAGTATCGAGACATCCTCATAGGAACTCATCTGCCAACAGAGGTCGAGCAATTTGATCCAGTACGACGAGGCGAAATTACACGTATCAATAAATAGCAAAAAATAATCAGTATACCTTGACTTCTTGGTTCACATCTCATAGTTAGTCATTGGTAATCGTTGTATAATTTTCTGTTTTGCTTTTTGTTAAATAAATTATAAGACTAAATGTTGAAACCAATTAGCATGGAGAGAAACTTCTTCCTAGACTGTTCTCATTTTGGTTATTATGATATCGAATTTCTAGACATCATGCATTTCTAGCCCCCACACAGTGGGTTTGATTTGTTGCCTACTGTAGAAAAATGCATATGGTTACTGAGTGTATTTTGGTTAGTTGTTTGTTGAGTTCTTCATAACTATTCATTGTTACAGTGGGTAAGAATTATAAATGCATAAAAGTATGATGAGTGTGTCTAGTATCCAGTTATTAAAGGGTAAAACATCATAGCTACTTAAAAATATCTAAGAATTGGATAGTTAGATTACTCTGGTTGTACGAAAGAAACACTGAAAGATATACGAGCTAACTTTGTCTGATTACTGAATTACTTACACACCTCATACACTACAGTACACCTTATTTTACAAAATCCTATTACAATGATTTGTTTCTGTAAATATATGAAGTAATCATGACATAATCATTTTCTATCTTCTCCTCCTTTCTCACTAGTGTTCACAATTCGATCCATTTTTGGATGATGCTATTGAATTGGCTAAACGTGTCTCAAAGCTTAACATCTCAGTAGATATACGTGTACTGGAAGATTTACCACATGGATTTCTCAACTTTTGTCTATTAGGCCCAGAATTTCAAAAGGCCAATAAGATTTGTTTACAAATGGTTAGTAAACTATTGGATGGATGTTATAAAAGTGAATCATCTACTACAGATAACTCACAAGATGCTTATTAATAATTTACTTCAGAGCATGACTGATTTTTGCCATAACTACTACTTTATTGTTCACGTATATATTAGTAAGTAGCTACTGTTGTTTAACACTAGTATCGTTAAATTATTTTCTGACTGATTATTACACGGTATAAGATTACTGAATACCCATATCCATGTATGTACTATCCATCCTGTCTCTGTTTCTGATCCATCCTCACTTACAACGTGCATATAGACGAACAGATGGAGCACATTCACATAACACATAATGTATTACTTAACATTTCACAGCTCATTTTTCTCTGAGATAAGTTTTATTTGTTTTCAGAGTATTATTAAACCTAGATTTTATTTATTTATTTATTATTTATTGAATTATCACCTTGTTTATTTGTCCTCTCCAGTTTCTTATGTCTTGTGTATTTTGTTGTTAATCAAGAGATGTTATTAGTGATATATATATATATATATATATATATATATATATATATATATATATATATATATAACTTTGTTCATTTGTTTCTTTCCTTCTATCTTTCTTTTTCGCTTGTTTTCTCAACGTGCCAAATAAATATTCATATAAAAGAAAATATGGTATTACTTTTTTGAAGTTTAACTCTCTTTCTTCTTGAATTGGAAAACCATTGGCCTACATAAGTGTTTACTTTCAGAACAGAAATATTAATTGATAATTTGTCTATCTAAGATAGCTGTGGTAGCCGAGCAAAACCCCTCTTGACATTAGAGCTGTCATCGATTCGTTAGATAGAGCTGTACTGTGGAATTCTGTTAGGGAGGGATGTACCTGGGAAATTTAATAACTTTTTGAAAGCTCTGCATAATAACACCTCAGGTGTAGCGAGGGCACACAACCACCAGGATCCATTGTTCCAAACCAGCAGTGGGGTTAGACAGGGTTACCTGATTTCTTCATTCCTCTTGAACTTTGCCATCGATGACATTTTTGAGGCAGCTGTGATGGTGGCGTAGATCTGCTACCCGGAGGACGGCTATTCGATCTTGAATATGCGGACGATATCGTCTTACTGTGCAACAACACGTGTTACTGAAATCTCGCTTAGTTGGCGATTAATGTCCGTAAGTATGGTGTGTGCTTTTCATCATCGAAATGCAAAGTAATTTTGCAAGATAGACAGAAGCCTGTATCTGTGCTCACTCTCAGTGTTGAATTGTTGGAAGTAGTCGAAAAGTTCGTGTATCTCGGTAGTTGTGTCAGTGCTGGTGGAAGTGTGAGTGGTGAAATTTCAAAGAGCATATCGAAAGACAGAGTGGCACACCCCTGTTTAAGCCTCCTTTGGTGCCGTCGCGAGGGTTGTCTGACCATAGAAGGTTGGGTTTACAACGCTTCGGTGCGAGCAGTTCTACTCTATGCCTGTGAAACCTAGCTTCTCCGAGCTGAAAATGTGTGACGACTCTGTGTGTTCGATTATCTTTGTCTCCACAGGATTACTCGTATCCGGTGGCAACATGTAGGTAGCTTTAAGCTACGACGGTGTGTATTCGGGAATAATGGAGATCGTCATTCAATAAGTGAAGTGTTGAAACACCGGCTTCGGTGGCTTGGACATGTGTTATGCATGTCATCTCAATGGCTTTCATACCATTCACTTTTTGCTAGCCCTGGGACTGGATGGGAGGGTGGTCAGTGTATGACGGGGCGCCGTGAGATGAAGGATGGCTGTATCGGGTTAGGATATGTTGGTGCATCACGACTCTGGGTGGGGTCTGAGAGATCACACAATTCAGTGTCTTGAGACGTTATTAGATATGGCGCAGAATTGAAAGCAGTGGCGGTCATGATATAGCTCCCTTCTATCTTCTGCTGCTGAAAGGCAATGCATTTTTTTGTTTCTAATATATCTTACTGGACTGACTTTCTAATCATTCTATTCCTACCGTGTTTTTCTTTTTTATTTATTCACTTCCCTTCGTTATGTTGTTTTGTGTTGCACATTTCCTGGTGTCCTTGCTGTACCATGTACCCTCAGGGATTGAAGTAAAGTTAAGACTTGGTCAGGAGTCAGTTGGTGGAGTGCTGGGCCGGAGGCCGCTGGTTCGAGTCCTACCGTCGTCCAGGTTTTCATTTCATCTTCAGTTGTCACTCAGTATCAAGAAAGATTAATATCGTTTTCTCATAGTTTCTGACTATAGAACACACCATCTGTTACTTAATGGTTTCCAGTGATATTCTATCTGATGTTAACTCCTTGGTGGAAATGCTTTGAGGTCGATTGCTAATCAACCGAATAAAAAGTCGCTAGTTAACAGTGATATACTTTGCGATGAATTTCATGAGGCTCTGATTGAGAGTCGTGAACTGTGCGGTCAGTCAATTTAGGTGTGCACGAAATAATGCTTACCGATGGAATGAATGATGTTCACGGTTTGCTGAAGTTGACCAAAGCTGGGAAATGTGAGTTTATTCAGTAGTATGTGAATAGCATTGTGTTCACCGTTGGATTATGTGGTCCTGGGTATGGTTCCTTACAGAGTAATGACTAAACAACGTTGAGAAGCTTCTAGGTGAGACAAAATATCTCTCCATTGCCTCCTGGTTTTCTGTGCTTATCTGTACACGACAAAAGCTGTCTTGAAATATAAACATATTCATGCTGTTTGTTAGTGGATAACTTACAAAATCAACGTAGAACGTTTCACACAAGTGCTTTGGCTCAAGTAGTATTCTAAGAACAGCTGAATAGAAAAAGTGATATCAAGGAAGGTAAAGTAGTGTGAGAGAATAAGCAATCTGAAGATGAAGTTCAGTGCAAATATTCAAGCCATAGATGTCAAGAAGTGAATACATCTGCACCATTGCTACCAACTTTTAGTCCTATAACCAGCAGTCCCCAGTCACTGATTTCTTTCCTCTTGGGGACCCCAACGAAGTAGTCTATATTGTCCCCACATGGCTCAAACCAATAGTAAGGTCTTTGTCTGGCCACCCTGAGCCCTCTTCCAACTTAATCCAACTTCCCGTAGCATGGTGCATCGAGGTAGGCTGGGCTTCCGCATCTGCATTACATATCCAAGCCATCTCAGTCTACCGAGATTCACAACCTTATCAATCAACTTGCCTGTTTTGCCTAGTACCCTTCTCCAGACCTCAGCATTGCTCACATGGTGATTCCACTTAGCGCAAGCAAAGTCGCGAAGACATCTGCGATCACGTCTTTTACTTCTAACGGTGATGTCTCACGGCCATATAACAGGACAGAAGGAACCACGGTGCAGTATACTCGTCCTTTGATAAATAGTTAAATATCTCGCCAGTCGGCATCACAGATGATGATGCGAGTTGGGAAATGTTCAACGACCCTTCTCTATGCAAGCTGAGACTTCGTCAGCTACCAGCGTGTTTGACCCTATGCAACTCCGCGAATAAGTGAAGTGGTCTACATATCTCACCGCTTTACGTGTTATCATTAAACTGGGATTACTTGCAGCAGATCAGTAGCGTGTAAGTGGCATTCATTTGCTTAAATCCTGTCTATAGTTGACTGGATTAAGTGAAATTGTTAGCTGCTGAACAGTATCTTAGTTGCTTAACGTTTATTTGCTTGCTGAGCGATACAGAGATCCTCAGTCTCACATCCGAAAGGTTTGAAGGAACTCAACCTCTGAACTCTTAGAATTTTTGGGAACTTGTGACATAGCTGGGAATCGATACGCGGCTGCATCACAAAGGAGTTTAAATGCTCGAATTCCACTTATGGTGTTCAATGAAAAGGATAGTAGGCTTACTGTCTTGTGTTAATCGTTCAACTAGTTTTCTCTATTATGACCCAGTTTTTCTTTGAATGCAGCCATCGAAGTGCCTTTTACTGCTTGTTCCGCTAACGAGTTCCAGTCGGTGATCGCCCCATATGAAGATCAGCGTCCGCTTGAAGATGATTTGAAGGGGGCGTTTATGTCTTTTTCTGATTACGTGTATGGTGGTCGGTCTAAGAGAGAGTAACAAAATTAAATAAATCAACGCTCAACAACCTTTGTCTAGCACTTTTACTTCTCTCGAGTTTAGGATTAGTTGAGAGATCGACAACCAACCTTGACTAATCGATCATTTGTAATGGGCTGTTGTTAATTTCATTATTGTTGACTGGATACTTTTCTTTCATAAATTTGTCAAACTTCTTAATTTGAGTATTTTTGGATTTCTTGAATGCAGCTGATCTCGCTTTGTTGCAGTTGTCCATTAGAAGCTCATAGTCTTTTTCACTAACTGTTTATATCAGGTTACATTTAATTTCTTAGATATAATTCATGTTGTGGAATTTTTTGACTATTCTATGGAGTTTAATGACCTGTTTTGTAGCTGTTTTGACTTTGTCTATTGGAACTGGTGCACGTAGATATAGATATTTAGGGAAGATTTGATTTCTAAGACATTGGATATTGAACATACGGTAGTTTGTGTATCTACCTTCTGTCTATGAAGGTCGTGTGAATTTGTTGGTAAGTCTTTGAACGGAAAGACCGTGTATTTCATTAATTTAGGAATAAAACTTGGACCAAAGTTTTACTCATGTATTATTTTGGGAATGTATGATACATAGTACTTGAGGAAAACGTAACTGTGTAAACTTGTTAGCCTGATAGACTTTACATATGTTGTGCATATATATCACTTTCGTAAATTAAAATGTCGTAAAGTAAACTTGTTTCTAGTAGGAAAGGCATTGATTTCACCTTGGTTAGTTGCTGTTATATTATTTGTCAGATGAGATGAAATTGTGAGTATTAACCTTTTAGAACCTTTTGTTTAACGATGTGTGTGGCACAGTCAACATTTTGTATTGTAGATCACTGTCGCTTGGTACTCTACGCGATGGTACTGCATACGTTTTGGCGACTTTTAAAAGTGGACGGGATATTACATAAAGTTGTTAACTTATTTTAGTGAAGTTGTTTGAATGGAAGTCTTACCCAATATGTAGTCAGAATCTAAGTTGAGTCTTAGAAAAATATTCCATGGTCCATATTCGTAACTATTTTATGTTTCCAGTGGTGGTATCCCAATCGAATCTTCCAGTTTGCTAGCAGATGTGATACTTAAAAGTTTTTGTAAAAGTTAACCCAAATTATCGCTTTCATCGCCTCACTATTAATGTTGAGCTGATCAAATTTATCGTTCCCGGATACTGACTCATCCAATGGTTCAAGGAAATGCTCGCTGGTTCGAATCCAGCCGTGGTCCAAATTTTCAATTCACCTTTATTCACCACCCAGTATCAATACTAGTCTGCCAAACCACGGCTATCTCAGATAGTCAAATGATAATCAGTATGATGCTTCCCCTCTCTAACTCAGATTTGAGTTTGGATGAGAAGTCCTGACTAGGTAGTCAGTGAGAGTGTTCGTGTAAATCAGCCTTAGTGTGTGTGTGTATTGGAGAAACTTTCGATTCAATTATAGTTAAAAGGTAAAATGTTCAAGTCTTGAAATCACTACTGTGATATCACTTTTTCAAAAACTCCCTGAAATTATTATCTACTCTGTTTTCTTTAAAACGATATAATGTTGTTTTGCAGATATTAACTGACTTACCAGTAGTTGTACGAAACATATTGCGAACTGATATGAGCACTTTTCAAACACAAAAGGAAAGAAATAGGCAGAAGTCACAATGGTGAAATTTCCCGTTTACATCTCGCCTAATTATATCATTTTCGCCTTGAACTGCAGACATCGGATTTGAATTTACTAGTAAGCGTGTTTATCCCGATACACGTAAAGCGCATCATTTATGGTTGGCATATGAAATGACCCTCGTTTTCTGTATCCATACCACAACTTATCAATTGGCAACACTTAGAACTTTGACATACAGTGGGGAAAAAATGATCCTTTCCAGGCATTTATGTTATAAAAGACAAAATCGATAAGTGGGTGCATTGCCTTTATCAAAATTGTAATACCTTGTATCCTGGTTCTCTTTATCCCCTTTTGCTATCCATCCTATGATAACACTTGCTTGTATAATATTTATATTCTTGGTCTTGGTTCGATATGCTAATCTAGAGTATGTTAACTCGGCTATCACACAATAGTGCTACATCCTATTCTTTATGTATTTCGATCATATCTTAACTACTAGATGTAGGTAGATTGAAGTCCATTCATTACTTACTAATTGTAAGCGGAAGGCAGTAACCTGACTGTTTGTTGTTTAATCTTTCGGTTGGCATAATCTAATATACCCAATAGACAAATGCACTAGGTTCATATTATGCCTTAAAAGTTCACTGTATGCATTGTCCAACTTCACGATAGACTTATCAGCAATAAATCGTCATCAGTAGGATTTTTGAACAAACTAGTTTTATGAACGGATACTGATAATCTAGTACAGTAAGTATGTTACTCAGGTACAAGTAGAAAATAGTTTACTGCCCAGTTAGAAGCCAGAATGCGGTTAGATATGCATGTGCATTTATTACTTCAGCCTAAAGGACAGATTATTGTCATATCTTATTAAACTAGGGTTTGAATTGCCTTTCGGACAACTTTATCGGCTTATTCTATTTTTTCATTCGTCACTCATATAGATACTGTGAAACACAGTAATCTCCAGTCACTGAAACAAAAAATCGTATAGCGTCAAAACATTATGTTCATCCTGGTAACTAGCAGGGGAATCCTGGGGCGCATTTCCTCCTATTTGGCAATCGTAAGCTGGATGTACCTGGACCCCGGTGAGTGATGTTATTCCCACTAATGCTTGGACCCAGCACCGATTGCTTAAAACGTCAAAGCGTCATCCATAGACACATGCTAATGACGGGTCCCAAATTGAAGGAAACGCGCGTCTTAAATCCTGCTGCCAGTCACCAAGATCAACGTAGTACCATGAATATTCATCAGGATTAAGGCATCCATATAGGGGCCCATTTGACAACAGGCGTCGAGCGATTCAATCATGTATATCAACGGGAAACGACAAGTATCGAAACAAGGTTAAAAGGTTTTACACTTGTCTGACTTGCTTCTGATCTTCAGCTGACCATCTGGATGAAACTGAACAATACTTCCATCATCTACTAGTCAATTTGTTTACTCAGTCCACTTGTATCAGAAGTCGCTTGTAAACTGAATAGTTTTTGACAATCAATATGCTTTCATTAAAGAATGATAAGAGTTTGAATTCCCGAAGAAACATACATTTCTTCAATGGTTGTGAATACTCTCATATACCAACTGCCAACAAACTTGAATCCAAAATAAAATGTGTAAGGCTTCTATCAGTTGAATCCAAGGTCAAGAATATATAGTTTATTCAATTAACCATAATTACATGTAATAATTGGTTATTTTAAATACGATAATGACAAGTCAAGAGTAAATGTTCATATCTGAATAGGTTCTTCAATAAGTTACATAATGTTTGTATTTAAAACCAAATCTAAATAATGTATTTTGATGAATTAAGTGTTGTGTTCTAATTTCAAACAATAACGAACGCTTTTTAAACATTTATTGAAACATTGAAGCATTTATTGAAATGAAATTATGAAAATGTCACTTATCACATATTGAATATGTAGACATTAGATGATTCAAGTGTATGAGATACTAAAATGCAGAAAACGAATTTGAAACTGGCAATAATTTTTGAATCAAAAGCAAATGTGAGATGTAGGCATCGTGACTATTTTTCCCTAGATGGAAACTGAGCTACAAGGACCTAGTAGCTAAGTTGGCAGAGCATCGGGACCAAAACACGATGCTCGGTGGTTCGAATCCAGTCACGGTCCAAATTTTCATTTCACCCAGTATCAATAATACAAGATATATTAATTTCTTTCAATGTTTCTTAGCACGCTTTATGTACAAAATTCCATTGATCAGTTTCATTGAAATTTTGTGCGAGAGTCATCTGACCAACCAGAAAATAGCTGGTCAAAGTCCTAAAGAAACTTTTGTAATTCATCAAGCTGTGATTTGTTATTCCGATGTTATAGTTTAAAAACCTCTGTCGTTGATTCGATCCATTTGATCGGCAATTACTAGCATATGGGTTTCGATATTGCAGGTATTTTCAGTTCTTGACATTAATGAAGAATAATGGCTAACAGTGGAACCCAGGATGCGAGTTCCATCCCATTTAAGACTCGTCAGCTGGGTATACCTTCCCTCCAGTGGGTGATGTTTTGCCTACTTTTAACTGGACCCAGAACCAATCATTCCAAACGCCAGATCGTTGTTCTTCCTAATGTCCGTAGTTGAATGGGTAGCTGCTTTCCTGGTTGTAATACAAATGACGTACTTAAATGTATTCAATCCCTGAATCGATCCTAAAGCTTAGGTCCTGATGGTGTTTTGAGTACTATATTTAGAAAATGTGCAGATAGTGTATGTCATCCCTTTACAGATATCCCCAATGCATCATTTCCCAGAAATGTTAAACCCACTGCTTGGAAGGAGATTAAAGTTATACTTGTGTTCAAGTCATCTTCTGCATCCGACCCATAGCTATAACTTACCCTTTTTGAAGACAATGGAGAAATCACTTCTCCTTGTGCTTCAACCTTCATTGAAGGTTTTCAGAGATCCAAAAAAAAATGCTTACAAACAGATGAGAAATACTTTAGATGCTGTCATTGTCTTGTCCTTCATTTAACCTATTCTTCTGAATTGTTCCTCGCTGATTTTTCCTGGTCTACTAAAAACTGACTACTTTACATTGCATAGGGCTCGGACAGCCATCAGTAGGGTGAGTACTGTGTCTCCGACTTAGCTGTAGTTGACAGATTTAAATCCTAACAGGTAACTAGGTATAGTAATTTTAACTGACACTTAGCATCCACTCTGTCATTTACAGCTCACTCCCTGTATCTCCTCAGGGAGAACAAGAAGAAATTACACCAGACTGTACGCTCGAACAGCTAAGTATAAGAACTCGACTGTACCCTACCTAGCACGTATATTATATGGGGAGAAAAGTGTTACAATTGAGCTTACATATCAGCTTTGTAACAATTAACAATCTCATTCCAATAATTTGATTAACAGTGTAAATTTTTCTTGTCAATAATCTTCTTTACATTATGGAAATTTTTATAATAACACATTTCGAAATGTTGTAATGGAATATATATATATATATATATATATATATATATATATATATGTTGTTGTTGCAATATATCATGCTGAGAGATCCAAATTGTACCAGGAACTATTTGGAATAAAGTGATCACTATTATTATTATCATTACTATTACTATTATCCACTAGGTCGCTGAGTCACAAGAGCCACTTCTTGTGCAACAGGTACAGTATGATTTGGTGTTATAGCTGGCAAGCCTCCGTTGTATATGAAATGCAACCAACTATTATCTTCAATCTTTACACAATGTGTTACTTTTTACCTACTCTATGGGTGTATGCTTGATTTCTGAGTTATATTTCAATATTTTTCGTGCTGTGCCATAGACCAACTACGAGAATGTAGTGTAGCTAACACAAAGTCGTATGTGAATTAAAGTTGGAAATGTATTCGACTAGAACGGGGTTGAGTAATTCGAAAATCAACTTGACCACTTGATGGCTTGTTTACAATCGGAGTAGGCACAATGAATTGATTTTAATCATGAGACTGCAAATCAAGTGAAACATTTGTCAACTATTACCTACTTATCATTGTTTATATGAATTAATACAATACAGTAAACATATCCGGGATAAACAGCTTGATTGAAAATAACTTCCAGGCAGATGAAGAAATAATAACTCATTCTGACTATCTGAGACGGTCATGAGACCGAGCCACGGTCCAAATTTTCATTTCACATTTATTCATCACCCAATATAAATACTAGTTTGGCAAACTACGGTTGTCTCAGTCATATGATGATTTTTATGACTGACAATTGAAGAAGGTGTAGAACTTGGGCACTGTGGTAGCAATTAATTCCATATTAGATTTGTTTATTTGATTTATAACACACAGTGATACAGTATTATTTACTTGATGACGTTCCAAGCATAAATTATTACTGCTCATAATCATATCAATGTGATTGATATGATTATGAGCAGTAATAATTTATGCTTGGAACGTCATCAAGTAAATAATACTGTATCATTGTGTTATAAATCAAATAAACAAGTCTAATGTGGAATTGAAGAAGGCCATTTGAGTGAACAAAGAACATTCTTTTTGATAACCTTTTCTCCAGGTTCTACAGTTATATGTACATATTGTGGAATTTTGTGTCAGCAATATTGAGACTTTGCTTATCAGTTTGTTTACAATATTCTACATTTGAGGAAGTCAATTCAGAAAAGTCTTGTGATAGATAACGTTGATAACAGAATCAAGTGTTACCGGGATTCAATTCAAAATAATTGGTTATACTGTGTAGGTTATGCTATAAAGTGATAGTTTAATAAATAAAAAAAACATGAAGGTGTTTATGAGAGCTGGATGAAATAAACTGAGAAAGATAATTTGAGCAATAATGGCTTCATAGAGTACTACTCATGTTCGAAAACAAAATAGGTTAAGGGAACTTGTTAAAGTCATTTTAGATTATAGAGGTGAAGGGATATATACAGCATGAAATTAGAAAATTAGACTAACTGGGGTGGGATGTAAATGAATTTTTGCTTACCGAATCAGGTCACTGTAGTTTTAGCGGCAACACCTGCTAGTTTTGAACATACAAGTTAGGTTGTTTGATACTGATTGCTACTTTTCCTGCAGTCTGAAGGATTGGGAGCCGGTTACCTTTTCGCAAGTTAGTGGAAACCCGGTAAATAATGGAAAACGATCCAATCAAATCTACCTTACGTTTCAATTCAACTGAGTGTGCTTATATGGAGCTGAGAACGGTCTTTACTACACCTATACATAACTACGTAAACAGGTGTTCGCAAGCCCGTTAAATTAAATTCCCACAGCAAGGGCTGACGTTACTGGCTCCTCAGGAGCAGTTGAACTAATCAACACAATAGGAGGTGACCAGTCTAAGCAATTCATCTTTAGTCTTGTGGTCACCACTGTTCATGTGGACAGTGTAATTTATAATTTACCGGTACTGAGAATTCTCCTGATTGATCTGCATAGTTTGCGGAACAATATCTCGCTAAGCTAGTCATTTCCAAATTGTAACCGAATGTATAATGGTTTTCTGCTAGCCGTTGAAATACCCTTTCCTATCATTTTTCAAATCATTGTTTCTTTATGAATTTATCAGGTTAGCCATTTCCAATTAATGTACTGCTCAAAGTTGTCACTTCCTCCTCAATTATATCCTGCAAATAAATAGCCCTTATCCGTAACTCAGAATTCTTACCAATTCCGTTGTACTGAAGGAGACGAATAAGAGAAAAAGTGTGTATTACCCTGTCCACATACTTCCACTAAACAAATTCCTCCTTATCGACCTATCTGTTCACCTTGACAGGAGAGAAAATGTATGGACCTAAGTGAACTATCTTAATGTCGGTGACTGGCAGTCGAATCCAGACATGAGTTTCATTCTATTTAGGACTTTTAAACTATATTTTCTTGGATTATTATACTGATTTGAAGAGTATTTTACTTTACGCTGACCTCACCTCACAGAATTCTCATATAACTCTGTTCATCAGATTTTTCTCGCTTTCTGATAGTTTATCGTATGATTTAAAGTTCAGAAATAACTGTCTCGTGGTTGAAGTACGTCATTCTGCTTACTAGTCGGAAGTTAAATGACCTAGTAAATGTGTAAAAATCTACTACACACTGTGTGTGCGGTTGCAGTGTACATTTGTGTTTGTATGCATAAGTCAGACTACACATTATTAAATGAACAGTCAACAATAATTTTGTCTTCTATTGAATGGAAGCCAGAAGAGGTAATTGGTAACCAATCAGGTATACGTTTTGTATGAATAAGTGTAAGGGTGAGAACCACAACGCCGTTTTAAGTAGCTTTTAGAGTAACCTTCAGTCGTCCATCGTACTTTAAATGAAATAAGAATTCTAATCATATTGTTAAAGGATATATTTGGTTACATTGAAAGAAATAGTTTTGCATATAACCTTGTTATACCATTACTAAGTTTGTGAAGTTATCTGCATGAACATGCATATTTCTAAAAGTCACGAAGTCAGGAATGGAAATCCCTATCAAGTTGTATTTTTGCTGTAGAATAAGCAGCCTAATCATCTTAGTTGTAACTTTAGACTGAAGGTAATAAACCGTTAACATTATATCATAAAACAAAATCTGTAATCGAGTACATCATTCTCACAGCTGAAGATTATCATCATTTAATTCGTAAGTGAGCTATATTACATTGACCTACGACTTTATGGATGTGAGCAATTTGTCGACATACACTGATCTAACACAGTAAATCTATCATTGATATGGGATTGAGAGAAAGACTAGTCACAGTTACACAGACAGATGATGGATCAGTCAATCATTAGTATTGTTTTAAACGATGAACTATCTACATATTAGATACATTTTCCTCTGTTCCTGTCTTCGATCTTTCCACTCCAATACCCCTTTCTATATGTCCACCATGTCTTCTACATTCAGTTGGTCGGGTTGGAATCCGTTAGGAATTGATTGAATTTTGGTGGCTGACAGTCGACATCCGAGCATCGTTGGAGGCCATATCACTTTTCGAATCATAATAGTTGGCAACGAGGATGAGGTATTGGGAAATGGACTCTTCAAAGTTTGACGAATTCGGGAACGGAAAATGAGAATTATCAAGATTTCTATACAATCCGAGATTTCTGGTACTGAATGACAGCCTACTATGCCAATTTCTCCACGCCCATCACGTCTTCTCCATTAATAAGTCCGGTTGAGAATCCACTAAGAGTTTGTTGAATGTTAGTAGTTGACAGTCGATATCCGTGCATTGTTGGCGACCACATCAATTTCCGAATCATGACAATCATCTGAATATCTCATCTCTTCTACTCTTTTAAAAAAAAGAGTTGAGATTTCTTCACATCTTCCATTTACAACTATCCACAAATATATCTGTTTCAAGTACAACAACTGAAGTTTCCACTAGTACTCTTGTTAGCTCATAAATTCTTTTCGGAAACTGGAAAATCAAAGTCAATATTCAAGTTACACTATGACCACTGATGGCACCATTTCAAACTGCCTCAAACACTCTATTTGATAGGTTCATTAGTATAAACACTTCTCACCTCAAAACTGGTTATCTTTCATTTCATCTATCTCTAACCTTACACCAGTTAGCTTTCTTAAATTTGGAATCATTGTTCAACGTGAATTTTGAAAGCATTTCAACACAACATATTTTAGGTGAATGCTAAAACTTTAGAAACACACCATCATAGAAATATTGAGTAACTGGTAATTCATGGATCGTTGATTCCTAAAAGCATTCACTACTCTCATTCACATTCTCATCAACAGTCTACATGACCACGTTGGCATTGAAAGTGAAAATAGTTCATCATGAATTTGTTCTGTAGTCTGACTTTTAATGGACCAACTGCTGTTGATGACTAGTCAGAAATCTAATCATGAAACTAAAGTTATTATCGGTTAGATATAGTTCTGCATACCACGTTGGTGAGTTGTAGATGAGATCTGTGAAAAACAATTTCAACTTATCCATTTGCATTCATATACATAACAAGCTTATTCTAGCAATCATACTCATGTTTTTATTTGAATTAATCTGTTTTTCTAATCTAAGAGTAAAACTTGTGCAGTGTGGTAGAATTTAATTCCATTTTAACAAATATACATAATTTCTTCACACGTATAAACTCAGTAGTCAACGCAATCCAATTCACTTATGAATACGAAAATACTGAGTGGGAAGTAGCAACGCTGGATTGCAGAATAAAACGAGAACGAGACTAGAGTTTAGACACTAATGTCTACAGAAAATATTCACATTCAAATCGTTACATAGACTTCAAATCATCTTAGCCTGTGTCAGTTAAAGTTGGTTTAGTAAAGTGTCTAAGCAACAGGGTGAAAAAGATTGTTTGTAACACAAGATTGAAGATGATTTAAAGACACATCACTCATCAACAATTTCCCTCCAAAATTAATTATTAACTTGCTGAGAAATCGTAAGAAAAATATGACTAATATTAGTGACGTACGTGTTATAAGTGATAGTAGTAGTAATAATAATAATAATAGTAATGATCATAATGGTAGTGGTAGTATTGCGAAGCAAAAATTCCAAACATTTGAAGTGTTGCAATACAAAGATAGCACTCCAGAAACGCTACGCCGGATTCTCAATAAGCTTAGGATTGAGTGATATTTAAACCTCCAAACGCACTCAGAAAGAAGCTTTGTATTTTGAAAGATCCTATTAATCGAATCTGTCTACGCTCGATACTGGAGATGAGATCAGATAGCCAGAATAATAAGAATAAGCAATGAAGAAGTCTGGCTGACTGGCAACGAACCAACCAAGAACCTATCACCCAACAAATGTGCACTGGAAGGAAGTGGAGATGGATTGGATTGGATTGGATTGGCTATACACTGAGAAGACCGATTGAGGACATCACGCACCAGGCGAGTTTCTCGAGTGGAACCTAAATGGGAAACGACGAGTTGGTTGTCGGAGCCGAGGGTGACATGGAGGACATCATGTGAGGATAAGTGGAAGCCTGTGGGCAGTGGTGAAGCCACGTTTTGAAGACTACAGAGAAGAGGGTGGAATGGAAACGTGCTACTGAAACCCTATGTTCCACAAGGAACCCAAAGGACAAATAATAATAAGAATGATAATAATAACAACAATAATAATAGTGACAATGATAATAACGGATTTTATTGTACAATGATTTGCTGAAAAATAAAGAAAATACAAAGATAAGAGAGAAAAAATATCGTCTGCAAACAACAAGTGTTTTATATACTTCAAATGATTAGTGGTTTTCCGCAAAAACATTTAGCTCTGCCATCTAGAAATTATATCTGCAGACATTGTGTATCAGGAACATGTGCACTTCATGAGTGACTCCATTGGTCATTCTAGCAACTACTGAAATAATCAGTTAGGTTTCTTTATTCATGAAGAAACTGTTCCACCAGAAAAATCTAATTCCTTATTCCAACGGTTGGCAGGCTCCACTTGAAAGTCATCTTCTTTTACGATTTAGTTTCGAAATAAATTAACTATTAATATACTGCATCATATCATGCCCACATGACAGGAATATAGACAAGAAACTGTGTGTGAAACGTTATCCTTGTCTAGGAAGTCGAACCAGTCCCAGTGTCTCAGTGGCTGACGAAATCTTTGTACGGATACAAAAAGTTCGGTTGGTTTATCCAACTTACGCCATCTGTGGCGCTGCCACGATTCCCGATTGTCTATTAAGGGTCTAGTGCACAGTGATGCAGTCCACTCTCTCCTACTGTATGGCTGTGAAACATGGCGATTAAATGCAGAAGACGTAAGAAGGATTCAGGTGTTTGACCACTTTTGGCGTTGTAGCATAGGCCAGGTTTCGTGATGTCACCATGTGAGTAATGTAGAAGTCAAGTGTAGAGTTTGAGGAGGGAAGTGGTGAGACAATTGACGAGGTTGTGACCGTTTACCGATTGAGATGGTTGGAACATTTGTTACGTATGCCTAGCCATCATCTGCCTCGTCGCATAATGTTGGTGGAAGTAGGTTCAGGGTGGAAACAGGCACAGGATGGCCAAACTGAAGCATGACACCAATGCATGAAGTCTCTGACTGTTCGTTTGAGATGTGTAGGGCAATGCAGACTAGTTTGTTGGTGTCTAAGGGACAAGAGAAACTAGTGGTTGGGGTCTCTTGGCTGATATGGCTTAGAACCATGTCGGTGGCGCAGATGCATACACACACTATCCTCATCTTAATCGTTATACTTAGTCTCGTCATCTTCTCATTATCTCTTCCTCTTTTAGTGCTTTCTACTTCTACTTCCTTTGGCCAGTTTTTTTACCTTCTTCATCTTCCATCTCATTACAGTGTTACTTGATGTACTGATATGAGGTGTTGCAACTTCGAACACTGTGTAAGGATAATGTAAGAATCTTAACTTTCCGAAATGAAATGACTACCTGGTGTCAATGCCATCTTAGAAATGGAGGTGTTTCCAGTAGATATGAACAGGTGCAAACTGTTCATATAACTGGGTAGTATATACTATCCATTAGCTAAGATAGCTCATAAACCTAGTTTAGTGAAACTATGCAGTATATTTTTGAATGGACGAAAACTAATTGACAAATTTTATAATCTTTGTCTAATAACAGCTAACCATGGTCCGATTTCAGTGGTCATGAGAGACTTCGTATAGGTAGTCTGATATTATAAGGCCAAATATTTGTTTATATTTGATTGTAGGATACTATCACGTGTTTAAAAACTGTTTCAGGTGTATGAAAAATAAAATTTATCGTTCGTTTTTCGTAAAGACACAACAAAGTTAAAGAATCTAAGTTATAGTGAAAGTAAACTAAGAGGGAAGAATATTCTTTTTCGATGAATTTTCTTAATGTTCTACAGTTATGAAGTCAAACATAGCGATAAGAAAATTTATGGTGAATCCATTTGATAATTGATACGAATTATAATAAGTTTGATTTCAGTTTGTGGATGATAACATGTCTCATAAATGTATGTCAATTTCAGTGATAAGTTGAATGAAAATATTAAAAGTGATGAATAGGCATTACAATTACAATATGAACAACAATCAGAATAATTTATAGAAACTTATTATAAAAATGTCATTCTATTATTCGGGTTTGGATCACATATGCCTGCGTAGCATTGCTAACGTTTGGTAGAATTACCGTATGAGCAATGTTGGAGTCAGGCGAAGGGTACTAGGCAAGATAGGCAAGTCTATTGATGAGGTTGTCAACCTTCATTGGCTGAGGTGGCTTGGGTATGTGTTACGCATGCCGAGTTACCCTCTTCTTCGATGTGTCATCTAGGGACAAGTTAGATTATAGTGGAAGAGGGTTCAGGGTGACCAGACCAAGAAATGACATCAGTCAGTGAAGTCTCTGACTGCTGATCTGAGAAACGTGGGAGGATGTAGACTGCCTGTTTGGAGTCCCGTGACAAAAGGAATCAGTGGTTGAGGACTGTTGGTGACATGGCTGAAAATCAGGCACAATGGCACGCTTGTATTAATTCTCTGACATCTTCTAAAGCTTGAATGTTCAGTCTCACCTTTATCTTCAGATTATTTATTTTGTCAGACAACTTTGTCTACATTGGGATCACTCTTTTTCTATCCACCTGTTATTTGTATACTGTTGTGAAGTGTGGTAACTTCAGCTGATGTACTTGTGTGCGAGGTTCTAGGTTGATTCTGTCAGTCAGCCAGTCAGTGTTATTCTAATATGTGCATGTGTGTGAAAAATTTTGCTGAAGGTTATAATAAAACGATTTTTAACCTAGAATGAGAATGGATATTGTTTAGTTTTGCTCAAACTCATGATTGTCATAGTATGATGCAACCCATTGACACCTCTCTTTTCTTTAATAAGTTAGTACTAAGGATGTCACAAAACAAGGTGATGAAGTGTGAACGATCACATAGCAAAATATCGCAGATAAAATCCAGCACTGTTTCATTCACTGATTGTACCCGCTAAGAATATAGTCTATGTAGGATATGAAGTGATCTGGTGCAAGTGGCTGACAAAATAAAACGAAATACTAGAACTCTACTAAAGCAATGAGACACTTGAACTAGATACGAATAGAGACTGTTCTTCCTTAGACCTGGTAGTTCACTGAGCTGTGAAATCCAGAAGACAAAGACCGGGCTGTAACTGTAAGAAAGACACTTTATTGAACGCAAAAAACATCATTTTTACACAGTTTCCCCTCAGAAAATAAGGTGACTAAGTCAGAATGTGGATACTCGTTTTAATTGGTCATTTGAAGTCGTCCAATGGGGTTTTTCTTGATTATACAGCGACATGAAACTAAGGTTGAAATCAGAAACTTCTACCTTGGTGATTGATAACCTTGAGTGCTGATTTCAATTTAAGTAGCTTCCCATCGGAGTACAAATTATCTTACTACCACCTTAGATACCCCGATTTGTTTATTAAATATATCTGTTCGTCTGATGATCAGGTGACTACTTAAATAATGGTAGGAATTAACATGCTTATCTACATTAGTGTCTTCATTCGGCGTAGCTGTGGAACTGAATTACTCACTATGTTCAGCTTGCTGATCTCGATAACCTGTCATTATGATTCACTGTCTTCTTTCTTTCAGAATTCTTACGAACTTTCATTTCATGGATACTGGTTAATGAATGGTTGAAGGTGAAATGAAAATCAGGGTCCAGTCAAGATTCCAACCAACAGTCTGCAGGTTGCTGGCTCTTTGCTCTACCGGCTGATTTGAAACACCCACCTTCTGACTTGGCCTTAATTTCATTTCGATCACCATGGATTTACCATGGATGCCATGTGAATTCGTGATATCTAGTTGTCTCTTCATCGCATTTACTTTGGCTTTCCGGTCAGATCTTCCATTTTACTTTAATTACAATGATTATCGTGAACGTACTGTCACTTATTGGCTTATGATGATTGGTATTGTTATTATTATTTTTCTCTTGGGTTCCTAGTGGAACATACACCTTCACTAGCACGCCCACATACCACTCTCTTCTCTACGGTCTTTGCAACCTCGAACCACCACTACGCATAAGCTTTCGTTTCCTCCTCACATCATCTCCTCCATCTCACTCTCCCCTCCACACCCAACTAGCAGTTTCCCATTTGGATTCCACTCGACCGCCTCGCCTGATCCATCATGTCCCCAATCGGTCTTCTCAGTCTATGCCCAATCAAATCCAATCCAATCCATCTCCACCTCCTTCCTCTGCATATTTGTTGGCTGACAGGTTCCTGGTTGGTTCGTTGCCAGTCAGTCAGACTTCTTCGTTGCTGCTTCTTATTATTCTGGCCATTTGATCTCATCTTCATCATCTATCGAGCCAACGTAGGCAGCTGTTGGTAAAGTATGTCTGTAATTTGTTGGAAATACTTTTCGAGACACGCCAAGTTTCTCAACCACATGGAAGCACTGACTTGACTGACATTGGTGTTGAAAATCTCGATGTTGTTCACGCTTTATGCTGAGTGGAGTGAAGTAGATCTCCACACTGATCTCAGATTAGTGAGAGCCTGTCTTGCTGTCTCTCCAATCCTGGTTGCTCTGACACTCTCGTCTGTGTCTGTGCCACCTGTAGTTGAAAGTATGCTGTCCTGCCTAGGTGGTGGGTGGAAGAGACTACTTCATTTAGGTTTCTCCCATTCATGGTGATTGGTGCCTCTTGTTGATACTGTTGTTGGTTGGATATCTTCATCATCTCTGTCTTCTCTACGTTCGCTTGAAGTCCCGTTTTCGCTCTCTCTTCTATCACCTACAAACAGCGATATCTGTGTGATGAAAACTTCTAATTTTGGGGTGGTAAATAAAAGTCCTTTGGTACTCATTTGGTTAATCTACACGTATTCGAGTGTTAACAACAAACAAATTGCCTTAGTTATTTGTCTAATAATGATAGGAATTGCTCAGTTCCATTATCTCATCTTTCGAACATCAGACGACGAAACATACTCATCGAGTCACAAAGAAAAGAAGAGATAATTCAGCGAAGAAAGTTTTCATCTTCGTCGATATTATTTTCCAAAGGAGAACAATTATATTTATAGCTATAACAAACACTCGCGTGTAGTTTCATCGTTAAGCTAGTGTTATGAACTGAAATGAAGAATAAGAATTAGTTGCCTGTTAATCTCTTAGACTATGGAAATAATGAGAAATGCAAGAAATTTGATAAGCTGAAAACTGCTGATCGATGAGAAGATTGAGTGTCCACTAGATAGATAGATAGATATGTAGCGTCACAGACTTCCCCAAAATCAGTAGCTTAGGGTTTGAGAAGATTCAACATTGATGCCGACCTTGATAGTTTAACTGGACTCGCTAAGCTGAAGGCACCCGATCAAGCATCCTCGCTATTTGGCACGCTGTCTTGTTACGTTGCACTGCTCGTAATCGACTTTCTAGTCAGTTAGTTGGAACGCATCGCTATCTTGGCACCACCTCGCAAATATACTATTCCATCCGACTACACTGTTGTATTCTTTCTTGGTCTCGTATTCTTGGGTATATAACAAGTTCGAATAATTAGTGATTGGCCTTTGCGTCTATCGAGTTCGTACCAGGACAATTCCTAAAAATATAAAGAAGTTGGAGAAAAAAATCATAGGTCACAATGATGGCAGTAATATTAAACTAACTGATTATGTTGAAGTTGGCATTCATCATGGACTGACATCAATTGAAGGAATATTGGAAACTTGGGAGCACTTACAGCTAATTGGTGATAGTATGGGACTCCTCAGCAGTGCGCACTTATGACCATGCGTCGCCAGAGATCGAACACAATACCTTCAGGTCCCGTGGCTAGCACGTTACTATTGAGCCACTGGGTCGGAACCCAGTGGTCTATATTTCATACTTCTGTCAGTTCACAACGTAGTGCAACCATCACTCAGTGTCACTGTCGAGTATTTGTCCTCACGTCTACCAGGTTCGCTCCACCACTCACGACTTCTTATTGGAACTCCCTGAATCACCTCTCGAAGGTAGTCACCAATCAGTGCTTGATTAATTCACTTTGGGGGCATGTGGGGGTTTGCTGATTTCAAGTTGGACCACTGAACTCTGACCCAGTGGCTCAATAGTAACTTGCTAGCCACAGAACTATAAAGCCCTAGGCTTGATCCCTGATGGGCTACTGTCATGGGTGAGCACTGGTGAGGAGTCCCATACTATCACTAAATTGCTGCCCAGTGCTTCCAGATTTCCAATGTCCCTTCAACTGATGTCAGCCCATGATGACTACCAACTTGAAATAAAAAAAATCCCCATAAACCCTAAAATTGGATTATGATGAAATCGATTAATTTTGAAAGTGTTAAGACTACTGTAAGATAAAAAACTGAAAATACTTCTTCTGTATGCTTGAATTGGTGAATTGTCAGTACTTCTGCTGTGAACAACTATCAAAGGCGTACTTCTTTTGAACTGTTTTCTTTGACTCTATTCAAACTTCATTTCAGGCGACTCAGTTAAAGCTGATTACAATCCCACTGAATTATATTGCTGTAGTTCAATGAGATTTTTAGTGATATTTCAATATTATGGACATCCATTGTATAATCCTTTCGATAAAGGATCAGAAGAGTAGGTAACTGGGCAAACATATGTACACATTGATCACTGAAGGATAACACTGACCTAAACAGTGTAGTGATTAGATCTTCAACACTGAATGACCAGCCAAAAGTCGAATCTCTAAGAGGATATAAATTTCTTCAACATTAAAAAAGCTCACTTTGATGATGGGTGTTTACAACCACGAAACCTAGGTTATCCAAGCCTATCAGTCGATTGGTTCCTAGCAATAAGCAAGTTTATTTCGTACTCTGAATAATGATAATCCAGATAAGAATGCAGGTGTATGCATAGGTTTTAATATAATGATCTTGTTAATGGATCAGTTGAGGTCCGAGTGTTTTTTGGGATGGGGGGAAGGGATGGATGGATTAGAAATTTTACATAGATTTGGTCATTTTTCAGTGGAGTGTTTCTTGCAATTCCAGTTTGTATTTTTATGAAGTAATGATTTATCCTAACAATAAGTTAATTTGTTTTTAAGTGGTAGTAATATTTTCCATCCACCTAATTAGCAGCTTCTCCCATTGTATAACATTCGAAATGCCTCATTTCCAGTAATTATTTGATATAATGATCGGAAATTAGACCAGTATGCACCTAAACTAATTAGTTTGTAAATAGTATTTCCCTGTATTGATTTCACCATGAGCAGTGTACAAAGTACATCTTAATCACCCTTACTATATACCTTGCTTCTGACAAATGAGAAAGGATCTTATATTGATCTTCGCGACTAACAGAGGAATCCAGGACGCGCATTTCTCCCTCTTCGGGACTCGTCACCTAGATGTATCCACAGCCCAGTGAGTTATGTCTTACCCACTGAGGCTGGAATACAGTATCTACTACTTCAAACGCCAGAGCATTATCCACTAGGCCACTGGAGCACGATAGCCACCTCTTGTGCAACGGGTGTCAGTTGTTGTTATGATGCCTGTGATTTTCCTTTACTATACAGGGCCAAATCACGTTTGAAGCGAAGGGTACTGGGTTCGAGTCTCAGTGGGACATCACTAACTGCCATGCAGATACACTTAACCGACGAGTTCCAAATAGGAATAAACGCGCTTACTGGAATTCTTTGCTAGTCACCAAGATCAAGATACCACCATGAATATCTAGCAGTATCGAGGCATCTGCATAGGAGCCCATCTGTTAACAGACGTCGAGTGATTTGGCCCTGAATAGCAAAAGGAAATTACAGGTATCATTACAAGAAAAGATTTTACTTCAGCGAATACGAACTTAAGTTGTAACTTGTTTTGTTAATTGATATTGGCTTAGTCTGGTGATTTCCCTTTATTAGTTTATTTTTATGAGTATAGATAACTTAACTGTTTCACGTCAGTTTATTTAACAGCTGTTTAATCCATTCAAGGGTGCTGCAGTAGCAGTGACCTTGGTGCTTTCAGCTATTATGTAGGATTTTATCACGAACTGACTTTGACTACCAACATCAGCTACTAGATTGGTACCTAATTTGACAAAAACTAACTTTATCATCGAAATAATATTATTCTTATTCTATATTTTGGTCTACATGTTCACTTACAAAAAGACCAAGTAACGTGTAACACTTGTTAATGAGTAGTTATTGTGTTGTGATTATCGGAATAATGACATCTAGGAAGGGGACATTGTAAAAACGTTACATAGGCTGCACAAAGCATGTTCTCTTCAAATACGTCTCTGAACACCATTCTACATGGCTATCCAGAGGAGAGTGTAAAACCATTAACAACTTGATTCTTAAGCATTTATTCAACTCTGGTCACTGTCCTCCAAGAAAATCTTCTTTCAGAGTCATTTATCAAGTGAGATCAAACATTTCGAAGGGAATGAGTATTCGTTATCAACACATTAGAGGCTTTACCAATCCAGTTGCACAAACCTGATCTTTGCGTTCATAAGAGATACATTCCATCTCTAATTCCCCCCTTAGTGGTAATCTTCCTAATACATTTTATTCATTTCTTTATTCTCTAATTACTGTCAACAATTTACCACTTTAAGTAACAGTTCATTTTCGCTATTTAGTTATGATTATAAAAAATATCAACTGTGTAAGAACCTGTATAAAACTTCACAAAATCTTTCTACGATAATTAATC
Source organism: Heterobilharzia americana (assembly GCA_944470555.2). Classification (NCBI taxonomy): domain Eukaryota; kingdom Metazoa; phylum Platyhelminthes; class Trematoda; order Strigeidida; family Schistosomatidae; genus Heterobilharzia; species Heterobilharzia americana. The sequence goes on along the minus strand of OX104129.1, from coordinate 57,629,142 downwards.
TATGCTTTAGTTAACTGTCTTAATTGCCTTATCAATTATCACCATCTTGGTACTTTAAGATTGATAACCTTTCATTAAACAACTCTCACCACTAGATTGGTATGTAATTTTACGTCTGAAAATGCTATATTAGTGTAGAGCCATTGATGAGGAACTAATTGAAAAGAAATATTTCTTCGCTCACATTGTTTGTTTTACTAAATGTCTAAATGGGAATTTTTGCATTACTGAAATCTTGTGAGCTTCGGATTGCGTTAAAGATCCTCAATGAGTGTCTGAAGTACACCGCAAAGCTCAGTGAAGCGAAGACTTCGATGGACTTTATCTATGTTTGTTGATTTGTTATAATTTAAGAAGCAATTCTCGATGACCTTGAGTTGACCTTCTAGCCGTTATCATCTTGTGACTTCATTGACTGCTTTTGATGAGTTTTTATTGACCCATTAGATATTGATTGGCATATATATGTTTTATTGTAAGTATTATCATGATTGCAAAGCTTTTGAAGATGATTCGTCGAAAAAAAATTTATTCTTGCCTGAATTGTCTTTTGTTAATTTTTAAAGTTTGTCAATGACATGTTATGCTTCATAGATTGACTACTGTTTACAGTCTCGATATAACTTGAATATTTGTGTGGGTTTTATGCTGTGCTTCGTCACGGTGATATGTAAAATGAATCGGTATACGAAAGATTTCTTAAATGTTATTTTCAAAGATGAAGTTTTATGTCAGTAACAATGGTATGTTTTAACGAACTAATAAACATTTCCTCACAATATCTTCTATACATTGTCATATTATGTTGAAGATAAACAGAAATGTCTGTTGACAGACAATTGTCTCAATCGATGAAGAAGTATGTAAAAGTTAATAAACACCTAAAAGGTTAATTTGTAGTCATTATAGAATATATTTTCTGGTTGTCTGAATTAAATTCAGTCAGTGAGCATGGGACCTGTCTATAGCGCGTGACGTTTCAGCAGACGGATGTAAAAGGCGTCAAGGTTAAAGATGGATATCATAAATTGCATGATCTACCGCGTAAATTCAGTAAATTACACAGAAAAGTACATTTACAAAGCTTTTCCAACTGAAAAGGAATTATACCATCAACTTAACATGTCTAACTTTGTTTGAATGAATAAATGCTGAATACAGACACATTACCGATAGGGAATCAAAGCTGAGAACAAATATCAATAGTATATAGTGTGGTGTCACTGAGAAGAGAAATTTGAGTTAGCTTCCAATCTGTAGATATTCTGAAGTAACGTGATAAAGAAATATAAAAGACAGAAGAAAAAGCAACAGAAACTGAAGAACATTGCCTCTTGTTTATGCCACCTATGTATAATATTTTGCCGATACCCAGTGTAGGTTTATTACTAGTCTTGTTTTTTTCAGTGATACTTATTTAGAAAGAGATGGTAGTAGCGACTTTTTATCTCCTGAACAATTTCAATATATCATACACGATCATCTATAATACTGACATGTTTTATCTCAGGAGATAGACAGACAAAATCAACGTAGAACCTCGCACACATGTATGTCCACTCAAGTTGCCACACTTCAAAATACCATACAAAGAACAGATGGAAAGAAAAAAACCTAAAATCAAAGTAGAAGGAGTTGTGTGAGAGAATAAACAATCTGAAGATAAAGGTTAGTGTGAATACTCAAGCTTTAGAAGACGTCAAAGAGTGACTACGTCTGCTCCATTGTCACCGAATTTCAGCCATATCATCAAGACTCATCAACCACTGATTTCTATTATCTCACAAACCCCAACATTGGTGTCTACACCTCCCTACACGGCTCAGACCAGCAGTAGTTTTACAGATAGGAGAAACGGTATTCAGTTGGATAGTAAATGCACAATACCCTTGTGCATGAGAATACGATTGACGGAAATGGTATCTTATTTATTTATGCAATATCATCTATCATCTACCTAAGCTGTACTCAATTGGGATGCTTAAATATTTATCCAAAAGGAAACATAAATTAATTCACATTTGGCAGAGTGATACACATTTAAATAATGTGATGAGATTCGGATAGACTTCTTTTAAAGTTTACCTTTTATCTAGTTTATTGATGATACACCTGAAATTCACTTATACAGGAGTTATTCTTATTACCAATTGTTGATACACTTATAATTCTTAATTGTTATACTGGGTCGAATTGTTCGACCTCTGTTGGCATATAGATTACTATGTAAATGCCTCGATATTGCCTAAGTATATTTACTATGATAATTAGGTTTGAGTCTCAGTGGGAATAACATCACTCACTGGGAGGCAGGTACATCCAGCTGATGAGTCCTAAAATAGGACGAAACCCGCATCACAGATTCCACTGCTAGCCTCTATTCATCATTAATTCAAACACAGGTAATATTGAGGCATCCACAAAGGAGCCTATATGTCAACAGAGATCGATCAATTCGGTCCAATCAACGATGAGAAAATATAAGTAACAACATTAAAACTACTCAATGTGTGCAGTTTAATATTTGACGCCTTTTCATAAATAAATCTTATCGATTCTTCTTCCTCTACAACTCTATTGTGACGTCAGACATTTTTAAAAACTTGGTTTGCACTTTTAATTGCGAGCGTAACTTTCACGTGACTGTGACCTTTATACGCTAAATTATCTAAATTTAGTATCAATTTGGCGGTAACTTTCCTTCTCTAGTCGGTTATTGACTTCATTGAACACAAGATATGATAGTGATAATATTTTTATTCTTGATTTATAACTCTTGTATTGACACAGTTGTATACCAAGCCTACAGCACAAAGAAATACAAATAAACAATGCAACTATTCAATTTATAAAGTTAGGGATATACTTCAGAGTTAAGGAACTGTAGGTTTTGACTGCGAAAACATAGAGTAGTAATCATTAATTTGGAAGAAAACTTATAAATGTGGTTATACGACAGCGAATTGAATTCACTAATGCATTAAATATCAGCTGGGGTTCAAAGCGATTCATAACAATTGAAGGTCATATTATGGCAATGCTCAAACAATAAGGCATCTTCAGATGACTCCCATCATTATGGAATCTAGGACATTATATGAAGTACAATTTATTATCTTCGTAAATGTTTATCTTGTGTTGCACATAATTTTCGTAATTTTCTGACAAAATTTCTGGTGTTACATCAATGACCTTCAACCGCTTGAAGTGCTTTTGAACCTCATTCTCAAATATCTTTTAACATAGATATGATAAGAGACCGCAATATATTTCACTGAATCCTACGTTTTCCTTCCACTAGTCCGTTATAAAACACTAGAACATTACTTAGCATATACCTTGGATGGTTAATTTTGGGTTATAAAGAATTAATGTTTTGTAGAATATATCCGGAAGAATATTTGAATGGTCTCACAAATTCTAGCCATGAAATAATGGAAAATACTTGTGGCTCAGGTGGGTGATTTTGGTTGTGTTGTGTGCTCTGAGCTGAGTAATTTAATCGTGAAGCTTTCATTGCCTTTATGGACAATATCATCAGCAGTAACTTTGAAATTATATGAGCCATCAGTACCTCTCCGTGAGTGATTCACTAGTTTGCCCTGACAAACTGGTCTGTGATTGGTTGTTTCGTTGTTTTGTCTTTGACTGCATAGATTTTCTTGTTGGCTGTTCCTCTGCTTGACCTCTGACCTGTCTATCGTTTATCATTTTTCTCTATGTCTATATATGCATTGATTACTCAGCTACCTAAATGCCATCTTTATCCACGTGAAGTTTAACTGCCAATTGGTGCTCATGTAGACGAAGGAGAAGAGGGTGACCACTTTGTCCAATGTTGTGTTGACTACAGCTATTGCAGTTGATTTTGTAAATGATATTCGGTTTGTCTTCTTTGCTTGTTGAATCCATTGGGAATTTGTAGTTTTATAGGCGTCTTCTTTAGAATAAACATCACTAGTGACATAACTAGCTGAAATCCAAATGAGCAGCACTGTTCCAACTGAGAACTGAGCTTAGTATCCATCACTTTAAATGCCAGTATTATCTGCTTTGATACGTAGATTAGATAATCATAAAATAGTACTAAGCTGCCATTGAAGTGAATATTGAAGTAAACATGCACACAGCTAGGGAACTGAAGTTAATCATTTTATTTATTCCAGGAAACGAGTATTTCTAACCTCCATTAGTGACTTGAAAATGGGATATTTATCGTAACTTAGTAACCTTATTGTTTAAATCAGTGAATACTTATTTGGGTTCCCACTGGAAATACTTACCCTGGATTGCAGGTGGTGAAACCCGGATAAGATGGTAAGCGTGTTTTTAAATTCACTTCATGACACTGAAAAATAATATTTTCACGTGCCGAAGTGCAGCGACTAGAACCGAAGCCTATTCGACAATCAGAATCACAGTCTAGATGACAAATTCTAAGTGATAATCAAAACAAATTAAAAAGCCTTCAAAGCGTAATTAAAAATGCTTTTAACGAGACCGTTGTTAGTGAATGATAGAAAAAGAAAACCTTCGGTTCTCATGCCACATATAGTGAGTTAGTCACATGATACGGCCATTATAGAAATCAAACTTCAGGTCATCTGTCAGTAAGTTCAACATTTTTAAGCTTTTTATTCGAATTTACGCTGTTGAGTGATCAGAATAACCTTACTGCTTAATAAGGGAGCTATAGGAGGCCAAATGGGCCAGTTTCTGGAGAAACCTCTCGTTTGGTATCTGCCAACTTTACGCCCTCCATCATGCTAGTGAGATATCTGAGTAACTAACAAAAGGCAAGTATGCTGCGTAGCACTCTTCTGTGTTCACCTGTATGGTTGAAACATAACCACTGAAAGTAGAACATATAAGGAAATTACAAAAGTCTTCTTTCGGCCATGGTTAAATCATGTTAAGGATCTCTACGTCAGGTGTAGAGAACTAGGCAGCAAACCCAAGTCAGTCAATGAGGTTGTGATTATTTGCTGTATAGACTGACTGGTCGTCTACCTAGACACAGAATACTAACCAAAGTAGGGTTAGGATTAAAGAAGGATAAAGTTGGCCATACCAAAACAAGACACCATTTCATACAGTCTCTGACTGTTGATCTGAGAAGTAAGAGGAAATGTAAACTGCCTAACTGACGTCCTTGAAATGTTAGATTCACTGGTTAGAGATTCTCAGTCATATAGCTTAATACTGATTATGATATATACACTTTTATCATATTCGAAGTTTCGGAGAGTTACTTGGTCGTATTTTCATCATCTTTTTATTCGATTGAAAAGTTCTAAATACATAGCATACTTCGAATGACTTATCTTTTGTTATTTTTGCAGCCTAAAATAGCATCAGAAGATACTTTGGCTAGAGATTATCATCCGTGAGTCTACTGAAGATTTCAGTACACTTAGTATTGTTAATAAAGCTTCAATACGATTAGTTACCTGAGTAAGGTGTCCGAAGCTCCTAACTATCAACGTTAAGGAGACAAATCCATGGACAGACTAATTTTGGATTGCAGCTGGATTCAACACTCAATTTTTGGGTTATCAAGTCATAAAAGAATACCAAAATGGTTTGTAAAGCTTATTTAAAAGTTGGATATTGTTTATGCAAAATCAGCTGGATATAAGCCTTACTTCATATAACAGTAACCCCTTTACAATGTGATTTGTTTAGGACAAGCCAAAGGAAATTTTTCGCTTGAGCGTAGAGAGAAAAAGGGGTTATCTAACTTTTTTTCAGAAATTACCCATCAGACTTATCATCAGATGCAGGTTTTCAGGTCTTTGAAGACTTTCTCGGTTAGTTATTCTTATACGTGGCAGTATAAAACATCAAACTGAAGTCATTACAATTCCTACCCACTTTTTGGTAGAACTTATAAGCTAAGTATTTAGATCTGCTTTCAGATATTCTTTTGCAGGTAAAATTTGTTGGTAAAAGATATCTTAAGCCATGCCTGAAAAATATTAACGTAACAAAACCGTTGCTTTGGTTTCTTGACTATGGATGTTGCAGAGTTTAGGAAGAAAATAATACAACGATTTTACACTGTTATACAACAGCCAGATAAGTTTCTTCGAGTGAGTAGGTTCAATACTTACAGTTCCTTTGTTTATTGTGTCCAAACATTTTTAAAGTGAAACTATATGAACTTGAGATCTCAATATTATTGGCCAGCTCACTTGTAATTTGTAAGAGTTAGAACAGAGTATAGAATGGTAGTCAACTCAGCTCAACTTTTTCTCCTTTGAAAAAGCATTCGACAGACTGGGCTGAGAAGTAATTCGGCAGGTAGTTGCTTCAAGATGACGACTATAGTGCCACAAACATAACAACCTCATTCAACAGCTATATGAAGACACCACATGCCAAGTGATCCACAACGGAAAGCTCAGTGACGCCTTTGAAGTGAAGACAGGAGTAGGACAATACTGCTGCCACCTACCATCACCAATGATATTCCTGATTGTGGTCGACTGGACTGGATCATACAGCAGACAGCTATGAAGACTGAGAAGATGGACATACTCTGGCCTGATCGATGAAAAGAGGATAGGAGACTTCAATTTCACCAACGATGACGATTTATGTCTAGTGTCTAACATCACACAAACTCGAATATATAAAAGCGAAAACTAAGAAGCTGACAGAAGAGGTGAGGCAGCAACAACGGCACTTCAAGTGAATGTAGAGAAGACAGAGGTGATGAAGATATCCAACCAACAACAGTATCAACAAGAGGCACCAATCACCATGAATGGGAGAAATCTAAAGCAAGTAGTCTCTTCCACCATCCACCTAGGCAGGACAGCATCCTTTCAACTACACGTGGCACAGACACAGACGAGGGTGTCAAAGCAGCCAGCATCGGAGAGACAGCAAGACAGGCTCTCACTAGTCTGAGATCAGTGTGGAGATCTACTTCACTCCACTCAGCATAAAGCATGAACAACATCGAGATTTTCAACACCAATATCAGTCAAGTCAGTGCTTCCATGTGGTTGAGAAACTTGGCGTGTCTCGAGAAGTATTTCCAACAAATTACAGACATACTTTACCAACAGCTGCCTACGTTGGCTCGATAGATGATGAAGATGAGATCAGATGACCAGAATAATAAGAATCAGCAACGAAGAGGTCTGGCTGACTGAAAATGCACCAACCAAGAACCTGTCAGCCAACAAATATGCAGAGGAAGGAGGTGGAGATGGATTGGATTGGATTGGATTGGGCATAGACTGAGAAGGCCGATTGGGGACATGATGGATCAGGCGAGGCGGTCGAGTGGAATCCAAATGGGAAACTGCTAGTTGGGTGTGGAGGGTAGAGTGACATGGAGGAGATGATGTGAGGAGGAGACGAAAGCTTATGCGTAGTGGTGGTTCGAGGTTGCAAAGACCGTAGAGAAGAGAGTGGTATGTGGGCGTGCTACTGAATGTGTATTTCCCACCAGGAACCCAAGGGAAAAGTAATAATATATTTAACTTATATTTAATGTTGTCAACCCACTTTATGATAATGTATTTCAACTCAGGTAACCTCGCCTGGTTAACTAGTTTACTAGTTACTAGCCGGTCCTAAGCCCGGGTAAAGAGGGAAGGTTGGGCATAGGGCTAGCAACCCTACCCCGTAAAACAAATCTAACCGCTAAAGAAACTTCAAAGCACAAACAAAATATAAAAAATGAAAACAAACTTATTCCCCGCTGGAATCGGAGAGGCGAAATGACGCCAGTTGGTGAAAGCCTTCGGGAAGCCAATTGGCCGATGTGTCTTCTCTCGATGAAAGCGAAAGTAAACGTGGGGACATGGAATGTCCGCACGATGTTTAAACCCAGTAAGGCAGCCCAGATTGCAAATGAGATGAGAAGGTATAACATAGAAGTGCTTGGGATTTGCGAAAGCAGATGGAATGGGAGTGGACTCTCCAAACTGTCAACTGGAGAATCAATAATCTACTCCGGTCACCCAGACGCCAACCACGAGCACACTGAGTTATGGAGTGGCTATCATGATGTCCTCAAGAGCATCGAAGGCTCTCATGCAGTGGGAACCAATCTCCTCCAGGATCATGACAGCAAGATTCAACTCAAAAGGAAGGAAGGTCACAATCATACAATGTTATGCACCTACAAATAATGCAGAGCAAGAGAAAAAGGAGGAATTCTACAGACAACTTCAGTCAACACTGGACAAGACGTCAGTTGGCGATATCAAAATTCTAATGGGCGACATGAATGCCAAACTGGGAGGGGACAACACGGGAAGAGAACTAACTATGGGTCGAGAGGCGCTAGGTGAAATGAATGAGAATGGAGAATTGTTTGCAGACTTCTGTGCATTCAACGATTTGGTGATTGGAGGCAGTGTGTTCAGGCACAAGGATATCCACAAAGCGACATGGACTTCACCAGATGGACACACTAAAAATCAAATCGACTTTATCTCAATCTCAAGAAAATGGAGACGCAGTCTACTTAACACAAGGTCAAGAAGAGGAGAAGATGTAGGTTCAGACCACTCACCATCTAGTGCAAGGAACCTTCCAAATCAAGTTAAAAGCCTTCAAGGAAGCTGGTGATAGACCTCAACTCAAGTACAACACTCGGAAACTGAAGGATGAAACTACAAAGGAGATCTTCAAAGCAGCCATCAAGACAAAATGGGAGACGTCGAGGGACATCCCTGAAGAAACCTGTGTAGAAGAACACTGGAAGTCTTTGAAAACTATGTGGAAAGAAACCTGCACAACAGTATTAGGAAGGAAGAAGAAAGAAGACAAGGAATGGATCTCGACGGATACCTGGAAGCTGATAGAGGAGAGGAGGATGGTGAAGCAGAAGATAAACCAGTGCAAGGATGCTCAACGACAAGAGGAACTGAGCACAATGTATAAAACACTGGATAAAGAAGTGAAGAAGAGTGCACGGAAAGACAAAAGACACTTCTACGACACACTGGCAAGTGAAGCAGAACAGGCTGCAGGTAAGAGAGACCTGACGACATTGTATCAAATAACCAGGTTGCTATCAGGGAAGAGACCAACACAGATGAAACCAATAAAAGATGAAGAAGGAAACTTAATTACAAAAGATGAGAAACAGAGGAAACAATGGGCCGACCACTTCAAGAAGCTCTTGAATCGACCACCACCTGCACTTCGTCCTGCAGCCGCTGAATTACAAGTGAACATAAATCCCCCAACGAAAATGGAAGTCCTGAACGCCATAAAGCTACTGAAATGCGGGAAAGCAGCAGGACCAGATGGAATCCCGCCAGAAGCACTGAGAACAGATGCAGAGACAACAGCGGACATGCTCACACCACTATTGCAGAAGGTGTGGAGGGAAGAGAAGGTACCTGACGATTGGAAGAAGGGTTACCTTGTCAAACTGCCGAAGAAGGGAGACCTCAGTGCTTGCAAGAACTGGCGCGGAATCACTCTCCTATCCACCCCAAGTAAAATATTAAGCCGCATCATCCTGGAGAGGCTTAAAGACGCACTGGATTCAAAACTGCGACCGGAACAGGCAGGCTTCAGGAAGTACAAATCATGTGCTGACCAAATTGCAACGCTTCGTATCATCATAGAACAGAGCGTAGAATGGCAATCAGCTCTATACCTCAACTTCATCGACTTTGAGAAGGCCTTTGACAGCGTCGACAGAGAAGTAATTTGGAAACTGCTTCAATACTATGGAGTACCACAAACCTTTATCCGCCTCATTCAACAACTATATGAAGATGCCACGTGCCAAGTAATTCACAGTGGAAAGCTCAGTGATGCCTTTGAAGTGAAGACAGGAGTGAAACAAGGTTGCCTACTATCCCCCATGATATTCCTGATTGTGGTCGACTGGATCATGCAGCAAACAGTAGGCAGCGAGAAGAGGGGGATACGCTGGACTGAAACTACAAAGGAGATCTTCAAAGCAGCCATCAAGACAAAATGGGAGACGTCGAGGGACATCCCTGAAGAAACCTGTGTAGAAGAACACTGGAAGTCTTTGAAAACTATGTGGAAAGAAACCTGCACAACAGTATTAGGAAGGAAGAAGAAAGAAGACAAGGAATGGATCTCGACGGATACCTGGAAGCTGATAGAGGAGAGGAGGATGGTGAAGCAGAAGATAAACCAGTGCAAGGATGCTCAACGACAAGAGGAACTGAGCACAATGTATAAAACACTGGATAAAGAAGTGAAGAAGAGTGCACGGAAAGACAAAAGACACTTCTACGACACACTGGCAAGTGAAGCAGAACAGGCTGCAGGTAAGAGAGACCTGACGACATTGTATCAAATAACCAGGTTGCTATCAGGGAAGAGACCAACACAGATGAAACCAATAAAAGATGAAGAAGGAAACTTAATTACAAAAGATGAGAAACAGAGGAAACAATGGGCCGACCACTTCAAGAAGCTCTTGAATCGACCACCACCTGCACTTCGTCCTGCAGCCGCTGAATTACAAGTGAACATAAATCCCCCAACGAAAATGGAAGTCCTGAACGCCATAAAGCTACTGAAATGCGGGAAAGCAGCAGGACCAGATGGAATCCCGCCAGAAGCACTGAGAACAGATGCAGAGACAACAGCGGACATGCTCACACCACTATTGCAGAAGGTGTGGAGGGAAGAGAAGGTACCTGACGATTGGAAGAAGGGTTACCTTGTCAAACTGCCGAAGAAGGGAGACCTCAGTGCTTGCAAGAACTGGCGCGGAATCACTCTCCTATCCACCCCAAGTAAAATATTAAGCCGCATCATCCTGGAGAGGCTTAAAGACGCACTGGATTCAAAACTGCGACCGGAACAGGCAGGCTTCAGGAAGTACAAATCATGTGCTGACCAAATTGCAACGCTTCGTATCATCATAGAACAGAGCGTAGAATGGCAATCAGCTCTATACCTCAACTTCATCGACTTTGAGAAGGCCTTTGACAGCGTCGACAGAGAAGTAATTTGGAAACTGCTTCAATACTATGGAGTACCACAAACCTTTATCCGCCTCATTCAACAACTATATGAAGATGCCACGTGCCAAGTAATTCACAGTGGAAAGCTCAGTGATGCCTTTGAAGTGAAGACAGGAGTGAAACAAGGTTGCCTACTATCCCCCATGATATTCCTGATTGTGGTCGACTGGATCATGCAGCAAACAGTAGGCAGCGAGAAGAGGGGGATACGCTGGACTGAGGAAAAGAACCTAGAAGACTTGGATTTCGCCGATGATTTGTGCCTAATGTCACATAAACTTGAAGATCTGCAGGCAAAAACTAACAAGTTGACAGAAGAGGCGAGGCAGCGAAGACGGGACTTCAGGTGAATATAGAGAAGACAGAAGTGATGAAGATACCGCACCACCACCATCAACAACAACAACAAACTCCAATCACCGTCAACGGGAGAAAATTAAAGGAAGTAACCTCCTTCACTTATCTAGGAAGCACTGTTTCAACTACAGGCGGGACGGACGAGGACGTCAAAGTCAGAATCGGAAAAGCAAGACAGGCGTTCATTAGCCTGAAACCAGTGTGGAGATCTTCTGCACTCAGCATGGGGAACAAGATACGGATTTTCAACACCAACGTCAAGTCAGTGCTCTTGTATGGCTCAGAGACTTGGCGCGTCACGAAAGGGATTTCCAATAAACTACAGACATTCATCAACAACTGCCTACATTGGCTCGCTGCTGAAGATCAGATGGCCAGAATAGTCAGAATAAGCAACAAGGAGCTCTGGGAACGAACCAACCAAGAACCTATCACGCAACAAATATGCAGGAGGAAGTGGAGATGGATTGGCCATGCACTGAGAAGGCCGACTGAGGACATCACGCGTCAGGCCCTCGAGTGGAATCCCCATGGGAAGCGACGAGTTGGACGTCCGAGGGTGACATGGAGGAGGTCATGCGAGGAGGAAATGAGAGGTTGTGGGCTGTCGTGGAACCAGGTTCAAAAGATCTCAGAGAACAGAGGTCACTGGAGGCGTGCTACTGAAGCCCTATGTTCCACTAGGAACCCAAGGGACTAATAATAATAATAATAATAATTTCAACTCAGGTGGTATTTCATCTAGTCAAAATAAGTTGTAGTTTTTTGTATTTCATTCTAACTGGTTTTACTGTTAACGTTTAGTTATCTACTGGTTTTAGTATATAAATCCTCATACACTGACTACTTATATCATAGTAATCAATTAAATGAGAACGGTTTACAGTTTAATTGAACCAAATGTTAATTTAAATTCTAAGAATATTTAAGGTTATTCGAAAATCACGCCATTTTGACCCGATTTGATTATCATTATTATTAATACTGGATACTTTCAGTTAGCCAACTGAAAGTGTGGCGCTATAGTACGTAACCTGCTATTACTTGTTTATTTTAAAGATAAATGTATCATTCATTTTGTGTGGAACATTTCAGGCTATCAGAGTTGTATTTTTCGAATTACGACTGTATATAACTGTCTGATTTCATGAGCTGACAGTCAGATTAATATTTCTATTCTGTTTGACATCTCTCTGATTGTTCGGTTGAATACTTTCCTTATTTATTCAAGTCGAACGTCTGTCAACATAGTCTCGATAATCTGTGGATGAGTTGTGGCAAATGTCTTAGTATCTAATCTACCATAGTAACATAAGATTATTGATAAATCTATGTGAGATCAGCTCAGTTCTCACAATCTTCACATGAAGTCGTCAGCTGTAGTTTCCAGATATTTGGCAAGCTGTTGTTTGAAAGTTTCACGTTGAAGTAATGAAAGCATACTCTTTTAGAGTGATTTCACTGTGTCATACTCAAACTTTTTTTATCATTTATGTCTTTAAATTAGCCTTGTTATAACATCTGGTAGGTCATTATTGTCAAAAAAATCTTCATGCATTGCATTTTCACACTGCTACCATTATCTTCTTTCAGTTTAGTTTTCTTGCTTTCCAGCCGAGTGTGGTAATGCACATCAATGCAACAGTTTTCTAGAACTGTTATATAACAATGGACAATATTAATTTGGAGAATATCAAGAGAATGGTGGGAGAAGGATGCTTAGGATCTGCTAATTAAAAATGTATCTGTTCGCTGGTCAAATATAAATTTGGAAACATTTTTATGCTTTCTCCTAATTTGAGCGATTGTGAGTGATTTGGTATACTACTTCATCCCTCAGGTAGCTGAGTCTAGGAATAGATAAGCAGAAATTATGCCCTTGTTCACTACTTTACAATCGGTGTTCCTATATTATCCACTACTACATAATATACTGACAAGAAAATAAGCTAATCTACACCAATACCGCTTGTATAACCAGATGAGAGAAAAACGGTCCACAAAGGATAAATCACCAGTCATAACAGCGTCCAGCACAAGACTTTTATCGAAAAAGAAATTATAAAAACGAATACGCTCTTTGGAATTAATGAAATAGAACTTCATATTGTTGTTACGATACTTGTAATTTCCTGTTGCTACACATGACCACACTGTTCGACCTCTGCTGGCAAATGGGCTCTTATACGGATGCTTCGATACTGCTGGATATTTATGATGTTACATTGATTGACTGATTGTTGGATCCTTGTTCATCGAATCAATATTCAACGCATATAATAGGATTGACGCAACACGTATCTATCAATAAAAACAAAGAATATGAGGTGATATGACAATGAAGATTAGATATTAACAGTGATATGATTACATTGATATTATTAAGAGCAATAATTTATGCTCGAAACATCATCAAGTAACTAATAATGTGTCACTGTATGCTACATATCAAATAAACAAATCGAATATAGAATTACATTCTAACATACGGCCCAAGTTTTACACTTATATTAATAACCTTAAATAAACTCACAAATAAAACCTTAAAGTACACAAAAATATCACTTCAGGTTAACAGGATGCTGCCCAAAGGTTAAACTGGAAATGTTGATGTAAGGTTAATAAAGTCACCTGATAGTGAAGCCTAACACCTAAATACAGTATATCCAAGTGTTCAATCAATTACCTTATTCATGGATAAAATTTTACTCAGCATCAAACAGTTAGAACTTGATAAGTACCATTCATTGGTCAATTTGTATTCTGTAAACGTTCCAAACATAAACCACTACAATTCATGTGACGAGATGAAAAGTGGACACACGATGCTTACAAAAAGACCGACCAGACACATTCTGCATATTTTGAAAATTCCATCACTAATGAAATAGCAAAATGATGTACAGTATAATATTTAAAATTGTATACAGATGTAGGAAATATAGACCATTGAATTCCGACCCAGTAGCTCAATGATTTCGCGCTGACTACGGAACCTGAAAGTCTTGGGTACGATCCCTGGTGGAGTGAGGTCATGAGGTCATGAGGTCAAATAAAACAAATCTGGTCAGCAATCGGATCTCGTATATCATTTGCTGGAGCAATGGGCCAGTAACCCCATGGTCGCTGCTTCGAATCCTACCGTCGCTCAAATTCTCATCTCACCTTCAATCATCACTCACTGTCAACATTAGAACATACATTTCCGCTGAGCAACAGATACATGAAAATCGGTTAGGTTTCACATAACAGGAAAACGGAGAATAGAATAGAATAGAATATCATAATTTTACGTGACGACGGAATAAAGCGTCAATTTACAGATAGTTGAGAAGACAATTCCAGGACGTTAAAACATGTTAAAGCAATAGAATAACAAAGACAACTCCAGAATAAAATAGGCTCATTTTATTTCACGTTCTTTCGTCATCTGCAAACAGGCTACAATTGAAACGAAGAATTAATAGTAACAATGACGTACTTTAAATATATAGAGATAAATGAAGATTTGAAATCCAAGATTAACAATAAGGTACTAAGCAGAAAAAACACAGGATTAATAGTCCCAAACCTTAGTCAAAACTAATGGCAATTTATATTTTTTATGAAATCGAAAATTCTGGAGCTGTGGAGAAGGGGAGAAAACAAACAGACAGCAGTGTAAAAGAAGGCTCGTTAAAGAGTCTGTAGGTTACTTTTTCGCAAAAAAAAACTGGAAAGTTCTTAAGTGATTAACAGTCAGTAAGCTATTAATGACGATATGATGCAATTAAAAAGGAAAACTGTGTACATACATGTACAAAAAATTATATCGAGTTAGCATGGTAAAGAAAGTTTAATTACTGTCTTTTTCTGAGTATATAGGTCAGGTTGAGAATATTTGATGGTGAGAGCTTACTCAAACTGTAATAAACACGGTGTGTTTTGTTCCTTGATGATCCTGAAGGACTAGGAAACATCTATTTGATGCTCTGTTTCCACTAGATGCTTGAAGATTGTGCTGATAAAGACCTGACTACTTTTTAGATACAGATTTCTCAGAATATGCTCATATAATCGAGTAGATACACTTCTTTCGGTCCTTTCTGTTCACTTGTTTCCACAAATACCGGCGAATTGATATACACCGTTTGAAGTGAAGTGAGCTGGCTATTTGTCTACTTTCATCTGTGTTATTAGCCATACTGTATTTCAAACTGAGATCAGTCTGGCAATAGAAAAGCTCTTTCTCAGTGAGTTAGAGGCAGTGAACCAGAAAGATAAGGAAGTAAAGTGTGTTGTAAAGTGTTGCTTTCTGGATTCATAATATAAACTGTACCACATAAATATTTCAAATTTTTAACAACTGCATCATTATATAAAATTTACAACGAAAGATGAGCATGACAACCGCTTCAAATGTCTGGATCTATCAATCAGAAAGATGATGCCACAGTCAAACAAATCATCTACTGCAACGAAACTTGAACAAAAAAGTATTTAAATCGCCACAGTTTCTTTTCAATAAACTGCAACGAATGAATAATAAGATCACTGTTTCGATGCAGCAAAAAACTTGTATTCAGAGACTTACTTTAAGTACCTAGCCAACTCTTCTAGAAAGGTGTACTACTGAAATCGGATATTCAAAGGATTTCGTCGACAGGTGTAGAAGATGATACAGAGTTAAAAGGAATGTCCATTCAATTGTGAGAAGAACAGCTTTCTATCAGTTACTGCATAAGGTAGATAACATTTCAAAAAAAGTATACAGAAGATTAGGAGCTAAAGTATATCCGGCAGCTAGACTGGACCCTTGTGAATTCTCTCCGTCAAACGGGGTAAATACCTATATCGAGTCTCCCCAAACGCATACATAGACCCACTTATACCAGTTAAAGTAAGTATACTATGAAGGCAGAAAGGTAGACATCTATAGGCTTAGTAAACCAACATTCTAAAAACCTTGTAGTGAAGTGTTCTCAACCCTGTAAAAGTGCAACCATCTTATTGATTTAGGACTTGATGTGGTTATAGCAACTACCTTGAAAACAATAATTAGACAGTGAAGCTGATTCCTACTTTGCCTTATCCAATCAACTGCTATCACGTGGCTACAATTTAATCATTGTATATACATGGAGATAATGATTAGTCACACCTTGCCCTTGGTAACATTACTTTGATCTATTGAAGAACATTTTTTCATGCTTTCCCACTCCAGTGATTCAATCGATTTCTTTTGCTTATTCTCCCACACAACATTCAACAAATTTCTTTACATATGTTTGTGAGTGTCACAAATTCTGTCTGAAGACATCATGTTTTAAAATCCTGGAATTATCTTCCCAACTATCTGTAAATTGACGCTTTATTCCGTCGTCACGTAAAATTATGATATTCTATTCTATTCTATTCTCCGTTTTCCTGTTATGTGAAACCTAACCGATTTTCATGTATCTGTTGCTCAGCGGAAATGTATGTTCTAATGTCGACAGTGAGTGATGATTGAAGGTGAGATGAGAGTTTGAGCGACGGTAGGATTCGAAGCAGCGACCATGGGGTTACCGGTCCATTGCTTCAGCAAGTGATATACGAGATCCGATTGCTGACCAGATTTGTTTTATTTGCGCGACTAAAAAGGTACTTGATGCCGCGTCACTACCACTTGATTACACTGACTCACTAGCTACCCAGTCAGGACTTCTCATAGCAATTCAAATCTACCTGGATTAGAGTTTGGGGAGGATCATATTGATTATCATTTTGACTGTATGAGATCGCCATGAGTTGGCAGACCATTATGGGATCCTACGGTAGTCCAAATTTTTATTTCACCCAGTATCAATGTTAGTCTGTTAAATGATGACTTTCTTGGTGAAAATAATAATGTCATAATGTCGTCATGAATTTTGTATTGTTAGTGATTGAATAGAAGTTATGAAGTGGAATAAACTTCTTTCCTTCTTCTTCTTCTTCTTCTTCTTCACATCTAGTGTTTATTATTCAAATCAAAATAAACCTATCTTACACAATGAAACATGGTTTCTACGATGCTCGCATTAATTGATTGACGTCAGATAACGATGATAAATCCGTGCACAAAATCGCAGCACTACAACCCACCTATTTTTATACAAATGCAATGACGTGTATTTTGTTTGTTTACCTATTAAAGTCATCCGTAAGCGAATACGCAAATTTTCATCTTGGATTCATACTAGACAAAGAATCATTTCGCACCATTGAACATTGTACGGATGTTTCCTCTTAATTATATATGCTTTTAAATATTTACCTAAGGCACGCTTAGTACTTAATTGTTGGTCGTTTACCAATTATAACATGTAGATTATTTATAAGTTGTACTGAAGTTGATATGATCCAGCTGATATCAGAAAAGTCGTGATTTATTAGATGTGTTGCCTTTACGCACTCAATAACAGTAGAGGATTGTCCTTATCTATCCAGTGTTCTCTTGATTTCGCTACCCAATATCAATTTATGATGAAAACTACCTTGAAATCAGTAGGTTTATAAAGAAGTCGTCCATGAGGAATTTACGTATTCATAAAGGATTATCAAATTAAAAGACACTAGGCTGGTGATGATTTGAATTGTTACATCCCAGTTTATCTAGACCAAGTTATTTAGGGCATTTCATTAGGCAGCTGCGTCTCTCGATTCCAGAGCATTTATCAGTATGGTTCAGGAAATGGGAGGTGAAACTCGTAAAGACCTGTGTCTTAACGCACCATTTTAGACATAAGCGATCACATACATGCTAAGACAGCTTCTACGGTGGCCTGCTTGAAATTTAGCCTACCAAATTCACTCATCGAAAATTTTTCATCAAATGTTTTTCTTTCAGTTTGGTTTAATCATTTAAATATGTCCTTTGAACGTATCATGTACTCTTGAACATTTTTAAACTGTTTCCAACTCCATTTCTCCAGTAAATAACAAAGCAGAGGAAAAATGTTATGTTTTATGGAAATGGACTTTCGGTGCAAAAAAGTGTCATATTTCTATCTTTCAGGTGCTTAGCTTTAGTTGCAGATTTTTTTTACCTTCTGAATGAACCACCAAAACCAAGATTACGCTTACATTTCTGTTACTTCATTATGGTTCGGACCGTCATCCAGAACCAACTGGCTATTTCATATTATTGCTTTGAATACTGCTTTTGTTAACCTCATGCAGATGCAGTAATGATTTCGTCTGAAAGTATTGTTCTAAGAGTGAATTTGTTGAAGAACTATATGCTGAGAATTCCATACTGTCATACATATTGTTTGGAATAAAGTGATTATCATTATTTTGATGTCATGCGTGATGTGTCAAAAACAATATCAAATATAGATCACTAACGCCTGCTCAACATTGCTGAGACTGCCACAATAAAACTGATCACACCTGAACTCTGAATTCCGAAAGAACAGGTTCAAGCGTTATTTGTTCCTTGGCCTTGAATAAACTAGAGGTCACTCCTGTCTTCCTTCACTGTCATCCTAATACTGATAAATTTAAGAAGAAAAACCAATTTCCTTATGGTCACTAACTCTCGTTCCATTTAGAAAATGTATTCCCCTCAAACTTGGCTTGATTTTATGTTGTACAAATGGAATTTATGGCAAGTCTGGAAAACATCAACTCATCATCAACAGTCGATAAACTTCATATCTACAAAAGACAAATTGATGATATCTTTATGGTTTGTGATGAAAATTTGAATCCTGGAAACCTGTTTCATACTTTCAACAACGCTCACCCTTCAACTAAATTCACTCTAGAATCAGAATCAAACTCAATGTTCCATTTTCTTGATGTTTAACTCCAAAGAAAAGACGATAATTCACTTCGTAGATCTATTTACAGAAAGCTGACGTGAAACGGACAGTTTATTAATTTTCAGACTTCAGTCCCTCCTTGTAGGAAGAGAGATATTATCCATTTTGCTTTCTTCAAGAATCAGAAAAATATGTACCGGGGACACTGTTTACGGAGAACTGAAAAATCTTTAACGAACTCTAGCGGAAAACGGTTTCCGGCTCAAATTCATAGATAAGAACATAAACCCAAAGAACACAACTGAACGGATACATTTTCCACCGAAAAGATTTTTTTGTTGAATCTTGAATTCGAAAGTGATATTACTGTAGACATCCTCAGGAAACGACTGCGGATTTCCTTTTGCAAGAATCTTTTTAGTCAAGGTTTGAAAGGCAAGCCGACCCATTTGGGCTATATCAGTGTATGTATACCAGTTTACTTGCTGTTGTGTAGCTGAGTACATTGGCCATATGATGCATCCGCTTGTAAAACGTGCCAACGAACACCACTTAGCCTAGCTGGCGAAGGGAGAACAGAAATGTGTCTTCATTTCAATAACAAAACGTCTCGTGAAATCAGGCCACTTAGATCCTTTTGATAGCTCATTCAAAATCCTCTACAGGGTCCGATTAAACCACTTGAAGAGAGTAAGATCAAGATATTTGTCTATAGCTGAAGCGCTAGCCATCCAAAAGTTAAAAACAGCGTTGTACGTTCACGAAAGGTGTGTCCAACCTTTATCTTTGCTATGGCCATGTCATACGCCTACTCTGGTTGTGTTATGTTCTCTGAGCTGAGTTGTTTAATCGTGGAGCTTTCATCGTCTTTCTAGACAACATCATCAGCACTAACTTCAGTATGAAGTGAGCTGTCAACATCTCTCCACGAGTGATTTAGCAGCTTGCCCTGACAAACTGGTTTGTGATCGGTTGTTTCTTTTGATTGTTGTGTCACTGAGTATATTGATTTTCCTCTTGGTTGTTCCTCTGCTTCACCTCTAACCTTTCTGCGATTTATCATTTTTATCATTGGTTGATAGGTTGGATCCATGTCTATACATCTGTTGACTGTTGACTGACTTGAATGCCAAGCTTCTAGGAATTCTCTGATGATATTCTTTGTGTTTCCTCTATCCAAGATATCTCTCTACATTATCAAAATTAAATTAATGTCCGTAATTATCCTCTTTTGAATACAGTCTGCAAACTCTATTCATAAGTCCGAGAACACTTGATGTCTATTCTAAAGAAGAATGGCTACCCACGAAACTTTATCACACGACGCCCATCCCGTACATCAGATGCAAAGTCGTCTACAGAAATCGACAAATACATCGTCCTACAATACATAAAGAATATATCAGTAACAATGACAAGATTTCTGAGACAACTTGAAATTGGTTTGACTAATAAAACTACAAATTCCCTCTTAACCCCTATTATGCAGATCAAAGGATTCAACAAGCAAAGAAGACAAACCGAATAGCATTTACAAAATCAACTGCAATAACTGTAGTCAACACAACATTGGACAAAGTGGTCACCCCCTTCTCCTTCGTCTACATGAGCACCAATTGGCTGTTAAACATCACGACATTTCATCACTGATTTCAATGTACGTGGATAATTACGGACATTAATTTAATTTTGATAATGTAGAGAGATATCTTGGATAGAGGAAACACAAAGAATATCATCAGAGAATTCCTAGAAGCTTGGCATTCAAGTCAGTCAACAGTCAACAGATGTATAGACATGGATCCAACCTATCAACCAATGATAAAAATGATAAATCGCAGAAAGGTTAGAGGTGAAGCAGAGGAACAACCAAGAGGAAAATCAATATACTCAGTGACACAACAATCAAAAGAAACAACCGATCACAAACCAGTTTGTCAGGGCAAGCTGCTAAATCACTCGTGGAGAGATGTTGACAGCTCACTTCATACTGAAGTTAGTGCTGATGATGTTGTCTAGAAAGACGATGAAAGCTCCACGATTAAACAACTCAGCTCAGAGAACACAATGCAACCAAGACTATCCACCTGAGCTACAAATATTCTATACCATAGGTTTATCCTGTATGGCTTCATTACATTTAATTTCATAGTCCCTTGTCTATTTTCCTACCCTAAACCCAAATATGCAATAATTAACTTCCTTTATTTATTGGATATATTTTCTCCCCTAACCGAAAAAAAATCTGCAATGATCTACCCACTGTAACATATATTCACGAATGTACAACTTAGTAAATAACTTCATCGAAAAGATAAGTTTTTCTTCGCCACAACCACATTTTGTAGTTGTAGAACCTGATGATAACTTATTGAAAAGTATATATTCCTTAAGGAAATTTTCGTTTTTTATCCTATATTCTATAGATATTCATCTTTAAATGAAGAATGTAGTCATCTTATGTCAGTTTGAAAGTATGAATCACTTACATTGAAAAAAACTCAGGGAGTATTTCAAGTTATTATCCATCGTAGACTGACATCTGTTGGAAGAACAAAGGAAACCTGGGAGCACTGGAAAGCTGTTTCTTCCCAGCATAGGACTCCCCAGCAGTGTGCACCCACGACCCTGACAGGGGTCGAACCAGTAACCTTCAACTTCCGTGGACAGTAGGATACCATTGAGCCACTGGGTCAGAATCCAATGGTTCATATTTCTAACTTCTGTTAGCTCACGATATAGCGAAACCGCTATCCAATGTCACTGCTGAGTAACTGTCCTCACGACCATCAGGCTTTGGCCCCACCGGTCACGATGAATAACAACTTGAAATATTTCCAAATCCCCACAACTCCCTCAAAATTCAAGGAATATTTTTTATGTAACGAAAATCTTACTTCCCCTGTAGGGGTATATGAATATCCTACCTCTTCCTTTAGAGTAAATATGAGGAATAACAATAGTGTTTAAAAGTTCGTCTAGTAAATAATACTATTTCACTGTGTGAAATGTCTCATGAAAAAATAAGCAGGCGATTTTTCACTACCATAGTGGCTAAATTCTATTCTTATATAAATTATACTTTCTTGCCTTCCTCTCGAGGTATTTAAGTGATTATAGATAATAATAATAATTTATTCCTGAATTTACAGGTGCATATCATTTTTACAGATACGGTTATAACATTTAGTGGTGAAAAATCTTTAGTCGTGTTCTTTACCATCTCTCCTTCATCCCACATAGTGGAAATTCCTAGTCTGAAAGAAAAAAGATTTTACATCACAGACAAATAATGCACCTTAAGTTAAATGTTGAATTTTTGTGATACTTTTATGTTTTCTGGCAGAAATGAAAATAGTGTTTAGTGAATGTATAAAAGTAACGTGCAAAGAAGAAGGGGAGAGTATTCAGTAAGTTCATTCTCAAAAACGTAATCCTAGCCTAATTGCTCAAGTGTTTTCATTTGAAAAATCATGAATATAGAGGGAAGTATCACGGCAGGTTCTATGTATTATTAAAAAGATATGCATCTCTAGGTTCATTGAAACGTCAAGATACAAGGTATGGACAACAATAAACAATAATGATAATGACATATTATCTCCATGATAAAACGTTCTATTTCTGTTTGTTCATGCTAAATTGAACAAATGTTCACCATAGCCGCCATAATGCTTTGCGTCATGCTTAGTAGCTTGGTGAACAATGGTCAAAATCCGTGGAATTTCGAGGTCGACTCAAAGATTCCATAACTGTAGTCATAGTTTTAGGCATTTTTCTGTATTTTTGTGCTATATTTACAGCCCCAGTGGACGAAATGACACCAGTCGAAAATTCGGAAGTAAAACAATGCAGTGAATGCTTGATCCTTGTAACACGGGGTGAAGAAGTGTCAAGAGGCTTCATGGAATGATCTTCATGTGATGCTAAAAGGACATCCATTACAGGTTGCATGATTGCGGAGGAGTTGCTTGGAGGCAGATGCAGTGATATTTAAGAAAACTACTGATAAGATATTGTATAGGCATCATTAAGAGGAGGTTTTTTAATTTTAAGGAGAGGAATGAAGTAAGTAACTTTATAGTACAATCTTCACGCTACTAACCGTGTAAACTAGAAGGATTTACATGAATTTTTCACGGAAAGCTAGTCATTGGTGATCAGTTTTCACGTCTTTTGCGCTGGATAATGATCAGAATCTATCGATTATATCTTTAATGTAGTGACTCAGCTAAATGCCACCATAAGAGAGTACCGACTGAAAGGAAGGACAACACAGATATACATTTATAAACAATAGTGGGAACGGATGAAGTTATGAGGATATTTTATACGGCTAACCATTTATTGTATGGTTAAGGGAAGAGCTGAAGTCAAAAAACCACTGAAAACAACTATCCTTTAGAATTAATAAACTTAATGTAAGGGGTAAGACACAGTCAACAGACATTCACCAACCAACTAATATATATATATATATATATATATATATATATATATATATATATATATATATAATATATATATATAACCAACTAATATCTATCACTGTGCACCGCGATATTCAACCACATTACAAAATGGTTGGTAGAATTCAGTTAGCACATAAGACCAGACAACATGAAATCAGTTGCTGTCCCGTGACCAGTCAATGTACAAATTCACTATTTCTAGAAATGGGATGAACAAAAGTAACACTTTCACTATTATTGTTATTATGAAACCTAGTAGTAAGATAAAGCCATCGGTATCTTTCTTGTAAGCTTCTCTTGATTTAAAACGTATTTCATGCTATGATACTCAACTATATCAACAGAGTTTATATGAGAAAGAATGTATCCTCATATTACCCTTTTTCAAATGGAATTTTAACAAAAAGATATTTTGGAAGAAAGAAAAGATAACCGAATGGTTTATGATGTTATAAAAAAAATAAATTTCTGATAAAAATTGGCCTGCCTAGAGCTTCATTAATGTTTATCTCCTTTGATGAAATTAATTTTTCAGGTTAATGATATTCCCAGAGGTTAATCGATTAAACGCCTTTGAAGTAAAGACAGGAGTAGGACAATGATGCTGCCACCTACCATCACCAATGATATTCCTGATTGTGGTCGACTGGACTGGATCATGCAACAGACAGCTATGAAGACCGAGAAGATGGACATACTCTGGCCGAACCGATGAAAAGGGGATAGGAGATTTCGATTTCACCAACGATGGTGATTTATGTTTAATGTCTAACATGGTACAAACTCGAAGATATGCAGGCGAAAACTAAGAAGCTAACAGAAGAGGTGAGGCAGCAACAATGGCACTTCAAGTGAATGTAGAGAAGACAGAGGTGATGAAGATATCCAACCAACAACAGTATCAACAAGAGGCACCAATCACCATGAATGGCAGAAACCTAAATGAAGTAGTCTCTTCCACCATCCACCTAGGCAGGACAGCATACTTTCAACTACACGTGGCACAGACACAGACGAGGGTGTCAGAGCAGCCAGGATTGGAGAGACAGCAAGACAGGCTCTCACTAATCTGAGATCAGTGTGGAGATCTACTTCACTCCACTCAGCATAAAGCATGAACAACATCGAGATTTTCAACACCAATGTCAGTCAAGTCAGTGCTTCCATGTGGTTGAGAAACTTGGCGTGTCTCGAAAAGTATTTCCAACAAATTACAAACATACTTTACCAACAGCTGCCTACACTGGCTCGATAGAAGATGATGAAGATGAGATCAAATGGCCAGAATAATAAGAATCAGCAACGAAGAGGTCTGGCTGACTGGCAACGAACCAACCAGGAACCTGTCAGCGAACGAATATGCAGAGGAAGGAGGTGGAGATGGATTGGATTGGATTTGATTTGATTGGGCATAGACTGAGAAGGCCGATTGGGGACATGATGGATCAGGCGAGGCGGTCGAGTGGAATCCGAATGGGAAACTGCTAGTTGGGTGTGGAGGGGAGAGTGACATGGAGGAGGTGATGTGAGGAGGAAACGAAAGCTTATGCGTAGTTGTGGTTCGAGGTTATAAAGACCGTAGAGAAGAGAGTGGTATGTGGGCGTGCTACTGAAGGTGTATGTTCCACTAGGAACTCAAGGGAAAAACAATAATAATAACAATAGGTTAGAAATAAGTCATTTTTAACCCAGTTAGAAGTCTCTATCTGTGTTTCATTCACACTTTTCTAACGGAGTAAGCATCGACTCACAGAAGCGTTTTGATGACATCTTACAAGACGTCGTTGTCCGTTTCGTGTACAATATATTTTTCTGTAGTTTTGTACTTTATTCATTTGTTTCAAACATCGTGTCCTACATCTTACTTCTTCACTGTATCGGTTTCTTCATCGGTAAATAACTGGAATGAATTTCAAAAGTTTTATTTTTCATAACATGTGGGGCTGGATGTTAGTGATACAGATTTCTGATAGTTTGGCGAGAATGCACTTTCGATTATTTCAACTATGCATCAAAATTTTGGTACTGTCTGTTAAGTAGTCACGTTTAAAATGACGTCAACCACGTTCATCATGAGTAAGATGGAGAAATCATCATACAATACTATGCCCAAGTGTATCACTTTAAGCGGTCACACTTCACAACAGCATAAACTGAGAATCTGATCAGAAACTTAAAGGCGTATGAAGTGAAAGAGAAAAATTCAATGAAGGTTTTGGAGAACGTCCGAAAAATTCGAAAGATTCTACATTTTGAAGCTATCTAAGACTTCAGTAAATGTTAACAGTGCATAGGAAACACCTGTGATTAAAATTGTTAAGCCTTCTTATATCTCCTATCTGAAACCATCGTGTCCCTCAGCAGTAGAGGAAGAGATAGAGAACTTTTATGTGATATACTCATCGTTTGATTTGTAGACGGATAATAACTTGTCAGTCAATAAAAGTAAAATAGGCTTTGTTTCTTTTACGAGATAACGTTCGCAACCAGTTGGTTTGGACTGATTCAATGCCTATATGGAAAAAAAGGATCAATTGGTTTATTGGATTTATAACACAGTGTGACAGTATTGTGTACTGAATTACGTTTCGGACATAATTTACTGTCCATAATCATATCAAAATAACTACACAACTTCGCGAGATCCTTTATGTAGTCCTAAATCCCTCCCTCCCTTTGTGATATGGACAGTAAGACTTTCCATATATCCGGAACAGGTGCTGAGTCATTCCGCTTCCATTTATTAGGTGTTGATTCGATAAACAAAGATTCAGTCATCAACCTCTCTATCCACCTTCCTATGTTATTTGTAAGGATTTTCACCCTGTTCCATCTTATTATGTGGTTGTGTGTAACCATATGCACAGCTATGGCTGAGCTTTTTTCTAAATTCTTTACCGTACCAGGATCTACCAACTTTGACCTAGCTAAGTTTTTGTGCTCGGACATCCTAACTGACCCTAGTCGACTACTTTTACCTATATGTTTGACCTCACAATCGTTGCAAGAGATTTGGCAAACTAAGTTATTCTGCTTAATTGGATATATTTATTATTATTACTGTTACTATTGTTATCATAATTATTATGAATATTATTTGTCCTTTCGGTTCCTAAGGGAACATAGGGCTTCAGTAGCACGTCTCCATTCCACTCTCTTCTCTGCAGTCTTCATAACCTGACTTCAGAACTCCCTACAAGCTTTCATTCCTTCCTCACATGAGCTCTTCCATGTCACCCCACAAACCGACTAGTCTGCATTACCCTACACATCTCAAACGAACAGTCAGAGACTTCATGCATTGGTGCCATGCTTCAGTTTGGCCACCCTGTACCTTTTTCCACCCTGAACCTACTTCCACCAACATTATGCGACGAGGCAGATGATGGCTAGGCATACGTAACAAATGTTCCAACCATCTCAATCGGTGAACGGTCACTACCTCGTCAATTGTCTCACCACTTCCCCGCCCCACCCCCACCCCCTCCTCAAACTCTACACCTGACTTCTACATTACTCACATGGTGACATCATGAAACCTGGCCTATGCTACAACGCCAAAAGTGGTCAAACACCTGAATCCTTCTTACGTCTTCTGCATTTAATCGCCATGTTTCACAGTCATACGGTAGAAGAGAGTGGACTGCATCACTGTGCACTAGACACTTAATAGACAATCGGAATCGTGGCAGCGCCACAGATGGCGTAAGTTGGAAAAACCAACCGAACTTTTTGTATCTGTACAAAGATTTCGTCAGCCACTGAGACACTGGGACTGGTTCGACTTCCTAGACAAGGATAACGTTTCAGACATAGTTTTTTGTCTATATTCCTGTCATGTGGACATGATATGATGCAGTACATTAATAGTTAATTTATTTTGAAACTAAATCGTAAAAGAAGGTGACTTCTAAGTGCAGCCTACCAACCGTTGGAATAAGGAATTAGATTTTTCTGGTGGAACAGTTTCTTCGTAAATAAAGAAACCTAACTGATTATTTCAGTAGTTGCTAGAATGACCAATGGAGTCACTCATGAAGTGTACATGTTCCTGATACACAATGTCTGCAGATATAATTTCTAGGTGGCAGAGCTAAATGTTTTTGCTGAAAACCACTAATTATTTGTAGTATATAAAACACTTGTTGTTTGGAGACGATATTTTTTCTCTCTTATCTTTGTATTTTCTTTATTTTTCAATAAATCCTTGTTCAATAAAATCTATTATTATTGTTTGTCCCTTGAGTTCCCTTGGGTGGAACATAGGGTTTCAGTAGCACGTCTCCATTCCACTCTCTTCTCTGTAGTCTTCAAAACGTGGCTTCACCACTGCCCACAGGCTTCCACTTATTCTCACATGATGTCCTCCATGTCACCCTCGGCTCCGACGCCCAACTCGTCGTTTCCCATTTAGGTTCCACTCGAGAAACTCGCCTGGTGCGTGATGTCCTCAGTCGGTCTTCTCAGTGTATAGCCAATCCAATCCAATCCAATCCATCTCCACTTCCTTCCAGTGCAAATTTTTGGGTGATAGGTTCTTGGTTGGTTCGTTGCCAGTCAGCCAGAGTTCTTCATCGCTTATTCTTATTATTCTGGCCATCTGATCTCATCTTCAGTATCGAGCGTAGACAGATTCGATCCATAGGATTCTTCGAAATACAAAGCTTCTTTCTGAGTGCGTTTGGAGGTTTAAATATCACTCCAATCCTAAGCTTATTGAGAATCCGGCGTAGCGTTTCTGGAGTGCTATCTTTGTATTGCAACACTTCAAATGTTTGGAATTTTTGCTTCGCAATACTGCCACTACCATTATGATCATTACTATTATCATTATTATTACTACTATTATCACTTATAACACGTACGTCACTAATATTAGTCATATTTTTCTTACGATTTCTCAGCAAGTTAATAATTAATTTTGGAGGGAAATTGTTGATGAGTGATGTGTCTTTAGATCGTCTTCAATCTTGTGTTGCAAACGATCCTTTTCGCCCTGTTGCTGAGACTCTTTACTAAACCAACTTTAACTGACACGGCTAAGATGATTTGAAGTCTATGTAACGATTTGAATGTGAATATTTTCTGTAGACATTAGTGTCTAAACTCTAGTCTCGTTCTTGTTTTGTTCTGCAATCCAGCATTGCTACTTCCCACTCAGTATTTTCGTATTCATAAGTGAATTGGATTGCGTTGACTACTGAGTTTATACGTGTGAAGAAATTATGTATATTTGTTAAAATGGAATTAAATTCTACCACACTGCACAAGTTTTACTCTTAGATTAGAAAAACAGATTAATTCAAATAAAAACATGAGTATGATTGCTAGAATAAGCTTGTTATGTATATGAATGCAAATGGATAAGTTGAAATTGTTTTTCACAGATCTCATCTACAACTCACCAACGTGGTATGCAGAACTATATCTAACCGATAATAACTTTAGTTTCATGATTAGATTTCTGACTAGTCATCAACAGCAGTTGGTCCATTAAAAGTCAGACTACAGAACAAATTCATGATGAACTATTTTCACTTTCAATGTCAACGTGGTCATGTAGACTGTTGATGAGAATGTGAATGAGAGTAGTGAATGCTTTCAGGAATCAACGATCCATGAATTACCAGTTACTCAATATTTCTATGATGGTGTGTTTCTAAAGTTTTAGCATTCACCTAAAATATGTTGTATTGAAATGCTTTCAAAATTCACGTTGAACAATGATTCCAAATTTAATGAAAGCTAACTAGTGTAAGGTTAGAGAGAGATGAAATGAAAGATAACCGTTTTGAGGTGAGAAGTGTTTATACTAATGAACCTATCAAATAGAGTGTTTGAGGCAGTTTGAAATGGTGCCATCAGTGGTCATAGTGTAACTTGAATATTGACTTTATTTTCCAGTTTCCGAAAAGAATTTATGAGCTAACAAGAGTACTAGTGGAAACTTCAGTGGTTGTACTTGAAACAGATATATTTGTGGATAGTTGTAAATGGAAGATGTGAAGAAATCTCAACTCTTTTTTTTAAAAGAGTAGAAGAGATGAGATATTCAGATGATTGTCATGATTCGGAAATTGATGTGGTCGCCAACAATGCACGGATATCGACTGTCAACTACTAACATTCAACAAACTCTTAGTGGATTCTCAACCGGACTTATTAATGGAGAAGACGTGATGGGCGTGGAGAAATTGGCATAGTAGGCTGTCATTCAGTACCAGAAATCTCGGATTGTATAGAAATCTTGATAATTCTCATTTTCCGTTCCCGAATTCGTCAAACTTTGAAGAGTCCATTTCCCAATACCTCATCCTCGTTGCCAACTATTATGATTCGAAAAGTGATATGGCCTCCAACGATGCTCGGATGTCGACTGTCAGCCACCAAAATTCAATCAATTCCTAACGGATTCCAACCGACCAACTGAATGTAGAAGACATGGTGGACATATAGAAAGGGGTATTGGAGTGGAAAGATCGAAGACAGGAACAGAGGAAAATGTATCTAATATGTAGATAGTTCATCGTTTAAAACAATACTAATGATTGACTGATCCATCATCTGTCTGTGTAACTGTGACTAGTCTTTCTCTCAATCCCATATCAATGATAGATTTACTGTGTTAGATCAGTGTATGTCGACAAATTGCTCACATCCATAAAGTCGTAGGTCCATGTAATATAGCTCACTTACGAATTAAATCATGATAATCTTCAGCTGTGAGAATGATGTACTCGATTACAGATTTTGTTTTATGATATAATGTTAACGGTTTATCTACCTTCAGTCTAAAGTTACAACTAAGATGATTAGGCTGCTTATTCTACAGCAAAAATACAACTTGATAGGGATTTCTCATTCCTGACTTCGTGACTTTTAGAAATATGCATGTTCATGCAGATAACTTCACAAACTTAGTAATGGTATAACAAGGTTATATGCAAAACTATTTCTTTCAATGTAACCAAATATATCCTTTAATAATATGATTAGAATTCTTATTTCATTTAAAGTACGATGGACGACTGAAGGTTACTCTAAAAGTTACTTAAAACGGCGTTATGTTTCTGACCCTTCCACTTATTCACACAAAACGCATACCTGATTGGTTACCAATTACCTCTTCTGGCTTCTATTCAATAGAAGACAAAATTAGTGTTGACTGTTCATTTAATAATGTGTAGTCTGACTTATGCATACAAACACAAATGTACACTGCAACCGCACACACAGTGTGTAGTAGATTTTTACACATTTACTGGTCATTTAACTTTCCGACTAGTAAACAGAATGACGTACTTCAACCACGAGACAGTTATTTCTGAACTTTAAATCATACGATAAACTCTCAGAAAGCGAGAAAAATCTGATGAACAGAGTTATATGAGAATTCTGTGAGGTGAGGTCAGCGTAAAGTAAAATACTCTTCAAATCAGTATAATAATCCAAGAAAATATAGTTTAAAAGTCCTAAATAGAATGAAACTCATGTCTGGATTCGACTGCCAGTCACCGACATTAAGATAGTTCACTTAGGTCCATACATTTTCTCTCCTGTCAAGGTGAACAGATAGGTAGATAGGGAAGAATTTGTTTGGGGAAGTATGTGGACAGGGTAATACACACTTTTCTCTTATTCGTCTTCCTTCAGTACAACGGAATTCGGTAAGAATTCTGAGTTAGGGAATAAGGGCTATTTATTTGCAGGGTATAACTGAGGAGGAAGTGACAACTTGAGCAGTACATTAATTGGAAATGGCTAACCTGATAAATTCATAAAGAAACATATGATTTGAAAAATGATAGGAAAGGGTATTTCAACGGCTAGCAGAAAACCATTATACATTCGGTTACAATTTGGAAATGACTAGCTTAGCGAGATATTGTTCCGCAAACTATGCAGATCAATCAGGAGAATTCTCAGTACCGGTAAATTATAAATTACACTGTCCACATGAACAGTGGTGACCACAAGACTAAAGATGAATTGCTTAGACTGGTCACCTCCTATTGTGTTTGTTAGTTCAACTGCTCCTGAGGAGCCAGTAACGTCAGCCCTTGCTGTGGGAATTTAATTTAACGGGCTTGCGAACACCTGTTTACGTAGTTATGTATAGGTGTAGTAAAGACCGTTCTCAGCTCCATATAAGCACACTCAGTTGAATTGAAACGTAAGGTAGATTTGATTTGATCTTTTTCCATTATTTACCGGGTTTCCACTAACTTGCGAAAAGGTAACCGGCTCCTAATCTTTCAGACTGGAAGTGGCGGTCCATGGTCCAAATTTTCATTTCACCTTCAATCATCACCCAGTATAAATATTAGTCTCTCAAACCACGGCCGTCTCAGATAGTTAGAATGAGTTATTATTTCTTCATCTGCCTGGAAGTTATTTTCAGTCAAACTATTTATCCCGAATGTGTTTACTGCATTGCATTAATTCATATAATTAATGATAAGTAGGTAATAGTTGACAAATGTTTTACTTGATTTGCAGTCTCATGATTAAAATCAATTCATTGTGCCTACTCCGATTGTAAACAAGCCATCAAGTGGTCAAGTTAATTTTTGAATTACTCAACTGCATTCTAATCGAATACATTTCCAACTTTAATTCACATACGACTTTGTGTTAGTTACACTGTGTCAGCAGTGTTGAATTCAGACGAAGGGTACCAGGCAAGACAAACAAATTAATTAATGAAGCTGTGAAACTTCATCGACTAAGACGACTTGGACATTTCTTGTGCATGCCGGGTTACCGTCTACTTCGATGCGCCAAGCTTATGGAAGGAGGTTCAAGGTGGCCAGATAAAAACGTGACACTAGTCGGTGAGGTACCTGACCGGGGTCTGGGAGACGAAGTGAATCAGTAGTTGAGGAGTTTTAGTGACGTGGTTGGAAATTGGTAGCAGTAGGGCAAATGTTTTCACTCTTCGATGTTTTCTAAAGCTTGGATATTGGCGCTAGCCTTTACCTTCAGATTGTTTATTCTGTCACACAACTTTATCTACTTTGTTATCAGTGTTTTTCTACCCTACTGTTCTTTGTTTAATATCGTGAATTATGGCAAGATGAATCGGTGAACTTGTGTACGAAGTTCTACGTTGATTCTATCTGTCTATTTGACTTAATTCAGTAAAGCAATTTGTAATTCTATTGCTGATTACGGTGTTCAAGAAGAATGGAAATAGAATAGTTTTTAATCTTCACTTTATCAAATGAAAGGAAGCATGGAGTTTCATGCAGAGTCCAGAAAGATAGAAGCATGATGACTACATAGATAGAAGTACAGAATACCAATAACAAAAATCAAGACTATACAAAACTTGACCTATAACTCAAAGTCTACTAGTTCGAATCATTCATGACCCAAAATATTCACCTCAAATTCAGTAATTAATCTCCTGTTAACAATGATAATAATAACCTAGTAATTCAGTTACTGATAAACGATAGTAAATTAGACTAACTCATGTGAGCATTCCTTCTGGTAGTAGGTTAATTCCTTTTTCCATTATTCTTATAAGTACTAACGTAAAATAAATATTTCGAATACTTTTGATCTAGCAGTCCTTTCAACAGATTGTTGACAAATATGCTTCTTGGTGTTAATATTTATCAGGTATCCCCCTTGATGGTTTGTCTGGGTAGGTTATCTTTCTTAAGTAGCAAGGATAATCGTAGGATATATTGTTAAATAGCTTGAGTAGCCTTTAATAAGTTACAGTTATTCCTACTAATCATAATTCACCAAATATTCAGAATATTTAGAAAGCGAACTAGTACTCTGCATGAGAATGGTTCAAGTATTGTATATAAGTGAGAGCTTAATATTGATACTATGTCTATATACAGTGTCTAGGTAAGATCGAAAGTCAGGATAATCCTACTTTTAAACATATACATATAGTGTGTACTTTTCTGGACATATATGTCAAAATCGTAGGGTAATTCGGCTGATTAGGCAGCACTTTTCACCATCTCACTACTAAAATCAAAAAGCCAAATGATATAACTTTTCATACAGTGGTAGAAAACGTTTAAACTACCCATTCCAACAACAATATATGAACTACTTTACCATGCAATAAAGTTGCCTTTTCTCTTTTCACTACTTAAGATGAATTTATGTAGTTCATTCAAGACCGTAATCTTTGAAGTCACACTGTGTTTTACCTCTGGTTATACAAAGCCAAAAAAATAATCAATAGGGGTCTAGAAGTGTTTGACGAAATTCTGGTTGTAAAAACATAAATCGATAAAAGATGATAAAAGTAAGGTAAAATAAATCTTTCTATTTAGTTTACTGAACACTCAGGCAATACTTCTTAGAATCATTTTGTTAAGTAATCTGAAGCAAACTGTGAATGAAAAAGTGGGTATGATGAACAACAATAAACTCCCACACAGTAAGAAACCGGTTTTTAACTTAAATTTTGAGAGTATTTTGAGTTTTTGTTGATAGCCTTATTGATTTCCTAAGTTCTGTATCATTGCTTCTAAGCCTAAAAATTTCAGAGACATTTCAACTTAGTTTATTTGCAAGGTCGATCATTCGGCCATCAAGAGAACCACATTCGAACATATCAGACTCTAAGTAGAGTTTATAAGCAGGGGGAGTATATTTTCATGCATATAAAGCATTACATTACATACAGAAAGGCTGAATAACACAAGTTCTTGGAGATAGTTTGTATAGTGGATTAACACTTAGTACGAAACCAGCAGAAAAAGCATGAAACTCCATAGTAATGCATAACCACAGTCTCATGCGTTTGTCCTCCTTGAACTATTGCTATGACCGGTTATGCTATGTAGCAGTCTATGAGCGACAAGAACCTAACTCACAAAAGAATCTATTCTAACCGTTTATCAGACTGTCAACGATCCCAACATTAAGACCACTGTCACGTGAAGACAAGAATAGAAGATGGACTGTTGAAAGCCAGCTTTTACTATTGAGAGTGATGTTGAATACATACTTTCTGAACGACCTTGACAGACACTAAATCCACTGATAAGTTAAGAGTTAACAACCAATGACAGTTCAGCCTTCACAAGCAATGGGAAAAACAAAAGCTAGCAACGGTGCCAAGAGGGCGCTAGAACAGCAATAATAAAGTTACTATAAGGTTATAGGCAAATAACGGTCAAAAGTTACGTAATAAGTAAGTTTATAAGTGAAGACAAATACTGATTTGGATGATAAGAATAAATTATGTTCTGACTAAACCTGAAAAGTGAGGATAGTCATACTTAAGATTGGTATTGAGTGATGACGTGCTTGAAATGGCACCTAAAACTGCTAGGCTCAGTAGTATTTGAAGTCGGTGGTTCACACTTTGAAAAGGTCACACTAAAATGAATCAGCATTTCACTTCTCCCCACTTTTGTTTAGTTGTTTTCCAACCGATATCAATTCGTGATTGTGATTATGCTCAAAGTAAAGTGCTGGGGTGCAAGTACATCCCTCCGGCGAGCCGCAAACGCGTCGAAACGTGCATCCTGGGTCCCACTACCATCCACCAACTAGAGTACAACATAGCAAAAGTATGTCTTGTTCTAGTCGACTTCATTTACCTTCTGGCTTTTAAAACGGTTTGTCAAAATGAAAGAAATATAATCATGAAGACGACTCGATGTAAGAGAGAAACTTGGATACTGTAGTACTGCATAACTCTATTTTGCTCATAATGTAATCCAGTAAACAATAATGTATCGTTGCGCATAGTGTCAGACAAGCTTATCTAGTATGAAAAAACTATTCAACATTTCGATCGTAAATATCTGTGATAAATAAACCTACCCAAAAGTAATTCTACAAGCTTATTAACATTGGTTTGTGAGGTTTTTATTAGACGTATTAAAAAATCCCTTATTTATGGCAAGTAACTTGAGGAGATGCGCTAATCGGTCTTCAGTAAGAAGAATTTACAGCAATGCATTATCCACAATCGCTTTCCGGGATTATTTGTAGGAAAACCTGGATCGCATACTGTGTTTATCATACTTCTTAGTATTACGAGTGATCGACGCTTTCAAATATGAAATATCCTACTCCAGATCTGTAGCGCAAAAACAGTTAACTTAGATGGTATAGATGAAGCCTTACCTCTCGATTAAGTTGACCTTAAGTTCTTTTGCTTAGCACTGTCATTTTCAAATCTCTTAGTTTGTTTGAGTTAATATTTTCTTATCAGAATAGACTGTGATCCTTAAACAGTTTGCATGACCATGTGGAGTACTATGGTCAATTTCTTTAAAGTGAGATTTCATCGATGATATTTAAGCCAGCATAACTGAAATTTACCTCATTTTATTTATCCTAATATCAGGCTTAGATTTGATATTGACGTATAATTCATGACGGAGTGACATCAGTTAGGGAACCAATGAAAACCTGAGAGCACTGGACAGCTGTTTCGTCCTGGTATGGCAATCCTCATTTGTACGCACACACGACCCGGTTAGGGATCGAACAAAGGATCTTCAAGTTCCACGGCGAACGTGCAAACCATTCACCCACTCGGTCACAGTTCATTGCTTCACAGTTTCCAACTTCTGACAATTTATAGTACAGAGCGACTATCACCCAAAGTCTTTACTTGGCATCCTCTTCCCTTCCGACTGGTTGACCCCAAGGGTCACGTCTTCTGAAGAGCCCCATACTAGGATGAAACAGCTGTTCAGTGCTCTTAGGTTTCCAATGGATCTCCCAACTGATGTCAGTCCGTGATGAATACTACCCCAAAATTAAAATTCCTATTCATCTCAAAAATACATTAATATTTGATTTCTCATAAAATTTTGTGAAAAATTTAGAAAAATTACTTTCCTTTGTAAACGTTGACATAACAGTAAGAAGATGTGAAAGTAAAAAGAAAGATTAGACCACCACTGTGTGTTCAAAAGCAATTTATCACATTAAATGTCCCTTGGTAAATTCAACTATGAAAACAATGCCCGATGTACCATTATATTCTCTCTATTGATTTTCATTGTTTTTTTAGCCTTCCTACTTGACCTCTTTTCATTTTCTCACCCTTTATCATCATGAATTTTCATATAAAGTACATGTATGATCATATAATCTGAAATGTGTTGCGCAAATTCATTGGACTATTCAAACATTCTGAATGATCTTAAAGGCTACCCTAACAAAGTACGAAACAACCAATCAAGTTTCTTTATTCTTTGAAAAATAGCACCACCTGATTGGTCATTTTGATAGGATGGGCTTTTAAGTCGCCAGACAATTTACGTCTTCTTATTGTTATGTGAAAAGTGTTATGGACTACCTATATGGATTATGACTGAATGACTGTACTCAAATTTTTTAGCATAAACTCATATAACTGAACATGCAGGTAACATGTATCGAATTTAATTCATCTATGAGTAAATTTGCCAATTAGTTCAGTCTGTTTTAACGGTAAAATCCTAGCGTGGATGTTCTGTTTGGTTGTTCATGAATGAGTACAATCAGATATTCATGTGTATGCATGTATGTTCTAGTATCACAACATATCTTGAATATGATTTGATTTAATCAGGTTACACTCAGCATATATTAAAATTACGGTATAGTAATTACAAGCACACCATATTTAGTCTCTCTCTCTGCATTTTACTCACTCTTTCCTACTTCGCCTAACTCGGACATTCGGATTTGTCTTTATTTTGATCAGGTGATCGTACGAGTTAGTAAACATTTTATCAATCTAGATTAGCTCGAATTGTCGATTAGCTCTTACTAGCTATTATGAACAAAGTAGTTAACTTCAGGAAAATATAATAGACTGATAGTTAGAAACAAACTACGATCTGATCTTATTGTGTATAGATCCAATATATGACATTGTATTTGTTATTCAGAGTAGGATAGACAAGAAGAAAATAGGACAAATAAAGAGAATACGAAGGAAATATTAAAAAACAGGTGAGGTGACATGA
The DNA here is from genome assembly GCA_944470555.2 of Heterobilharzia americana. NCBI lineage: Eukaryota > Metazoa > Platyhelminthes > Trematoda > Strigeidida > Schistosomatidae > Heterobilharzia > Heterobilharzia americana. The sequence continues at coordinate 57,591,598 of OX104129.1, read as the reverse complement.
GAAGAAAGCATGGAAACAATGAGCAATATGTAAGTCAAAATGACTTTGAGTCCTAATATCAAAAGTCTGCGGTCGTCAATAGCTGTCATCTTGCAGACTTCAATCAGAAAGTCTATTATCGCATATCTGACTGAACCAAAATCTTATTTCATCTCTACTTGCCACAGAGTTAAGAAGGGTGATGATTAGATACTGTTGGGTGCTAAGTTCACTCTCAGTGAGAACAGTAACATTTACTGATGGGCCCAAAACAGGACGAAACATGCTTCCTGGATTTATTCCTAATACCGTTAAATATGCAGTCAAAATACGATTAAAGTCGACATCGACATCAGGAAAGATACGAACTTCCATCAACACATTTTCGATATTACTGTCTTGCAATTGTTAGGGTCTATCTTCCTTGCAGACTCACTCAAGTTATCAAATACTCTGACTACATTTACATGTTCTTGTATCTGAAAATGACCGTAGGAATCTAGTATATCTCATCCTTTTACTTTGTCTATAATACAGTCAGTGGATCTTACTGAAACAATCAATCAAATGGTTCATAAGTTACAGTTGATTGAATTATAAATGAGTGGTGCATTGCCTATTGTGCAAACTATTTCTAAAACTACTCTTAACAGTTCTTGTAATGCAGCTATCAAGTAATCCTTTTTTGAGGAGTGAGTTCACAGAGGTTGAGCGGTTCGGTCCTGTATAGCAACGGGAAATTACAAGTATCATAACAACAAGGGATATACGTTGCACAAGAGGTGGCTAACGTGTCCCAGTGGCTTGGTGGACAACACTAGAGTTTAAAGAGATAGGTATTGGGTCCAAGCCTCAGTGAGAACAACATCACTCAATGGGGTTGACCCGAAAGGGAAGACATGTGTTTACTGAATTCGTCTGATAATCACCAAGATGAACATATCATAGTGAGTTCACAAATTAACCAAACTGCATGAGTGAGATTAATTTAATTACTATACTTATAGATAAATTTCAAAAATGAAACATATGTCCTAGAGCTGTGACTACTGAAGACTGCTGTCTCATGTTTCATGAAATATGAACAACGATAGCTGTAGTTTGCCGTTTAGAGAAAGCTTTCAGTAATTTGTGAACAAGATTTTCCAGCTCAAATACTTAGCACTGACTGCAGTAGCAGTAAACGTTGAAGAATATCGTAAAGAACTGATCATAAATTAACACAAGTGTAACAAGTAAGATAACTCATGATGATAACAAGAAACTCGAGTGTTTCGTAGAACTTCCGACTGACGTAGTGGTTGATCTCTGTTCAAAGTGTGTAAACAGGGGAGTGGATTTTGTGTCAACAATCTTTTTCATCCATGAACCTAGTCATACAACCGATTGTCAAACAGCTCTATATTTAATATAACCTCGCAAGAGCAGCGAAACGTTGCATATCAAAGGACTGTCTGCATCATCTTCAGGACTAATCTGTTTAAGCTATCTATACCTTCTGAAAACAGAAAGGCAGTATCCCTGCAAATGCTGGTTATTTGTAATGATACATTGTTATTGCCACTATCTTGTACAGCTAATATCTTCACTTAGTATTCTAACCCGAAATCATTTTGTTGTCCCTCACGCCACTACAAAAACTGTTTCTAGTCCTACCTGTCTTCAACTAAACTTCTTTGTACACCATGATCTTGAGGAATGAATATATTACGGCTGTTATTGCTTGATGTCGTTGTCATACTAGTCAGTTTTGATAACGAGATGAAGATAGCAGACATGATCAAGGCTGAATGTATGTCTAAATTCAGGAAATTTTGGTTACAGTCCACAAGTAATTACTAAATGTGAGGTTGATCTACATCCCCCTTCTGTCTGTTCGATGAATGAATGTCTTAGTGATAAGAGTCAGCTTATCTTGAACAAAACATTTTCTAGTTATTGAAGGGTGTAATTTCTCGTCGGTAGTTTTTGTGGAGCGAATTGGTTGGCTCATGTTAGCATGAATTCTCCGTTAACAGATACCTCACAAATGCTTCAGGCTTCATTTTGACATAGTTCGATTGGAGAGGGCTATCAATAGAATCCAAAATGGGCATTTTAGTCTATTTGAAACTCATCAACTGGATTTACCTTCATTTCAGTCAGTGGTGTTTCCAGTGAGAGTGCAACTTCTCAGGCTGGTGGCACTGGTGTGAATCACACTGGGAAAAACGTCACTTATTAGTTGGTAGGTGCATTTATCTGACGAGTCCGAAACAGGAAAGGACATACTTTCTAGATCCTACTGGTAGCCACAATCTAGAAAATACCACTAATAAATTTTGTTCTCTAATATAATAAAAAGCCCAATTTAAAATAAAAAAACATCATACCACACTTCGTCTTTATAAAATAAAGAAATCGATCTTGAACTTATGACAGTAGATCAAGATGTATTACATTTTCTTAACTGTCGACCGAAGCTACATTCCTTCACATTAAAAAATGAGCAGTCAGAAAACAAAGTACATAAAGATAATCCATGTTGGGTGATATAGCACATTAACCTTCTTCCAAAAGTTTAGAAGTGTAAGTTAATTCCTGAAATCAAAGAAAATAACTATGTTTATGGTATTAAATGAAGTCGTTTGATGAAAGGAAAATTGATCGAGTCCAAAATTGAAGTCGTCCTTGAACGACTATTGGAGTGACCCTCAGTTATCCAATGACAGTATTCATTGTGTTATTCAAACATGCATCATATGAAATTGAAAGGAACTAAGTTATACCTAGCTCTTTGTTACAATTTTTTTTTCATATATGAGATATTTTTACATTTGAAGAGATCAGAAATCGATACTGGAACATAACCTTAACAATAAGCGTCTAAATATTAATTGTGATTCCTTCAAAAATTGAAACGCCAACCAAGTCTTAAGCCGAAACCCCATGATTTTAACATCCATCACAACTACAAAACCTTAGCTCATAAAATCAATCTGTTCAAACCTAATTTAGAAACTTTAATTTTTAAAACCCTATTGAATACGTATAAGTGTAACTTCAAAACTCTGATTAGCTTCTCATATATTATCCCAACAGCCCACAACCTATACTAATTAAGCATTTTTTTGACCTATGTTCAGGACAGTTGAGATTTACAAGATTTCCTCTTACCTTCAATAAGATGAACACATATGAAGTTGAGCTCACAATGAGCCTATTTTAGGTAGTATTGAGTTCAACCCTTTATACTTTGATGGTGGTGATCTGACTTTATTTAAAATGCTTTCATTCTACCCTTGTTATCTCTCTTCATTGCAATTCCAGTGGTTTATTTCACCTTTTTTAGGTTTTATACAATTTAATTTTGAGGTCTGTGGTGATTTATTGATTTTAGGTTAGCAAGAAAGCAAGAAGTACTGGACAGCTGTTTCGTTTTAGTACAGAAACCACAGCAGTGGGCACCCAAGGCACAATCTCTTTCATGGGCCTGACTGAGAACTCTCAAATTCTGCGGTCAGCAAGTTACCGTTGAGCAACTGGGTCGGAATCTAATGCCTTATACTTCCTACTTCTGTCAGTTCAAGATATAGCGCGACATCCATCCTTTCCCGTCACTGAGTAACTTTCCTGTTGTTTGACTTGGTTGGCCCCACTGGTCACGGGTCCTTACTGGAATTTCGGGAATCATCTCTTGGAACTAGTCACCAATGACCACTAGATTAATTCAATTTGGAGGTTTGTAGGGATTTATTGAATGACTACAGGTTGATATTCACTATGAACTGACATCGTTTGGAGAAACATTGGAAGCCTGGGAGCAATCAACAGTTGTTTCACCCTAGGATAGAACTTCTCAGCACTGCTAGCCTATGATCACACTCTGCCACGAATCGAACCGAGGGCCTTCGGGTTCCAGGGCCAACACGCTACCACTGAGCCATCGGGATCCGATGGTTCATATTTCCTACTTCTGTTAGATCAGGATGTAGCGTGACCTACATCCAGTCACGTCATTTGGTGAATGTCCTCATGTTCGATTTGGCTGGCCCCCTGTGTAATAATGGGTGCGCACTTCTGAGGGGTCCCGTACTAGGACGAAACAGTTGTCCAGTGCTCCCAAGTTTCTGACGTCTCTCCAACTGACGTCAACCCATGATGAATTCAAACCAAAAGTTCACATAATTTATTTGACAAAGTGATATGTAATGGAGTTGTATGGCTCTAATAAATCATGTTCCAGATAATCGCCAACAACTTATTACGTTGTTTAGACTTATCATGGGAACTAACAATTTCAAAGCGTTAATTCACTTCCAGTTTTTATATTAATTAGATTACATATCTCCACTAACTGTTGGTAAATGTGATGTAGTCATGACTTGATCATACTTCAAGGTGTTTACATTCTGAAATATTTAGATAATTCTGAGTGTAGTGTAATGGGTGCTACTGATAAGAATGGATATAAGTAGTATATGTTGAGAGGACAACAGAAATCATAGGCAATCACCAACAGTGGGTAAAGATTATAACCAGAGAAACGCAACAGACAATGTGGATGTATTAAGAGGAAATCGAAATAGAAGGAGAAGAGGAAATGAAGCACATTAGGCAAATGACAATCACAGTGGAAGGTGTGCAGTATTTGGTGACTACTATACAAGATGTTGATAATAAATATTCCTTCCTTCTTCTCAGTCTTGTCGTTTCCTACAGTAGTAACAAGTTTAAATTTTGGTATTTCACCATTAATTATACCTGAATCATCTGAGAATGAAAACATTGTTAGTATGATAAAATGCAATTCTATATTCATTTCATTGCATATATATGAGGTAAATAAATCGAATAAGTTGTCTTCGGTTATGTGTGAATATATTATTCAGCACATGATCGTCACCTGTTTAACTGTCAAAATATGCACTTCAGACACTTATCATCATGCTAACCAATTTTGTCAATATATCAATCTTCAGATATGATAAATCATTGTAAGTTAAGTATAGAATTCATTTATTCATATGAAAGACAGGAAGATTTTACTCAATGTTCACAAAGTTTGAATTAGCAAACCACTATTGTGTGATTTTTAAAAATAACCAAATCGATTATTCAGCAGGATAGACAGTTATATTCAAAATGCAAAATGTCGATAATTTGCCTGACTTTCATGAAAGCTAAGATGAATTTAATCTGTCCGTAATAAAGAAAGGGGAAAGCGATTAATGATAGAGAAATTAGTACTCAGAATGTCTACACAACAGAAAGCGAAACAGAAAATGTTCACTTCAGTTGAATTTGATTCTATTCATCAGATATGCATTTGTTCACAAGAAAAGAGTAGGAAACGTCAACCATTTCAGAATCATTTAAATGACAAGAACATAAATCGGTCGCTGATGTAGCACAGATATCCTATTCACCTAATGATAATCGGAATTTGCCGATCAGGTTTGTAGTATGAACATTAAGCGCTAAGCGTTGTAACACTGATGTCCGTTGTATTTTCGAGTTATTGGTTGACTACATTCGGAAGTCTAGATACACTGAATGGAAAAAGCATACGAACTAATGGGGAAAACAGAGAAAGGATTAATGGTTGAAAGGTTGTTACTTCATAAGGCAAAATGTTAAGAAAAAAGGCTGATTGAGCGAAGAAGCATATTTTTTTTCAATGAGGTCTTCATCTTGGACTCTACACCAATACATAGTTTTACAATCTAATCAAATTTTCAATCACGTGGTGATGTTTCGTAAATAATCAGTAGAGTTACTAAAATTGGAAATATGGAGCAAGCTATTCTTAGATAAATGAAGTGACTTTTGATGAGTGTTCAGGCATTCACAATAAGCGATTACGTAATAATAATAAGACAAATGAATAGTGATGGAAAGAAGAAGAGGAAGAGGTGTACAAAGTAAACCTAGAAGTTACAACATGTTGACGGCCATGGTAACGAAAGTGGCCGAACAAACTTCTTTTGAATACAAAGGTTAGGTTTGTAAAGGTGGATTGCAATCGCCTGTTCTATGTGAAGTAAGCGAGTGCGTAGTCCGTGTGATAAATTAACTGGAATCTGATGAATGATTTTGATAGCTTTTCTAGTACCAACTTGATGTCCCGTACAATTAAGTGTGCAAGTATGGAGCTCTTTATTGTTCTAATTTGTCGCTTGCTCAACCAAGATTGGTGGTGCTCAGAAATTCGACGATGGAACTGCTTTATTGTACGCCCAACGTAACCAGCTCCACAGGAGCAGTTGAATTGATAAATGCACATAGAAGTGGCAGAATTAGGCAGTTTGTCTTTATTTCTTGTACCTAAAATCGCACGTGATTGGTAATCTGATTAAATTGCAAAACCATATATTTGTGTAGAGCCCATGATGAAGCTCTAATTGAAAAGAAATTTATTTCTTCGCTCAACCAGTCTTATTTCTAAATGTCTAAATGGGAATTTTCAATGTATTGAAAATGTTAGGATTCTGGTTAAAGTCATTATGGGGATGTATGTTTCCTGTTCTGATTTTGACCACATAGAAGTAATCTGAAGTTGTGGATCGTTAGTGGCTTAGATGCATGCAAATGACTTATGCGCACACTTTTTGATAGATAAAGCGTTGGGGAAGATTTTGACGGACTTCGTGAAGGGATCCTGCATCTTTTAAACATCCATCATTTTACTATTGAGCTATCCAGATATCAGTAAATCGCTTGCTGGATTTTCTTAGGTACACTTCCAGAATGCTGGTATATAATTCATGATGGTAAGTATGTCTTATTGAACCGGTGTATAAGTTAGACACTCAGCTAACTGATGCGAAATAGAGCCACTTCATATCATATAAACAGTAATCACTAAGGTTTAACTCAGATTACACTGATCTCTGTCCAAAGATCTGTTGTACTTTTATTGTGCAATCATATAAAAAGAAAAACGGTTGTAGTGTGGTAACCTCAATTGAAGGCTATGGTTCGATCTTTCAGCAAGTACGATTACTCAATTTCGAGGTTTGTGGGGATTTATTGATCGATTGCAGATTGGTATTCACCACGGAACTCATCAGCGGTGCACACTAATGGCACACCAAGCCACGGATTGAACCCAGAACTTTCAGGTTCTGAACTGACAGAAGTAGGAAATGTGGACCATCTGATCCTGATCCAGTGGCTCACTGGCAACGTGCTGGCTACAGGACTTGAAGGTTCTGGGTTCGGTTCATGACGGGGCGCGGTCACGGATACTCACTGCCGAGGAGTCCCACTGCAGTACGAAACAGCTGTACAGTGCACCCAGGTTTTCAGTGTTTCTCCAACTGTTATTAGTTCATGATGAATACCAACATTTTTCACATTTAACAACAACACTGAATTCATACATGGAAAGCAGAGTAAACAGAAACATTTTTTTAAAGTTACATTTGTAATCAATATTTACACAAAATGATTTTAGAATGATACGTAAGTACATTTTTTTTGAATTCCCTCCACCTCAATATAACTAAAGCATCAGTATACGTATCAGATTCTCAAATCATGTGATTACGCATCATGTGAACGAAGATATATAAAAATCAATACCACTTAGTATAAATAACTCAAAATATGTGACACAGTGTTTTTCCTAGCATCTGTATAGTTAAAATTCTCAAAATAAACTCATGATTTACAGATAATTTACAGTGAAATCGTAATTTATTCTCATATAATATGGTGATAATTCTCAATTACTGAACTTAATTTCAAATGAAATCGAATCTACCATCTTTTTTTACCATTTAGTCACTCAAACGACATCTGTAAATTTTTCCATTTCTCAGCAGTGTGACCATTATCTAGGGACTGATTACCAGTAGAGGTATTCTTTGATAAATGAACGGTACTCAGAAGTTATAATTTTAACGCGCTAAAACACTAATACATGAAAGACATACTGAATACCATGTGAATGAAGTAACATGAGAAGTCCTAACACACTTTTCGAAACAGACGTAAAGTAGTGGGTGCTACTGATAAGAATGGATATAAGTAGTATATGTTGAGAGGACAACAGAAATCATAGGCAATCACCAACAGTGGGTAAAGATTATAACCAGAGAAACGCAACAGACAATGTGGATGTATTAAGAGGAAATCGAAATAGAAGGAGAAGAGGAAATGAAGCACATTAGGCAAATGACAATCTCAGTGGAAGTTGTGCAATATTTTATGACTACTATAAAATATGTCAATAATAATCATTCCTTCGTGTGTTTCCGTCTCGTCGTTTTCAATAAAAGGACAGAACTAACCACAGTGCAGTATACTCGTACTTTAATATGTAGTCAGACATCTCGCCAGTTGATACAAGAGATGTTGGATTATGGCAAATGTCTTGCGGATCTTCTGTATCACCATAATGCGATTTCTTCAGCAACCAGCCCGTTTGAGCTGATGCGACTCCCCGAGTAGGTGAAGTGGTTGTTTAATGCATTGGTCATCAACTTCATAAGAGCTAAAGACAAAGACTGTGGCTTGAGGCATAATTTGCTAACTATCCAGTGGAACTAAGATTTGGTTAGTCTGCATTCTACATCACATCATGTCTTCAGATGATGAGTGCTATCTTGTCTTTTTCTTAAATTGATATCGTTGCTTCTGGACATGTTGAAGACTCCGTGACTTGCAGTGTCCTTGGATTTAGACACCATGGTCTTACTCAGGGACATCGTGTCGGTCGCGGAGCTGGTGGTGTCCAGTTCCCAGATGCGAAGCTTGTGATGCTTGACACGTTGCTGAGGAGTAGAGATAAAGCGGCACATGACGACGTGAAACTTGTGAATGGGAAGGAGACTTGACAGAGAATTCTAGAAGACGACAAGACTGAGAAGAAGGAAGGAATATTTATTATCAACATCTTGTATAGTAGCCACCAAATACTGCACACCTTCCACTGTGATTGTCATTTGCCTAATGTGCTTCATTTCCTCTTCTCCTTCTATTTCGATTTCCTCTTAATACATCCACATTGTCTGTTGCGTTTCTCTGGTTATAATCTTTACCCACTGTTGGTGATTGCCTATGATTTCTGTTGTCCTCTCAACATATACTACTTATATTCATTCTGATCAGCAACGTCCACTACAGTACGTAAAATGGCCTCTCAATAGTGATTTATACCGATAAGGAGTTTCTATCATTGTTGAGTATTTTGACGGATTTACTTATTAGCACAGTGGCATCAATTATGATGAGCAGGTTTCTTTTAACAATTATTGCACTGGTGATACATTTGACTACTTATAAAAAGAGGAGTAATATGTTTAGCAATTTTCAATACTCTTACTCATAACTATGAAATTTATGGGCTAACGTAAGGAGTTATTCTTTGTTTAAAAACAATCTGAGTGAACAAAATTCTTTTCAATAAATTGTCTTTATGTTGTACAGTTATACAATGATATTGTATAGCGTAAAACAAGTCAAGTTTAAAGCGAAGACATTTTCTAAATAGAATGAGATTTACAGACTATAAGGGAATCGATTTTTCTTTGTTAAATTTGTCACTATTCAGATGATGTATAAATAAATGAAGAAAGCGATGGTAGATGAAAAGGCAGTGAATAAGGAAGACGGGAGTAACCTTTGCCTCATACAAAGTCAAGGTAGGAATAACGTTTAAACCTGTTCTTTTTGAATACAGATTTCAAGTGTGATCGGTTTTATTGAGACAGTTTCAAGAATGTTGAGCAGGTGCTGGTAAGCTGTCTGTCGTACTGTTTCGACGCATGATACACGGGATCAAAAGCTGTCTTAGCATACATGCAATGACTTGTGTTTGCTGGGTAGTAAATGTTTTCATATCATCACTTGTGTGTGGTCCCACAGATGAGTAGGTTGTTTTAGAGATAAGTGGAAGGCTTCAGGTAATACAGTCAAATCGCTTCATTCAATTCTGAATGGTCATAGACTAATGGCTATAGAAATATAAGTTAAGCGTATCAAGCGACTGATTACTCTGGCGCTTTATATATGTTGAAGAATGAGTAAATGGGGGAAAAAGCTACTAAGAGTAGTCAGGTTAAGATACTTCACTATTATAGATAACGAGTGATTTTTCAGATGATCAGTTCACTTCATACAATTCTTCCAGATCCACTGATCTTAACTTGATGAATTAGTCTTCCTCGTATTCTTTCACTTACTTACGCAGTTCTTGATTTATTATTTGATTTTTATTTGTCGACAATTCTAGAATTTTCCTATATGTTGTGAATCCTGGTTCAGATCAGTATATTAACCAAAATGAGTGGTTTAAGACTTTAAACGATCTAATACAAAATTGATCACATTAGCGCAGGTCCATGCACCCTCTTACATTCAAGTAAATCCTGAAAAGTAGATGAACGAAGAAGGAAAAAGTGCACTTATCCACTGTGTGCACATCAGTGCAGTTGGTAATGAGCCACACTTACCGTATAAGGGCTAGTGATACCAATTAGCTGCCAAAACCTTAAAAGGTGGAGTGAGACTCGAACCCGCGACCTGATGCTTAACAATCATATTGATGAATATTATGGATGGATGCATGCTGATATTGTTTCCTACATTGTTGTTGACTTCTTCTCATCATCCTGATGTGAACTGTTGCAATAGATTGCACAGAGACTAAATTGTCTTAGGTCTGATACTGTTCATACTCTTTATTTGTTTATTTTAATACTAACCTGCTATTGCTGACTTACCTACGTGCGCTGTTAAGCAGTTAGGCGATATCAACGGGTGTGTTACATATAGGGTTCTTCCTAGATCTATCTATCTGGTAATGTTTACGGGTTTCACTAGATCTCAATTCTATGAATCCCACTCCAGCTCACTATAAACAATGACTGTATTAAATGAGACAAAGACATGCAGACTTTTAAACTTCTCTACTAAAAATAAGCTTAGACTTTTAACGGGAACTCTCAAGTAGAATAGTTTATGTGGCATAGAATGCATGGAAAACTCTCAGTATTCTTGGTGCTATATGTGAAATGTTCACCTAACTGACGAAAGAATGGGGACAAAAAGTTGTATCTGAGTGATTTCTAAAACCACAGAAGTATAACTGCTTAAATACATTGCAAAAAAATCTGCAGACTGTCGTTCATTCATTAATAATTCGGTTTTGACTATTACAGTACTTGGAAGGATAATGAATACAAAGCACAAGCATGGAAGGAAACGTATTTTACAATAAAAATACTCATTAATGTACGCTTTTCAGCTAGTATCATTTCTATAGACATTGGGGGTCATTTCGGAACGATACCCTTAAAGGTAATGCTACACCTCCACCGCAAGTGAGTACTACCGCACGACACTTGTGATCAAAACTTCTAATTTCAGGTTAGGCAGCCATATCAAACAGCAGTACAGTAGGAAAGAGTGACCTAGTTCTGTAACTTTAGGATGGATATCTCATCAGAATATTAGACGGAAATCAGGAATTGCTGATCCCTTTTGCTGGAATACAAGTCCTTGAGATTCCTGCTAACCTACGTGAAAATGTGACATAAAGAAAAATATCGTTTATCATCACCTGAATGATTAAGGAAGCATACTCTCATTCATGCTTTACGTTAGACAAGTAAAATGTTGTGCAAGGTTAAACGTAGGCAGATATGGCATAGATACTACTTATGAGTAGTGTTTACCCCAATCTATTCGCTTCAAATATTGGTGGAAATTTCGCCAAACTGTAATACAACTCCTTCCTATTTATTTTTACGCTTATAGTATCAGTTTCGCTGCTGATTTTGTCTTTGTAAAGCATACCATAAGCGTAAGTCATGTGCATTGTGAAATCGCTGATTATTGTTGTGAATTCTAAAAGTGATTATGTATCCTGGTATACTTGGTATACTAGCAGTGATAACATAGGAGTAAACCTTGGGCATTGCAAAAAATCATAATTCCATTTTAGTCTGTTTATTAGAAAACTTATAGTTCCAGCAGAATGTATGGTACTATTAAGATTCATAAGCCAGGTTATCCCTATGGTAGATCTTAGAAACACTGACATACAAGTTATCTAAATATTTAGCAATGGTACTAGGTCCAGTAGGAAGTCCCTCAAAATCCCGACTTACTGGCTCTTATGACAAAGTATAGATTAGATGATATACGAGTTGATAACAGTGAAAAAAGGTCAGTTTTGACCTAACCAGCCTTTTCACCAATATACCCATCAACATAGCTCTAGAAGCTGTTAGAAACGGGCTTAAGGATGACAATCAGCTTATGCAACTAACTAAGGTGCCTATCGAGGAAATCATGCTAGGAGCACGTTTGTGCCTAACACCCACAGTCTTTAAGTTTCAAATAAAATATATAAACAAACTGAGGGGATCACCAACATCCCCTTTCGTCGCAGATATATTTATGGATAGTTGGAAACGGATAGCCCTTCAAAAATTTAGTCCTACTCCAAAGATATGATTCCGATATGTAGATGACATATTTAGGCAGTACTGAAATCGGAACACATCAATAGTTTTTGACACTTATAAATTCAGTAGTGAATGCAACCCAATTTACTTGTGACTTGGAAAGTGATGGTGAGCCAGCCATGTTGGATTACAAGTTTAAACGAACACGAGAAGGAAATCTAGAGACTAGTGTCTATAGGAAACCTTCCCACTCGAATTGCTACTTAGACTTCAAATCATCTCACCCTATCTCAGTTAAAGTATGTTTAGTTAAATGCTTAAGTGATAGGACGGAAAAGCTTACTAATAGACCAGAAAATCTACTACAAGACACTAGACGCATCAAGAACACCTTGCGTCTTTATAATTACCCACCCAAACTTATCGATAAATTAATAAGAAATGGAAAAAATATGAGCAGCATTAGAGTAGTAAC